>JAWNPO010000007.1:0-748161 GCA_035047525.1 Drosophila quinaria
TGTTTGTTGTCATAAATAAATAAATCACTTTTTAAAATAAAACAAATATCAAAGTTTCTGAATACCCCAATTGTTCGTCACAAAATTGGATATCAGAAATTTTGGGGCATGAAAATGTTTTCGTCACCTGACTTTTAGCTCGTCGAGAGGTTTTTTTTTATTAAATATCAGAAATTTTGGAATAAGATATCACAAAAGGTGTTTAGTGTTTGTAGAAGTCTACGTCAGTGTCATGGAGAGTAAAAGCACATTAAATCAAATCAAATTAAATTAATTAATTAATTAAAACTGCTTACAATTCCTGACTTAGAAAGGTGACTTCGCAGTTTACAGTGGCGTGTCAATAGACTGGTGAGTATTCTGAGTCTATTATTCCCCAATGCGATTACTTGGGTTGAACAGGACACTCTGGCTGGTCTGTCAGCTGCCTCGTTCCCTGATAAATCCCTGTGACCAGGGATCCTTAGGGTTAGCCTATTATGCGATCCCAGTTGGTTTATCTTCACAGTAACATTTTTAAAAGTCTTCTGAACTTTCTATTGAAAATAACTTTGGTAAATAAAGTTGAAATGCGCTTTTATTCTCTCACATTTGGGGTAAACATATATATTGTCCGATATTATAATGAACCATCTGAACTCAAAAAATCAACGGTTGCTTACAGACTTTATAGGTCGAATCATCATAATAGCTTTTTTAAGGGAGTAAGAGTGTCCTCGAAAGTGGTACCAAACGACACCTTTTTTGTAGCCATTATCTTTATACGTTCCCGTCAATTGGCTGCAAGAATTCAAGTTGATTAAGGAAGCTCTCAGAAATAGTTAACATTACATCCCACCTGTTCTGACAATTGCGATACCACCAGGCCCCAGAGCCGTCAATAGCGCAGCTTCCACCCCAACTGTCGTTATCGTTGTCATATGTAGAAAATTTCATGCCTCGATGAGTTGCGAGTGAATCCCCAGCTGTTCCACTAGCTTTGCCCAGAGTGTGTAATACATATTGCTGACCATTGTCACCAATTGCAAATTCATCATAAGTCTCGAATCTTTCGTCTCCCTCAAAGTCCTCGAGTAGGACCAGTAACTCTTGAGTGCTTTCTGCAGTCATCGCATGAATTTTGTCCAAGCCAAGAAAGAATTCGCCATCTAGATTTCCAAATCCATTTTTGTAATCCCTCCAGTTTCGATGAAAGTTGACACTTCCGTTCATCCTCCTCAGGATAATCGTCCAGCCTCCTCTTCGAGTCTCCGCATCACAGGCCGCTTTAAAAGGCTGGGTACTAAACTTTGGAATAACTATGTCATGGACTCCACTGAACTCGGCTTTAGTACAATTGTGTGGGTTGAAGAACCCATTGAAATTATCCGCTTCCTTAACAAGTCCTTCTATCAACTTCCCCTGTCGTTCCACCTCCCCACTTAGAGATTGGATGTGCGACTCTTTCTGAAGGGCATCGTGATTCTGCTTTTCCAGGTCCGCCCTTAGAGATTGGATATCCGTTCTGAGGAGATGAATGAAAGTAAATGTACTTAATATTACAACTGCGATGATTATACAAATTATTGTCTGCGACATTTTGCGATCTTTCTTTTGTGGTTTCCAAAGTTCACTGACTGAATCAATATTGCAATCGTAGCTAAGAAGTGAATTTTGAAATATGATGATCGTAAAAAATTCAAAATTGTATACAAATATATGCATACTCATTGGGGCTGGTCAATTTGTTCGGGTTAAAATAAACGTGATAATAGTGCTAAAGATTCGGAATACACGATGAATTCTAAGAAAATGTCACGAAGAAACCATGTGTCTAAAATCAATTCCTAGCCTCCGCTGAGAAGCATGAAGATATCAGGTAAGGGTATTTTCAGGTACTTTAAGGTTTTCAAGGTATTACAAAAAATAACACATTTTCCAATAATGTTAAGCCTTATTCTGATTTATCTTTTTACAACAAATTTTATAAGTATATTTTTTTTAATTAGCCCAAATTTTAAGTGGCTTTTTGAAAATGAGATGAAATCTCAGTTTGTCTGTTTGTTTGTATGAAAGCGTTGATTTAGCTTAAAAGTTTAAATAAGGACTTGTTCCCGATCAAAAATCTAGAAACGTTTGTTCTATGACTATTACGAAAAATCGCTAGCTTAGCGGAAAATCGCTAAGAACCGCTAAAAAATGTTATCTATATATCGTTGAAAAGGTATTTCGAAGGGCTCTTAGGCATACCTTCAAAGTTATTTTTATAAGGGAAAAAAAAGGTTAACGGCTAGAGGTGAAATAAGGTATTTTGTCCCACATTTTGGCAGTTTTTGAGAAAACGTCACCGTTTTAAAAAAAATTGTTGGGGTAATTAAAAAAAAATATTTATAAAATTTGTAGTAAAAAGGCGAATCAGAATAAGGCTCAATATTATTGGAAAATGTGTTTTTTTTTGTAATACCTTAAATACCTGAAAATACCCTTTCCTGAAATCTTCATGCTTCTCAGCGGAGGCTAGGATTTGATTTTAGACACATGGTTTTTTCGTTAAATTTTCTTAGAATTCATAGGGTCAAAAATGGACTCGCCCTAATATTCATATCAATTTAACAAACCGTTTATACACTCACATACAATATACACACTCCAAGCCGAACTCTCGGCCGTTGTTCGACAAGTTGGTTCCTTTACCTACACAACAAACTGTTGAGCAAGCACTTTTGTACTCTCTCAAATACTCTTTTCTCTTCTTCACTGTAACTCTCTCACTCTCTCACACTATAGGGAACCAGGGACTGCAAATAATGATTATTTGTTTTTTTTTGTAATCAAAAAATCATTTACTTACAATAACTTCAAGGCAACCAAACAAATACCAATATTCTTCTCTATGGCTCATTTATAAATACATTTTTACCATAATTAAAAATTTTTCAAGTTTTATAGATTTGCTCACAAAATAATGATTAATTTTAAGTTATACTTTTTTTGTCAACTAATAATCATTATATTTGAGGAAAAAAAGAAAACCTATGGAATAATCATTATTCATGAGTTTTGATGCTCAACACAAGAAACTGTAGTTTTTAAATGGATTATTATAATGGTTTGTCTTGGCTTATTGACTAGAAATATGTATCATTCTTGCCTTTATTCCCTAAGAAAGAGTCGAAACAATAACTTGAGTTTTAGTTTGAGAAAAAAATAAAACTCATAAAATAATGATTATTCCATACGTTTTATTTTTTTGCTCAAAAATAATGATTATTGGTTGAGAAAAAAAGTAAAACTTCAAAATAATCATTATTTTGTAAACAAATCTATAAAACTTCAATATAATTATTATTTAAAAATTTTTTTAATATCACTTATAATGATTACTCATCACATAAGAACCTCTTGTTGCATATGTATGCATATTTTGTCAGATTGGTTGAGATAACTGTCTAAGTCAACAAAATAGTTTTTCACACTAAGAACTACCGAATCATAATACCCTTTTTTGCCTATTTTCAATGAGACCAGGGTAAATGTATGCAAATTCGAATGGTATTTAAATAAAATATATTTTTACTTATTTTGGTTTTTTAATGTTTAATATTTTGTTCGTTGTCTATTTATTATTTTGTGTTAATATTTAAATATTTAAATTAATAACTCGATTAAAGATTTTATTTTAAAATGTGTTTAAAAAAACCTATGAAAACTATCGATATTTCAGGGCTACCACAGCTGGTGAAGTGTAGCGAAATCGAAAAGTCATCGATAGTTTTAGTTTGTTTGCCTACAAATAATTGTCTAAGAATTGTTTTACAAATCAAATGTAAGGCAAATATATAGGTAAATTAAGTATGAAATTAACTAAGTGATATTGTTTAGCGGGTGCTAATACCTAATTTACATTGCGTATTATTTATATTCAACTGCACAATCAGCTGTTGCGTTTGTTTTGGAATCACACAACTTTTTGTTTAATTAGATGACACTTTAATATAATAAATGTTCACTTTAAAATTGTCCACAAACAAATCGGGCACCAGCCTTAGCATACAAATTCCCTTAAAAACAACTGCGTGCAAAAAAGAAAAGTTCTGCCTTTGCCCAAAAATCGAATCCACAGCTGCGCTCGAAAATATATGTATCTATGTGTGTGTATAAGGAATGTCTAGGGAATCGTTAAGGAATGTAGCCTTAACACTGGGGAATGCATATTTAATTTGCATGAAAATCTCTAAGGAATTTAAAATAACGAAAAACATAAAATTTATTATTGCTTTCACATAATTTTAATAATGTGAAATTATACTGCTCAATTTTTTTAATATAGACAAGGTAAAAATAAAAACCTAGAACTGTAATGAGAAAACAAATCGTACGTATTTAATAAAATTCGAAAAATATTGAAACTAATTCGATAATTGTTCATTTTAATTTTAGAGTAAAAAGATGACTTCCAAACTGCGACGTAAGTTCAACTATCTATTATGTTATTATTTATATTTGTTTATATTTATTTATTTATTTATTTAATTTCAAATGAAATCAGTCGACAAATAAATTCAATTAAATAAAAAATAGCAATATAATTTGAAATTAATAAATTGAAAACAAAATTAATATCATAGTGATAATTAGTTAGATACGTATACGATTTTAAACTTATACTTCTTATTTATGCATACCTTTTTTTTAAAGTTATATATCTATTTTAATAAAATGTTAAGTTTAGTTAGAAAAGAAATAAGGTAATACCACGGAGCGAAAAAATGATTATTTCTTTTAAATAAAACAATCATTATTTTTTTAAATTAAAAAAATCACGCACTTATTTTCGATCTAGAAAAAATGTTTAACACCAAAATACTAATTTTTTAAAATCTGCATTTCTGTCATGATTTTTAAATTTTTGATAAAGAGGTTTTAAGAAATTTTATAAAACTCTTTGACCATAATAACTATTTTATGTGAAAAAATATAAATCTCAAAATTAAAACTCAACAGATATACACGGCTTCAGTGCTAGACTTTTCACCAATATGTCCACAAAACTACTTCCCATCAAATTATATTAAATATACAGTCCTGTTTCGGTTTTCACTTTTTATTTTATAACATTTTGTGAAATGCATTTATTTACTTTGCATTTAGGCTAATATTCAAAAATGCTCGTTTTTTTCTTTATCGGATATAAACTCATCAACTCAAATGTCATAAGATTGCCGAAATTATTAATTTTCGCAAAGTCTTAACGAAAGTGAAAACCGGAACAGGCCTGATAAACTTTTAAAAAAAAATTGTTATCCATAATTTTTATGATTTTCGTCTAGTTTTGCTCAAAATAAATTTCAACATTATTTATTTATGTAAATTAGAATGTTATTTATATAAATACAATGTATACTTCTATAAATCGACATTTTATGGGCTGAAAAAAATGTTTTTTTTTACATTTTTTTTTATTAGCAAAAAATAAACCTTGTTCAGAAGTACAAGAGTTGAAGACATCCGTAGAATGCATAAGAACAGAGCTGTCTGTTCTGGCGGACGCTGTTTCCACCCAAACGGCATATATCAAGAGACTCCTCAAGCGGAATTCCAGGGGATCACACAAAGCCAAACATCCGCAAATAGAAACTTCAGAAACTTCAATCTTTCCTCTCCAAAGTGAAAACGATCTAATCCGGATTAATAGGAAAATCACGCCAGAAAATCAAGAAAAATATGTAAGTAAGTTTTATAACAAAATTTTTCAAAAATAAACTTATTTCGCTTCATTTGCAGGCTAACAAAATAAAAAATCTGCTCACCCTAGGCGTATTAACAACATCGATCAAAAAAATATTGACAGAGGAAGTCATTTTGGATCATAATTTGAATGGAACCAAGCACAAAAAGAGTCTACAAGCTTACGAATCATTTTTCTCGGTCCTGTTGGGTAAATACATAATATTCTGAAAGGTTTCAGGCAGGGACCGTAATCATTATGAATTATATTATGGAAATTGCAAAATAATAATTATTTTACGATTTCTAATGATTTCCTTTATGCCACTATAAAAAAGTAGTGTGTTTTTTATTAAAAACCACTTTTCGAGGCTAAGTTGGAATCGAATTTGAGGTTAAAAATTAAATTAAAATTCACGCTTTTTTAAACTTAAATATTTTTGAAAATTAAATTTAAAATAAATATAAATTTTTTTAAATATGGGATGACCAGAGTAAACATTTTCTGGATTTTCTAATTTTCTTAATTTTTTATTTGGAATTGAATACATTGGTTTACATAAAAAAATCGCACTGAAAATTAAAAATTGGGTTAATAATAACATTTGAATTTGGGGGAAAAAATAAATCACAAAAAAACATTTATCATAATCATAATCATTTTTGTTATTGTAAATGATTTTTTGATGTAAATATAATATGTATATGAATACTAGTAATCATTATTTGCGGTCTCTGGTTTGCTTTACTTAATTTATTTTTGTTCCAATCTAATTAAATACATTATTTCAGATGCCATTAAGTTAATGGACTCGACACAGCCAGCGATAAAACTACTCAGAAAGGCATTGTACGCCGTTAAAAATAATGCCAATAAAAATAAAAATAATCAAAGAAAAAGGGAAATGAATAATTTTGAAATAGTTTATGATAGTAATAGTAATGACAATTCTACTGATAATAAAATGGAGCTGTAAAGGGTAAATATATAAATATGTTTGAAGTAAAATTTATCAACCAAACTAAATTCAAATGGTCAATTTTATTTTCAACGCTACTTACAATTTGAAAAGTTCTGTTTTCAATT
Source organism: Drosophila quinaria (assembly GCA_035047525.1). NCBI lineage: Eukaryota > Metazoa > Arthropoda > Insecta > Diptera > Drosophilidae > Drosophila > Drosophila quinaria. The sequence continues at coordinate 6,794 of JAWNPO010000007.1, forward strand.
CAGATCGAAACAATATACATATATAGATAAAAGTTTATTTCCTCAATTATTCATTGACATGGATTTTATTTTATTTGATTGATCAATGAACTAGATAGTTACTAACTATATATCCGGTTATAATGTAAAACTCTTTGTCCTGACTCACTGACTGAGAATCATCATGTAGGTCAAACGGTTAAGGAAAGAAATCTGAATTTTTCACAAAATAAGCTGACACTTTTATCGTGCAGTAAATTTAATATGGGAAAACTTAAATGTTTTATTTCCTCTTGCTTCATTCTAAAGTCTTTTATTATTTATTAAAGAGTCCGCCGCTAAAATTTTTCCGATCCATAAAAAAACCGAATTGATTTATATATTTTAAAATCATTGCGTTATATATGTATGTTTCTCTTAGTACTACTTTTAATGTCCTTATCTAAATGAGAGAAATAAATCTGAGCCTTGAAAACATATTTAATATAATAAAATTTGTTTTTTTTTTTTAAGTTTCTTAAGAAATCTTATACCAAGATCATTTTCCGACCGATTGCTCCCATGGAAGCTATAGAATATATAGTAATCCGATGTGTGACACAGAACTCAGTTTTAAACGGATTGTTCCTATGGAAGCTGTAGGATATGGTAGTCCGATTTTGACCAAATTTGGTCAGGATGTAAGAGACAGTCCCAAATAAATAATCTGTGAGTTTAGAAACAAAAACGTTTTTCATACTAAAGGTTTTTTTCATCCGATTGCTCATATGGAAGCTATAGCATATGGTAGTCCTAGGCTATAGCCTGTAGTATAAATAAGTAATCAATATATTTGTATATGATTGACAATTAAAATCGCCTTGTTTTCGTTTTATCATTTGAAATTTCGATAGATTTTTATTTATTGAAATACATGTTTTTCATTCATTTTACAGTTAAATTCCTGCATTTGCTATATGTAGTTTCTTTTTGTTTCTGTTTTTATTGTTGTTTTAGCTTTTTTTCAGATAGTTTATTTAATGTGAAATTCATTTAACAATTTAACAATTGCAACGTTTTAGAAAATAAAATTTTCCAAATTGCATGCAAATAATAGCTAAAAAATATGTTATTTGTATACTCAAGTTATTCAGATACATTATTTATATTTCATTTAACTCGGATCTGCTGTGAATGTTTTGCTTGCAACATTTTATGGCGCTTCATCGAGGGAATTGTTAATACTTTTCTGATTGATAAACATATTCATATTAATTATGATTATGTCAAATAAAATTTGAATGCCTTTAAATTCCGAATAATTTCCATCAAGTTACTGTTGTTATTGTTTATTTTTACATACATATAGTACTTGTATTTGAATAGTTTTTATCTATGGTACACATACGAAATAATACATATCATATAATCAAATAATCAATGCTCAGGATCATTCAAAAATGTTCGCTATACGTATTATAATATATAATGTGTTTGTTGTCCCATTAATATATATATATAAATATGATTTAATTATTATTACTTTAGTTTGTTCAAGTTTCAACAATGTTTAATTTTATGTGTGTTTGTAATCGGAAAAATTTGTATGCGATTTTCACCATCTAATTATTTGTCTATCATTTAATGAGATTTCTCTGATCTTTCGCTTCTGCTGCTTCTCCATCCTTCTCCCTCTTTGTCTTCTTTCTCCTGTACTTATTCTCTGGAATCTCACAATCAGAAAACATCAAACATTTATTCAATTTTATGCATTTTGGTGATAACATAACGAATTGTGTATTTATATTATTAATATTAATTTATTCCATTTATAAATCGATATTTACTGCATTTCGCTTGTATTACAACAATATATAGTGTGTGTATATATATACTAGGTATATATGCATGTACGTTTATATGAATCTGATTTAGGTATATATATAGTAATATCCAACTGCTACAACATAATCTAATTATGCTTTTCTAATGAACTTTTTGAGCTTAACATTTACAAAGAATTTTCTCTCGTTAGCAAATTACAAAAAATAATCAAAATAATAATTATTATAATATTGAAAATGGAAAATCGATAACGTGGGGAAAAAATCGGACACATTTTTAGAGAGAAATAAAAACATATGCGCTGGAAAATGGGCAGGGAAATTAAAAGAAAATTGCAGTAAAGATGAGGGAGATGCAATATGCTCTCTGCGTGTGTGTGTCTAGGTGTAAATGTGTGTGTGCTAGAGGCGTGAACTGTGAACTGTGGGCGTGGCATCTAAACTTAAATCGCATATACATACATATAGTACGAGTTCGAGGAAACATTATGTTGTCATATACTTTGCTTTTCATTTCAATCTCTTTTTTTTTTTTGTTTTCTTTTTTGATATTTTCTCTAGGTGATTAGAATTCGTGGTGGATTGTGCATTAAAATGGTTTGGTTTGCTGCAGTTGCTCCAGTTAGACATATGTATATATAAATATGTATCTCCAGTTACAGTTACACACATGATGTTATTAAAAAATGATTGCCGTCCGCACTTAAAACTGATCCGACAACAGATCGCAGATCTCCCGAGTCACAGTCTCCTTGCTGGCGCGTATGGTTAATCGGAACATCTGCAAGAAAATCAAAAATTTTAATCAACAAAATAAATCTTTAATTTCTGTAAAAATTTGCAGCAAATATTTTTTGTTAACACATTTTATAATAATTCAACCTATCAAAATTCCAAGATACTTTTAATAAAAATGAAAATTTCAATATACATACTTACAGTCATAGGCATAAGTGTTTTGGCACCATTTAAAGTGAGTTCATACTCATAATTTGAACTTACTTCATGCAAAAAGTTTCATTAAAAAAATCTAATAGTGACAGCAAAAATAATTTTTCAAATATCTCTTCGCTGGATTTTTTTTAATTTTTTGAAAGTTGAAAAAGTAGCAAATTGGAAAATTTCAATGGGTACCTAATGGGTTAAGGAAAGTTTTATATCATTCGAAAGGAATTCAAATGAACTTTGCATGAAGCAAGTTCAAATTATGAGTAGAATTAACTTTAAATGGTGCCAAAATACTTATGCCTATGACTGTACTGTTATAATTGATGTTTAGCTTTTACATTCCAAAAATAAACTTAATATCTGTTTTCATCTATAATTATAAAAAAATATAAAATTAAAGTTTTAGTTCAAAGACCTAAATTTTCAATTTCTGTTACATAAAACTTTAATTTTTAGTAAATATTCAAGTTAAAGTTTTTTTTGTTTTAGATCTAAAAAATATTAACACTAAAATATTAACTCATAAAACTTAAATAATAAAATATAAAATAAAAAAAAATCATTCATAAAAAAAAATAAAATATGAAATCAAATTAAATATGATAAAATTTTAATTTTTAATTATTTATAAAAATAGAAAATTAAAGTTTTGTGTTAGTAAATTTAATAAAAATTTAAACAAAACAATTTATTTAAACAATTAACGAACTTCTTTTACAATCAAATCTATCAAAATTCGAAAAGAAAGTATTGAACTTGAAATATACTTTTACAATTTATTTATTTTATTATTATTTAAGTATGTGTTCAATTAATTCAAATTCTGGACAGGATTACTCACCTGTGCCTGCTTGTTGGGCTCCAGCCGCAGGAGGCAGCCCACTTGCTGTGATTGCGTGTGTATGATGCCCGCACAGACCATGTTGTCGGGATTGGGATCCACCTGATCCAACAGCTGCATGCCGAATCCCATCAGCTTATTGCGTGCTCCCGGCAGATCCAAAGGCTGTGCCGCCTTGAATACCTTTTGTGATCTTTGCTGTTCGCTGAATATAACAGAAATTAATTAAATTTATATCAAAATGAAACTCTATATGTAATCCTCGACTTACCCGCTGAGGTTCTTCCATCGGGCAAAGAAGGACTCGGCATTCATTTCAGTTGGCTCAAAGAATTTGTTAACCGTCAGCGGCAATTTGATGCTAAACTTTTGCTGTGTGCCATTGTAGCGGAAACTGATCTCAATGGTGGGTGCATCGGCATAATCCTCGATGCACTCCGCAGTCAGCAGCTGTTGGATTTGTGCGCCCGCCTCCAGCGTCGGCTCCACCGCCTTCATTTGCACATTCAACTTGAGCGCCTCCTCCGCGTTCCATTGCAGCACAGGATTAAAGTTCTGCAACATTTCAATGATATGAGAATAGGTTAAAAATGATATTAGAACGAAAGAAATTTAGAAATTGTTAGTCTATATTAGAGGTCTGCATGGCTGCATTCAAAACGTCAAATGAGACATTCAAGCTCAAATGAATTAAATGAGTTCAGCCTCGACTCACAATGAAATGAATGAATTGAATGAATGAATTCAAACTGAAAAGTTCACTTTCAAAAAAGGCAGAGTAAATTGAATGACAAAATAACCGAAAAAAACGAATGAGCCCCCTGAGACCTGAAATTTTGTTAAATTTGGAACTTTGTTCACTTCTTAAAAATTAATTTTCATTTATTTAATATAAAATTAATGCTCGTTTGGACCATAGGTAGCACCAATGTTAATCAGGAACTTGATAGGTTGGATTTATTGCAGTAACATTTCTGTTTAACTAGATTGGACGTGCTTCCTGAAAATTTATACACGCTTTTACACAACTTGCAAGCCACAAACTCAGTTATTTCTCTTCCACTAGTGTCTAAGACTTTGAAAAATATTTCCCACACCGTGCTTCGACCTCTTTTCCCATTTAACGAATATTCCCCGCTTAATACCTTATTTTTTATTATATTAGGCGTTGCCTCGGCTGCAGTTAGCTGCGAAAATTAGATTTTTTATTAAATTATAATTTTGCTTTAAAATTCGCAACGGACAACAAACCTTATAGATTCAACATTTTTTTTAACAAATATTGTATTCTGAGCATTCTGACAATCTATGCTTCCTTCATTTCGTTCGGTTCTCGTTTTTTCGATTCCGTTCATATGAGTTTTTAAATGAATTTCAGAAATGAGTATTCATTCGATGAAACCGAATTTCTAAATTCATTTTTCTCAAAAAACTGAATGAAACTCAAGAGTACTCAGAGACATTTAAGTTTGAATGCAGCCGTGCAGGCCTCTAGTATATATATATAGAAAACTATTTATATAACAAAAAGGTTAATCTTGATTGACTGATTCATTCGGAATTGAAAGAATTTCTAAGCACACTTTCAAATTCTCCAAATTTAATGAACTTCATTTCAAATTTTGACATTTTAGCAACTCCAAACTCGAGCATGCTGAATGTAATCTATTACTATTAATTACTAATAATGTAATTAGTTAATTGACTGAGATTTCTCACCGTGAGCGGCACTTGTGTCTTGTTGCCGTAGAAGAGACCGAGTCGTCCCAGATTCTGTCGGAACTCGGACTTGACGCCAATCTGAAGCATCTCGTTCTCGAAGAGCACGCCGTTGTTCTTGAACAGAAACTTCTTGGTATTGTAGACGGCATTGGCATTGTTGTTGCTGCCGTAAATGTCGCCCAGGACATCGATCAACGTGGAGTTGGAATTGTTGCTGTTGTTCATATTCATGTTGTTCATGTTGTTCATATTCATGCTGTTCAAGTTGTTAATGTTGTTGGCGGGCGGCGTGCTGAGACCCAAGAGATCCGCATTGGCATTGGCATTGCTGTTGTTCAGTTTATTGTTGTGATTCACATGCGATCCCGTGTTCTGTGCCGATATCAATGAGGAGCCGCCAGAGGGCGCTGGACTCTTTGATTCCCTGATCTCATTCTCGGGCACCCGTCCGGGTTTCTTCTTCTTGAGCACGGCCAGAATGGAACTCTCGCGTTCCGGGAACGAGGGCATCTCCTCCAGCACAGTGGCCAGCACGTCCGTCGAGGCGACAATACTTAACTGCAGATATTCGCTGGCACGTTGCTGCAACTCCGCATCGGCGGATCTCAGATTGCTGTGTTGCCGGAACACATCCTGGATGTTGGTGCGTATCTCGGGGAACAAATTGATGAACTTGATGTACGTGGACAGCAGCAGGGCGCGCGTCATGGGCGAGCACAAATGGTACTTGGAGTGCAGCAGCTTGAACTGCACCAATGGCGCCGATCGCGAATCTCCCGCTATCAAATTGCCAAACTCGCCCAATATGTAGCCGCCCACCTTGACCATGTTCTCGTGACAGGCCGGCGCCTGCAGTGCCTCGAACACGGTCTTGGCGGCGTAGCCCTGCACCTCCTCGCGATTGATCACAATCTGGATGACGCGATACCAGACCTCCTCCGACACATAGTCGCCGGCAATGCGTATCAGATTCAGTATGACATCGACATACCTGAAAAACAGAAGAAAATTGGTTATAATCAGGGATACGGTTTCGGTTATGCTTGTATTTAGGTTAATGGTTATCGGTTGCGCAAAATCTTTGAGTAAAGGTTTCCTAACAATGATCGGTTTTTGTATGTTTCGGTTTTGAAAAACCGGTTTGGTTGCGGTTAACGAAACAAATTTTTTTGGTTGCGAAAATATAATTATATTAATAATATAATAATAATAATTAAAACTGCTTTACTTTCTTAATGTTTCATTCACACATTTATTTCACATTTTCAGTTTGACGTAGTTTAATTTAATTTTTAATTTAAAAAATTAATTTTATTCTATCATTAATATCACAAATACAAATTTAAAATGAAACATAAGAAAATTTGAATTAAAAATCAAAATTAAGAATGAAAAGTAATTTTTTTTTTTTATGTATGAAAATCCCGAAATTAGCCCTTATAAATGAAACGGTTACTAAACGGTTATTTCGGTTTACAGAGTTTCGGCTTTAAAGGTTTCGGTCAAATGAAAATTTTTTTTTTTCGGTTACGGTTTCAGTTACGGTTTTAAATTTCAATCGGTTTTTACCGGTTGAAGGTTACGGTTTCGGTTACGGTTTTAATCCCTGAAAAATACAGTTATTTTAATAAAATATTTTAGCCTTCAGAAAAAAATCGGTAGAATATTAAATACGGGGCTCTGAGTTAAGGTAGCGAGTATTTTGCATTATTCTTTTACTTGATTTATTTCCTTGCTTGTCAAATCATAATGCTGATAATAATTCGGAATTTCGACGATTCCACGAATGTCGGGTCAAGTCGGGTCACATAAAATTTATTTATGAATTTATATAATTGTATATTAATTTAAAGTATATAAGTCGTATCGCTAAAGAATTTACTATTTCTTAGTTGGACAAATTTTAAAATTTACTTCAGTCTTCTTTAACATTCAGCAAAAACAAGTTGCAAAATGTTGCTAAAAGTAATTTGTATAATATTTACAATAGTTTTATTAAATTCATTTTCTAATGGAGTTCCAAACTCTCCATCTAATGAGGCGAGTTCACTTCAGGATATTGATATTCAACGTGGGCTTAACCCACACAATTGTACTGAAGCCAAATCCAGTGGGATACATGACATTCTTGTCCCCAAGTTTAGTAATCAAACTTTTAAAGCGGCCTGTGATGCACAGACTCGGGACGGAGGTTGGACGATTATCCTGAGGAGGTTGGACGGAAGCGTCAACTTTAATCGGAATTGGAAGGATTACAAAAATGGATTTGAAAATCTGGATGGCGAATATTTCTTAGGTTTGGACAAAATTCACGCGATGACTGCAGAAATGCCTCAGGAATTATTGGTAGTTCTTGAGGATTTTGAGGGAGATCAAAGATTCGAGACCTATGATGCATTTGCTATTGGCAATGAGGATCAACATTATGAATTACACACTCTGAGCGATGGCAATGGAACAGCTGGAGATTCACTACGGTATCATCGAGGCAGGGAATTCACTACATTTGATAACGATAATGACTCTTGGCCACGAGGAAACTGCGCCACTCGCAACACTGGTGGCTGGTGGTATGGCGGACTTTTTTGTGAGTTCAGGTAAGATGTAATGTTAATTGCTTCTTAGAGCTTTGTTAATAAACTGGAATTATTGCAGCCAATTGACGGGAACGTATAAGGACAATGGCTACGAAAAAGGCGTCATGTGGTACCACTTTCGCGGACTCGAATACTCCCTTAAGACAGCCATTATGATGATAAGAGCTAAAAAGTGAAGTATCAGTCTGTACTACACTCAACCCCTTCGATCCCAAATCTGACTGAGGGATAACTGTGAACGATTCCTTTATGTATTCAGATGATTTTCTTTAATATCGGACAATATATATTTAAACTCTAAATGTGAGAAAATAAAAGCATCTCTTAAGTTTATTTGTCAAAGTTATATGCACCTGCCTCTTAAAATTCAGAAGACGTTTTAAAACAAGTAATATTTTTTTACTTTGGTTAAAATTAAAAAATTCAAGAAATAATACTTGTAGGTAAATAAGTTGCATCTTATTTAAAAAAAAAAGTCATATATTTAAGCAAAACTAAAGAATAAAATAATGCAGAAATTAAGATTAAGAAATGAACTAAAAACTAGACCTCAATTTGAGGCCAGATTTTAATTGCAGCTCCACTTACCAGGTGTAATCCGTGGCGTACTTCTCGGCGAGAATGGCCACCTTGAGGACCATCTCCTCGCGTATGGAATAGTCGGCCGTCTCCAGATAGTTGAGCATCTCCTGGACAATTTCCTCGGCATTGCCGCGATCGCACATCGCATACAGCAAGTCAACGGCCATTTGGCGTACGGAAACGTCCTTCTCCATCTTCATGGATAGAATGACGACCTCCTGGTGTTTCTTGACCTCCTCGTGACTGAATTCCGACGTGGCCAGATGGCACATCGACTCCAAAGCCAAATAACGCAAGTTCGTCTCACGATTGCTGAGAAATTGGCCAAGTTGGTTGCAGGCGCGCACCAAAAGATTCGGTTCACTATCGCTGTGTATGATTAAATTGATGGCCTCAAAGAGCACGGCATTTTTGGCATTCGAGTGCTGAACCTTCTTGCTCTTGGGCGGCTCTTGTGCCTTGTTCAATATGGTCTCCAGTGTCTCATTCAGACGTGCTCGGACGCCAGCCTCCTCCGTCACAGGATTGTAGTTCTGGAGTAGACGCAACAGCTTCACCGATAGCCATGGAGCTGGCACAAAGTAATACGTATAATCCTGCAGATCCGTGTAGCTGGCGGTGACAATGCGCGACAGACGCGACACGGCCAGGTTAACGCATCCCTTGTACTCATCCGGATTGCGCTTGACCAGAGCATCGATTAAAGATGTGGCGGCCGTCACCACGCCCATATGCTGATCATTGAGCAAGTGAATGATTCGCGATGTCCACTCTCCACCCGGTATGATATCCGGCGAGGATCGAAACAAGCGGAGCAGACACAGGGCCGCCGATTGCTTAACCACATCCATAGTGTCCCCCGAGACGAGCAGCTTGGGTATCTCGTTCGAAAAGGATTCGGCCATGTCGCGACTGCCAATGTTGGCAATACACTGCAGCGCCAGATTCACGTGCACCGGATTCCGCGACTGCAAGTCGTTCTTGATCGACTGAATGATCAAACGGATCAGATCACTATTCGTGTTCACCAGCACCGAAATGAATAGATAGCCCTGCAGTATTTAAGAAAGTAAATGCTTAAGATATTTTCAATTTGAGATTTCAATTTAAAAATGTAATCAGGGCAGAATAAAAATTAAATTTAGTTAAAAAATGATCACAAAATTTATTTCTATGCTTGGCCATATCGAAATTAACCGTTTGCATGAATCGGTTAGTTTATTTCTTAAATAAACCTATTGAGTATAAGTATATATTTTAAATTTACAAAATATACTAATATTTTCAATTAAATTATATTTATCCATTTAGGATCCATGTAAATGATGTAATCATAAAAATTCTTGTTATTTACTTAGAATATAAAGAAATATTCTCATAAATTTGAATACTGCTTTGACAAAATTGTTCTAATTTTAATTTTTATTTAATAAATAATTGAAGAATTTGAATTTAGTCAAATAATTGTTTTAAACAAAATATTTTTATTGATTTTTGTTGACATTCCGTTGTTAAAACAATTACTTGAATAACTGTAGGATGTATTTTGAGAAATTACTCACGATCTGCTTCTCTGAGTATTTGTTGGAGGACAACAAATTGACCGCCTCCATGTGGCCAAAATCAATGTCATGGCCCAAAAGGAATATGAACAGCAGTTTACACACATATTTCTTCTTCTGATAACCGTCAAGTGTTTTATCTCCTTTAAACTTGCTACGTATATTGGCCAATTCTTTATTTATGCGCTTCACTTCCGCCTCTTTGCTTTTACCTGTAAAAAAAAGGAGTAAATGAATACATTAAGTGAGAGTGTAAATAGAGAGAATAAAAGAGAGCGCATTTGTTTGAATGTGTGTGGATCAAGTGTAGGATTGATTCCACTTATAAACCCAATTGGATTTCATTGATTAAAAAGTGTTGTAAGTAAAGCTTGAGCTTAAAGCTCAATGTGTGCGTGCGACAGGATAAAGAGAGAGCAGAGCTGATATAGATGAACGCTTCAAGTGTGGCATTCATTTTGTCATGACTCAGGGGAAGTAATGCCAAACGATCTGTCGGAAGCTACAACTCTCTCTCTCCGCCTCTCTTTTTGCCCCCTCGTACCAGGCACTGCTTGAGAGAGCGGCCACGCAATAGATATGCTGGCGAGTAGAGTAAACCAGTAATGGGCCGTTATGTATTGTATGATAATCGAATGAAAGAGCGAGAGTACAAATGCACACACACACACACACACACACACACATGCATACATATGAAGCCGCCTCTTCCCGTAATTGAAGAAGAAATGTCGACATTGACGCCCCTATGAAAGCCATGAATTATGTGGATAAGAAAAATGCTTGATAAATTTGAATAAATAAATTGAATTAACAAGTTAACAAATAGTCTATTTATTATTAAATTTATTACTATTTATTACTATTAAATTTGTAAATTGTGCATATTTGTCAAAATAATTACTTGAGCAACTGTTGTTGGTTTACTTACAATTTCTTATATCCGATATAAACACGGCCAGGCCTCTCATGCCATCCCCCCTCACCGGCGCCATTGTAGTTAGCTTGTTAATTTTCGCTGGTTTTATGCAAACTCGGGGCGAAGAAAAAAGTCTGTTGGAGCGCTCCTCGAGTCGTCGATGCGGCGCTCTCTTATCGCAACAGCAGCGGCAACAGCAACAACAATAATATCCACACACAAAAAACCACAACAACGACAATTGGAGACGAGATTACAGACGACGACAAACTGGGCGACGTCGCCACTTGCTGCAAACTAACTGATGCTGCGACTTTTGTTGTTTTGTGTTGAATGGCGAATTTGATTTACGAAAATAAAACCGCGCTCTCTCTTTCTCTCTCTGTCTGCTCTCTTTGAAGACCTGTTGGAAATGATAAATTTGTTTAGCAATTGATATCGATAACAATAATAAAAGCTTTATATTTGTAATTGCTAGTACACAGTTAGTTAAGAAAATTAGTTGACCAATTAAAAATGCACACATTATGTTTTTTATTTCTCATCTTACATATATTATTAAGGTTGTTAACCAGGGATTATAACCAAAACGAATATCGGTTTCAGTTACTGTATCGGTTATGTTTAAATTTAGGTTTTCGATTAGCGGTTACTCAAAATCTTTGAAAAAAGGTTTCGTAATGGTGAACCGGTTTTTATATGTTTCGATTTTGAAATGGTTTCGGTTCACAAAAAAAAATATTAATATAAAAATAATAATTAAAAAGACATTACTTTCTTACTCTTTCATTCACACATTTATTTCACATATTCTTCAGTTTTGTTGGATGTTAAAAATTTTAATATTTCATTTAACAAATTTATTTAAATTGCGCTTATTCAGCGCCATACAAATTCTATCATGAATATGAATAAAAATTCCAAATAAAACAAGAAAATTAAAATCAAAAATTAAAATTAATTATAAAAAATAATTTTTTTTTTATGTATGAAAAACCGAAATTAACCCTTATAAATGAATCGGTTACTAAACGGTTATTTCGGTTTACAGAGTTACGGTTTTCAGTTTTTACCGGTTTAAGGTTGTGATTTCGGTTAGGGTTTAAGTCACAAGCTAACAAATAATTTATAAGTTCCTCAGTTTTTCATCGTCAACATAATTGCTTGACCAACTGTATTTGGCGCTGTGTGAACTTTTGACATTTGGCTATCGAAAATACGCCCCCAATCGCTTAAATTTGGCAAACGCGATTCCTTTTGGCAGCAATTGCTGTTTGTGTATATATGTATGTATTTGATTGTACACACACACACACACACACTTCTCAACAAAAATTGCAAGCCTGATAACGATTTGGTTTCGATGACCTTAGCGCAACTTTTATCGCAAATTTTCACTTGTTTCAATTAAATTATTATATTTATTTTATGATGAGAACACGATCGTAGCACCGGCTGCACTTGCTCTTTCTTGTTGTTGCTGCTTGATCTTATTTTACTTTCATGTCACGTCCCGCTGTCGTCGTCACTTTTTCTCTTCACAAGAACGGCGCAAGATGACGAAGTCTTTTTATTTGCACAGCACCGTGAAATGTCCACAAAAAAAAAAAAGCCAAGTATACTACACAAAATAATTGTAGTTCCAGCTGCTTACTTTTTAAAACGCAGCAATAAAGTTGGCAATTGGTTGGTAGAGAGTTTGCTGGAATTTGTGTCGTTGCGTTTTTTTTCTTTTTGGTTTTCTCACGGTTTTTTGCGGTTTCTGCTTTTTGTTTTCTTTGGGGTGTTGGCCGTGGAATGTATTGTAGGTCGCCCGTTTAGCAATTTATGTAACTCGCGTTTGTATTCGTATTGCGATCGAATTGCTGTTATTAATTGTTAACTAACGCCAAACAACCAGAGCAGTCAGGCATTTCACGAAATGAAAATTTCTATTGATTTTTTCCTCTACTCTTTCTCTCCATGCAACAGCCATCTAGCGGACCCAGTGTTGTTAAGCAACCCAATGCCGCGCAGCAATCGCCACAAGTGTTGAGCAGTACAACTGAATATCTATCGATACAATCGAGTTTTAAAAATGCAATTAAATTATGTATGTCACCAACTATTTTCTAGTTAATCATCAACCTTTCATTTTTCTTTTTTTAATATATGATTGGAAGAAAATGGCTTATTAGATGTATTATCACCATCAATAACTGATCGTTGTATCGATATTTAGTCAACAATCGCATTTTACAGCACTGCTTGGGGTACTCCGCCATTTTTGCGCACAGCGTTGCATATGCCGAGTGGTCGTCGACTATTTTATAGTTCTTTTATATTTTTAACAAGCAAATTGGAATAAAATGCAAATGCGTTTTAAAATAAACTAAGCCAAGTTGAAGAGCATTACAATAGCCTATAGGGAGTACATGTTAATTGTTTGTAAGTACAAGTGACGCATGTGTTACGCGTGCCGCCAAACAACAAAAATTGGCTAAAGAATTGCGGAGTGCCGAAAAACAGCGAGAGAGAGAGAGAGAGGAGGGAAAAATAACAAAAGTGCAGACGAGAGAGAGACAAAGTGAGCAAACATGAGTTTTTCCAGCGACGAGGTGAACTTTTTAGTTTTCCGATATCTACAGGAGTCAGGTGAGATGGAGATGTGATTTTGTCAGACTGCACTGATTACCACCCCCCACCCTCTATAGGTTTTCTGCACTCGGCCTATGTGTTTGGCATTGAATCGCACATCTCGCAGAGCAATTTAAATGGCGCCCTCGTGCCCCCCGCCGCCCTGCTCACCATACTGCAGAAGGGTCTGCTCTACACGGAGGTGGAGTGGAGCGTCGGCGAGGACGGCGAAATGGCGCGTCCCATCGAGGGATTGAGTCTGATTGACGCCGTCATGCCCGAACTGAAGCCTCTCAAGCCGACAGTGAAAACGGAGCCGGGCAAATCTGGTCTGGACTCGAACACAACAGCGGGCAATACGAAGACCGAGATTAAAATCGAGCCGGGCACGGCCAATGCAACCGGTGGCGCAGGAGCGGGCGCGGGCGGAACTGCCACTAAAAGTGGCTCCACAAGCACAGGCAATGGAACCACGCCAACCACCACCGCCTCCACCAGCAGCAGCAACAACAATAATGCCAGCGACAACAGCGAGGTGGACTCGAGTGCCACGTCCACGGTCAGTGGCAATAGCAATGCGCCAGGTGCTGCTCCAGGAGCAGGTGCGTCCGGTGCAGGTGCTGCCAACTCCAGCGCCACCACGGCGGTCAGCACAGATGGCGCAGCCAATAAGAAAGTGGAAGCGAGCAGCTCAGGAAATGCAAATGCCAACAGTACAGATGACGCCGCCTCATCCACGTCCACCAATGGCAACAGCAGCAGCAATGCCAGCAGCGTGGAACAGCCCGCGGCTGGTGGGACGCCTGGAGCTGGAGCCAATCCTGCCGATGCGGCGGCAGCGGCCGCTGGACAAGCGGCCAAGTCTGCCAGTGGCGGAGCAGGCGCAGCAGCAGTTGGCGGAGGAGCAGGCGGAGCAACACGTGCCACCACGGGGAGCAACAACAATTGTCCAGCAAGTGGACAAAGCGCTGTGCCCAGCAGCACCACAAGCGGCACATCCGTTGGAGGAGCAGGTGGAGGCGGAGGAGCTGGTGGAGGCGGATCGGCAGGAGGAGGTGGAACAGCAGGAGGAGCGGGAGGATCAGCATCCGTTGTCGAGGCAATGGACATTGATCAGAGCATTGAGATACCTGAGTCCAAGGCACGTGTGCTGCGTGGCCACGAAAGCGAAGTGTTCATCTGCGCCTGGAATCCCAGTCGGGATCTGCTGGCCAGTGGCTCCGGCGACAGTACAGCTCGCATTTGGGACATGTCCGATGCAAACGCCAATTCCAATCAGCTGGTGCTGCGCCACTGCATCCAAAAGGGCGGCGCCGAGGTGCCCAGCAACAAGGATGTCACCTCGCTGGATTGGAATGTAAGTAAACCAGAATCTCTAAACTCCCACTTGTTGTTAACGAACTGTTGTTGTTGCTATTCCCTCCTGGTTGCTAGTGCGATGGTTCCCTGCTGGCCACGGGCAGCTACGATGGCTATGCGCGCATCTGGAAGACGGATGGTCGCCTGGCATCCACGCTGGGTCAGCACAAGGGTCCGATCTTTGCCCTGAAGTGGAACAAGTGCGGCAATTACATACTCTCCGCGGGCGTGGACAAGACCACCATCATTTGGGATGCGTCGACGGGTCAGTGCACCCAGCAGTTTGCGTTCCATAGTGCACCCGCCTTGGATGTGGACTGGCAGTCGAATCAATCGTTTGCCTCGTGCAGCACAGATCAGCGGATCCATGTGTGTCGACTGGGCATGAACGAGCCCATCAAGACGTTCAGGGGTCACACCAACGAGGTGAATGCCATCAAATGGTGTCCGCAGGGACAACTGTTGGCCTCCTGCTCCGATGATATGACCCTCAAGATTTGGAGCATGACACGAGATCGTTGCTGTCACGATCTGCAGGCGCACTCCAAGGAGATCTATACGATTAAATGGTCACCCACCGGTCCGGGCACCAACAATCCCAATACGAATCTGATACTCGCCTCCGCCTCGTTTGATTCCACCGTGCGTCTCTGGGATGTGGAGCGTGGCAGTTGCATTCATACGCTGACGAAGCACACGGAACCCGTTTACTCTGTCGCCTTCAGTCCGGATGGCAAGCATCTGGCGTCGGGCAGCTTTGACAAGTGCGTCCACATCTGGAGCACACAGACGGGGCAGCTGGTGCACAGCTACAAGGGCACCGGGGGCATCTTTGAGGTCTGCTGGAACTCCAAGGGCACCAAGGTGGGCGCCAGTGCGTCCGATGGCAGCGTCTTTGTCCTGGATCTGCGAAAGTTTTGATCTATTTAAGGAACTGCAATAGAAACATCTGCCACTCCCAGATCCACATCCAGATCCTCCTTTTCCCAGCTAATTTTAAGTCATGTGTATTGAACTTTTTTATTTGTAATTCTTTCCTTTACACCCTTTAGCAGATTGTGGGCGTGGCAAACCGAGTTTCATCAACGCCCACATTTTGCAAATCTTTCAATTCTTCTGCTGTCTTTATTTTCCTCTTAGACGTAAGCTCCATTTGTTTCTAAGCATTCATTTTTATACAAAACTTGTTTAGTATAACTTCAAAATTGATGCATTTTGTTATTGTAAACATTTCAAGTGCCCCGCCCTCCGCCCCTACATAAATCCCAAACAAGTCTTAAATATTCAGAAAATTTAGAACTTAAGCATCTGATAAAATGTGAAACGATCCGATTTGAGTAGAATTATATATATATATGTAAAAACATCAATTCAAATCGTTAAATCGACTTTTCTTAATTCAATATATAAATTGTATGGCTATAAATCAACGGTGGGCACGGAATGGCTCTGGGAGCCAGCGGCTGCTAACGAAATCCGGATTCGTGCCCACCGCTGCTTTAAAGATATGTTTATGGTTTTCAAAAGTCAATTCATCGATTTAAAGGTTATTTACATTCCCAGCCCAACGTAGTGTACAGAAAATCGAAAAAAAAACAGCTACAAAATTATTAAAAAGGGAATAAACTTCAACTTTATTGAGAGACAGATAAAAATCCTCTTTACGAGGTAAAAATTTTGTGACGGAAACATTTCCATGCCACACAATGTCTGATATCCAATTTTGTGACGGACAATGTTAAATGTAACACATAAATTATTTAAAAAAATTGTTTTCTCTAAAATCGCCCAAATGTGGAGTAAAAACCCTTATTTAACCTGGAGCCTTTTACCTATAAACTGTGAAGGTTATGCCTAAAAGCCCTTCAAAATACCTTTTCAACGTTATATAGATCCCATCTGTAAATTTTAGCGCGTTTTACCGATTTCGCTCTCAACTAGCGATTTTCCTCATTTACCATTTTAAGCCAGCGGTGGGCACGAAATCTGAACTCGGGAGCACTACAAACATCAAGAACCCTATTAGAGTCTACTCCCGGAGCTCATGATTGCCCACCGCTGTTTTAAGCTATGTTAACAATTTGATACAGACAAAGAGAGTCAGACTTTTTATCGGAAGGCCTGTTAAAATATCAAAATTACTTATCTTTGGAGCCAGTGGTCGATGATTGAGGTGTCATTTGACGTTTATTTTTGGTAAGAATAGTACAAAATTTAAGCCAAAAGGCTTCAACTTCCCCATCCGCATGCAATCATTTAAATTTTGCTTCTGCTTGTTGTGTAAAACTTGCAGCCTTCTAGCTCTTATCGTTTTGGACTCCATAATCTTAAATCAGTCAGAGACTTCTAGAGAAACTCATTAGAGAGTTTTCTTCTCTGAGCGTAAAATACATTTACTATAGCTTATATGATTCTACATACGAATGTCGAAAAATATTACTCAGAATACGAAATTGTTCATCTTGCTGTTTTAAAAATTGGAATATTACTATTAAAAAAATTACGCCAATGACGGGAAAACCAAAGATACTTTTCCCAATTTTTTTTTCCTGTTTTTTGTACTGTGAATATTTTTCATAGTTAAAATCAGGGACTACAAATAATGATAATTGTTTTTTTTTTAATTTATTAATTTGATGCTCTCCAAAAATTTTTTAAATTTTTTCTTTTATTTTTTCCTTTATTTCGTAAGAAACGACAACTTGAGTTTTATTTTGAACAAAACGTAAAACTCATGAAATAATAATCATTCCTTAAGTTTTATTTTTTTGATTAAAAATAATGATTATTGGTAGAGAAATAAAGTATAACTTAAAATTAATCAATTTTTTGTGAATTAAAAAAAATTCAATTAAAATTTTTTTTAATATCACTTATAAAAATTACAGTTTCTGGTTAAATTTCCTATTTTTTGATTCCCAATATTTTCTTTTCTAATTTTGGATTCCCTAAATTTTATTCTTGGTTTTGTTTTCTTCTGTTTTAAAATTCCTAAAAACAGTTTCGGAGTTCGTATGAGGGATCAAGAGTAAGATTATATTTGCTAGCAAGATCTTTTTGACTGTGGTGTGAAAATTTAAGCCTTCTAGCTCTCAACGTTTTGTGGGCTTTACAATCATAAGTCAGCCCGAGACTCGTTAGGGACTTTTCTTCTTAAACGTGTATTTAGTGTTAAATTACTGCAGCTAAAACTCAGTGACATTGTCCAGGTGGCACTGCTTGAAGAATCGACACTCCTCGCGCTTCACCTCGCCCGTTTTGGTTTGGCCCTTGAAGAACTTGGTGAGCTTCGTTCCTCCTGCTCCGCCGGCGAACTTGGGTTTGTCCGCGTCGGGTTCGTCGAACTCCATGTCGTAGGCCTTGTCGGCCAGGGCATTCTCTGCCGTGGACCAGCTGAAGCGGACGAGACGCGGGAAACCAAAGACCAGATCGATGTGCTCGCTGAGGAAGCGTTTGGTGACCGGATCACCGGGATAGCCGCTGCCAAAGGCATTGCCCGGTATGACTAATCCCTCGGGAAACTGCCAGACCTTGAGGGCGTGATCTCTGGTTACCTTGGCGCATATGCTGGCCGCCGAGACAATGGGATACGTGGAGTCAGCCTTTTTGGCCACCGTGATTTTAAAGTGGGGAAACCGTTTGAGCAGCTTCTCCTGGTACTTCTCCGGCGGTCCCACGGTGTCCACATAGATCTCGGCGATGTTGACGCCCGCATCGATGGCCGCTTGGATCAAGCCCATGGCCGAGTCCATGGACACCTCGTTGAGCGAGCACTTGGTGCGCCGATACATGCTCGAGCTAATCACATTGGGCGAGATAATCTCCACCGCCCAGCCGATGCAGCTTTTGGCGTAATCCAGGGTATTCAACTCGTTGAAGATGATTTCCCGCTTCTCCTCCGTCAGCTGCTTGGAATCCGCACAGCCGAGCTCAACCAGTGCCGGCTTGCTCTCCAGCGGGCAGTACGAGATGCCGTAGACCATGGGACCCAGCACCGGGCCACGCCCCGCCTCGTCGACGCCCAGCATGCAGGGTTGATCCTTGCAGATTGCCGGCACATCGCTCAAATAAATCGTATTCTTGCTGTTCTCCCGCGCAGCTATAAACGGACCGAGCGCCTTTAGCGAATTGATACGATTGACATTCTCCTTGCTGTCCTCCTCGTGCTGCTCTTCAGTTTTAACTTTTGTTTCAATTTCAGTTTTAATTTCTGTATTTGCCATTTTACGCGCGCTTTTTATTTGTTTGTTTACTTTTCGTAAGGTTTATCGATAGACGATTTAGGGCTGGTAAAGGCGATAGTATCGGTGGTTTTATAATTCTAAAATTCTGCCATCGATATATCGATATGATTAGGCGGCAAAATACATGGAATTATTTTAAAATATTTTTTATCCTCCTTTGGAAATCCTTTTTTAAATATTATATAAAGTTTCAAGTATACCAAAATACTCATTAGAATATTTAATCGCTGTTTTTACATGACACTACTTGCCCATGTTTATCGATAAGCGCATTGTTTACGTTTTTCGGCAGTGTTGATAAATGCGCTATTGCACATTTAGTCATTCACAGCGACGCGTGCAAAAATATTGACTGCCGCAGCCAACTTCACGTTTTGCGTTCTTTCCGGTTTAGGATTTTGTCCAGTGTGCTTGTTCTCTTTCGAGCTAAGGCCGATAATTATAAAACATTAATTTTTGGCAACTTGCACCAAATATTAATTAAGCATCAAGTAAAACAATGTCGACAAAAGCTGAGCTCGCATGCGTCTACGCCTCCCTCATTCTGGTCGATGATGATGTTGCCGTCACTGTAAGTTTAAAACAATTCGAAACGAATCTGCAAAAATTGCTGTAATCACAAGATTTACATTGTTGTTGCACGCATGCAGGCTTGCCCAGATATATTGTGAATTGTAAACTAATTGCATTTTGTTGTTTTTTTTGCTGCCAGGGCGAGAAAATCTCGACCATCTTGAAGGCCGCCAATGTGGATGTGGAGCCCTACTGGCCCGGTCTGTTCGCCAAGGCCCTGGAGGGCATCAATGTCAAGGATCTGATCAGCAACATCGGCTCCGGCGTTGGCGCTGCCCCCGCTGGCGGTGCTGCTGCTCCCGCTGCCTCTGACGCGCCCGCCGCCGAGGCCAAGAAGGAGGACAAGAAGAAGGAGGAGGAATCCGATGTCTCTGACGATGATATGGGTTTCGGTCTCTTCGATTAAACAACAACAAACATACCAAACCACCACCAACAACAACAACACCTGCTGTGTATGTGAAGTGAAGTTTTTTATGTTTCCCCAACTTTCGTACACGTTTTAATGTACAATCGAACGGAGATATAAATTGTTTACAAAAGAGAAAAACACCAAGTGATTTGTTTTGTTTAATACGGAAGGGCCAGTTTGGATCTTATTTAAATACCTACAAGTTACAAAATCATTTAATATTATGTTTTCTCATTGCTGCTTTCCATTTGTCTTGTTTACAAAATCGACAGCAAATGTGTTCATGCAACTGGTTCTTAAGAGTGAACTAGTGAACAGTTCAGGTGTCGCATTTACTTTAATACATCTAATTATGTTAACAAGTCATAATTCCTAAAATAAATTTGGTCTAAATCGGAAAATACACAAACCTTTTAGCTAAAAATTATGCATAAGAAATTGACAATAGATTTTGCAAAAACACTGCTTGTCAATAGTTTTACCATGTGAATCGATCTTTTATACGTCATTCCAATGCGTAACCTTGTCAATAGTTTCACCATGTGAATCGCTAGCTCGCTCTTGAACAATATTGCTTGCCAAAATTTATTTGTGACAGATTTGAAACAGGAGTAGATAACAAACAACTTAAAATACACCTTCCTCCAGCACCTTGGCTATTGCTCTCAGTGCAGGCGTGTCCAATTCCTTTAGGCCAAGTCCAATAACAAGTTCAGTGGGGCATTTGTTAAGACCCGTTTTATTAACCAAAAACTGAATGCCACCGCGTATCTCGTCTGAATCGTGGCCCATACTGCAGTTCATCGTCACGGACACGGACACATGATTGTCCGGATTGTCCACCGGTCCGTGCAGTCCAGGAATCACTCGATGATCGCGCTTCACATCAAATTGCACATTGTATAAAGCCGGCAATTTTCCCAGCTGTGTGATCAGCAGCATCCACTTGTTGTCGAAGGCATGGAACACGAATTCGGTGTGTATGCCATTTATAGCTATGGCAAATTGCTTGTTAAATCCATTTTGGTTGGTTTTACACATTGTATTTTACGAAATTTCCGAATGATTTTTATTTTTACTTTGTTTACAATGAGGCGGCAATTATTATCGTTCAGCACAAGTTCATTTGCCTTGTTCGTTCATTTCGTTTGTTAGCTCACCAATTCGATAAGTGGACTTGTAGTTGACAATTTTTATCGCCAGATGGCGTCACAGCTGCTCGTAACGGAAATTAAAAATGGTTGCCAAGGTGAATTATTTGTTGAATCAATAGATTTACTTTTCGTATTGGCCATGTCGTGCATCTGCCTTGGTCCAAAGCGAGCGGGTAAAACGCATCTGCTGAAGGCGCTGCAGGAACCAGATTCCATAGACGAGACAAGCTATTCAATGCCTACAATTGGCACTGGCATCTATCGCATTCACTTCCCGGAAAAGTCGCCACATAGCGACAAGCATCGACCGCCGACAGATGTCGCTCCAAGCATGCCCAAGAATTTGCCCAAGTTTATACAAATACTCGAGATTGGCGGCAGCATGGCGCCACTGTGGCGACAGAGCCAATATTTCGAGGACGTGAAGAAACTCATCTATGTGGTGGATGCCTCCAATCTTTGCCAGATATCAGCAGCGGGTATGTTTTTTTTATAAGTCTATGTAAAATTCTATTTTAGTATTTTAGAGCCGGTTACGTGACCGATTTACCCGCTAATTAATGCCTACATAAGAAAAGAAATTTGAGCTATCAATGAATTTCAGACCAGTGTAACCAATTTAGCTATTTTTCCGCTAGATTCAGCTTTTTTCCATGCAAATTGGCGTAATTTTAGCTTTCTAAAAAAAACATCTGGTACTTTTTAGTTTTGTTAAACGGCAACAAAACATCGAAAATAAGGTCGTTTGACCTTTAAACTTTAACGATTTTACCATTACAAACGGGGGATTCCACAAGGTGGCAACAACCAACGGATGGATAGACTCAATGGAAAAAAACATCGATAGAAAATTGGTCCCATGTCATTTCTCTAATAAAATTTATTAATTTTAAAAAAATTATTAAAAAATTTGTAAGTGCAAATTGAAAAAAGCAAGAACGTAAAAAGTTTTGTAAATTCATAAAGTTAACTTTAAAATTGGATTGGGAAACGTCAGCCTTTACGTTGTGAAGAAATTAACATTAGTAAAATATTCTAAAAAAAAAATATAAAAATTTAAAAAAAATATAAGAAATCCTCCTGTGAAAGTTTCAAAGCTCTAGCTTCAATATTTATTGTGAAAAAAATAAAATGTGAATATTTAACTCTTTTTCTGAAAAGAGTTAAATTCGGTCGATTTGAACCTTCTGCCAAGGCTGCCACCTTTTTTTTTGGCTGCCATTTTGGTTTTACCGTTATATTTCCGACCCACGCACACACACACACACAACAACACCACGCGCAATATTAAATCAAAATGTCACAACATTTTCCACTGCCGTGCATTTTGCCGGGGAAAGGATGTTCAAACTACGACGAGGACGACGAAATAGTTAGTAAAGTAGAGGTGATGTCGGTGTGAAGGGTTCAAAAAAAGAAGTAATATTGTTTTATATTAGTGCGTTGTCCATTAACATTTTTCAACTTAAAATTTTACCTGGATTGCGAAGAAGAAACATCCTCAGAAGCTTGGTTTGCTAGAGGAAATGAAAATGATTCGATCGCGGCGAGTGTAAAGTGAAAATGCCTAAAATATATACAGTGGTCCACTAATGTCTTCATACCCCCTAATTTTGCCAAATCTTTGTATATTAAAAAAGATTTGATGAAGATTTCTTAATTTAAACTTCTATTCATTAAAATTCCGTTTGAATCATACAAAATTTTCTTTAACCCATGGAAAATTTTAAATTTTTGTAAGTCTATTTTTCACATTATTTCCTCGGTCTTAAAACCAAAAATATTTTGACGCAAAAAAATTCTTCGAAAAATTCTAAGAGTGACTGCAAACAATATTTTCAAAAGTGTCTTGACTATTTTTTGGGATTGTTTGTTGTGCGGAACCAAATACACCAATAAAAATATCGTTTTAATAGTCTAGCGTTTTTGTATAGCTACCAACAAAATTTTCTAACTATTTCTAGCTTTTTTTCAAAAGCTAGTTTAGCTTTTCCCGAAGAGTTGGAAACACTGTTTCAGACTATGAAAATACGTACTAAATCTCAACGTAAAGCGGTAAAAGAAAAATGGGCTGATGGAATATGTAGTTATTATTTTATTTGTTTAAATTAGTTTTGAGGTATTTTTTTTAAATTTTATTAATAATTTGAAATATAATATAAATATATTAATATTTTAAGTTTCAAGTTTTTTGAATAGGAATTATAATAAATTTATTATTTTTAAATTTTTATTTAAATTCGTAATAAAAGTTCTTTGGTGAAGCTGATTCAAACTGAAACCGTTATGCATGAATCGGTTTCTTAACGGTTTATTCGCTCTAATTAATTTCGAATCGGTTTAACGGTTACGGTTACCAATTTAAATCGATTTAGAGCGAGTAAACGTTTCGGTTATGGTTATAGTTTAAATCCCTGATTTTAACAAAAGTTCATTTATTAAGGCGTGCTCTTCTACTCGATTCTCACCGAGCCGCGTCTGCAGAAGGTGAAGATTCTGTTGGTGCTAACCAAGATGGATTACTCGTATCGCCAGATGCGCAACGAGGCGCTGCTCATGCTGCAAATGGCCAAGTTGCAGAAGCAAATCCGCCAGCAGGTGAACATCGTGGAAGCCAGCGCGGTGACCAAGGTGGGACTGGACAGCATCTACGACTGGCTGAAGCGACCATGAGACGAGGACTCCAGTTGGATTGTGCCTATAAACAGGGACCGTAACTCTTATAAGTTTTAAAATAAAAATTGCGAATTAACAACTATTTATAATTTGAATTTAAAAAGTAAAAAATAATCATGAAAATTAAATTTTTAATAAAATGTTGTAAATAACAATTTGATTTTTTTCAATAAAAATTAAAAATTATTAAGTGTTATTTTTGATTTTTATTTTAATAGTACCTGTTTGATCCAGACGTTGCCTGAAAGCAACTTCGGCTGACTTTTAACCCATTTTTCGTCATTTTCATACAAAAAGCCTTTTTGCTATTTTCAAAAAATCATAACAAATACTAACGAAGAGATTTTTAAAATTTTTTTTTGCCGTCACTCTTAGAATTGTTTGAAGAATATTTTGCATAAAATTATATTTTGTTTGAGACCGAGGGAAAAAGTTGAAAAGATAGACTTTTGCAAATGTTCAAAAAGTTTAATGGGTACTTAACGGGTTAAGTAAAGTTTTGCATCATTCATACGGAATTTAAATGATCTTTCCAAAAATATATAAAAAGATATTTAACTCTTATGTAAAGTCAAAATATTAAATTTTGTGGATGTGTAAAGTGTTTCTTGACAAACTGTACATATTATAAAACCATTATACTCTATTTAATTAATATATTGAAGTATTCAAAAAAAGATCAGTCGAAATTGAAAACGGGCCTATGAGTTACTGTTGTGAGTATTTAACTTTATTCTTTTACTTGATTTATTTCCTTGTTTGTCAAATCGTATTGCTGATAATTTCGAGTCTTATGCTCTACTTAAAATCGGAATTCGAACGATTCCACGAATCTCGGGTCAAGTCGGTTCAAATCAAATAATCTAATATTCAATTCAACTTCATCGCTTCTACTCAATTTTTGACTCAGTCAGTCTTCTTTGCTATTAAGTTAAGAAAAGTCGCAAAATGTTCCAGAATATATTTTATATAATATTCATATTAAGCACATATTTTGTGTACTCTTATGGAGTCAACATATCAGAATATAATGAAATGGAATTACTTGTTTCAATGAATTCTCAATTATCCGTGCTGAAAGAAAAGTTGACATTTGAAGTTGCTAAGGATTCAGATATACAGTTTATTAGAGCAGAAATAAAACGACACAAGGAATGTGAACTCGACAAGGAAAAGGTTAATGAATCTTTAAGAGCGGATATCCAGAATCTTAAAGCGGAGTTGGAACAACAAAAGAAGTGGGTAATTGATAAGGAAGCGGATATCCAAACCCTAAGAGCCGACCTGGAAAAGCAGAACACAGATGTCCTTCTGAAGGAATCGCATATCCAATCTCTAAGAGGGGAAGTGGAACGACTAGGAAAGTTGGTAGAAGGACTTGTTAAGGAAGCGGATAAATACAGATCGTGGATTAACCCACCCCATTGTACTGAGGCCAAGTCTAGTGGAGTCCATGACATTCTTGTCCCCAAGTTTAGTAATCAAACTTTTAAAGCGGCCTGTGATGCGAAGACTCGAGGAGGAGGCTGGACGATTATCCTTCGAAGGATGGATGGAAGTGTCAACTTTACACGAAGCTGGACTGAGTATAAAAATGGATTTGGAAATCCAGATGGCGAATATTTCTTAGGTTTGGACAAAATTCACGCGATGACTGCAGAAAGGCCTCAGGAGTTATTGGTAGTTCTTGAGGACTTTGAGGGAGATCAAAGATTCGAGACTTATGATGAGTTTGCAATTGGAGATGAGGATCAACAATATGAATTACACACTCTGAGCGATGGCAATGGAACAGCTGGGGATTCGCTTCAATGGCAGCGTGGCATGAAATTTACTACATTCGATAAGGATAATGACAATTGGGGCGGAGAAAACTGCGCCATTCGCTTCACTGCTGGCTGGTGGCATGACGGCAGCATTGTTTGCCAGTTCAGGTGAGATGTATTGTTAACTATTTCTTAAAGCTTCGTTAATAAACTTGAATTCCTACAGCCAATTGACGGGAACGTATAAAGGCAGTGACTTCGACCAAGGCATCAATTGGGTCCACTTTAGGGCATTATCTTACTCTCTTAAGAGAGCCATTATGATGATTCGACCTAAAAAATGAACAATCAGTCTGTACTACATTAAACCCCTCGATTCCAACTTTGGCTGAGAGAGACTTCGCTGTTTGAGAGATAGCTGTTATCGCTTACAGTTGTTTTTATACAGATGATTCATTATAATATCGGACAATATATATGTTTACTACAAATGTGAGAAAATAAAAGTTCCTTTTGTGGCCGAAAGTCTCTGCAGCTAGCTTAGCCATAAATATTAATAAATAAATAAATAAAAGCACTTTAAAGTTTATTTGCCAACGTTATATATTTAATAGAATGCACCTGCCTCGTAAAATTCTGAAGACGTTTTAAATCGGGTAATTTTTTCATAATCGCTTAATTTTTAAAATTCAATAGTGAATTAAAATTTTGGTTAAATACTTAATAAGCTTATACAATACGATTAAAAATATAACAAGCGGATCAGCTAATAAAAATTTATTTTTTATAATTTATACTTAATATAATTCGTCACCAAATTGGATATCAGAAACTTTATGGCATGAAATGTTCTCGTCACTAGACTTTTACCTCGTAAAAACACCTTTTTTTATAAATTTTTTAATTAGATATCAGAAATTTGACATTATAACTATGTTAAAAGGTGTTTAGTGTTTGTAGAAACGTCAAAAAGAATTCACCACTTGCACGCATTATCTTCCCGCATGACGCTGCAAGCAGTGCAAGCAGTGTACATGCAGTAGTGTAAAGCTGAAAGGTATATTCAGTTAACAAGTAATATCTTGCCCAAAAGAAGTTGCACAGATACATGTGTTATACGTCCAAAAACGCCGAATTTCAATGACTGTATCATAATAATACATTTTATAGTGATTTGATGCGTTGATTTTTCTTAAAACGCCAAAGAAATTTATTTTCACCTGTCGCTTTTTAGGAGCCCTTCAAAATACCTTTCTAACGATATATAGAATATATTTGTAGCTTTTATCGTTTACATATTATGGGGGTGTCAATTTGAGCGGGTTTTTAGCGATTTCCCGCAAAATAGCGATTTTTCGAAAAAGTCGTAGAGCACAAAATTGTAGATTCTTAAGCGGGAACAAGTCCTCATTTACCCTTTAAAGCTATATTATCGCTTTTTATCTCATTTTCGAAAGGCCACTAAAAATTTCAAAACTAATTATCTTATGAACCAGTAGTCAGATCTTAATATATTGTCATTAACAAGCTGAACAACCGAGTGCACTCGACAGTAATATACCCTGGGCCAGGCCTCGCCGAAGATTTGAAGCCCATCCAATTCATGTACTTATCCTTAAATGGCAAACTATCGATTTTGTGGCAGCTACATACATACATATTGTATATTAAGGTAAGTGATTTGTGATTTCATGGTATATTTAAATTTTTTAAAATTTAAACAGACGGACAGACGGACATGTCTATATCGACTCGGCTGTTGATGCTGATCAGGAATATATATACTTTATGGGGTCAGAGATGCTTCCTGCTACCTTTTACATACATTTCACAAAATGTTGCACTTTTTTGCCCACTTTCAATGGACACAGGGTTTAAAATTAAAATTATTAAATTAAAATATTGTAGTCATTAAAAAAGATCAGTCGAGAATTAAAAACGTGTCTCTTAGCAACTATGGCAAATATTTTGCTTGACTTTTTTACTTAATTTATTTCCTTGTTTGTCGAATTATAATACTGATAATTTCGCACGTGTGACCAACGAAAATTCGGAACTTGGACGATTGCAAGAATCTCGGGTCAAGTCGGATCAAATCAAATAATCTAATACACAATGTACAAATGCGGATGTGTATTTACATAATTCTATATACATTTAAAGTATGTCAATCGTTTCGCTATCAGTAAGTGAAATTTTAAAATTCACTTCATCACTTCTACTCAATTTTTGATTCAGTCAGTCTTATTTGATAATCAGTTAAGAAAAGTTGCAAAATGTTCCAGAATATATTTTATATAATATTCATATTAAGTACATTTACTTTGTTTTCTTATGGAGACGACATATCCGAATATAATGAAATGGAATTACTTGTTTCAATGAATTCTCAATTATCCGTGCTGAAAGAAAAGTTGACATTTGAAGTTGTTAAGGATATACAGTTTATTAGAGCAGAGATAGAACAACAAAAGAAATGTGATCCCGACAAGGAAGCGGATAACAAATCTTCAAGAGCGGATATCCAAGTGCTCAGAACGGATATCCAGAGTCTTAGAGAGGAGTTGGACAACCTGAAAAACGAAAAGGAATCAATTATTCAATCTCTCCGGGCTGATATTCAAGTTTTAAGAGAGGCTTTGGAACAAGAGAAGAAGTGCGTACTTGATAAGCAAGCGGATAGCCAAGAGGATATCCAGAATCTTAAAGCGGAGTTTGAGCAGCAGAAAAAATATATATTCGAAAAAGAAGATTCTATACAATCTCTCAGGGCTGATAATCAAGTGTTTAGAACAGAAATCCAGAATCTTAGAGCAGAGTTAGAACAACAGAAGAATAAGCAAGCGGATATCGAATCCTTAAGATCCGACCTGGCAAAACAGAATAAAGATGTCCTTCAGAAGGAATCGCATACCCAATCTCTAAGAGGGGAAGTGGAACGACTAGGAAAATTGGTAGAAGGACTTGTTAAGGAAACGGATAAATACAGATCGTGGTTTAACCCACACAAATGTACTGAGGCAAAGATTAGTGGAGTCCATGACATTCTTGTCCCCAAGTTTAGTAATCAAACTTTTAAAGCGGCCTGTGATGCGCAAAATCAAGGAGGAGGCTGGACAATTATCCTTCGAAGGATGGATGGAAGTGTCAACTTTTATAGAAACTGGACTGAGTATAAAAATGGATTTGGAAATGTAGATGGCGAATATTTCTTAGGTTTG
This sequence comes from Drosophila quinaria, assembly GCA_035047525.1. NCBI lineage: Eukaryota > Metazoa > Arthropoda > Insecta > Diptera > Drosophilidae > Drosophila > Drosophila quinaria. Next base: position 35,788 of record JAWNPO010000007.1, read on the forward strand.
GACAAAATTCACGCGATGACTGCAGAAAGGCCTCAGGAATTATTGGTAGTTCTTGAGGATTTTAAGGGTGTTCAAGTATTCGAGACTTATGATGCATTTGCAATTGGCAACGAGGATCAACAATATGAACTACACACTCTGGGCAAAGCCAATGGAACAGCTAGGGATTCACTGAGGTATCATCTGGGCAACAAATTTACTACATTTGATAAGGATAATGACAATTGGGAAGATGGAAACTGCGCCATTCGCGGCACTGGCGCCTGGTGGTATAACAGATTTCAGCTCAGGTAGGATGTAATATTATTTATTTTTTGGAGCTTCGTTAATAAACTTGAATTCTTACAGCCAATTGACCGGAACGTATAAAAACAATGACCGGGACAGAGGCGTCATTTGGGCCCACTTTCGGGGATCCTATTACTCCCTTAAAACAGCTATTATGATGATTCGACCTAAAAATTTAATTATCAATATGTTTTAAATTCGATCCCAACTTTGGCTGAGAGCAACTTCCATTGTTTTTATTCAGATGATTCATTAAAATATCGATAAAATTTGAAAATTCAAAAGTTCTCAGAAAAGATAAAAATTATGTGTAAAAAGTTGCATCTTATTTAATTTGCGTAATTACCAAGGTTTTGATTTTTATTTTATTTGGCGCCCGAAACAAATGGAAAGTAGCCACGAATTCAAATTCAAATAATCTTATAAAGGGTGACTTTTAAATAGCTATAGGAAAGTTTTTCAAAACAACACTCGTAAAATTCAGAACAATGCATGAAATCTTTATTTGAATCGATAGTATGGTCCGTATAATTTAATGTTTGAAAATTATTTCATGCAAATGTTGACCGTGACTTCGCCTCGAATGGTCCATCCGCTTAGTCCAATTCTGGCATACTCTTTCCACCATTTCGGCCGGTATCTCACGAATAAATGCTTCAATGTTGTCTTCCAATTAGAGATGGGCATGGGCATCCTCTTTGAGGCACGACACGACCCAAGCACGGCTGGTAAGAACTGAGGCCCAACACGGAATTTTTTTAAATAGGCACGGGACGGCCCATGCCCATCTCTATACTCAATTGATTGGAATTTATTCCAAACACTGCTTTTTCCATCGTTTTTCTTATCAAGTTTATTTTCTGATCTTTTGCTTTTAAAGCTTTTTGTAAATTCTCTTTATTCATTTTTGTCACTTCGTGGCGTCACTTTTTTATTATAATGGCATCAATCGAGCTATCGATGTTGTAAGTGTTTAAAAAAATTTTGAAATACTGATAAGTATATTTAATACTTAAAATAGATGAAATGATAAAATAATACTTAATTAGATAAAACACATTTATTACACATATTAGATTCACTCATTACATGTGTAATGCCAAATAATGTTGATTTAAAGATATTGTGAAAATTAATGAATTAAATATTTTTGTATATTTTGTAATTGTTCATTTTTTCACCATGATTTTTTTGTTAAAGCTACTTGGAAAACTAGGATCTTCGTTTTGGTACATGTATCAGATAGGAAAATTCGATTGCAGGACAACACGAACGAAAAATCTTAAAAAACGAGTGGTAAAGATTTGATTTTGTTGACATATTGACCCAAAACACAAGAACAACAACCATTTAGAGCAGGGGTGCTCAGCTGTTCCTCATTCAATGCATTTTCGGCCTCATTTGTTTTTGTAATTCCTCACAGCATAGGAAACGAAAATCGTATACATGCACGGCGCTGAGTATAGAAAATGCCAACACATGCAAACATTTTCGTGTGTATGCAATGCGCAGCACAAAAACCGTTATTGCTCTCTTCTCTGATTGGTGTTTGCGATCGCGAGAGAAGTGAGCAACAACAATTTCAATGTGATTTTGTTGTTGTCTTTGAAAATGGTCAAAAGGGTATATTAGATTTGTGTGATGTATGTAACAGGCAGAAGGAAGCATTTCCGACCCAATAAAGTATATATATTCTTGATCAGCATCACCAGCCGAGTTGATTGAGCCATGTCCGTCTGTCTGTCCGTCTGTCCGTCCGTCTGTTTGAACGCGTCGATCTCAGAGACTATAATAACTAGAGACTTCAAAATTGGCATGTAGGTAGCTGGATACCGGACGCAGATCAAGTTTGTTTTTAAATTTGGATCGGACCACTATATCATATAGCTGCCATATGATCGATCAGTCAAAAATTAAGTCTTGGTATGAAAAACTTTTTTGTTGTTTGAGATATCTCAACCAAACTGACACAATATGTAAACGGGATGGTCCTTGGGAACCTGACAAAATTTGGTAGAAGTCAGACGACTATATCATATAGCTGCCATAGGAACGATCAGTCGAAAATCCAGTCTCTCTATGAAAAACTTTTTGTTGGTTAAGATATCTCAACCAAACTGATAGATTATGCATACTGGACGGTCCTCGGAAACCTGACAAAATTTAGTAGAAGTCAGACGACTATATCATATAGCTGCCATAGGAACGATCAGTCGAAAATCCAGTCTCTCTATGAACAACTTTTTTGTTGGTTGAGATATCTCAACCAAACTAACAGAATATGCAAACGGGATGATTCTAGACATCCTGACCAAATTTGGTTGAAATCGGACTACTATATCATATAGCTGCCATAGGAACGATCAGTCGAAATCAACCAAACTTACAGAATATGTAAACGGGATGGTCCTTGGCAACCTGGCCAAATTTGGTTTAAGTCGGTCTACTATATCATATAACTGCCATAGGAACGATCAGTCGAAAATCATGTTTTAGTATGACAAACTTTTTTACTGTTAGAGATATCTGAGCCAAGCTGACACAATATGCAAACGAGATGGTCCCATACATCCTCACCAAACTTGGTTAATTAATTATATTACAATTTATGGAGACTGGCACAGGGTATACAACAGTCGAGCAAACTCGACTGTAGCCGCGCCCACTTGTTTTCTTCTAGTATTGATGCGTTTGCTTATAAGTATTGGTGCGAACTCATTCGTATGCTGACTTTGAGATCCCCTGCTTTAGTGGGTCGGAGATGCTTTCTTCCGCCTGTTGAAAACATTTCACAAAACCATTATACCCATTTTTGGACACAGGGTATACAAATAAAATTATTGAATTAAAATATTGTAGACATTAAAAAAGATCAGTCGAGAATTCAAAACGTGACTCTAAGTAACAGTGGCGAATATTTTGTTTTTCTTTTTTACTTGATTTATTTCTTTGTTTGTCGAATTATAATACTGATAATTTCACATAGTATGATCAACGAAAATTCGGCATTCGGACGATTCCGAGAATCTCGGGTCAAGTCGGATCAAATCAAATAATCTAATATACAATGTACAAATGCGGATGGGTATTTACATAATTTTATATACCTTTAAAGTATGTCAATCGTTTCGCTATCAGTAAGTGAAATTTTAAAATTCACTTCATCGCTTCTACTCAATTTTTGATTCAGTCAGTCTTATTTGAAAATCAGTTGAGAAAAGTCGCAAAATGTTCCAAAATATATTCTATATAATATTTATATTAAGTACATTTACTTTGTTCTCTTATGGAGACGACATATCCGAATATAATGAAGAGGAATTACTTCTTTTAATGAATACTCAATTATCCCAGCTGACAGAAAAGTTGACAAACGAAGTTTCTAAGGATTCGGATATTCAGATTCTCAGAACGGATATACAGTTTATTAGAGCAGAGATAGAACAACAGAAGAAATGTGAACTCGACAAGGCAACGGATAATCAATATTCAAGAGCGGATATCCAAGTGTTCAGAACGGATATCCAGACTCTTAGGGCAGGAGCTGGAAAACCTGAAAAAATATATACTCGAAAAGGAATCAGCTATCGAATCTCTCAGGGCTGATATTCGAGTTTTAAGAGAGGATTTGGAACAACAGAAGAAGTGCGTAATTGACAAGGAAGCGGATATCCAAGAGTTGAAAATGGATATCCACAGTCTTAGAGAGGAGTTAGAACAACAGAAGAATCTTCATAAGGAAGCGGATATCCAATCCTTAAGAGCCGACCTGGAACAAGCAGAACAAGGATGTCCTTCAGAAGGAATCGCATATCCAATCTCTACAAGGGGAAGTGGAACGAGGGGAAGTTGGTAGAAGGACTTGTTAATGAAGCGGATAAACTCAATCTGGATTAACCCACCAATTGTACTGAGGCCAAGTCTAGTGGAGTCCATGACATTCTTGTCCCCAACTTTAGTAATCAAACTTTTAAAGCGGCCTGTGATGCGGAGACTCGAGGAGGAGGCTGGACGATTATATTGCGAAGGATGGACGGAAGTGTCAACTTTTATAGGAACTGGACGGATTACAAAGAGGGATTCGGAAATGTAGATTGCGAATATTTCTTAGGCTTGGACAAAATCCACGCGATGACTGCAGAAAGGCCTCAGGAATTATTGGTAGTTCTAGAGGATTTCGAGGGAGATCAAAGATTCGAGACTTATGATGAGTTTGCAATTGGAGATGAGAATCAACAATATAAATTACACACTCTGGGCAAAGCCAGTGGAACAGCTGGGGATTCACTACTGCATCATCGAGGCATGAAATTTACTACCTTTGATAAGGATAATGACGCTTGGAGGGACGGAAACTGCGCCGTTGACGGCACTGGTGCCTGGTGGTATAACGGACATAGTTTTTGTCAGACCAGGTAAGATCTAATTTTCATTATCTGTTAAAGCCTCGTTAATAAACTTGTATTCTTACAGCCAATTGACGGGAACGTATAAGGACAATGGCTACGACAAAGGCATCACTTGGGTCCACTTTAGGGGAGATAAATACTCCCTTAAAGGCGCTATAATGATGATACGACCTAAAGAGTGAAAAAAAGTGTCTTTAGAGATAACTTTAAGCGATTTAGTTTTTGTTGCTTGTTCACTTGTTGCGTGAAATTCAGAAGACGTATTAAAATTAGTAATTATACCCGTTACTTATAAAAATAAGTAAAAGGGGATATTGTATTCGTTGCAATGTATGTAACAGGGAGAAGGAAGCATCTCCGACCCTATAAAGTTATATATTCTTGATCAGCATCAACAGCCGAGTCGATATAGCCATGTCCGTCTGTCCGTCTGTCTGTCTGTCCGTCTGTCTGTCTGTCCGTCTGTCCGTCCGTGTGAGCGCCTAGATCTCAGAGACTATAAGAGCTAGAGCAACCAAATTTGGCACACAGACTTCTGTAGACCCCACGCAGGTCAAGTTTGTTTCAAATTTTTGCCACGCCTTCTTCCGCCTCTGTAAATCGCAAAAAACCACCACACGCACAGTTTTCAAGATATTAAAATTATTTTACTAATAATCGTTAACTAATATTATTACCTATCATCCTATTAAATCGTAACAAAAGCGGACTAATAGAAAGGTGGTAATGGCTAATTAAAGTTTTTAATAAATATAAGTGCCTAAAAGCATGCAATAAAAAATATTTAAAAATGCATTAAAATAAGTAACGGGTATCCTATAGTCGGGCGCTCGACTATAGCCTTTCCCACTTGTTTTTTTCTATAATCTTTAGAGTTCAAGAATTAAAAACCCAAAAGTTAATTTTTCGGGTTTTCTTATAAACTATAACATTGCCATCGTTATTGAACGCATTAAAATACGCTTCTTCGTTCTAACTTTTTGTTCTATGTTAAAAAATATTTTAAACTGTTCTATGCACTACAAGCATATTCTTTCAATATCAAGTTTCAAGTCAACTCCCTGTGCACTAGGGTCGGACTTGTATGCAGATTCGCGACAAAAATAGCTATATGTGTCCTACAGATCCATAATTTAAACTGTAAGCTTATATCATTATTAATAAACTATGATGAAAAAATTTTATACATAAACATTAAATGAAATTCGAGTATATCGTTTTTGATTCCTGTGGATTTGGCAGCGTAGCAGTTGCTTAAGTTAGATTTTTTCACGGGTCCATGCATTGACTTTTTTAGTGTTTCCAGTTGCGCTTGAAGAAGTTGTATCCTCGACTCCTTATCGACTCCATCTTTCTTTTGACGTTCTAGCTCATCTCTGAGCTTTCGAACTTCTTGAAGGATTTTCTATAAAGACTTTAACTCAGTACTCTCGGTAATTTGATTTCCTTTGGAAAACGATGGAAACGAATTCATCAGAAAAATTAAACAAATTACTTTTAGCAACATTTCGCGACCGTTCTTTATAAAATGAATTAGAAGACTGACTGAGTCCGACTTTGACTTGAGGTGAAGAATTGAATTCTGAATTTATTGCCGTTGAAACCAATGATTTTATAGTCCTCTGCATGCCTCATTTTGTTTGGTTTTGTCACAAGATGATTTTTTTGCTAAAGCTACGTGGAAATCTAGGATCTTCGTTTTGGTATACGTATCAGATAGAAAAATTCGATTGTAGGACAACATGAACAAAAAGTCTTAAAAAACAAGTGGTAAAGATTTGATTTTGTTGACATACTGACCCAAAACACAAAGATAACAACCATTTAGAGGCTTGTTCCGAAAACTTGTAGAGTAAGCTATTTCAAGCAACTTTGTTGAAGAAATTTTGCAAAAAAAGCCAACATCTTACAAGTCAGAGACCGAAGAAGAATGTCCTATTTCCTTAAAAATAGCAAACTTGTTCAAGATTTTCGAGAAAATATTTTGTATGATACCATCATTGTAACTCAAAAAACTAATGATGCAGTTCGATTCGTAGGACCCGAAATAGGGGAAATCGTTGAGTTTGGTCATGTCTTTTTTTTTTTTTGAAAAAAAAAGAAACTATCACAGTGTAATCATTATTCCATAAGTTTTATTTTTTTATTAAAAAATAATGATTATTTATTCAGAAGTAAAGTATAACTTAAAATTAGTCATTATTTTTTATTTTGTGAGCAAATCTATAAAACTTGAAAAATTTAAATAATGGTGAAAATGCATAAATGAACCATAGAGAAGAATATTGGTATTTTTCTTGGTGTCTCAAAGTCATTATAAGTGAATGATTTTTAGATTGCAAAAAAAAAAAACCAAATATTCATTATTTGCAGTCCCTGGTTTTTTATTCAAGTTTTTTTCAATAAAATGCACCTGCTGCGTGAAATTCAGAAGACGTTTTAAAATGAGTATTTTTTTCTACAATCGTTCAAATTCAAGAATTAAAATCTCAAAAGTTAAGTTTTCGATTTTGTTTATAATCTATTAACATTGTCATAGATATTGAATGAAATCAAATACGCTTCTTCGTTCTAACTTTTTAAAAAACTTTAAGCTGCTTAAGCACAATCTTTAAATATCAAATTCCAAGTCAATTCCCTGGGTACCAATTAATATGGCATTTGTTTAAAGCTGAATCTATAGCTTGTAGTGGAGATCCATGTACTGCAGATTGGCAACAACTTCGCCAGCTTCTGGGATCATATCCTTGGCCGCATTGAGATACGACTTGGCGCCCATGATGTCGCCACTGTGCGCGGCCAGAACGGCCAGATTATTGAGGGCAGCTCCATCGCGGGCATCCGAGGTGAGGCACAGTTGGAGGCATCTCTTGGCCAGGTTGAAGTCGCCCGAGGTCTGTGAGAGAGAGGGCGGAGGAAGGGGATAATCTTAGATAAGCACTTATTTAAATGGGTCATCCTTGAAACAGGATAAACTTTTATTTTCAACTTGTGTGCAAAACATCAAAAAAAAAAAAAAAAGTTGAAAAAAATTTCAAAATTGATCAAAAATAATTTTTAGGAAAATCATTTTGTGTTCGCATTCAATATTTTAATAAAAATAGTATAAATAAATTAATTTTTATATAAATACCAAAAATACAATTAATTTCAATAATACTTGGAAAAATATCAAAACTTATTTATCATTTTAGTGCTCTTTAATATTTATTTTACATTTGTATCATACAATTTTTGCTATCATTTTATTTAAAATATTAAATCGTTACGATATGGGTTTAGTTAAAGTAAATATTAAAAAAAAAAAGACTACAAGGTCAAACACTAGTGACGAAAGCATTTCCATGTCCAAAAATTACTGATCTCAAATTATGTGACGAACGATATTAAAATTCCAATATAAATTTTTCTTCAAAAATAAAGTTCTGCTTTCTTCTAATAAGCTAAATGCTCCAGTTTCTTTATATCTAATAAAAATGTTTGTTTTTTTGAAAATGAAAACTTTTTTAAGAATAATGTATTTATTAAATTTAATATCGTTCGTCACAAAATTCAGGGGCATGGAAATGTTTTCGTCTTAGCAAATTTGTAGTCGCCCCTTGCACTATTCGTAATACCTTCGTCACTAGCGTAAGTATAATTTACAAATTGAAAAAATGTGAAAAAAGAAGACTCACCACAGCGACAAAGCTGAGATTGTACCAGATGTCGGCCTTCTGCTCCGGCTGCGTGGCCATGAGGAGGGCGCGTTGAAAGCAGGGCAGGACGAGATCGATCTGGCCGCCGTACAGGCAGCAGAGGGCGATGTTACAGTAGAGCTCCGCGGTGTGCACGCCGAGGGAGAGAATGCGACGGTAGTACATGAGCGACATCTCCGGATTGTTGTCGTAGAAATAGCCAACGGCAATGCTGGCCAATGCCTCCACATTGATGGGCTGCAACTTGGCCGCCAGTCTATAGAGCTGCAGTGCGTCCTCCTGCTGCGACATGGCCTCGTGGATCCGTGCCTGCTCCAAGCGATACACCACATCAAAGGGATGTCGCTCCACCGCCTGGCCAATCAGCAGCAAGGCTCTCTCCGGCTGCCTCAGGCGCTGATAGAGTCTGGAGAGGAGCAGATAGGTATCCGGGTGCGGAAATGCGGCGAGGGATTGCTGCAGACACGGCTCCGCCCGGCGTGGATAGTGCAGGGCGAGCAGACATCTGCCCAGTTGCTGTTGCCACCACCAGTCGGTGCGGCCGGGATCCGTGGGCGTGGCCAGCGCCCCTTGGCCCCCCGCGCGCTGGACACGCTGCGTATCCATCACGATGCCCTAGAGAAATATCGAAATATACGGTGATGCACAAAATATTAGAAACGAACTTTTTTTATTTTGCTTTGGGAACATCTCAAAGTTTTTTTAGTTTCATAATTTTTATTTAATATCTACTTAGAATAAAAAAAATAATCAGCAATTAAAAACATTTTAAGACTATTCAAAAAAAAGAATAAAATCAAAACTACAATTTCTCATATCAAAGAAATGATATTTTGTAAGTTTTGGTTCCTTGAAAGTTATTTATTACTTCATTGAATTTTCTAATTTACACCTGCTTTATTTGAATCCTTTGTCAGGTTTTCTGAAATTTCTTTCTCAGATATTTCATGTTATTTTGGAATTCTTTTAAGGTACCAAGAAATGTACATTACTATTTAAATGAAAATTCAATAGTAACATAAGTCTAGTAATAGTATTCCAAAAATATATTTTTCCGAATTTTTGTATTTTAGGTTTTTTTTTTTTACTTTCGCTTTCCATTTTCTTGTAATCGAAATGATAGGCTTTCTTTTCTTTATTTCTACTTTAAATATTGTTATATCTATTGTAATTATTAATATTAATATCTATTGAATATCTATTAATTAGAGGCAGCAATGTTTCCTTTTTAAATAAATAAATAAATAAATAAATAAAAATATTTTTAGCTAAATTTTCTAATTCTCTAATTGATTTCTCTTTCTTTGCTCTTTGAAGGAATTATGTTCAAAAATGTTTGGAATTCCAAAAATGTATATTATAACACCCCCGAAAATTTAATCAACGGAAAGAAATACTAACTTTTTCTGATTGGGCTATTCCGGAAATTTTTAAACAAGGGCGAAAACTTAATTTTGTGAGAAATGATGTTTTTTAATAATAGTTGTTTTTGTTTTAAATTTGGGAAATTTAAAAAAAAAAAGGGGGTGGGGTGGGGTGGGTGGGTTTTATTATTCTTTTGTTTTTGTGAAAAGTAGGAGGGGGGGGGGGGGGTGGGGGGCTATTTTTTTTTTTTTTTTTTATAAAAAGATAATATTTTATATATTAATATTGAGAGGAGAGAAAGGAGGAAAAAAATTTTTATTAGATATTTTTTGGGGGGGTGGGAGTTTGTATTTTTGGTTGTGGGTTGTTTTTGTTATGAAGTTTGGAGTATCAAAAGATAGTTATTTTTATTGTTTTAGAGAAAGGAAAAAGGGAAGGAATCACTGAAATAGTTTTTTTCTTTTTGTCTTTCTGTTTTTTTAAATTTTTCAATTTGTATTTTCTTTGGTAAAGAAAAGAAATTTAAAAAAAAGCAGTAAAAGTTAAAAATTAAAGAAAAATAAAACACCAAATTTTTGATTACTGTAAAAGTACAACATAACTAGAAAAACTAAACATATATACATTTTTTTAATATTAGTATATGAATCAAATATTTTCAGCGTTGCTTAAATTTGTTTCGAAAACTATTGAGACATATTTTAGATGTTCGCCATGCTAATGGGTACTTCCCATAATCTTGCTGGCTAATTGCAAATTCTTCACTGTTTTATTTGAATAGATATTGGTAATTCACAAGGAGCGGTACCTGCATGACGGCCTGGCAAAGCGAGTGTGCCTTCTGGACATCCGCCTCGTGGTAGAAGAGGAACTGGAACAGCGCCTTCACGATCGTTTCGCGGTCCGCGTAGATGGTGGGATTGAGTCGCGATGCCTGGTAGAGATTCGCGGTGGCATCGCCCACATTGAAAGCGGCCGCGGATGTGGCGCGCACGCGGGACGCGGTGCCGCATCGGGAGCCGGGACGCGCACCGAGCGCGGAGCCAGGACGACTCAAGGCCGTGCCAGGACGCGCCATCGCCGAGCTGGGCCGGGCACTGTTGCTGATCCTGCCGTCGCTGGAATGGCCAACTGGACGCCTCTGACTTGTGCTGGGACGCGGCTGGAAGGCCGTCTTAATGCTGCTGCCAGGACGAGCTGCCGTAGCAATGCGCTCGAATTCCACCTCCTCAGTGACTGTCACATCATTATAAATTCAAAAATAATTTGTTTAATAAAATAATTTTAATAACGACATTTTAAAGAACTTTAATTCAACTCTTTTAACGACGTATCGAGTTTTTATAATTAAGTAGACTTTTAGAAATAAATTAACTATTCAATTTAATAATTGTTTTTGAATTGGTTTTCCTGGGACAGTAATAATTATAAGTTATATTGTAAAAATTACATTTTAATGATTATATTTTTATTTTTAGTAATTTTAAAAAACTTAAACCATAACCATTATTTTTAATAACAAAAAAAAAAATAATAATGATTATGAATGAGTTTTATATTTTTTTTGCTCAAAAAAACTCAAATGTATTTTACGGCTTCTGTGATAAGATTATTACCAATATTATTTTATATCGTAATAAAAAAAACACCATTGCCACCCCCATAATTTTATTTTTTTTTCGGTTTTAGTTTTTGATTTTATTATTTGTTTATTTTTTACTTTATTTGAAAAAAAATGTAAGCTGGGAGGTAACTGTGGTGCTCCATCATAACGATTTAAAATAATATTGGTAAAAATCATAATGATTATCATTGAATAAAAAGGTAAAAATCATAAAAATCATGGTGGAAATACAGAGATTGTAAAAAAATAATCATATAACAAGTTAAGAATATATTAAAAAGAAATTTCTCATTGTTATGAGAGGTTTTTAAAGTTTTTAAAAGAATTTGTTTAGTAAAATTTATTTTAAAGCATATAACAATATGTTCGAATTTGATAATAAAAAGTATTTCTTATGTGAAACGGCCAAGATTTAATATTGAAATGAGTGTTTTAATATTTTTTAAAAATTTAAAAACAATCGCAAATTTTGAAAAAAAAAATTGTATTTAGGAAAAATATTTAAATTGCTCTAAACTCAGAAATTCTAGTAACAGCATCAAATCACAAAATTGAAGAGATTTAAGCTTTCCAAAAATTTTGATTTAAAAAAAGAAAACACTAAAAAAATATGTCAAAAATTGATTTTTTATTTATTGCATGTGAAAAGCTTTTAAAAAAAATAGGAAATTTTAGAAAAAATTTAAATTGCTCTAAACTCAGAAATTTGAGTTACAGCAAAAAATCGCAAATTTAACGCGGTTTCAAGCTTTCCAAAAATTTAGATTGAAATAAAAAGATAAAAAAAGAAGCACCAAAAATTTGAATGCAACACTAAATAATATGTCACAATTTGTTTAAAAATGTATTATTGCATGTGAAAACTACGAGTATATATTTCGAAAAAAAAATATGAAATTTTAGAAAATAATTAAAATTAATTTAAGTGTGGAAATTGAAGATGCAAACAAATTTTGCAACAAGTTGTGAAAAGTTTTCTAATGATTTCGTGGGCTCACCCTCATCGGCAGCGTCGTCCACTTCGAGGTCGTCCAGGTAGACGCGCTGCGTCAGGGCGCGCATCTTCAGCTGCCACACGCTCTCCATCAGCCAGGTGGGCATTATCGATGGCGTCAACATCGTCGTCGTTCCCGTTGCCCCTGCTCCTCCGACACCCTCCAAGTCGCGTCTTCTCTGTCGATGTCTTGGCCCGATTCTCTGTAAATTCCCTGTATGCTCCGCCTGCTGCTTCTGCGGCTCCGTGTCGATTTCCTCCTTGCCGCTGGTGGCAAACATTTGCACGTTGTTCTCGTGTCCAGCTTGCAACAGCGTGTTGCACACCTCCACGCATAACTCGTAGCTGCGTCGTCGGTAGAGCGAGACGGCCCGAAAGTACTGCAACTCCAGGGTTGCCAACGTTGACGACATTTCGTGTACTGCCGACAGAAAATTGAATAAAGAACTTCTAATTTTTTGGGTATTTTTCTCTTTGATTGTATATTTAAAACAGGGACCGTAATCATTATAAGTTATATTATAAAAATTACAATTTAATGATTATATTTTAATATTTTACTTCTTACTCAATGATAATCATTATTTTTGAGAAATTTTATAAAACTTACACCATAATTTTGTTTTTGATCAAAATGAGTTTTATTTTTTTTTTTGCTAAAATAAAACTCAAATATAATTTACGGCTTCTGGGATAAGATTTTTACCAAAATTATTTTATATCGTTATAAAAGAACGCCATATCTACCTCCCAGCATAAAGTAAAAAACAATTAATCAAATAATAAAATCTAAAACTAAAAACCGAAAATAAAAAAAATTGTGCTGTTATAGCGATATAAAATAATATTGGTAAAAATTAAAATACATTTGAGTTTTATTTTAAGCGAAGAAAGTGAACATTTTGGTGCAAACCATTATTTTCTAGGTTTTTTATCAGGGGTGACACAGAAATCGCAAGCGAAATAGAATTTCGCAGAAAGCAATTCCGCACGGAAAATTCCGAGCTGCCACAGAACTTCGAGAGATTTAATTTTTTTTAGCTCTCAACAACCTTTTCGAACTAGGCTGCTAAGGGTTGACACCTTTTCAGATTAAATTACCCAAAGGTTTGATTAGCAACTTTTTCAAGTTTATCATTGCAGAACACTAAACTTTTAATTTTTTTCTTGTTTAATCAATAAAATTTAATTTATTTATGTAATAATTGATTTTGTTTAGCTGAAAAAAATTTAAAAAGTAATTGGCGAAAAAATAAAAGTTACTCGACAGCTCTAGCAATTGTCTGCCATAGTCTGGCAACTCTTCGTGAAAAATGTTTTCACAAATTGCACAATAAGCTTAAGGTTATCAATAAACACTTGATTAGACCTCAAAAGTTCTATATTTTTTTACTGCTTAATTTTAAGATAACTGAAGTTCTTTCGTTTATATTTTTTAACCATATCTTACTTCGAATTTTGACTAAAATATGTGGCATCGCTGACCCTGACTTCGACAATCTAAATCGGACTAGGTGGCAGCATCGGACGAAAACCGACTTAGCGCTAGTTCTTTCCGCACAAAATTATTCTGCGAATTGACCTGTGGCACCGCGAAATGAAATTGATGTGAAATTCAAGCGAATGCTATTTCTGTGGCATCCCTGTATATGTATATTCCTGATCATCACCAACACCCGAGTCGAACGATCGGATCTCAGAGATGGTAAGAGCTAGGACCACCAAATTTGGAATGAAGACTCCTTATTATGTCAGGCAATATACATAAGTTTATGTTCAAATTTTGCCACGCCCACTATAGGGGGCATAATTCATCAAACACTTACATCACCTTTAATTTAGGGAGTCAAGTTAAAGTTTTCCACTTTTTGCACTAAAGTTATTCACAACATGCTAAGAATCTAATCATCAAGTTTCATCACGATTGAGCCTTAAATAGTGAAGATATACACAATTTTGACTTAACAATTCTATAAATAGAATAGCATTAATGGTCAATTAATTCATGGTACATTTACTCTGCCAGAATGTTATACGGAATTTGTCATTTTCAATCCAAGTGGCGGAGTGGTGGGAGTGATAAGTGATCGGCAAGCGAAACGTTAGATCAAGGTTCGAATCTCGGTCCAGTCAATGCAAATTTCTTTTGATTATTTTTAGTTTTTAATTTTTTAAATTTGGTTCAAATTATTTATCATAGTATCATATTGATGCTGATAAAGAATATATATACTTTATGGGGTCGGAGTTGCTTTCTTCCGCCTGTTGAAAACATTTCACAAAACCATTACACCAATTTTTGCCCACTTTTAATGGACACATAGTATACTAATTGTGAAATTATTAAATTAGAACATTGTAGTCATTAGTATGATCAGTCGGGTATATGTAAACGTGTCTCGAAGTAACTGTGGCGAATTTTTTGTTTTACTTGATTTATTTCTTTGCTTGTCGAATTATAATACTGATAATTTCACATCACATTCGGACGATTCCGAGAATTTCGGGTCAAGTCGGATCAAATCAAATAATCTAAACACAAAGTACAAATGCGGATATGTATTTACATATATTCTATGTACTATTTAAAGTAGCTGTCGAGTAAGTGGCATTTTAAAATTCACTTCTTCGCTTCTACTCCAATTTTTGATTCAGTCAGTCTTCTTTGATATTCAGTTAAAGAAAAGTCGCAAAATGTTGCAGAATATATATTTATATAATATTCACATTAAGTACATTTACTTTGTTCTCTTATGGAGACGACATATCCGAATATAGTGAAGAGGAATTACTTCCCAATGAATTCTAAATTATCCGAGTCTGAAAGTAAAGTTTATAAATGAAGTTGCTAAGGATTCAGATACTCAGATTTTCAGAACGGATATACAGTTTATTAGAGCACAGATCGAACGACAAAAGAAATGTGTACTCGACAAGGAAACGGATAATGAATATTCAAGAGCGGATACCCAAGTTTACAGAACAGATATCCAGAGTCTGAGGGCGGAGCTGGAAAACCTGAAAAACGAAAAGGAATCGTCTATCGAATCTCTCCGGGCTGATATTCAAGTTTTAAGAGAGGATTTGGAACAACAGAAGAAGTGCGTAATTGACAAGGAAGCGGACATCGAATCCCTAAGAGCCGACCTGGAAAAGCAGAACAACGATGTCCTTCAGAAGGAATCGTATATCCAATCTCTAAGAGGGGAAGTGGAACGACTAGGAAAGTTGGTGGAAGGACTTGTTAAGGAAACGGATAAGCTCAGATCGTGGTTATTCAACCCACACAATTGTACAGAGGCCAAGTCTAGTGGAGTCCATGACATTCTTGTCCCCAAGTTTAGTAATCAAACTTTTAAAACGGCCTGTGATGCGGAGACTCGAGGAGGAGGCTGGACGATTATCCTGAGGAGGATGGACGGAAGTGTCAACTTTTATAGGAACTGGACGGATTACAAAGAGGGATTCGGAAATGCAGATGGCGAATATTTCTTAGGCTTGGACAAAATCCACGCGATGACTGAAGAAAGGCGTCAGGAATTATTGGTTGTTCTTGAGGATAATGATGGAGTTGAAGTATTCGAGACTTATGATGAGTTTGCAATTGGAGATGAGAATCATCATTATGAACTACACACTCTGGGCAAAGCCAGTGGAGCAGCTGGAGATTCACTACGGTATCATCTGGGCAACAAATTCACTACATTTGATAAGGATAATGACAAATGGGAAGATGGAAACTGCGCCATTCGCGGCACTGGTGCCTGGTGGTATGACTCTTGTCAGTACAGGTAGGATGTAATGTTAATTATTTCTGAGAGCTTCGTTAATTAACTTGAATTCTTACAGCCAATTGACGGGGACGTATCAAGACAATGAATACGACAAAGGCGTCACTTGGCACCACTTTCGGGGATCCGAATACTCCCTTAAGACAGCCGTTATGATGATTCGCCCTAAAAAGTGAATTCTCACTCTGTACCACATTTAACCCTTTCATATTTACATAAATAATTTCGCTATTAATTCTCTATTTTATTTAATGTTATTTTGTACTTTTTTTACTTTTTCTTCTATTTTTTTGTTGACAAATAAATTAATACAACTATAAACTTGGGCATGGAATATGTAAATTAATATTGGCTTAAACATTGTTATAACATTTTCACTGTTATCTAAAATACCCACCACTTTACCTATTTTTGCTCTCTCGCTTAACTCATTCAATTAGCAGCGACAAATTTGTTTTGTTTTTATACCCTGTGCCCATCGCAAAAGGTTAAAAGGGTATAGTAGATTGTAACAACAGAAGGAAGCATCTCCGAGCCCATAAGGCATATTTATTCTTGATCAGAATCAACAGCAGAGTCGATTTAGTCATGTCCGTCAGACAGACAGACGGACGTTGCCCTGTTATATATATCACACAAAACTAATGTACCCAATTTCAATGGGCACAGGGTATATAAATTGGAAAATAATACAGTCGAACTTCCCTAACTCGAATCACCATTATCCAAAAAAAAGGTTCGAGTTAGGGAGATATTTGAGTTATAGAGTTCTTTTTCCTAAGATTATTAATTTTACTGCCACTTATTTAGTTCGAGTTACAGAGAAATTCGAGTTAGAGAAGTTCGAGTTAGGGAAGTTCAACTGTAATTGTTTTTAATTTTTATCATTTAAAATAATTTTAATAAATACAAATATTTCTTAAATTAATAACTTCCAATAAAAGTTTATAATGTTTTCGAGTTCGCCGTTAAAAAATAACACACGTCTGTTTTTTCCACTCTTTTAGAACGTTATTCTGTGCTTAAATTTTTTCATAACTACTATTTGACGACCCTGAATTAAACATTTAAGTAAACAATTTTTTTAGCCGAATTAATAAATTTTTCAGTTGAAAGAATTTTGACTTTAAAGATAATGAAAAAAAAATCAAATTGAAACTTCAAAATAAACACTTGACAGCTCAAATGCAATATTTTTAAAAATGTTTTTAAATACTCGTTTATTTAGTTAATTTTTAAGCATTTTTTCATATTTAGAATTTTACCTTGAAATGTTACAAATGTTTCATCTTTTAAATATAAATACTTGTACTTAACTTTTATATTAATAGCAAATTCTATTCTCATTGATCTGATTGCAGTTTTTTTAGTTTTTCTTTCAAATCATTTTTATTTTATTGTTATGGTTTTTAATTTTTTTTAATTCATGCAACAAACGTGTTATATTGATGTTAATTCATAAGCTCTTTTAAATTTGTATCTAAAATGCAAAGTCAATATTTTTTTCAACTACTTTTATATTAAATAAAAAACTCATTAAATTTATAATAAATTCTATTCTTATTGATTTGATTTTTGCAAACAATATTGCTTTAGCTAAAATTTGTTAAAACATTTTTTTTTATTATTTAATTTGATTGTTTATTCAAAGCCCATATTTAAATTTGATCTAGAAAACTAAATACTTGTTTCAACTGTTTTTAATAAATAAATTTAAAAGAAAAGAAATGTGAATAAAAGTCAAATGTTAATAAATAAACTAACACCCAAGGATTCACAGACGTCCTTCGAGGTCGTTTCAAATCATTTGGGAAGCTGTTGAAGTTGTTGTTAATTTTCAAGTGTTTGGAATTCCTCAGCGAGTTTCTCAGTCTCTGTCTCTTTACCTCCTCTCTCTGTCTCCCTCTCTCTCTCTCTCCCTATCTCTCTCTCCCCACTCTGCTGTTCTCTGCTCTTTTTGCTGGAATTTTAAAACCGGATGCGTGTCATTTGCTCCCAATTCCTCCTTCTCTGCTCTCCTCTTTTCTTCTTCCCTTGCAACTTTCCTGCTTCCTGCGCTGAATTCGCCTCCTTCCTGTCCCTTCCCTTTTCCTCGACCTTTTCCTGCATTTGTTTTACTCTGTCTGCGTTTCATCTAATTTTTCTATGTTCATTATTTTTACCTACCTTTTGCGGTTCCTTTTTAGCCTTCTTCCTTACTCTTTTTTTTTTTGGTTTCTTATTATTATTTATTTTTTTTTTAATTTTCAGAATTTAATTTGCGCAATCCTTTTCGGGTTTCGTTCTGTTTTGTTGTGGCCTTTTGCCTTTGGTCTATACCCAAATAGTTCAGTTCTCCCTTCCGGCCTGTCCCTTTGTCCGTCTGTCTGTCTGCTTGGAAATGCGGTTGCCATGACGGCTAATAAGCCCACAACAAATTAATAATAACCAATAAGTTGACTCAGACTCAGAGGCAAGCCAAAAACGAACCTTAACCCTAGACAATTTATGGCGGTTTTTATACCTGTTACTTATAAAAATAAGAAAAGGGGATTTGTTGGGAGGAGGGGTTAAAGTTGTATTTGGGGGGGGGGGGTTTTTGGAAAAAAAAAAAATTTCAAAGTACATACACTCATCGAAATTTAATTAGAGGCAAACTATTTTTGCTTTTTACGATACTTAAAATAGACTACTAATATGAATAATAATATTTAAAGTCGAATTTTTTATCAATCAATCATAATTTTTTATGCAAAAATGAGGTATCTCTAATTAACTTTCGATGAGTGTATTAATTTTATTTAACATATAGCAACAAATTTTACATTAAATTATATACATTTTACGCCAAAAAAAACACCTTATTAGGACATTGAAAATAACGGCCTTAATGTGTTACACAATTATTTATAGTTTCATATACAGTCGAACTTCCTTAACTCGAATTACCATTAGGTTTGAGTTAGGGAGACTTCGAGCTAGGGAATTTTCAAATTGTGAACTTTTTAATTTGTTTTTTTTTTTATCTTGCAGAGCTTACAATCTAACTAACAAGTTAAAAAGCCGGAAACTAGTGACTACAAACTCATACATTCAAATTGCGAGGTATTACATTTTTTTGTCGTTAAAGTTGAAAAAACTAAAAAAAATCAGAAAAAATACAAAAAATCATACACTCTTAATTACATTTACTCTTACTTTAACTTTTAAATTTTCTCTTTTTTTTTTAAGCTCAGCAGAACTTAAAAAATCTTAAATTAGGGCCTGATAATTATTTTTTTTATATTATTTTCTAAAAAAAAAAAAAAAGACTTCTAGGTTGTTTAAGGCCCTATAGTGATCATTTCTTAGTCCACACAAAATAAAAGACTGCCAAAAACTTTTAATATGAAAAATGCTTTTTTGAAATTTCAAAGTTTTTGGAAACAATTTGTTTTCAACAAAGAAAAAACGTTTTGCTTAAAAGTAGAATGACTCTTCTTTTTTAATTAATCAGCCCATTTAGTATTCTATATATATCTAAGTACCAAGTATATGTTATATGAATAATTTAATACTTGGGTTGCTTTAAATCCGGAAGTCGAGGGAACTGTGGTTGCAAATTCTGAGTGTTTGTGAATTTAGATGACTATGTATATAAGTATATGTATATGTACTACTTATGTAGCTGCGGTAATCGCATTTTAAAATTCACTTCTTCGCTACTATTCCAAATTTGATTCAGTCAGTCTTCTTTGATATTCAGTAAAGAAAAGTCGAAAAATGTTGATGAAAGTAATTTATATAATGTTCATATTAAGTACATTTACTTTGTACTCTTATGGAATTCACATTTCCGAATATAATGAAACGAAGTTCATGCTATCAATAAATTCTCAATTATCCGAGTTGAAAGAAAAATTGACAAATGAAGTTGCTAAGGATTCGGATATGCAATTTATTAGAGCAGAGATCGAACGACTGAAGAAATGTGAACTCGACAAGGCAACGGATAATGAATCTTCAAAAGCGGATATCCAAGTGCTCAGAACGGATATCCAGAGTCTGAGGGATGAGCTGGAACATCAGAAAAAATATATACTCGAAAGGGAAGCAGATATTAAAATTTTCAGAGCAGAGTTGGAACAACAAAAGAATTGTGTACATGACAAGGAATCGGATAATCAATCTTTAAGAACGGAAATCCAGAGTCTTCGAGCAGAGCTAGAAAAACAGAAGAATCTTGACAAGGAAGCGGATATCCAATCCTTAAGAGCCGACCTGGAAAAACAGAATAAAGATGTCCTTCAGAAGGAATCGCACATCCAATCTCTAAGAGGGGAAGTGGAACGACTAGGAAATTTGGTAGAAGGACTTGTTAAGGAAACGGATAAGCTCAGATCGTGGATTAACCCACCCCATTGTACTGAGGCCAAGTCTAGTGGAGTCCATGAAATTCTCGTCCCCAAGTTTAGTAATCAACCTTTTAAAGCGGCCTGTGAAGCGGAGGCTCTAGGAGGAGGCTGGACGATTATCCTTCGAAGGATGGATGGAAGTGTCAACTTTTATAGAAACTGGACTGAGTATAAAAATGGATTTGGAAATCTAGATGGCGAATATTTCTTAGGCTTGGACAAAATTCACGCGATGACTGAAGAAAGGCGTCAGGAATTATTGGTAGTTCTTATGGATAATGATGGAGTTGAAGTATTCGAGACTTATGATGACTTTGCAATTGGAGATGAGAATCAACAATATGAACTACACACTCTGGGCAAAGCCAATGGAACAGCTGGGGATTTACTCTCATTTCATCGTGGCAACAAATTTACTACATTTGATAAGGATAATGACACTTGGGAAGATGGAAACTGCGCCATTCGCGGCACTGGTGCCTGGTGGTATGGCGGTCTTTCGTATTGTCACATCAGGTAGGATGTAATGTTAATTATTTCTTAAAGCTTCGTTAATAAACTTGAATTCTTACAGCCAATTGACGGGAACGAATAAAGACAATTGGTACCAGTTTCGGGGATGGGAATACTCCTTTAAGACAGCCATCATGATGATTCGCCCTATAAAGTGAATTCTCAGTCTGTACTACATTTAACCCTTTCATATTTACATAAATAATTTCGCTGTTAATTCTCTATTCTATTTAATGTTATTTTGTACTTTTTTTTACTTTTTCTTCTATTTTGTTGTCGACAAATAATAAATTAATGCAACTTTGAACTTGCGCATGGAATATGTTAAAACTTTGACTGAAAACTTTGCTCTCACTTTCACTTTTATCTAGAATATTTATATTTAGAATCGACTGTTTTATTTATGTACTCTACAAATTTATCTCACAAAAATTAACATTTTGTTTCTCATTTTTACTTAATACCTATTTAGAAATGTTTCAAAATTTAACAAAACAACGCTATTTTATATTAATGCGCAGCTTTTAATCATATTTTAAATATTTGTTTGCAGTGTCAAAATGACTCTCGTTTCCAGGGGCTAAAACCGTAACCATAACCGGTATTAACCGGTTGCAATTGAAAACCGTAACAGAAGCCGTAACCGAAACAAAATATTTTTTATTAAACCCAAAGAGTTAACCGAAATTATATAAGCCGAAATAACCGTTTATAACCGATTCACGCATAAATTCAAATTTACATAGCTTCAACATTTTTATTTGGCTTAGTAAAAGGAATAAGCATTATAGGGGAATTTTTTTGGGATAATAAAAAAAAAAAAATAAAAAAAGGTTGTGTTTGGGGAATTTTTGGGGGGTTTTTTTTTTTTTTTTTTTTTTGTTTATTAAAAAATTTTTTTTTTTTGTTTGTGTTTTGGGTGGGTTGGGGGTTAGGTTTTTTTTTTTTGGTTGGTGTATAGTATTGGGGGTTGGGGTAAGTTGGAAGGGAATTTTTTTAAAAAAAAAAATTTTATTGTTTTTTTTTTTTTTTTTTTTTTTTTTTTTTTTTAGGTCAGGTTTTCAGTGTACAATTTTGCTGATTATAAGCGATTACAAGCGAAAATAAAAATTGCTACTGGAGAATTGGAGAATCGGAGATTGGAGCAAGTCCGCTGTTGTTGTTGTGCTTGACTCGAACAAATGATAAGCACCAAATATTTGTGAATAAATGTTTCAAAATTAAATGAGCGGCAACAACAACAACAACAACAACAACTGACAACAATAACAAATGACAACAACAACAACTCATTGTTGAACTCATCGCGATGGCATGCAAAAGCCAAATATTTATCAGCCTAGGAGAGTGCGTAAATACACTGAGCGAAAAAGTCAAGCATCTTGATAAAAATTATTAAAATCAACATTTGTAGTCTAAAGTATTTTTTTACAAAGTAAACATTGTTTTTAGCGAACAATACGGTGCACTTGCACTGAGAGAAAATACCAAGCACCTTTATTTATATGATAAAAACTTACAAAATTATTATTGTAATTTTATTTAATTTTTTCAAATCAAAAATATCTTAGCAAAAAATGCAATGCACATACACTGAGCGAAAAGACCAAGCACGCTAATAAAAAACAGATCGGGCTTAAAATATCAACAATATTTTTCTAAAGTATATTACTCAAAAACAAAAAGTTAAGTGAAAAATACAAAAAAAAAACAAAACGCTCATAGAAAAGTTAAAAATTAAAAACAATAATTTTCAAAAATTAAACACATTTGTATTACGAATTTAAAATTCATTTTTAATGCGTAATGTCAAAAAATTTTGATTTGCGTCGTTTATTTGCGAAACTTTGAGTTTTGGCCAGAAATTTAGACGAGAAACAAAATACATAATTCTTATTTATCGGTTTTTTATGTATTTGAGCTCAACATTTCAAAACTGGAAATCTCACTAAGATTATTGCTTCTGTAGTCGAGATCTTAAAATTTAAGTACTCTAACTTAGAAGTTCATTTTACAATTACTTAAAAAAAAGTCTTGTATAGTTTAAAATGGAATCAAATTCTACAATTTCTTAAATTAAATCTTAAAATCGTTTGTTAAGCTGAAATATTCAAAGCATTAATTGCAAGTTCTGGAAATAAGTATTTCTAAGCTCCTACAAATTTTCTTAAACTCATCAAACCAGACTTTTTCTCTCTGTGTAAGCAAACACATTTATATCCATCCAACCATTTGTATCTGTATCTGTGGACTTTAATTTGGCTCCCACGGTTTGGATCGAAGCTTGTTAATTAAAATTAGAATTTGAATAATTTTTTTAGTGTTTATTGAATAGACGTTTCAGAAT
Organism: Drosophila quinaria; assembly: GCA_035047525.1. Taxonomy (NCBI): domain Eukaryota; kingdom Metazoa; phylum Arthropoda; class Insecta; order Diptera; family Drosophilidae; genus Drosophila; species Drosophila quinaria. The sequence goes on from JAWNPO010000007.1 coordinate 59,190, forward strand.
TTTTTTTGAGCAGGTTTTAAGGTTTCTGAATGAATAAAATACAAAACGATATGAATACAAAATGATTGCGATTTTGGTTCATTATCTTTGGACAAGATACATGAGAATTTTGTATCTTGTATCTTTTATCTCGTCGTATCTTGTAACGCGAATCTTTTATCTCTCGTAGCTCTTGCTGTTTCAGTTTTAGTCAGTTTTCCATGTTGACGTACTATATGAGTTATCTAGTTAAGCATGCTCGACTAGCAAATACCCTTTTATTCGAAAATTGATAGTTGCAGATACTTTATTTACATATATTGTCATATAGCCTGTACTTAAATGTCTCAGGTAGGAGTACTTAAAGATTTTATCGAGCCTGCACAACAAGCAAATACCCTATACTTCCAAAACATTTCTATATGCAGTGTCAATTCATCATTTAAATTCAATAACTTTGCATGCAAACATATTTAGAGTAAGTACAAGTTATTTATATTGAGTATGCTAAGCTATCAGATACCCTCTCTAAGCATATTTTTGTATTTGTAGTTTCTATTCTCTTTCTGTATTATAAACCTCTGCAACTTTTTTAATGCTAATGTTAGCTATTTTAACCGCATATTGTGTTAATTTAACAATTTAAACAATTTAATTTATTAAAAATTTTTAATATGAATTTTAAAATGATTTTTCTTCCTCTATAGTGTCAATTCTCTTTCGGTATTTTTAACGGTGATCAAATTCTATATATAAATTTGTTTAACTGTTAGAACATGATTATGAGTATGATTTTCGACTTTAAATATTTAATTTATTTTTTTCCCTTAGATTTAAATTTATGTTTAATTCATATTAATTTAATATTATTTTAAGTTACGAAATTTAAATACATTTTTTTGAAAGTATTGAATTTATTATTTATTTATTTAAAAAGCAAACATTGTTGCCTCTAATTAATTCATATATGCAATATTAATATAATAATAAAAATAGATATTAAAATATTATAAGAAAAGAAAGTCTCGATGAATTTTCAAGTTAAGTCTGATCAAATTATTAAATAAATAAAATGTTATACTTGTTGAAACTCAAGATACCCTACATGCTGACTGCTCCATTTACAGGGTATAACACAAATCGGTTCTGCATTTGCTTTGCTTATCAGCTGGGCCAAAATGCGTCAGCATTCGCAACCATTTCGGCCCTTATCAGTGAGCCAGCTCAGCCTTGGATGACGATGACGACGATGGTGACAGTGTGAGACACACACACACACACACACACACACACACACACACACACACACACACAGACACACACACCTTTGTTTGACGTAGTGTTAATAATACGCCGCGTAGACGGGGCCAAAAATCTCGCGCCACATTCTTGTGATTCGTCAACTCGTAACTCGACTCCCATTTCCATCATCACCGTCATCATCATCATCATCACCGTCATCATCATCATCAGCAGCTGTCAGCTGCAAGTTCTGGCTTTCAATTTTGGAGGGGGAAGCTGCAACTGCAACTGGCGCTACTCTAGCCAATAAATAAATCCAAATCCAGACAAAAATGCCAACAAATTCCACTTGAAACATGTGAGAAATGAGATCATAACAAACATGGGAACTTTTCCTGGTACTGGGCACCGAGATTTCCCCCCAATAAAAATGATTTTGGAAAATGGAGAAAAATTAAAATGAGGAAAAAGTGCCTTTTTTTGCAGTTTTCAAAAAATTATAAAAAATACTAGCGAAGAGACATTTGAAATTTTGAAGTCAATACTTAAATTGTTTGAAGAAACTCTTTGCATGAAAACATTTTCTGCTTGAGACCCAGGAAAAATGTCAAAAAAAATTTAGTTTTACAAAAACTTAAAATTATCAATGGGTACTTAATGGGTTAAGGAAATTTTTGTATCATTTGAAAGGAATTCAAAAGACCATTCTATTGATATTAAAATGAATATGAAGTAAGTTCAAAATACGAGTAGATTTAAGTGTTGTGTAAATACTTTTGACCACCCCTGGATGTATACAAATTTATTTTTAACGAAAAAGAATATATTTCAGAATTCAAAGCTTAAGAATTTAAAAAAAGGATCATTATAATTTATTGTCTTTCTAAATTGAAAATTAAATTAAAAATTGTATGAGTTATAGGCACAGAGTTTAGGAATTTGTACAACAAATATATTTTGGAATTACATTTTTTTAAATAAAATTAAAAATCTTTTTTTTAGAATCTACAATATTTTACACAGGTTTTTTAAAAACTGAGTTTTCAATGTAAGTAAAAAGTTTTAAAACATCGTTTATACCAAATATTAAAAAAAATCAATATTTTACACTCTTTCAATTGAAAATGGAACACTTTAAGAACATTGTCAATGCACAATAATTCACTTTTAGACCAGGTGTTAATCAAATGAGCCAAAATAATATTTAAATAGTTTTTATTATGCGTCATATTTTCACACGTTTTTTGCTCACTTAATCATCATGATGATGATTATGATGTTCATAATGAGATTCCCGACTATTATAATGATTATGTTAGATTATTTACTCAAGTGGTTTTTTTTTGGTTTATTGGGGAACTACTTTGTTTTGATAAGAGTATAAAAAATAATATGAAAAAAACGAAACTTGAATAAATTGAAGTGTTAAAAAAATGGGAAATTTTTTGCTTTTGATGGGTTTATGTAAGTCTAAGCCACAAAATCAACAACAACAACAACAGCAAAGAGAATTCTCTCGGATTCCAATACCAATCCCGAGGCTCTGCTGCCTCCGTTTTGGCCATGTGGACCCATGTGCAATATAAACGCTCATTAAATGCATAAAAAAAATGCGGCAGCTACTGTACGGGAATTGGTTGATTTTCTCAATTTTTTGTTTTTGTGCGCAGCGAACTCAGCGTGTTAGAGGGGGACAGGCAGACAAACAGACAGTTGGAGCAGTGTGTGAAAGAGAGGGAGAGAGAGAGTGAAATAGCAAGGAAGCTGCAGTTGAAGCTGGAACTGGAAGGAGAGTAAGAAATGTGTGTATGAGTATGTGTGTATGTGTATTTGTGTATGTGCAAGAAATCTGCAGCCTGTAGCCTGCAAACAGGTAAACTGACAACAACAACAACAATAATGACAACAACACCAACAATAATGACAACAACAACAACAACTACACTGGCCAGACATCCGTTGAGACTGCGCACGCGCGACGCTGACGTCGCTGTCCGCTGTCTTTGTGGTCTCTGCGACTGAGACGCGAGTCCCGTGCCGCATGTTCATTGCTGTTGTTGTTGTTGCTGCTGCTGCTGCTTCCACTCATGACGATGCTAAAGATTGCAATCGCTTTGCGCTCTGCGCTGAATTTGTATCGGCGAGTGAGTTACTTACAGTACACATCTGCGCCCCCATCCCAACGTTCGAGATGAGCGCGTGACACGAACTTCACATATTGACACACGGCACGACATTTATTTGTACACAAGAATTTTTAAAAACTTTAAATACTTTTTAAACTTACAATGAATTTAATGAAGGAGTTGAAACAGAAAACTTCACATTCAAAAAAGGCAGACTGAATTGAATGACGAAATAATGTAAAAAAAAAAAACAAATGAGGGGCATAAGTGTCGTAATTTTAGTTTCTTTTAATTTAAAGTAAAACTCTAGTCACGATAACATTTCTATGCGCCAAAATTTCTGATATCCAGTTTTGTGAAGAACAATATTAACTGTAACATAAATTATTATAAAAAAAAAATCGTTTGTACTCTGAAAATCTTTGTTGCTTCATTCATTTCATTCGTTTCTCGTTCACTCGATGACGTATGAGTATTCAATTGATGAGAACCGGATCTTTGAATTTATTCCACTCAGGGAACTGAATTAAACTCACGATTACTCGGATACGCTTCAGTTTGAATGCAGCGGTGCAGACCTCTAGTCGAATTTAATTTCGGCTACGTTAAACTTTTTAAATATTTTTCTTAAATTTGTACTTCTTTGATTTCATAAAAAATTTTTCGCTTTTATCTTAAATAAGATTTAAATACGACATTTAAACATTAAAAATAAAATTTAATTTAATAATTAATTCAAACAATACAAACAGGTTTGCATCAATCGGTTAATAAGCGGTTAATTCGGTTTTGTTTTCGGTTACGGTTACCAATTTAATCGGTTAATGCCGTTTAACGGTTACGGTTATGGTAACGGTTTTAATCTCTTGATCAAGTAATTTTTACATTCAATACCAACTGATTTTTTCTGTTATTGAATACGTGTCCATCTCTAAGCGCAACTTTGATTCTTTCATTTCATTGGAATTTATTTAGAACATATTTCAGAGTCAACGTTTTTTTTCTTGTTGTTGTTGTTGTTGTTGTTGTTGTTATGGACTAAGCAGCAGCAGGAACAACAACAACAACAAAAAGCACAACAGACACGCTGCATTCCAATGCCTAAAATGGCAAATCCCCCAACACAGCAGCAGCAGCAGCAAAAACAACAAACGGCGAATTCAGTCGAAATTTCATTGCAGCCTCCCCCCTTCCAGCCACCACTTGCAGCTACAACTACAACGGCGCCAGTTACGCTGTTGTTGTTGTTGTTGTTGCTACTGGCATGCGACTAAAGAAAAGTTCGGCGCTCGAATAAATTGAATTGAGCGAGATGCCGATGCCGATGACTGGAATTGGAATTGGAGTGAAAGTAGGGTAGGCAGATTAGACACCAACACTCTGGCAACTCCACTGGACATTCCATTCACACACACACACACATTCCAAATTAAAGAATATTTTATTCATCTCCACAAATAAGTTTAATGTAAAAAAAAGGACTAGGAAAAATTCAAATTAAAATTTTATGTCATTGAACATTAAAGTTAAAATTTAATTAAATTTTATTGAACAAAAACTTAAACATTGTAAAATAGTGTATGTAAATAAATTAAAAATAAATAAAGTATTATTGTCATTATTATATGTAAAACATATTTTGAAACAGAAAAATGTTTTTTAATTTAATTAACCGAAAACTGAAACATTTTAAAAATGTGTATGTAAATAAATTTAAAATAAATGAAATATTATTATCATTATTATTCGTAAAAAAAATTTTGATATTAATTAAAAATAGTGAATGTAATTAAATTTAAAATAAATTAAGTATTATCATAATTATTTGTTAACTATATTTTGGAACTGGAAATTTGGATAACAATTCATTTGGATATTAATTAAATTAAATTTTTAATTAGAACTAAAATTAACTTAATTTAAGCAAACAAAAACTTAAACATTTTAAAATAGTGTACGTAAATTAAATTAAAAATAAATGAAGTATCATCATTATTATTTACCTGGAATTGTAAAGTATATTCTGGAACTGGAAATTTGGATATCAATTGCTACTAGCCGGTCAGGGTTGAGAGAGCATCCAAATTCCAATGAGCCAATAATCAACGGCTACTTCGCTCAGTCAAGCAAAGAATGCGGACAGTGGCAGAGCGAGAGCGAGATGGGGATGGAGATGGGGATTGGAGTATTCAGCAGCCGACACATGCGTTCTCTTATTTACATACATACATACATATGTATTTACATTCAATTCGCTGACTGACTAGAAAATAAAAGAACGACAACAACAACAATAAAAAAAAAAAACGTTGAATGCCGTCGTTAACATCGAATAGGAAGTAAGTTAGTGTAACAAAAGTAATAAAAATACCTCAAGCACTCCATAAGAGAGACAGAGACGCGAGAGTTGTGCATGTCAATGGTTGGCGTTGAGGAGGAGGGGGGTCAATAATATTCGGTCATAATAAAAAACAAAAACAAAATATGCGACAACGTGGACGTCGGCGTCGTCAATGAAGCGTAGCGAAAACGGAGCAGCTTACACACACGCACACACATACAAAGTCAAACGCAGGCAGATACATAAACATATAAAAGAGAGCAAAATAATATCAACTCCTTTATATATATAAAAAATAAAAAAATGGAAATTTTAAAACTTTTTTTAATGCAAAAAAATGAACCACCTAAAACTTATGAATTAACTTAAATCATCACCATACCGATTGGAATTTCGAATAGAATTCCTGACGACAGACAGACTGGAGCAGTGATCCACTGGAAATATGGCCAAGAGCTGTGCGCGCCAATTCGGCCAAGATTCACAAACAAAAACCACAAAGCAACCAAAAAGAAATTCAAAATACAAAAACAAAAAAAGCCAACAACGACAACGAAAAATCGCCTTCAAGGAATTGCATAAAATATTTTTTTGTTTTGAAGACTCGGCCTCGACGGGCACAGGCTTCCAGCATCCCACACACACACACACACACATACTGTTGATCGACAACAACAACAACCGGTCTTAGAACTTAAGAACAGCAACAACAACAACAACAGCAATGCGCATAGCAAATACACTTGAAGAAATCGAAGAGCGCGCGCCACGTTCCCATCGCACAGTGATCCACAATTCGTCATTTTTAGCTCCAAATAATTGCAAACTTTATCTTTTGATTTATTTGCGAAGAATAAAAATTAATTAATTACAAATAATAATGATATTTGTAATTAATTTATTTTTATACCCATTGCTTTTAAAATAAGTAAAAGAGTGCTTTATATTCATTAAAATATATATACAGTTAAACTTCCCTAACTCGAACTTCTCTAAGAACTCTATAACTCGAATATCTCCCTAACTCGAACCTTTTCTTTGGATATGGATTCATTAAAATATATACATATACATAAATATATTTATCATAAAAAAAACCTCTTTTCGAGGTAAAAGCCTAGTGACGAAAACATATTCATGCCCAATATTTCTGATATCCAATTTTGTGACGAATAATATTAAATTTTTATGTATAAATTATATTAAAAAAAATTTTTGTCACTGGGCACATTGCGCTCAATTTCTCATACCTCATAAATGGTACCTTATTGAGCAGTTCCGAGTGGCAAAAATTTTATTTTAAATAATTTATATGTAAAACTTCGTCACAGAATTGGGTATCAGAAATTTTGGGGCATAAAAATGTTTTCGTCACTAGACTTTTACCTCGTAAAGAGGTTTTTTTTATAAAAATAACAAGTATACTGCTACCATAAAAAAAAAATAATAAAGATTATTTTTAATAACTTTTATTATTGATATAAACTTTTTTAAACAATTTTATTAAAGAAAAAAAAAAATATTAAAAAAATTTGCATTTTAAAAGCTTAAAGCTTACAAGCTAAATAAATACGAAGGTGAGATTGCCCAACAGTACCACTGTGCATCGCTGCCTTCTCCCTCCCCTTTCCACTCCCATCCCCCACCGACTTGCAGCCCACAAGTTATGGCCATGACGACCCCCGACCCGTCAAGAACATGGCTCCAGCTTTGTGTCTGGGTGCCTCAATATCTCTTTGTGTGTGTGCGTGCCGCATATTTGAGAAAATTTACAAAAAAAAATCGGGAGGTAGGAAAAAACGGCAACAAAATAATTTCGAGTGTGCGTGTGTGCGAGCGAGCGAGCAAGTGAGACGAAGGGGCTGGAATACAGAGCGGCGGGAGTGCGAGTGAGGTGAAGGGGAGGCACAAGAGCAAAAAGAATCCAGCAAATCAAGCTCACATTATGCTGAGGAATGCGCCCAAGTGACGATATCGTAGCAGCAGAGAACGGCAACGGCGACGACGACGGCGCAGGCAGCTCTTACAAATGGCCAGCGGGCAGCGAAGCTTCCGCCCCGTTTCCGTCTCGCTCTTGCTTGTGTTCCTCCACGGAGTAAAGTAACCATGCCTTGACCGCTCTATATGTGTGTGTCCGTGTGAATGTGTCTTGATATTTCTTTTGCGCGTTCTTCGCTGCTACAGTCGCAGTCTCAGTCTCAGCCACTGCTTCTGATTCTGCCTGGTGTCTCTGCCGCGGCCTTGCGTCGCGCTTTTCTCCTTTGCTTTGCGCAGAATGCGCTTCTTAGCAAAGCGGGCGTATCAGCTACGACGAAAGAAATGTGCGAAGGTCAAAACTAGAAAACTACTAAATTATTAGATCAACAATACTTGATCATTAAAAATCGGAGATGATGATGAATAAACAAAACAAGCGGAACAGTCGAGTGCACTCGACAGTAATATACCCTGTGCCTAGTCGACGATTTGATCCCCATGCAATTATCATCGTAATCCTTAAATATCGACCTATCGTTTTTGTGGCAGCTACATACATTTATAATTTAAATGAGTGATTTGAACCAATTTGCATGGTATATTTAAATTTTCAAAATTTATTAAAAGTAAAACTACAAGAACAAATTGATTGAGCAAACCAGGAATCGAACCCACGACCCCCCGTGCACACTTTAAAAAAAAACTTAATATACCCCCAGGTATTCCTTAAAACACTTTCACAAAGGGTATCTGAAGATCGTTGCTTATCGGACATTCGGAAATGTTCTTATTCGTTGCTTTCGTGCTGGGCTCCAAATAGTCGTTGTTGTTGTTGTTTCTCTTGTTGTTGCTGTCGCTGCTGCCAAGATAAAACATTGGAATTTCACTTACACACTGACATTTCAGTTAGCTACTGGGATTCTCCTTTGAAGTTTTTATTTATTTTGTTCAGTATTTACCTTTCTGGTGCTGTTGTTGTTTTCGGTGTTGGCTTTTGTTTTACTTGTTGCATCTTAACTTGAGATTAAGATTTGCAAATGCTTTACTAGTTGAAAATGAAAAATATAGAAAAAGAGAAAAATTGTAGGGTGAGTGGATAACGGGGGCGGGGGTGGGTGCTAGTATGTGTGTGTGTATCTGTGTGTGGACAGAGAATTGTGCTGTTCTATTGTATTCTGTATTCTATTCTGCTTAGAAGCCCAACCAGCATACCAGCGACAGCGTCGCAGCCAAATTCTTTGCCAGCAATTTCAACCTGGCCGCTGAGCCGACGCCGCTGCTTCAACTACAACTACAACTACAACTACAAGATACAAAATGATCGGCCGCTCTTTCCCTTGCTCTACCACTCTCTCGATCTCTTTTTTACACACACACACAGAGTGCTATCATGAACACGGCGCATTCCAATCTTAAATCTCAGTGGGAGATACTCACACACACACACGAATATATGCATAGCACTCAGAAATACAGTTGCTCTCATACAGAAACTCTCTCGACTCGGACTTCAGTTTGATTTTTGTAGCTGGACGAAGCAGTTGAACTGACAGCAGGTTGCGCGTCGTGTTCAACACAGCCACGCAGTCACACACACGCACACATACATAACTCTCTCACTTGCATACACACATAAGCAGTGAATTCGCTCGCAGACGTACACATACACATACTCAGATTCGCCACAGTGTCAGCTCAGAGGCAAACGACGCGGCGTCGCGATCGCAACAGAAACGACGACAGCGACTGCGGCCCCATTGGAGCTCTGGAGATTGTCGCAGTCACAGTCACAGTCAGAGAGTCGTAGTAGCAGTGTGCGCGTTTTGCTTCGGTCTCGTTTCGATTCGGATTTTGGGATCGCATTCGAATTCGAATTTCGATTCAGATTCAAAGTGTGTCGTTGAGTTACAAAGAAAAAATCAAATAAAAAACAAAACGCACAAGTGCCCAGCGTTTTTTGTGTTGCCGATATTTCCACAGTGTTTTTTGTGTGTGTGCCGTGTGTGTGTGTGTGTTTTTTATTTAAAAACAACAACAAAAATTCTGCAACTCCGACAAGTTGCTGCTGGTCAAAACAAATAGCGCCACAGAAAGTTGCGACCCAGCAACAGCAAAAGCAACAACAACTACAACGACAACGACAACCAAGCAAACGGCATTCTTTCGCGCAACAACAAAAAGGCATTTGCCAAAGAGAGCACAGCATAAACGGCAGCTCGCTCTCTCTCTCTCTCTCTCCCTTGCGCTCGCTCCGCTAGCTTGCTTACGCTCTCCCGTGTGTGTCTGTGTGTGTGAATGTGTGGAGCTGCAGCAACTCAAAACAACAACTACACATTTTGATTAAATCGTATTTGTGCCGCGCTCACTGCCCCCAGCTCCTTCTTGTTCACTCTCTCGCGACGCGCAGCAACAACAAAACATCGCCAGAGCGCCCACACAATCGACCAGTGAGAGCCGTCGTCCACTGGAATGTGGCTCGCCGTCGACTGCGCAGTTGCAGCGCGTTGTTAGTGTTTGACGAAGAAGAGGTCAGCAAATAGCTTACAACAAAACGACGACAATTCGAAAAACAAAAAAACAACAACAATACAGCTTACTGTTATTTGCGGATAATCGATTGTGAGTGCAAAAAAAAAACAAAAGAAAGTTTGCAGTTCTCTCTCCTAAAACTTGAGAGATTTGTGTGCATAGAGAAAAATAGATTGTAAGCGAATAATTTTTTGGATTACGCGCTTAAAGCGCCATCTTCTGGCTCGAACAACAACAACAACAACAACGAGAATAATGCCGACAACTGCAGCGACCTTCGTCGGCAGTGCATAAGGTGAGTCCGAAATGAAGAGAGCGACAGAATGAAAGACAGACAGAGAGAGAGAGAGAGAGAGAGAAATTGTGATCGGGGCATTTCTTTGGAATTTTAATTGCCTCAGTACGGCAACAACAACAACAACAACTATAATGTAAAATGTCTTATCTGAATTGAACCTCAAATAAAATTTAAAGTCCATTGTGCAATTAATCACCACACCACATTTGTAGGTGGGCGTGCCGGCATGGGGGAAAGGGGGTTGTAGAAAACTGTTTAAATAGCAGGTGTCGTAAATAGCTATACTCAATAAATACATATGTACATACATACGCGTGTATTACATATGATTATGTCTGTCTGTCCTTATGTGTGTGAGTGTCAGGACCGCAACAGCATCGGGAGCAGTGTTGCCAGGTGTTAAGCTAGATTCCGCGTAAAAATAAGCTAAAAATATAATTGCAAAGAAAATGCAAGAAAACTTATAAAATCATTATCATAATATCATCGATATCTTATCAAATCATCGATGTGATATAATTATTTTCTTCCTCATTTATATATTCCTCTTTTTTTTATCGCATTGATGATAAATGTATTTTCTATTGTAAATTTGCTAGTGCTGCTTTTAAGCCAAACATCGAAAATTAATTGTTTGTATATTAATAAGATTCCTGAAAGCGTTTTAGATTTGGTATTGATTAGTTTTAGATTTCGTGAACAACTGACAGCCTGGGCGAACAACTTGATTGACAACTAAAAATTGTACAAAAAAGGGCATAATTGCAGAAAATGCCAGAAAAGGAAATTTTTAAACGTTTTAAACGAAAGTTTGTTTTTTGAAATTGTTTTTATTAAATATTCACAGATTTCCAATGTAAACAAACACCAGCGTCACACAGCTTTAACGAAATCAATTAGTAAGACCACATTTCCTTGATTAACTCTGGGCACACTGAAAATGTTATATGGAGCAGCTATCAGCAATCCCATTATTATTTTGGCATTTTTGCAAGCTTTACTTTCTTTTGATTTTACAATTCCAAATTACCATAATACCATCGATTAGAAAACAAATTCACGATCATTAGAATAAAGTTTACGTAACAAAGAAACATTTGAAGCTTATAAAATATTTCGTTGATGTCAGGAAAACATTTATTGCTGGAATATGCTATATGATCTTTAAAGATTTCAGGCTATAAATTTGTAAATCTTATACGCTTTTCCATTTTCAAATATGCTAGATCTAGCCTGAAATAAGCTAATCTGGCAACACTGAATTTCAAGAGAGAGAAAAAAAATGGCCATCACTGGAAATCGAGCAGCTGATTTGCCACAACAATTAAATGGAAATGGGAGCTGGAGGAAACAAGGCGACTAATTGAGTGTGTGTGTGTGTGTGTGTGTGTGTGTGCCATAATTATTTTTGAAGTGCGAGAGAGAGAGAGGAGTGAAAATAAGGGGGTGGGTGGCTGGGTGGCGTATCTGATACTCTTGGTGTTGTGTTGCAGCTGATAAACAAATGAGCAGAAACACACCGTTAAACGCTAAAAACGGTAAACGTTAAACGATTGCCACCGCAGAGATGCGATATCGATATCGATACACACAGTTGTTGTATCGGTTTATCTGTTTATATTTGTTTTCTTTACTTATTATTTTTGCGGTTGCGACACCAATTGACAGACGCCCACTGAACGAGTGGAGGGGGGCACACACTTGACCTTAGCCAACAACAATAACAACAACAACAACAACAAAATTCCTGCACGCCTAAACATTTAAAAAAAAATAGGTTTTAAGCAATTAAAATGTACAGCGAATTAAATGTCGAATGACAAACCTGACAGAGAAGAAGAAGAAACTGAAAATATAAAGCCTCAACGATTTGAAAGGCAGCGACTGCGCTGCTAGCAGCATAATTTATGCCTGTGCACAACAAAAACAAAAAAGGCTGAACAAAAATTGTTTCGCACGCCTTTTATCTTAGCATGCGGCGCACGTCGCTCTTCGTCTCATTTGCTCTCATTGCACTGTTGCCTCGCCTAGGTGTGTGCGTGTGTGTGTGTGTGTGTGTTAATATCTATCTCCCTCTCCTTGGCTTGCTCCTGCGTTGCCCGCTGCTGCTCAGTGATGCCAAATATTTTCTGGAAAGAAAGAAAAACGACAAAACGGTCCAAGAAAACAGCAAAAAAAAAAAATATGAAAAACTAAAATAAAAAAAAAGACAGAAAAACAGGCGAATCTTTTTTCCTATTTATTTTTTAATATAAAAGTTTTAAAGCATCTCCAATGATTTGTTGCCGGCATTTTCTTTGTCATTGAACTTGGCTCATGGTGCCTATCATTTTTATGTATTTGTCAGGCAATTTATTCGTATGGCAACAAGTTTTGTGTCGAAGCAAACAATTAAACAATTTTATTATATATACATTTACCTAATTGTCAAAATAGCATATAGACGGTTCCTCAATTTAGTTTTTACCAAACTAACTTGGCTAAAAGCCCTCTCAACTTCTGCATTCGATCATGGCAACGATAAACGAGTCAGAGATAAAGTGACTACTTCTGAACAAGGGTTATTGCCTGCAGAATCTCGATAGACAAATAATTTTGAAGTATTTTCAACATTCTCCCATTTTAAGTCGTGAATTTTGGCGTTCATTTTCAAAAATTTCCAAAATTGGCAGCATTCGACATTAAAGAATTACCCATTTACATTAAAATTACGATCGTGACTTCGACATCCTAAGGCTGTGTTTTTATAATGTTTGAAAATTTAATGTTTCAAAACTAAATTACACTAACAATTGTTTGGTACAACTGGCACAAAAAAAACAAGGGTAAAAAACAATAAGTCATCAAATTTGACGCTTTTGCTTTGTTTGATTTTCTCCACATTTGTTTTCGATTTGTATTTGCCAACAAAACGTCAAGTTATTTATTTGGCTGCAGACAACAACAACAATTATAATAATAATATAACAATAATAATATTAACATCAACCGCATAACAATTTCAGAAATGGGTCTCGTTAAATGTGATAAAAATTTTGATTCATTAAAAAAACAAAGCATTAAAATCTGTTGAAAAAAATAAAAATTTCGTAACTTAAATTTAATTTAACTAATAAACATTTGAAATGATCTGAAAACATATATTAGAAATTATGAAGTAAATATTATTTGAATATAGTATAATATTAATATAAATAGGATTGGGATTAATTAACTTACCCTGAACAGAATTATAAATGTTTGGAAATGAATGTAAAAGAATATTTTATATTTACATATTTTCAATATTTTCCAAAATGTATGTGTCAACTATGTGTCAATTATTTAAGTAAAAATTGTATCAAAGTGTAGTCAGATTTAAATTGTATTTGTTTTTATATTTGATTCAGTTGTCAATTTTGGTTACGGCATAAAAACCACGCCCTTCATTTTCCGTTGACGCGCATCCGCTGGATACAGATACATATGTATCTATATAGATATATGTATATATAAACATTTAAAAGTATAACAAATGCGGCGAGTTAGCGTGTGAAAATGTCATCGCACTAAACTATTTTCCCCATTGACGCCAACTGACTAGTAACTGCGACGTCGACTGTGACTGCGACGTCGACTGCGATTGGCGAATTCCAATTTGCCGTTTGTCGTCGAAATTAAAAAACCCAGACACACGTTGAAACGGGTCAAGATTTCCAGCTACCAATTCAACTCATCAGCTAAAAATTCCACATGAAACGTCATCGTCATTCATTAGCTGGAGCAATCTCCCAGTTTCCTCCGCTCCCTCTGCTCCCCTCCAGTTCTCCACTTCAACTCCAGCTTCAGATCGAGATCGAGATTGAGATCGAGATGTAGCTGGGCAACACTTTCAATAGAACTTGATTTCACTCGTCATCAAAGTCAAAGGATCACTCTTGGGTGCCTTTCCCTTTACAGTGATGGACATAATACTATAACCGATATACAACCAATTATTTACTAGTATGATAAAAAGCTGTGCATCAATTTATACTATCCCCTTGTTTTGTGAAACTTTGAAAAATTGCATAAAAGTTACGTAAAAATTATGAAACTATAACAAAATTGTTTCTAATAATTTGTCCACTATCACTCCATCAGTGTGTTTCATCAGATGTATTATGTTACATTTAGAGCTACCTAATAAATGAACGCACTTTTCACAATTAAAACTCTAAATAATTAATTTATTTATTGTTCAAGACTTAAATTATTTTATTTCTTTATATTTATATTCATTAAAATTCTTGGAAATTTAAATTAATTAGCTAAGAAATAATAAATTTCATCTAATATGTTGTTCTGTGTCTCAATTTATGTTATGTTTTCAATGTGTTACGATATTTCAAATGTTTTCGCACATTTCAATTGCAATTGAAATTGAAATTTTGAAATTAATCCATAGATATTTCTATTTTGTGATACGATAAACGTTTTGTGGCTAAAGCATTTATCAGAGCTCCCTTTGTCCCCCAAACGATTTCGCCTCTCCATCAACAACAACATTGGCGACAAAGTCGCTAACTTGAACACACACACACACACACACACACACACACACACATACACACACACACACACACACACATACACACAGATACACACAAACGGCCTGAATGAGCTCACTGCAATGGCATGCAGTTGACACAGCCCCAGAGAACCGATTGAAACTGAAACTGGGTGCCAACACTGGATTGTGAGGGGGGACACTGTGCCGTGATGGGTGGAGAGGGGGGCTTAAGAACTGCTGTCTCTGCACAACGTGGCGTATGCGCAACATTTGGTTGCTTTGCTTTTTCTCATTTCGTTTTCCGCTTAGACAGCACAAATTATTTATGCTGGCGCCCAAAAAAAAAGCGAATAACCCGTGGGATCTTTAAGACCTCCACTTATTAATTTATTAACTTAACGTTATTTCAAGACAAAAACTAAAAATATTGAAAACTTGGTTAATTTTAAAATAAAATTTAAAATAAAAAGTTAAAAACGTAGAATGCCTAAACTTAAGTTTAACTATCAACAGAATGCAATTTTGAATCATAGTTTGGCCTCTTCATTCATTCTGCATTCCAAATATAATAAATAAAACTGAAATAAATAAATATAAATATTTTTAATATATCTATCAAAATAAAATTTATGTTATGTCTTAACATTTAATCAACTTCCTGTCATAATTAGTATGTGTGAATTTCAAATTTAAAAAATCATCACCTAAATCCATATTATCAGTGGGGGTGTAAAAGGTATTTGTAAAAATTCCTAATTTCATTTTCAGTGGCTATTTTAACAATTTAATCAGTTGGAACAGATTGAGAATTTTAATTCAAATCTAAAAAATTTCTTAACATATTTATAAATATCTGAAAAGCGTCATATAGGATTTTTAACAAAAGAGAACTCTGATTACAATAATCAAATCAGAATTTTATTTATTGTTGTTTTATAATTTTTAACTGCCCGCCTCCCCCTTTACCCTCTTTCCCCCTTTCGTCGCCAGAACTCTTTGCTTTTCTGTTGACTTATGTAATTAACGTTCCAATTGTTGTTGTCGCCCGCTCTCATTAGCCAATGGAATGTGGATAATTAGCCAAGATTGAAATTGTTCAATGTTTGCATTGCAAATTAAAAAAAAAAAACATTTAAAATGAATGAAAGAAAAAAACATCAACATGTTTATTTTATCCCTCTCTCTGTCTCTATGTACCTTCTTTGTCCCTCTATCTCTCTCCCGCTCTCTGAGTAATTCTTTGCCTTCTGTCTTACTTAATGCAGTCAATTGGCGATTATATAATGTCCAGTTACGAGAGAACTGACCTCTCATCAGACATTACGTGTCAGATAACACACACAGATTTCCATAGATAATAAGAGAGAGAGAGAGAGAAAGAGAGGGAGAGAGCGAGAAAGAGAGAGGCAGAGCGAGAGATTGAGTTACATTATATTAGATTAATTAAACATGTGCAATATTGAAATAAATATATATTTGATATGAACTTATGAACTCTTAAATCAAGTATGAATAATCTTGATATGAGAACAAATAATCTGAAATCAAGTAGAGCTCTATATTTATTAGAAATTAGTACGAAATTCTTTTTGTAAAGTGATTCAAATTCATGCTCAGCTTTTTATCATATTCTAAATGCAAATAATCTTAATTAATATTACATTGAATATTATATCTATGCAAATAAAAATAACATTCAAATAAAAATTGAAAATAAGACTTATTTTAAAATTTGATGTGATGTGTCAAAATCAATAAATATTATATAAATAAAAACCTATCGAGTTGTAATGGAATACAAATTGATCATTATTACAAATATTAATAAATAACTTCTGCAGTTCCATTTGTTGGTTTTCGTAAATCATTTTACATTGCATTCCAGTTTTCTGTTTCTGTTTTGTTGATCAGGTTTTGTGTGTGTTTCTTTTTCTATTTTTGTTTCCATTTCTGTGTCTCATTCGGTTTCTGTATCATGATGAAAATCGGCTTAAATATAATTGTAGAGTCTGGAGTGTGGTCTCATATATATATATATTCTTGGTTTCTAATTTATGTCAAAAGCGCGCTTTGATTGATGATCAGCGTTGACTTCATTTTAGGAGTGAATTCGTATTGGAATTAAATTATTTGAATATATTAATAAAAGTCAAGGCGGTTCCACATGAATTTGTGGTCAGGTTCGGGATTTGGTTTTTAGATACATGCATATATAGAACTGACTGGACTCTCGACTCATTTAACCAGCGGCTCTCTTTTGACTTGACTCTGAATAAATTTTATTAGACGTTCCAAATTTATTAGACGCACACAGAAAATGCGCCAATATTGAAATTTATGCGGCCGTTGGATAGAAACCAATCGACCAAGTTAACAACTCAAACGAAACTCAAATTTAAATGCAAACCCCAAAGTATTCATAGCTATTCCAGACATTTGAGGCAAGTCCATAAGTTGATTTGATTCGATTTGATTTTAATTTATGCATAAAATGCTTTTCTTTCATCACGACAGTCTCTCTATATGTATGCGTGTGTCTGCGTGTGTATGAAACTTTCTTTAACTGAATTTTAATAATTTTATGCGCAACGCACGCACGCACAGCCGCCTAATCAAGTTTGTCGCCTAAGTCTTTCGTTATTGATTGGTGAAATTGTTGCCTGTAAAAAAAACTAAAATATATATCCAAAAATGCCAGCGACATTGTCTGCGTTTTTCAGCATTTCCCAAAAGCAAAAGGAAAATTATGAATTATAGAAATTAAAGTATATATCGTGAATTCGTATTATAAATTTTAATTTATTTATTATTTTGTATTATTTTTAGTTAGATCACTAAAATTAATAACACTTAAAAATACGTTTAAATTAGGATGTCAGATAATTAAGATTTATTTATGATATAAAGTATTTTAAAAATCCGTATAATCGATTGATAAAATAAAGAAAGAAACAAACTACTTTTTGCCCAAAAGTTTTATTTTGAAAATAATATTGAATGTAGTCCCTTCTCCTATATAATATAATTCAATAATGAAATATGTTTACTACATTTGAATTTGTTCTCTTCTTTCCCTTCTCTCCACAGCAGGAACGTATTTCGAACGCGCGCGCTGTATACGGAAAATGATGCAGCATGCGAGCATTTTGCACCGTCAGCGCGCCCCTGGAAGTATGCGCGTCCTCAGCCGAGCAACTGTCACCCGGCTCCCGGTTCCTGGCACTGAGGTAAGATACACTGACAAAAACTAAATGACCGAATTCCGGTATAAAAGCAACCCGAATTTTGATTTTACCAAGTACTAAATACTTGACTTTTTTGACTATTTTAATGTTCGCATTTAAATATTAGAATTTTTTTTACTAATTAACGTTAACAACTATTATTACCTATAATTCTAGTAAATCGAAAGGTGGTAATGGCAAATTAAAGTTTTTAAAGAATATAAATGCCTAAAAGCATGCAATGCAAAATATTTCAAGATTCATTAACCCGTTAAAGACTGCCTATAGATCGGCTGGACCGTTTTTTACGAAATTTTGAAACGTTTGCATAGAAGACCATAGAAGAAAGAAAAAACATTTTTTATCTTCAAATTTTATTTTTCCGATTTCCATAAATTTTTTAGCTCTTTTTGTCAACATTTTCAATGGAAAAAAAAACCTAGATATTCACCTGTAAAAATCTACAGGT
Source organism: Drosophila quinaria (assembly GCA_035047525.1). Taxonomy (NCBI): domain Eukaryota; kingdom Metazoa; phylum Arthropoda; class Insecta; order Diptera; family Drosophilidae; genus Drosophila; species Drosophila quinaria. Next base: position 77,906 of record JAWNPO010000007.1, read on the forward strand.
ATACCGAGGATAACTGAACTGTTAAGTTTTTATACTTATATTTTTGCTATTTCTCTTTACTATGAAATAAATCTCTCACATCTCCCGTGCTAGAAGCTTTTAAGTGTCAACACTTTTTTGGATATTTAAATACCCATTAGCCTAAAATGGGTTAAAATAAGTAACGTTTATCCTATAGTCGGGAGCTCGACTATAGCCTTTTCCACTTTTTTTTTTTTATTATTTCTTATTTATTATTTATATTATTATTTTGTATATAAGAAGAGATTACAAATTCAATACAAATCACATCTAATTCGTGCCAATTTATTTATTGCAGACTTCTGGGCCAACAGCAGCCGAAAACGCTGTACTTCCTAGTCGATGCAAAGAGTCGAGTCCGAGAGGTTTACACGCAGACATGTCTGCACTTTGCCACGCAGGGCATGCAAGACACCGAACTGTTTGGTCTGGCTGTGCTCATAGGTAAGTGTTTGGAATTAACGTATTTCGACTTGCGTACAAAGTTACAATATGGTAACTTGAATAGTATTTCAGCTTAAATTGAATTATGTATTATATGTTGCAGTGAAAATTTTAAATTGTATCGCTGCGTCGTGAAGAACAAACGCTGAATTATTAAATAAAGAACTCTGTATACAAAAAAAAAAAAAAAAAAAAAAAGCCAACATATTATGATTAAAAATGATCAATTTGAATAGAATTTGGTTAACGATACAAAAATCTCAATGGCCACAAGAAAAGCTCGAATTTTTTATGAACAACGATTGATTTCAAGCTATTTATCGATAGTCGATAAGTCGATAAAAAAATGGGTTTGTGGACTGTTGGACAGTTGGACTGTGGGACAGATGACCAGCTGGATAATCGTGCCATGCGATAAGGCATGAAAAATACATCTAATAAACATAAACCAGTCTTTTTAAAGGCTGCTCATCATCATCATCATCAGTGGCAGCAACTTCTCCTCCTCTCCCGACCTTAAAAAACTACAGAATAATAATGCCGAAGCTTAAATACTCTTGAAGAACATTTTCAATTGACCTACAGTGCTGACAAAAATAATAGAATCGATAATATTTTTTTATGTGTTTTTAAAATTGCTTTGAAAAAAATATATTTTTTTTAGTTTCATAATTTTTACTTCAATGTTTGAAAATTTGATAAGACAACGAATTTCAATATTCATAAGCAGCTTTTTATCATAATAAAAATAATAAAAAATTGTTTGAAATGTCCAAATGACTTTCGATTCTAGTATTTTCCGCATCGCTATAATATTCCTTGCAGAGTATTAAATATTTTCCATTCGTGGACTGAGATACAATTTAGTCTTAGAACTTTATCAAATAAATGTATCTAATTTTGATAATTTAGATCAGAAATTTGTATTTATTGCTACTATATGCGAAAGTATAAAAAGTTCAACTTTAAAGTTTCACTTTAAATGTACCAAATAAAACTACACACAAAAATATTGCTAAAACAAACTAGGAAAGTATGACTGTCAGATAATACTGAATACATACACTGTTAAAAGAATTCGGATTCTAAAAATAGGAAAAGTTGTCTTGAATATATTTCTTTAAGTCTTCTGCATATTTATTATTTTTAATAAACATATGTATGAATATTTAAATAAATGTAAAATGGTAGCAAATGGGTCTAAAGTTCATATATTCGAAGCTACGAGTTTTTTTTTTGTCAAAAAGGTAGGTCCTTTACGGCGGGTAAATGCACGCATATGCCATTTTAAGGGCAATTGTGGGGTATAGGGTATTGAGAAACACAACAACAACAACAAAAACAACAACAACGCGAGCCATGAAACGGCGAACAAACAATTGCAGGCAACAAGCAACAGACACAAGACACAAGACGCGTGTTCAGTAATTCAGGTAGCCGTCGCGCGTTGCATTAACACAAACGAATCGGCGACGACGACGACGAAGAACGAAGCCAACAGGGAATAACGACAACGACAGAAAAAAGAGGAAAAGGAGGAGGAGGAGGAAAAACTGGCAACATCCCTGTTGCTGTTGTTGTTGCTGTTGCTGATGAGGCTCCAGCAGTGGAGACTTCTTTGGCTTTGGCTGTGGCCTTAGCTGCATGCATCCTCCATAAAAAACATACACACTCTCGTCAGCTTACAAAAAATGAAGCACAAATTTTAAATACTCTTAACTAAACACAAGCTCAAATATGGTAGCAATTTATGAAAGCTGAAAGAAATACGATTATAAATTCATGTTTTCTTAAGAGGATGTTAAAAATTATAATAATAAACATTTTAAAGTAATTTTTAATATTTTGATAAAAAGAATTCCGTTGTATTGTTAAATTCTAAAACATGGTTATATATGTATTTAGTAAAAATTATGAAACTAAATAACAATAATTGTTTTCCAACAAGTATACAATAATGCAAGTTTTTTTTTCCAATTATTGAAGACCAAACGGTAAGAGCTAGAAGGCTAAAAATGGAACAGAAAATGTTTTAAAATAAAATTCTAGCTACAAATGAATCCAAAATGCATGAAAAGCTGCATATGCTCGCAGTCGCAAGTTTATAGGGTATATATGCAGCGAGAAGCAGAGAAGAGAAGAGTATAACACGTAAATTTAGAATCTGGTTGCCAGTTTGCAGTTTGGCATCAATTTCGTTGTGTAAAAAAGCAAAAGAGAGGGAGAGGCAGCGGCAGAATGATGGAGTGAGAGAGAGAGAGAGAGAGAGAGAGAGAGAGTGGGGAATAGAGGGAAGTTGGCACAACATGTTGAATGCTAAGAAAGAATTTGGTATGCAGTTGGAGGCATGACAACGTCCTCAACGTCTTCGAAGTTGCAGCTTTGAGTTTGAGTTTAAGGAGGATTCTTCTTCAGTCTCAGCTATGAAATTGGCTGTTTGCATTTTGCTCAGGATTTTCAAGAGTGTGTGTGTGTGTGTGTGTGTGTGTGTGCATGACTGGCATGCAGCTAAAGTTGTTTTTGTTGCTGTTGTTGTTGTTGAATACTTTCGAGCATTTTCACGCCGCGTTTTTTTCACTCCAGCCCAAAAATTGCCTTTAGTGGCAATTGTTGTTGTTGTTGTTGTTTTATAGATAGCAATGCCAAGTTGCAACTGCAAATGCAACACACACACACACACACTTACAAAAAATGTTCAAACACCGAGAGAGTTTTCAGTTTTCAAGTTCGTCGCTTGAGTCTTTCGTTTTCAAGTTTGTCGCTTGAGTCTTTCGTTTCGAATAGGAAGAAGGCGCAGGGGGTAGAGGGGGGGGGATTGAGGTGGTCCAGGCAGACAAACAGCGGATGCTGATGGTGTCCTTTTATTATTATTATTATTATTTTTTTTTTTTTTTTTTGGTCACTCGGCCGCTGTCTCTATGTCTGTCACTGTCTCTGTCTCTCTTCGTGCCTTTTGTGTCGCAAATGAATTTCAATTTTATGGCCACGCAACGTCAATAAATTTCATCTTTATGCAAATTTCCCTCACTTCTGCTGCTTCGACTGCTTCCACTTGGTGCCTGGCAATTTGGCAACATTGTCACAGCCACAGCAACTTGCGACTTGCCACACAATGAAGAAAGGAAAAGGAAGACAATGAGGAAGAAGCAGACTCTTCATCTCTCACTCTAGTTTATACACTTGCAGAGGGTATAACGAATTAAATATAAAAATATATTCTTGATCAGAACTTATGTAAATATATATATGAACATTTTTGATATTTCACTAAAGAATCATATTTTAATTTGTATCGAAATTCATAATATTTTTATACAGTTAAAAATAATAATTATTAAATAAATGACAAATTAATAAAGTTGTTGAATATCTCAGCTAAAAATAGTATGGAATATGAAATTTTCTTCATCCATGTTTCTTTTGTTTTAAATACTGTTTATTATTTTTAAAGAGTTGATTAATTCTCCTAAAATTCTTTTGTTCAAATAAGTTGAAATTTGAACAAATTTTAAAATTCTTTATGCAATAATAATAATGAGACCTAAAATAATTGTATTAAATAAATAAAAATGGAAAGTTTCAAAGTAATTTTCTCAATATCAAAATATCAAAAAAAAAGGTATTAAAAACTCTCAAATTTTCTATCGTACTGTTGTGTTTGCGTTTATAGTTTTTGGTTTGTTCCCAACTCCTTTTCCTGTTTCTGTTGCCACTTTTCAGCTCTTGGTGTTATTTTTAGCTGTCGCATTGCTTGGATTCCATTGCAGCATTCCTCAGTTGTTGTTGTTGTTGTTGTTAATGTTGTTGTAATCTGTAGACCAGCATTTTCTTTTCCATTTAATGTTAATGGCTCATAATCATTATTATATGGCGTTGACTTGTTCATCTTCGTCTTTCGTCTTTGTCTTTGGTCTTCCTCTTGGCCAGCATCCCTCTTGCAACGCCCCTTCTTTTTTTAACCTTCTCCGGCCTTGCAACTGCCACATGCTGCCTGCCTTCAAGCAAACGAGCGACGAACGCTGCGTGCATCTGATAACATCGGAAATTAAAATTCTTTTGCCTTTATGTGTTCTCTCTTTTCATCTGCTTGTCTCCCTTTCCCTCTCCCTCTGACTTTGTTTTGCTCTCTCTCTCTCTCTCTTTCTCTCTCTCTCTCTCTCTTTCTCTCTCTCTCTCTCAGTTTGTCTGAATTTGTAGCTTTTTTGGTTTTTTTTCTGTTGCTGCTCTGTTATTATGCCTCTGACTTTGACTTTGGCTCAAAAATACATAATAAAAAAAAACATCTAAGACTTGCTCGACTATTTGATGCCCCGTGTCCAATAAACATATATGTACATATATAATAAATGTGCAGCAAGCCACCGTGAATATCATATCATTGTTATTATCGTTTAAAAAAAAACGTCTAAAAATATATTGTTAACCAAAAATCTATCGATATATTATTATTGTATTATTATTTTATTATATTATTATTTTATCCAGCGATTAAAACCGTAATTGTAAACCGGTATTAACCGATTGAAATTGATAACCGTAACCGAAACAAAAATGTTTTATTATACCTAATCTAATTATACCTAATCTGAAAAACCGATATTAATCAAACCGAAATAACCGTTTAGCATAACCGATTCATGCAAACCGGTTAATTTCAGTTTAATAAATGAAAACCTTAAATTTGGATTATTACATTTAATTTGTATATAAATCCCATTGAAATCTTTTTCGAAATAAAAAAAATTTGGTTTAACTATTTTTGTAAAAATGCCAAAAAAAAAAAAAAAACCAAGATAACCTCAACCCAAAATTCTAGCTTGATTGAAATTTTAGCTGACTAGGATATAATACATATTGTATATGTATATATTAAGTTTTTATCATCAACCCTAGTCGAATCTCAATTCTGTCACAAACCTATAAGTCTGTGTTCGCTTTTGGCTACTGGGCTAAAAGAAAAAGATCTTTGAAAAAGAAATCTGAAGAATGCCATGGCAACCAGTGTCTGTCTGTCTGTCTGTCTTTGTTTGCAGCTGTCTTTGCAACTGCTTCACCTGGGCCCACTTGTTCTTGTTCTTGCCACATTCCTATCTCTCTCTTTCTCCTTCTCCCTCTCTCCCTCTCTCTCTGGGCCACTTGATGAGCCTCCGCCTGCTTGTTGTTTGTTTGCCTGCTGCCGGAATCCCGAACGCATTCGACTCTGTAATTTGTGTTGCATGTGTTTCAAATTGAAGATTTATTTACCCCCCCTGCAACCCTTTTCCCCTCGCTCCTCATTCTTCTCTCCTCCTTCGGGTCTGCGTGTTTGTATGCGTGTGCGTGTTAATTGTAAGCGCTGTGGAATGCGATGGAAAATATGTTAATTATTATGTGGTTTTTTTTCTTTCCGTTGCACGTTGCGTGTTGCAAAAGGACGATGCGAATAGTGCTGCCTCACACCTGCTGCTGCTGCACTTAGAACCAGGCAAAAAATTATCATGACTTAAAAAAATGAAACCTGAAAACAATAATCAGGAGAATGGCAACATTTAAAAAATTACTCTCTTTTTTTGTTTTATAATTTAAATCATAAACTCTTTCTATAATTTAACATTTAAAATCAATATTTCTTACATTCTTAATATTATTAAAATTAAAAACATTTTTTTCTAGTTCAAAAAATCGAATTTAAAAAATTTTTGGCAACATTTTGGAGTTTTCGAAAAATCCATATTAAAAGAAATTTAAGATAAGTTAAGAAATCATAGTTTAAAGTTAACTTAAACTAATGATTTGAATTCAACAGTTTTTATATATTTATTATTCTTAAAATCAAAAAGAAGACATATACTATAAATATAAATTTTTTTTTTTTGTTTACTTTTAAAATTGAATCTGAAATTTTTTCTAATCATAATCATTTTTATTTTAAAATTTATCAAAAGAATTTGAAAGTATTCAAAAGTAAAATTTAAAATATAAATTTAAAAGATAAAATTTATCAAAATAGAGTCGATTTTTGTTTGGTTTGAATAAAAACCATCAAATAATATTGATTTTATAATTCAAATTTTAAAAGAAAGATTCGTTCTTTATTTCTTTAGCATCTTCAGCTCAAAGTGAAAATTGAATGAGGTTCGTTTTGGGATTCGGGTTAGTTTATGTTTTTTGTTTTTGAGTTTTTGTGCGGATTCGTGTTCATGCCACAAAAAGAAATCACTGTCTTTGTCTTCCAGCTGCCACAACATTGCGCTCTCTCTCTCTCTCTTTCTCTCATTCTGTCTTTTTCTTTCTCGGCGTTTTCTACCTGTTTTTTGTAGTTGTTGTTGTTGAACTGCGTTTTGGGCCTCTTTGGTATGCATTGCCTTCGACTTTGACTTCGACTTTAGCTTGGACTCCGTTTGGAGCCTACATCGCTCTTCCTCTTCCCAGTCTTTCCTCCTTCTTCCTCATCTCCAACTCGGTCGTCATCGTCGTCGTCATTAATAGGCACTTATTCGGACGCTGATGATTATTATGATATTGTTGCTGCTGCCGTTGCATACACACAAACACACACACACACACACACACACACACACACACACACACACACACACACACACACACACACACACACACACACACACACACACACACACACACACACACACACACACTCTTGTATTTCCATTTCATCTTTTTAGACCCTGTAATAAAACGCATAGGGTCGTTTAACTTTGTCACAAGAGAACAGACAGAAGAACACAATATGTCCAATAATTGTTGTAATATCTGAAAAATAGTTATATAGGCTTTTTCATATTAAATATGTTAAATTCATTTTAATTTCTTGGCTTATTTTGTTCAAGCCTCAAAACACACAAATTTTTTCCTTATTTTGTTAAAAAAAAAGTTAAATATGTGATTTTTTCTTTTTTTACTTGACTAGAAATTATGTACAGAGTTCCTTAAGGTCGAGCATGCTCGGCTGCAGTCTTACCCGCCAGCTTTTTTTCTGCTGCTGCTCATAATTATTATTTTTCATCTTCTTCTGCGGCTGCTGCTGCTTCATTTCGTATGCAGGAATTCCAATTTTTCGTTTCGATGATGAAGTGTGTGTTGATTTTGTTTTTCAAGCATGCAACCGACATTCAACAACAACAACGACAACAACAACAACAACATCTTGTGGGCCCATTCGGTTACTCGAGCACGCGGCATGCCCTTGGGCTGAGACTCGACTCCATCTCCAACTCCAACTCAAAGTCGCAGTTGAAGCTGAGACCGAGTTGGAAACCTGGACGGCAACAGGCTGACAACCAGTGTTGTCAGAGTTTTAGTGGCTAAAATTGGGATTTTTACACAAAAAGTAGCCAGAAATCGCTAAAAAAAAAGATCTTATGTATGGAAATATAAATTTATTGCCAGAATCTCAGGGCCTGAAATAGCAAAAATTACCCAATAAATAACTAAAAACCATAGCTTAAATGGCTAAAAATAGCTCAATAAATTTCCCGTTTCTTGCCAGTACAATTTTTTTTCGATAGAGAAGATAATGAGTTTTTAAGCAAACGCATGTGTTAAATTAAAAAGTGGTCAAATAATATTAAAAAATAGCCAGATTTATAGGTGATGTGGTTTTATAAGATGTAGTTTTTGGCTTTTAACTTTTGCCTGAGTTTCAGGGACTAAAATAGTGAATTTTTTTTGAAAAAGTAGCTTTATTATTTTAGTTCGTTCATTATGTATAAAATATGTATACATATACAGTTCGTAAATTTTTTTAGGTATCGATACACTTAAAATAGTCAAATAATTTTTTAGAATAACGAGATTTAAAGTTAAATTTTTGAGAAATTTATAATTAAAACATAATATTTGATAGTTGATGTAATTTCTTAAAATTTTTAATAAAAACATAGCTAAAAATAGTTTTAGCTATAAAATGGTTAAAATGGCAACACTGCTGACAACGGAGACAACCTGACATGAACGTGTCGTCAATGGGCCGCTTGTTTGCTGCCTGACAACCTGACAGTTCCCTGGTTCCTCATGCTCTCTTTCTTGGGCTCGTTTTGAGCCAAGAGACAGAGAGAGAAAGAGGGAGATAGAGAGAGAATGCGAGCGGGAGATAAAAAAGAGAAGTTCAAGCAGGAATTGCCGAAAGTTCATTTAAAATTTTGATTAAGACGACCTTGAGGTCTGTCAATCAGACAAAACTCTAAAAAATATATTATTGTTTCCTAAATCCTGATAATCCTTGTGACTAAACTGATATAACTTATCAATTTTCTAGGAATAAAGCAATTATTTTATTAGCCCAGTATCCAAAGGAATCTTTAATAAAATTGCATTCAAATTTAAAAAATTTCTTTTAGATTCGATTGTGATTTTTTTCGAAAATTTTAGTTTTTAATCTCAAGTTTAAATTTTAAGTTAACTTCTTAACTAACTTATTAACTTATAATTAGTATCTTTTAAAAAATAAAGCACCTCAACGACCTAAAAACTACTGACGAAAACATTTCCAAGCCACGTTAATTCTAGTAATCAACTTGGTGACGAACGATACTAAATTTTATATTTAAATAAACAGTTGAAGTTGTTGTTGTTAAAAATCAACTAATAATATCTTTTTAATTTATAATTTAAATTTAAAAGAGTATAAATCTAGTGACGAAAACATTTCCAAGCCCCAATATTTCGAATAATCAATTTTGTGAAGAAACGATACTAAATTTTATATTTAAATAAACAGTTGAAATTTGAATCTAAGCCTTTTTTTGTTGTTAAAGATCATCTAATAATATCTTTTTGATTTATAATTTAAATTTAAAAAAAAAAAAACAAATCTAGTGACGAAAACATTTCCAAGCCCCAATATTTCTATTAATCAATTTTGTGACGAACAATACTAAATTTTATATTTAAACAAACAGTTGAAGTTGTTGTTGTTAAAAATCAACTAGTAATAACTTTTTAATTTATAATTTAAATTTAAAAGAGTATAAATCTAGTGACGAAAACATTTCGAATAATCAATTTTGTGACGAACGATACTAAATTTTATATTTAAATAAACAGTTGAAATTTGATTCTAAGACTGTTTTTTTTTGGTTGTTGCTAAAAATCATCTAATAATATCTTTTTAATTTATAATTTAAATTAAAAAAAAAACTACAAGTATCGTTGCGGTTCCCAATCAGAATATGCTTAATAAAACTTTTTTCTTTCCTGCATTTTCCGCTTCCAGATGGCGAGTACATGTTTGCAGATCCCGAGAGCAAGCTCTCCAAATACGGCCCCAAAAGTTGGCGTTCCTCGCACACGCACGTAAGTTGAAGATTTCCACTTGAATAAACGATTGTCTTTGGCTAATTGCGGTCTGTGTTTTGTTCAGGGCCTGGATGCCAATGGACGTCCTCTGCTGGAGCTGCACTTCCGCGTGCAGTTCTACATCGAGAGTCCGTTCATGCTGAAAGATGAGACGTCGCGGCACAATTACTACCTGCAGCTGCGGCACAATGTCCTGCAGCGCGAGTTGCCGCGGGAGCATGCGGATCAGGCGTTGGTTCTGTTGGCTGGACTCGCGCTGCAGGCGGATCTGGGCGATGCGCCCAAATCGGCCAAAATTGGACAAAAAACCACAACGGAGGAGGAAGCAGAGGAACAGCAAGTGGGACACAAAAGATCGTTGACAACGCTGCCAAAGATTAGGAAACGTTTGAGCAGCTACAACGAACGCATGTTGCGTCTGTCCAGCTATGTGGGATCATCCGCCGCCTCCGTCTCCGCCTCCGCCTCCGCTTCCAAACGTGCAGCTGCTCCTGCGAGTTCCAGTACAGATTACTTTCGCCTGGAGGATTATCTGCCCGCCAACCTGCAGTCGACGCCGTGGGCCAAAGGCGCACTGAGGGCGTGCCACAAGGAGCATCAGGGATTGGGCTCCACGGAGGCGCAACTGGCGTACATTGAGCAGGCCTGCAATCTGAATGAGACCATCAATGCGCACACCTATCGCATGCGGTTGGCCAAGAGCGAGTTGGGCGTGGGCAGCGCCTGGTTTGTCATCTATGCCAAGGGCATCAAGATACTCGGAGCGGGGGCAACAGAGACCGCCAATTTCCTGTGGCCCAACATTACCAAACTGTCGTTTGAGCGCAAGAAATTCGAGATACGTTCGGGCGAGAATCGTATCACACTCTATGCCGCATCCGATGAGAAGAACAAGTTGTTGTTGTCGCTGTGCAAGGACACGCATCAGTGGAGCATGAAGCTGGCGGCGCGTCTCAAGGAGATTAACAAGCGGGAGCAGCAGGCGCACGAGCAGGAGCAACAGGAGCAGGAGCAACAGGAGCAGGAGCAGTTAACGGAAACGGAATCCTCCCATGCCGAAGTCTTTTATTCACGCAGTCTCCTGTTGCCCTACAAGAGCAAGAACGAGCAACGCATCTCGGTCATCTCCAGCACCAGTTCCAACACCACATCGGGCATTGTCAGCGATCGCGTTCACTCCGAGGATGAGCTGGAGATTATGATCAATACGCCGCCAGCTGCAGCGCTGGCTGCTCCGTCCACAGAGAGTCTGGCGTTGGCCCATCTGCTGGACAACCGGCCGAGTGTGAGTCGACAGACGTCGTCGGTGGGTCAGCTGTCGCTCAAGGATCTGGAGGAGCAGCTGGCGGCATTGCGACCCAGTGGAACGAGTAACAACAGCAACAACAACAACACGACCAAGTTGACCAACGATTCATCGACGGCCACGGATTCACCCAGTTCGCAGCATCACATTGGCTCCCAGTGCTCATCCACCTGCAGCACTGTGGTGGTTACCACGCCACCTCCTCCACCCGTGCCTCCACCCCCGGCAGCAGCAGCTCCACACTCCACCTGCTCCAGCTTGGAGCTGGGCTTCAGTCACACCGCACAGAACTCCACGCTGAGTGACTCGAATGCGGATGAGTTTCTGCCCTCCTCCTCGGCGGCCTCGGGTGTCTACAACTTGGCACCGCCCACAGAAACCTCTGGCGTTTATACGATGCACAGCAGCGAGCTGACTGGCCAATCCTCGGAGCTGGCCGAGTCCGAGAAGAGTTCGCATTACGGCAGCTTCAAGCCCAGCACGCAAAAGAGTGTGGATAGCGATGCCGTCGATGGTGGCCAGGTGGATGGCAATGGCAATGGCAAGTCCGGTAACGAGTTCCGTTTGCGCTCCGACTCCAATCTGAGCACGAGCAGCTCCTTTCGCGGCGATGGCAGCGATCCCACGGACAACAAGCATTCCCTGCTCTCCGCCGACGAGCTGACCAATCTCATTGTGGGCCGAGGCACTTATCCCAGCCGGAAGACCATATCCAGCTCTTTGCTCACAACGTGCGATTATGTTGAGCTCCCGCTGGAGTCCACAGAGTCCGAGGAGCAACTGCAGCCAGAGTTGCCGCCAGCTCCGCCTCCTTACAGTGCACGGCACGAGAAGACGGGTCTGTGTGGTCCTCCTGTGTTGCCACCGCCCAAATCCAAGCCAGAGTTGCCACCGGCTCTGCCAACTGCTCCGCCTCCGCCGACAACTGGAGCTGCTGCTCCTCCACCACCAGCTGTGGCTGCTCCTCCAGTGCTGGTCACGCCCCCGCCGCCACCGCCGCCAACATCGCTGCGTCGTCGTCGGGATCCGCCGCCTTATCCCAGCTCCCACAAGCCGCGTCCCACGTCCCTCATCTCGCTGCCCGTCGCCGGCTCCTCCGCCTCCGCCGGCTGCCACAGGTCGGAGGAGGCGACGGCGCGTTTCATCACGACGCGTCCCCAGATCAGCATCCTGAAGGCCCACACCAGCCTCGTCCCGGACGGCGCCAAGCCCAGCTATGCCGCGCCCACGCACTACTCCTCCTCGAGCGGATCCGTGTGCAGCCATCAGTTGTCCCAGCAGTCGCTGCACAACTCCAACTACGCTGGCGGCTCGCAGGCTTCACTGCATCATCATGGACACGGTCACCATGGGGGATCACAGGTACTGGGTGAATTTCCAGCTCAATTTGTGGAATAACAAAAATGAGATGGAAGTTTGTCTTCAAGAATTTTAATTCTTTTGCCTCTTTTTAAACGATTTATCGAGTGAATTTTATCGATTTTCTTGAAAAATCGACTATAAGGAGAAGAGATGGAAGTTTGTCTTCAAGAATTTTAATTCTTTTGCCTCTTTTTAAACGATTTATCGAGTGAATTTTATCGATTTGGAAGTTTGTCTTCAAGAATTTTAATTCTTTTGCCTCTTTTTAAACGATTTATCGAGTGAATTTTATCGATTTTCTTGAAAAATCGACTGTAAGGAGAACAGATGGAAGTTTGCCTTCAAAAACTTTAATTCAAATGCTTTTTAGGATTTATCGAGTGAAATTAATCGATTTTCTTGAAAAATCTACAACATGAAAAAGAGATGGAAGCTTATCTTTAATAGATTAATAGAATTAATAGATTTTCTTGAAAAATCAATTTACTGGAGTTTGAACAAACCAAACAAAGTGATCTGCAATTCAAAATCTTCCAACTCCCATAACTTTGTCAAAAGTTTATCTTTAAGAATTTTAATTCAATTGCTTTTTTGACGATTTATCGATGTGAAAAATGAAGTTGAATAGTTCAATTTTTTTTTAAACGTAATAACTAAATGATCTATGATTCGAAAACTTCCAATTCCGATTACTTTCACCAAACTTTAATAATATTATGGAAATGACAATCTTATCATTGTTTAACCATTAATTTAAATCCACATTCAAAGTTTATTTATGTACCAAATTTAATTTTGTTTTCCAAAATTCCCCACTTTTTCAATACTTACCTAAACTCAACCGATTTCCTTGCGGAATGGCAATTTTATTTTTGTTTGGCCTCTAATTTGATTTTTATTGGCGAAATGTCAATTTTATCAATGTTTTTACTTTTATCTGATGCTAAACATTTAATTTTTTTCCAACACTTTACTTTTTCTATACAATTCTTTTTCCCCAAAACCACTTTAAAAAAAACCTTTGATATCCCATAACTTTTCTTTTTAAAACTTAACCAACTGCCTTACAGAATATCAATTTTATTATTGTTTGAACTACAAATTTGATTTGGACTCAGAATTTGGTTTATTCGAAAAATTTGAATGTTTTCCAACATTGTTTTTTTTTTATGCTCAAAAATCTCGATTATCAGGGATGCCACAGAAATCGCTTTCGCTTGAATTTCACATCAATTTCATTTCGCGGTGCCACGGTTCAATTCGCAGAATAATTTTGTGCGGAAAGAACTAGCGCTAAGTCGGTTTTCGTCCGATGCTGCCACCACGTCCGATTTAGATTGTCGAAGTCAGGGTCAGCGATGCCACATTTTTTAGTCAAAATTCGAAGTAAGATGTTTAAAAAATATTTATGGAACCACTTCTGTTTTCTTTAAATTAAGCAGTAAAAATAGCTCTTTTGAGGTAAATCAAGTTTTATCAAAAAAAACCTTAAACTTATTGTGCAATTTGTGAAAACATTTTTCACGAAGAGTTGCCAGACTAATGGCAGACAACTTCTAGAGCTGTCGAGTAACTATTATTTTTTCGCGCCAATTACTTTTTAAATTTGTGTCAGCTAAACAAAATCAATTATTACATAAATAAATTAAATTATATTAATTAAACAAGGAAAAAATTAAAAGTTTGATGCTCTGCAATGATAAACTTGAAAAAGTTGCTAATCAAACCTTTGGGTAATTTAATCTGAAAAGGTGTCAACCCTTAACAGCCTAGTTCGAAAAGGTTGGTGAAAATTCTTAAAAAAAAATTAAATCTCTCGAAGTTCGGTGGCACCTCGGAATTTTCCGTGCGGAATTGCTTTCTGCGAAATTCTATTTCGCTTGCGATTTCTGTGTCACCCCTGCATACTTGATTTTCATGGTTAACTAATGCAACTGTAATTCCAGGCTTCACTGCATCATCACCACCCTGGACATGGACATGGTCATCCTCATGGTCATCACGGAGGAGTCCATCAGCATCATCATGGAGTTCATCATCGTCACTCGGGCTCGGCGGCCATTGGCATTCCGTTGGTGCCTTACGGGCTGCACCACAAGAGCAGCGCGTCCTCGTCCTGCGTCCTGTTGCCGGTGATCAAGCCACGTCAGTTTCTGCCGCCACCGCCGCCAAGTTTGCCGCGTCAACCGCCGCCGCCGCCGCCGCCCGCCGTCTACAGTCACGGTCACGGTCACAGTCACAGGAATCATCAGTTGGAGCTGTATCAGCAGCAGCTGTACAGCGATGTGGATTACGTGATTTATCCGCTGCAGGATCCGGCGGTCAGTCAGCAGGAGTATCTGGATGCCAAGCAGAGTTCGGTGCTCGCAGCAATGGCAGCGAATCCCTCCAGTTCACATCCCCATGCCGGCTACCTGGCGTATCCTGGCTGGGATCACTGCAAGGGACACGCCATCTACAGGAGTACGCCGTATTTGCCCGCCTTCTCGCGTTACGCCTCCACGCAGAATCTGTCGGACACCTATGTCCAGCTGTCGCCCCTCTACTCCCCCTCCATGGCCAGCTTGTGCAGCGCCTTTGAGCCACCGCCGCCACCTCCACTCCATCCGGTGGCTGCCCTCGCCCACGCCGCTTCCTCCGCATCAGCGTCCGCATCCGTATCCGCATCCGCATCCGCCTCCTCGAGCCTCTTTGCACGATCGCGATCAGACGATAACATTCTGAACTCGCTCGACTCGCTGCCCAGGATGCCCAAGGCGATGCCGATGCCCATGCCGATGCCGATGCCCATGTCGATGCCCATGAAGCGTCTGCCGCCGCCACCGCCACCGCCCTATGTGAATCGGCTCAAGAAGCCACCGATGCCATCGCCATCGTCGACATCAATTCCAATGGCAATGCCAACTCCAACACCCAGTGAACAACCGCCGCCAAGTGAGTTCATCTAACCCAATTTCCAGAAATAAATTATCACAAATAAGACTAAAAACAAGTGGGAAAGGCTATAGTCGAGCGCCCGACTCTAGGATACCCGTTACTTATTTTATTGAATTTTTTAATATTTTTTATTGCATGCTTTTAGGCACTTATACTTTTTTAAAAACTTTAATTAGCCATTACCACCTTTCTGTTTGTCCGCTCTTGTTACGATTTAGTAGGATGATAGGTAATAATAGTAGTTAACGATAATTAGTAAAAAAAATATAATATCTTGAAAACTGTGCGTGTGGTGGTTTTTTGCGATTTACAGAGGCGGAAAAGGCGTGGCAAAAATTTGAAACAAACTTGACCTGCGTGGGGTCTATAGAAGTCTGTGTGCCAAATTTGGTTGCTCTAGCTCTTATAGACGGACAGACAGACGGACATGGCTATATCGACTCGGCTGTTGATGCTGATCAAGAATATATATACTTTATAGGTTCGGAGATGCTTCCTTCTCCCTGTTACATACATTGCAACGAATACAATATCCCCTTTTACTTATTTTTATAAGTAACGGGTATAAAAATTAGGGACTGTAATCATTATCAGGCCTGTTCCGGTTTTCACTTCTTTTTTACGAAATTCAATCCGAAAGATTTCACCGCATTTCCCCTTCATTTTCCTTTCGAATTGCCTGCCGAATTTCCTTCTTATAATGTGTTGTATACTTTTCGGCAAACCAGTGTTGAAAAGTTTTCTGAGCAAATCACAATTTTGTGTCAAAAGATTTTGCGCCTGTTATAATGCGTAATTTATTAAAAAAACATATATTTAATCATCATAGTCATAGAAACATTTTTCAAAGGTTAAATCTACTTACGCTAAAACTTTTGTATTTTTAAAAGAGCGGATTTGTTTCAGTGTTGAGAAAAATAATAATTATTGGTTGAGAAGTAAATTTTAACTTAAAATGAATCATTACTTTGTGAGCAAATCAATAAAACTTGAAAAATTTGTAATAATGGTGAAAATGCATAAATGAACCATAAAGAAGAATATGGCTATCATTTTCGGTGTCTCAAAGTTATTCTAAGCGAAAAAATAAACACAAATAATCATTTTTTGAAGTCCCTGCTAAAAATATTAAAGGGTGATTTTTAAGAGTTATTCAAAAAAACACACGTAAGATTCAGAAAGATGCATGAAATTTAATTTAATGTTTGAATATTATTTCATGCAAATGTTGACCGTGACTGCGCCTCAAATGGTCCATCCGCTTAGTCCAATTCTGGCTTACTCTTTCCACCATTTCCGCATCTTTCCGGTGTCTCACGAATAAATGCTTCAATGTTGTCTTCCAATTAGAGATGGGCATGGGCATTCTTTTTGAGGCACGACACGGCCCAAGCACGGAATTTTTTTAAATAGGCACGGGCACGGCACGGCTAATGCCCATCTCTATACTCAAATAATTGGAATTTATTCCAAACACTGCTGTATCCATCGTTTTTCTTATCAAGTTTATTTTCTGAAACTTTGCTTTTAAAGCTTTTTGTAAATTCTCTTTATTCATTTTTGTCACTTCGTGGCGTCACTTTTTTATTATAATGGCATAAATCGTGCTATCGATGTTGTAAGTGTTCGCAAATTGTGCGATACATCGATGAATCCTACAGCTCAAGCTGACAAACAAGCGATAAAACTACGCCAACTTATCGATACTACCATATTTAAATTCAAAATCTGTACCGTACTTTCCGTGCCTACCGACTTTGGCACGGTAAAACAAGGCAATTTTTTTTAAGGGGCCCATAGTCTAAAGGCGTTAAATCGCACGATCTGGGTGGCCAATTGACTAGTCTCCAACGTGAAATAAAATTCTCACCGAACTCGCCTCTCAATAAGTACATTGTTGCGCATGTGGCACCGTCTTGTTGAAACCACATCTAAGCCAAGTCTAGATCTTACATTTGGGGCAAAAAAAACCGCCTCAGAAGGTCGACAAAACTGATCATAAAATGGAATTTCTTAACCAAGCATGTGTTTTGATTACAAAACTCAATGATTTGCAAGCGTTGCTCGTTTGTAAGACGATTCATGGTTAAATTATAGACCAAACTAGAGATGGGCACGGCACGGGCCGGGCTTCGTGTCCCGCGGGCCTCTTCAAAAAATCACCGGGCTTCGTGCATGAAAATTGGAAACGGGCTTTTTTTCGTGCGGGCCCGGGCCTAAGTATGAAGCCCGAAGCCCGGTGGGCCCGAAAAGTCAGGATTTAACACATACATAAAGAAAAAGTTTGGGACTTTGCTAGCAAAAAAAAATCAAAAATAAAATTTGAAACTAATGAAAAATAAAAAAAAATAATAATAATTAAAAAAAAAAAAATTTATAGTAATATCGGGCCGGGCCTCTTGAAAATTAGACCGGGCCGGGCCTGAAAGACTAATTTCGGGCCCGGGCCGGGCCTTGAGAAGGAGGCCCGTGTCCATCTCTAGACCAAACTGAAGATGTTTGACAGTGAAACAAAACACGAAACGTGCGTGAGCTGCTTAAACCAGTGTTGCCAATAAGATAATAGCTAAAAAATCACCCTTTACAAACAATAAACACCTTTTGACAAAGTTATACTGTCAAAAATTAATGAAATTTTCCAAATTTCTGATATCTTAATTAAAAATTTCTGATATCATATAAAAAAAGCCTCTTTACGAAGTAAAAGTCTAGTGACGAAAACATTTGCATTGCCCCAAAATTTCTGATATTTTATTGAAAAATAAAATTTTTGTCTCTCGGCACTAGACAAAAGAGTACAATTTACTAGGTATGAACAATTTATTGCAATGTGCCCAGTGACAACATTTTTTTTTAAATTATTTATATGAAAAACTTAATATTATTCGTCACTAGTCTTTTAGCTCGTAAAGAGGCTTTTTTATATGATTGAATATATCTTTGATAAATAAACTTTAAATTCACATTTATTTTCTCACATTTGGAGCTAACATAAGTATATAATGTACGATATTGTAATGAATTATCTGAATAAAAACCACGAAATCGCTTACAGTTATTACTCAAACTGCGAAGTCTCTCTCAGCCAACGTTGGGATCGAAGGGGTTTAACGTCGAACAGACTGAGAATTCACTTTATCGGTCGAATCATCATAATGGCTGTCTTAAGGGAGTATTCGACTCCCCGAAAGTGGTACCAATTGATGCCTTTCTGGTCGCGATTGTTTGTATACGTTCCCGTCAATTGGCTGCAAGAATTCAAGTTTATTAACGAAGCTTAAGAGATAATTCACATTACATCCTACCTGATGTGACAATCGCGATACCACCAGCCACCAGTGCCGCGAATGGCGCAGTTAACTCCTTCCCATTTGTCATTATCCTTATCAAATGTAGTAAATTTCATGCCACGATGCCAATCAAGTGAATCCCCAGCTGTTCCATTGGCTTTGCCCAGAGTGTGCAATTCATATTGTTGATACTCATTGCCAATTGCAAATTCATCATAAGTCTCGAGCACTTCAACTCCATCATTATCCTCAAGAACTACCAATAATTCCTGAGGCCTTTCTGCAGTCATCGCGTGGATTTTGTCCAAGCCTAAGAAATATTCGCCATCTGGATTTCCAAATCCATTTTTATACTCAGTCCAGTTTCGATAAAAGTTGACACTGCCATCCATCCTTCGCAGGATAATCGTCCAACCTCCTCCTTGATTTTGCGCATCACAGGCCGCTTTAAAAGGTAGATTACTAAACTTGGGGACAAGAATGTCATGGACTCCGCTAAACTTGGCCTCAGTACATTTGTGTGGGTTAAACCACGATCTGTGTTTATCCGTTTCCTTAACCAGACTTTCTACCAACTTCCCCTGTCGTTCCACTTCCTCTCTTAGAGATTGGATATGCGATTCCTTCTGAAGGACATCCTTGTTCTGCTGTTCCAGGTCGGCTCTTAAGGTTTGGATATCCGCATCCTTGTCAACAAGTTTCTTCTGTTGTTCTAGCTCTGCTCTAAGACTCTGGATATCCGTTTTAAACACTTGGATATCCGCTTCCTTGTCAATTACGCACTTCTTTTGTTGTTCCAAATCCTCTCTTAAAACTCGAATATCAGCCCGGAGAGATTCGATAGTTGATTCCTTTTCGTTTTTCAGGTTTTCCAGCTCCGCCCTCAGACTCTGGATATCCGTTCTGAACACTTGGATATCCGCTCTTGAATATTGATTATCCGTTGCCTTGTCGAGTTCACATTTCTTCTGTTGTTCTATCTCTGCTCTAATAAACTGTATATCCGTTCTGAGAATCTGAATATCCGAATCCTTAGAAACTTCATTTGTCAACTTTTCTGTCAGCTGGGATAATTGAGTATTCATTGAAAGAAGTAATTGCTCTTCATAATATTTGGATATGTTGACTCCATAAGAGTACACAAAATATGTGCTGAATATGAGTATTATATAAAATATATTCTGGAACATTTTGCGACTTTTCTCAACTGATTATCAAATAAGACTGACTGAATCAAAAATTGAGTAGAAGCGATGAAGTGAATTTTAAAATTTCACTTACTGATAACGATACGATTGACATACTATAAAGGTATATAGAATTATGTAAATACACATCCGCATTTTTACATTGTGTATTAGATTATTTGATTTGATCCGACTTGACCCGAGACTCTTGCAATCGTCCAAGTTCCGAATTTTCGTTGGTCACACGTGCGAAATTATCAGTATTATGATTCGACAAAGAAATAAATCAAGTAAAACAAAAAATTCGCCACTGTTACTTAGAGACACGTTTTCAATTCCCGACTGATCTTTTTTAATGACTACAATATTATAATTTAATAATTTTAATTTTATACCCTGTGTCCATTAAAAGTGGGCAAAAAAGGTGTAATGGTTTTGTGAAATGTTTTCAACAGGCGGAAGAAAGCATCTCCGACCCCATAAACTATATATATTCTTTATCAGCATCAATATGATACTATGATAAATAATTTGAGCCAAATTTAAAAATTAAAAACAAAAATAATCAAAAGAAATTTGCATTGACTGGACCGAGAGATTCGAACCTTGATCTAACGTTTCGCTTGCCGATCACTTATCACTCCCACCACTCCGCCACTTGGATTGAAAATGACAAATTCCGTATACATTCTGGCAGAGTAAATGTACCATGAATTAATTGACCATTAATGCTATTCTATTTATAGAATTGTTAGTCAAAATTGTTTATATCTTCACTATTTATGGCTCAATCGTGATGAAACTTGATGATTAGATTCTTAGCATGTTGTGAATAACTTTAGTGCAAAAAGTGGAAAACTTTAACTTAACTCCCTGAATTCAAGGTGATGTAAGTGTTTGATGAATTATGCCCCCTATAGTGGGTGTGGCAAAATTTTAACATAAACTTATATTGCCTGACATAATAAGGAGTCTTCATTCCAAATTTGGTGGTCCTAGCTCTTACCATCTCTGAGATCCGATCGTTCGACTCGGGTGTTGGTGATGATCAGGAATATACATATACAGGGATGCCACAGAAATCGCATTCGCTTGAATTTCACATCAATTTCATTTCGCGTCAGCGGGTCAGCGATGCCACATTTTTTAGTCAAAATTCGAAGTAAGATATTTAAAAAATATATATGGAACCACTTCAGTTTTCTTTAAATTAAGCAGTAAAAAATAGCTCTTTTGAGGTAAATCCAGTTTTATCGATTTGTTTATCGAAAAAAACCTTAAGCTTATTGTGCAATTTGTGAAAACATTTTTCACGAAGAGTTGCCAGACTAATGGCAGACAATTGTTAGAGCTGTCGAGTAACTTTTATTTTTTCGCGCCAATTACTTTTTAAATTTTTTTCAGCTAAACAAAATCAATTATTACATAAATAAATTTAATTATATTAATTAAACAAGGAAAAAATTAAAAGTTTGATGCTCTGCAATGATAAACTTGAAAAAGTTGCTAATCAAACCTTTGGGTAATTTAATCTGAAAAGGTGTCAACCCTTAACAGCCTAGTTCGAAAAGGTTGGTGAAAATGCTAAAAAAAATTAAATCTCTCGAAGTTCTGTGGCACCTCGGAATTTTCCGTGCGGAATTGCTTTCTGCGAAATTCTATTTCGCTTGCGATTTCTGTGGCACGCCTGATATGCTTTATGGGGTCGGAGATGCTTCCTTCTGCCTGTTACATACTTTTGAACAAACTTAATATAAAAATTGTTGTATTCAAAATTCCTTATTAACATCCTTTTATTTTTTCCATGCTTATTTGGTGTCCCTTAAATTTAAGTCCATTTTTTTGTAGTTCTTGTCTTTGTTTTTAATACGCTAAATTTGTTTGTCTCTCTTTTCAACTTGTTCGCTTCTCTCTTGCAGTTCCCTCGAAGCCGGGTTCGAGTTCGAGTTCGAATTCGAGTGCCGCAGTGGCAGTGAGCATGTTGCCGCCGAGGAAGCCGCTGACGTTGAATCCGCACAGTGCCAACAGTCCGCTGACCAAGACCTCCAGCGGCGCCCAGTGGGCGGGGGAGCGTCCCAAGCCGGATCTGGGGCTGGGCCTCAATCGCGGCAACAGCAGCAGCAGCATTTTGGCCCAGTTGCAGGCCTCTGTCGCTGCCAGTCAGGCAGCAGCAGCAGCAGCGGCAGCGGCCGCAGCAGCAGCGAATCCTTTGGACATTGCATCGTTGCGGGAGAAGAGCAAACATTTGGATTTGCCGTTAATTTCGGCGCTGTGCAATGATCGATCGCTGTTGAAGCAGACCAAGGTCATGGTGAATCCAAAGCAAGCAGCAACAACACTGACAACAACGACAGCAACAACTAGTTCCAGTTCCAGCAAATCAGCAGCAACTGGAAGTGGAAATGGCAATGGAAATGGAAATACGTGCACATTGAGCAAGGCACGCAATGGTGGAAAGAGTGCG
Source organism: Drosophila quinaria (assembly GCA_035047525.1). Taxonomy (NCBI): domain Eukaryota; kingdom Metazoa; phylum Arthropoda; class Insecta; order Diptera; family Drosophilidae; genus Drosophila; species Drosophila quinaria. The sequence goes on from JAWNPO010000007.1 coordinate 100,214, forward strand.
ACAATAGCGACGATCAGTCATCGTCATCCGCAGGACAAGCTGCCGCCACTTCCAGTGCAGCAGCTGGCGGAGGCCAACAACTATGTGATGGATCCAGCGTTGCTACTGAAGCATCATCACAAGAGCTACAATTCCCCGTCCCACTCGCACTCGCACTCACAGTCGCAGTCACAAACACAATCACAATCGCAGTCCTAAGCACACACAGTTGGCAGAGAGAGAGAGAGAGAGAGAGAGCTATTGCTCTATTAAGTTTCCAGTTTCCAGTGTTGTGGTGGTGTTGGTGTAAAATGGTATGCAATTGGGAATTTGCATAGTGTGATTACGTTATCGATAACAAAGTCGATCACAGTGTGTTTATCGGCAGGAATTGTAGCTGGCGCTTCCAACAGAGAGAGAGAGAGAGAGACCGGACGAAACGACAACGAACCTCAAACAGAAAACAGAGAGAGAGAAAACCCAGTCTAGTCACTTAAGGAATGGGAATGCTAAGAGTGTCGGAGAGAGTTAAAGAGAGAGAGAGAGACAAAAATGACAAAAAGGTAAAAAACATTTGAAGACAGAAGACAAAAGACAGATTAGGAATAGAGAGAATGACAATGGGAAGCAACAATACTCAAGTATAAAATACAAAAAAAGCAAAACTTATTTAATTTAAACTAACTAAAAATAAAACGATAAACTTAGATTTAATAGAAAACCAGTGAAAAACTAAAAAAGACAGAGACGAAAACTAAAACTGAAAACTAACTACTTCCGCCCAAAACAACTGTGATTGATTTTTTATTTAACAACTAAAACTTATTTTACAACTTATGAATAGTCAACAACAACAACAACAAGTCGAAGAAAATGAACAACCAACAACTATGCAAATTTTTAGTATGTAGAGCGCAGTGTTGCCAAATTCTGAGAAAATAAATTAAAATGAAGAAAAGATTGAAATAAATTAAAAATATGTTAAACAAGCATATTTATTTTATTTCTAGCTTTTTTTGTTTGATAATTTGTTTTTTCAAATTTGTACTGTTTCAACGGTCAAATTCTGGCAGCACTGCCTGATTAAGAGAGCACCCAAATCCCACACTCACACACACACCATCGCTTACACTCCACTCAATGGGCGCAGTGTAAGAGAGAAAGTGAAAAGAGAGCGTGCATTGAGCGTGCTCTCTCTTTGCGCCTGCTGCGCTCGCGCTCATTGGCTGGAATTGCAAGCGCATGTTGTCTTGCAGGTGAACTTGCGAACTAGTGTGAACTAGTCAACAGCTCAACTGCACGCACAATGGAACTAGTGAATCTTATAGAGAGAGAGAGAGAGAGAAAGTCGTAATGCCATTTTATGTATATGTATGTTTATGCAACGAATACACATGTGCAACAATGTACATATATGCATATGTAATTGCCTAGGCCTTGCCCCACCGTTTGTTTAATTATTTTTCGATTTTTTTATGCATACATACTTTACTTGGAATTTAGCGAGTGAGTTTTTAATTATGTTTTGATTTTGATTTTGATTTTAATTTTGTATCAATGATTATGAGTTTCGTATTTAAGTTGATGATTTTGATGCATTCATACAGTAAGTCAAGTAATTGTTTGGACAAGCAGAAATTCACATCCAATTTGGCAATATAAAAGAACAATTTAAAATAAAAAAAAAAAATTCAATTATGTGAATTTTGTATTTGGTTTAAACAATTAATTGACTAATTGTATTTATATTATGTTTATATATACAAATATTATATTAACCCCCACCCCCTCCCTTTTATGCAGTGTGCATGTGTGTGTGTGTGTGTGTATCTGTATCTGTATCTGTGTGTGTTGTTGCCACAACTGTTGATCACAAATGTTTGCATAGGTTTTTATCGATTAAAAGCCTATGACTAAGCGACAAGTGACAAGCTGTGACAACAACAACAACAATACACACTCACACACATACACACCCAACACATACACATGCACACAGCAATATGATATCAAAATCGGCCATATATAGTATATAGAGCTATAGCAAACGATATACTGGCAACTGCAACCAGTTCCAATATAGAATTATATATAACTACTATGTATTTGTGTATGTGTACTATATATATATATATATATATATATATATATACATATATATATAAATGAATAATAAAAACCATGATTAATAAATTTACCATTATTATTTTTATTATTTTCACAATACTCGGCAGAATCCTAAATAATTTTAAAAGCTCATGCATTTTTCTGATTCACAGTGGGCAGGACTATTGATTGGCACTGTGGCATTCGAACTCGAATTCGAGAACACTTCAACATCTTCGGCACTCCGCGATAAATTCTGGAAATAGGTTAAAGAATCAGTAATTGTTGAAGAGCTTCAAAAACAAAAAAATATAATGCAATAGTCAATAAATTCCTGTACTTTGTTTTAAGCAAACTTAGGATCAAATTGAAAGAAACTAAAATAGAATAGTGAAAAAGCTAACAAAAGTTATAAAATTTTACTAAGAAGAACAATAAGATTATAACAAATATTACTGATTTGAAATAGGAAAAACATTTAGAATCAAAAAAATGAGAGTATAAATATAAACCAATTGACACGCCTCTTGAAAACATTTCACAAAACCATTATGCCCATTTCAATGGACACAGGGTACAAAATTAAAATTATTGAATTAAAATATTGTAGACATCAAAAAAGATCAGTCGAGAATTGAAAACTGTCTCTAAGTAACAGTGGCGAATATTTTGTTTTACTTGATTTATTTCTTTGCTTGTCGAATCATAATACTGATAATTTCGCACGTGTGACCAACGAAAATTCGGAACTTGGACGATTGCAAGAATCTCGGGTCAAGTCGGATCAAATCAAATAATCTAAACACAATGTACAAATGCGGATGTGTATTTACATAATTCTATATACATTTAAAGTATGTCAATCAGTAAGTAAAATTTTAAAATTCACTTCATCGCTGCTACTCAATTTTTGATTCAGTCAGTCTTATTTGGTATTTAGTTAATAAAAGTCGCAAAATGTTCCAGAATATATTTTATATAATATTCATATTAAGTACATTTACTTTGTTCTCTTATGGAGACGACATATCCGAATATAATGAAACGAAGTTACTTCTTTCAATGAATACTCAATTATCCCAGCTGACAGAAAAGTTGACAAATGAAGTTTCTAAGGATTCGGATATTCAGATTCTCAGAACGGATATACAGTTTATTAGAGCAGAGATAGAACAACAGAAGAAATGTGAACTCGACAAGGCAACGGATAATCAATATTCAAGAGCGGATATCCAAGTGTTCAGAACGGTTATCCAGAGTCTGAGGGCGGAGCTGGAAAACCTGAAAAACGAAAAGGAATCAGCTATCGAATCTCTCCGGGTTCAAAATCAAGTTTTAAGAGAGGATTTGGAACAACAAAAGAAGTGCGTAATTGACAAGGAAGCGGATATCCAAGAGTTGAAAATGGATATCCAGAGTCTTAGAAAGGAGTTAGAACAACAGAAAAATCTTCATAAGGAAGCGGATATCCAAACCTTAAGAGCCGACCTGGAACAACAGAACAAGGATGTCCTTCAAAAGGAATCGCATATCCAGTTGGTAGAAGGACTTTTTAATGAAGCGGATAAGCACCACAATTGTACTGAGGCCAAGTCTAGCGGAGTCCATGACATTCTTGTCCCCAACTTTAGTAATCAAACTTTTAAAGCGGCCTGTGATGCTCAAACTCGAGGAGGAGGCTGGACGATTATCCTGAGGAGGATGGATGGAAGTGTTAACTTTTATAGGAACTGGACGGATTACAAAAAGGGATTTGGAAATCTGGATGGCGAATATTTCTTAGGCTTGGACAAAATCCACGCGATGACTGCAGAAAGGCGTCACGAATTGTATGTTGATCTTGAGGACTTTGAGGGAAATCGAAGATACGAGATTTATGATGCATTTGCAATTGGAGACGAAGATCAACAATATGAACTACACACTCTGGGCGAAGCCAGTGGAACTGCTGGGGATTCACTATGGTATCATCTAGGCAACAAATTTACTACATTTGATAATGATAATGACGAAGCCGAGGAAAACTGCGCCATTCTCTGCACTGGTGCCTGGTGGTATCACAATTGTCAGCTCAGGTAGGATCTAACTTAAATTATCTCTTACAGCTTTATTAATAAACTTGAATTTTTACAGCCAATTGACGGGAACGTATAAAGACAAAGGAGTCTTAAAAGGCGTCAATTGGAAAACCTTTCGGGGAACAGAATACTCTCTTAAAATAGCCATTATGATGATTCGACCTAAAAAGTGAATAATCAGTCTCACCCCTTCGATCCCAACTCTGATGGAGAGCAACTTCTACTGTTTGAGTAATAATTGCAAGCGATTGCATTGTTATTATTCAGATGATTCATATAAATATCGGACAATATATGTATATGGTAGCTCCAAGTGTGAGAAAATAAAAATAAAATAAATATCAAAGTAATATTCAATAGAAATTCAGAAGACATTTCAAAATGAGTAATTATACCAGTTACTAAAAAAATGAAGTAAAAGGGAATATTGTATTCGTTTAAATATACCTGTAAAGTATATACTATATTCTTGAGCAGCATCATCATCAATCTGTCCGTTCGTGTGAGATTCTAAATCTCAAGGACAATGAGAGCTGGAGCAACCAAATTTGGCACACAGACTTTTAAAAATCCCACCCAGATCAAGATTGTTTCAGCTTAATCAATTTAATCGAAACAAGATCGGCCAAATAGAACGCTAGTAATGCCTGAATTAAGTTGTTAAGAAATGTAAATTAAAATGAAATTAATGTCATATGGTAGCAGAATACATACTTTTTGTTAGAATATATAAAAATTTAATAAAAATTACCAATGGAAAAAACAAAGAAAATGAAATAAGTATGTAATAAAAATATGTTATGCATATTTAAATAAGCAACGGATATTCCATGGTCGGGAACTCGACAATAGCCTGTCGAATGTTTTTGTGTTGTAGTAATTTCCAAATTACTGACACAGTCCAACTTCCATAACTCGAACTTCCCCAACTCAAATTTTCTCTAACTCGAAGTTTCTCTAACTCTAACTAAATTGAGTGGCAATAGCGTTTACTTGGTAAAATTTGAAATGTATTTATGAATGAATTTAAAAAAATAATTCCATAAGTTTTTTATTTTTGTTTCTTTCATTATTTACCATTAAAATTAGTTAAAATCGTGGCGGGGACTAGACCCAGGGTATATTACAGTTGAGCGCACTCGACTGCTCTGATTGTTTTTCAGTAATTTTTATATACAACTTAATTAGGGTATTCAGAAACTATGATTAAGAGAACAATTTATTAGACTGTAGCTAGTGAGTGAACTTTTTAAGTGTCTGTTGTCGTATTTGTAATAAATCCCCAGTTCAATGGATTTAATTTCAATGAACAGCTGTTTTTTTCTCTCTTAATCTTGTAATTTTTTGTTGCTCTTGCCACTGTAAAAAATCAATTTAATAATTTAAAATAATTTTTATCTCTTTATTTAAATTAAGAATCTGTCCTAAGAGACAATCACTAATAATTTGTGGGACTCGAACCTTAGTTATTTAACTGAAAGTTCCAGTTCTGGCAGATCGGCGAGTCTAACCAAGAGCCACCGCATTAAAAAATTGCTTACTTTTACAACTAATACCAATACCAAAATCAGAGTCACCATATTTCGTTAGATACTTTTAACAGTCTGGAAACCTTTCTCTATTTATAAGTTTGTCTCAATGCCACAATTTTGTATACATATCCCAAAGCACGTTTGGTTTGATAGAATTTTTTCTGTGTGTTTGTTGTCATTACAACATATATCACTTTATCAAATAAAACAAATATCAGAGCTTCTGAATACCGTAAATATTATTCGTTACAAAATAGGATATCGGAATTTTTGAGGCATGAAAATGTTTTCGTTTTTTTTATAAGCAGTTATAATTCGGCAGGATTTTTCAAGATTTAAAAAGGATTGGAGCCAAATATGATCAAAGACATAATTATTATCATTATTATTATTTTGTTTTATTATTATTAACAATATTTCATGTGAGACAATTTACAAATGATAACTCCAAAAGTGGAATGTTTTTTACAAATTACATAATGCTGTGTTTGTGTACAGTAGAGCTACGATAAAGGCAACAGCACAAATGTGCTTTACAAACACAAAATGACACACTGTTTAAAGATGTACAACGTTAGTTATAGCGCTGCTTGTGTGTATCACAAAACGGAGAACGTTTCAGAACTCCTCAGTTAATATACATAAATTTTAAGCATATTTTTTTGTTAACTAAACAACAAATGAGCAAGTTATTTCGGTAATTAACTTGTTCTGGCACTTTGGCTATGATGTCTGGGAGTTGAATGGCACAAGTCTTTGGCCACATTCAATTGGTCAGCATGTCCTCATCCTCGACGGGACGACGCACCCACCGCTTGGTGATGGTCAACGCGATGCCCGTGGCCAGGAAGAGGCCACCAAAGACGATGCAGGCGATGCCAAAGTAGGTGCCATAGTCCGACAGATTAATGGCCAACTGAAAGGGAAGAATGATAATTGTTGAGTTACTGTCAATTGAAAGGGTATTATTTTAAAGGATATTCACCCTGGCGGTGGATGCCAGCTCGGAGCTCAGCTCGGCATATTGATCGAACCAGAACATGGGCATCAACACCTTCGGCACTCCGCGATAAATGCTGGAAATAGGTTAAGAAATCAGTAATTGTTGAAGAGCTTTAAATTCAATAAAATATAATGTAAAAGTCAATAGATTCCTGTACTTTTTTTAAGCAAACCAAGGACAAAATTGAAAGAAACTAAAATAGGGGTGAAAAAAGGGAACAAAAATTAGAAAATTTCACTAAGAATAACATTAAGAGTCTAACAAATATTGGGAGAAATCGTTTTGAATTTTCAATTAGCAAATCAATTAGAGTAAAAAAAAAGTAGGCAAAGATACTTTTGATTTTTTCATCATATTCAGAGAATTACAAAAAATCTTTTGAGTAGCAAATTAAAGTCAACAAAAAGGGTTTAAACTTTCAGAGAAATACCAAAAAAAAAATGTAAAGTCTGCCTCGATTTTGGGGCTTTTAATTGCATTTTTTCACTTTCGAATTGTAAAATAAGAGAAGAAGTTTAGAATTTTCTGCCTTTTAATGCATATTTTCTTTTTCTTGTACTTAGTAGTATACCTTCATCTTGAATTATGTAATTTCCTTTCGCCGTGTACAATCGTCCAGTTATATTTATATGTCTAGATTATAGTATTATGAAGGAGCAAGATGAGCAAGATCCCAAATTAATTGGATTCTGATATTTTTAATAAGCCGAAATCAATAATATTTTACAACATATCGAGCGACTTTAAGAACTATATATTTTTGTGAATTTCGCTTTTTTAAATTTCGGCAGCCGATTTATGATAACATATAATCAAATTTTAAGCTTCCAAATGATTTTTCTTTTTGAAATTGTAAGTATTTTTGCGTGACTTTCAATAAACAAATTTGAAAATTGTTTATTTTTCTATCCAATTTCTTATTCCTAATTTGCTTTTTCATAATAAATAAATAGTTTTTAGTTATTTCCAAATTTAGGAAATTCAATTTTCGAAATTGTTGGGGTAACTTTTAAATGTTTAATATTTAATTGGTTTCAGTTTAAATTTTAATTTATATAAATTTGAATTGTGACCTTGATTTGAATCTTAGGTTGCGATAAATTAAGACATTACTCACTCGTAGTCATCGTCGGGCTCGATCATCATGTTGATCTGGATGCGTCCGTGGACTTGGAGGGGCACTCCGATCGTGGGCTCCACGGCCATGACAAACTCATGCTGAGCCTTGTCCGGCTTCAGGCCGCTCACCGCATTCAAGTAGTGTTGATCGGCCAGGTAGAAGTGCGGGAAGGAGGAGTAAATGGGAGCCTTGTCGCGACAGGCCTTGCACTCGACGACGCCCGTCTTGGGGCACTCCTCCAGGCGGGGATCGCAGAAGCACTGCTGATTCGGGTAGTTCTCGCCCGAATCGAGGGTCTCCTCGGTGCCCACCCAACGAGTGGCGGTCAAGCCGTGCAGCTCCAAGTTGCCCTGGGGACGCAGATTCATGAAACGACACGCATCCGTGGCAAAGATGGTAATCTCCTCCTGCGTGTTCATTTTGGGTGGGAACAAGTCGCCAGTGGTGCCATTGACAATGCCGCAGGGCATCTTATAGAAGCCCGTCTCGTTGCGCTCGTTCCAGTGCGTCAAGCGACCCACATTCGAGATGTGATCGGTGCCCGTGTGAATGGTGAAGAGACCATCGTACTCCAGGGAGCCATTGCGATCTGCCAGCCAACCGAATCGCGTATAGGGAATATCTATTGCGGATGTATTGAACAGATTCAAAAAGTCAGTCAGATCGTCCTGATAGCCATCAAAGATCCATTCGTGCAGTGGTTTGGTCGTGTACAGAGTTCCACCTTCGTGGTTCAGCATAAAGTTGATGATCTTCTTCACAAACTTGGGCTGATGTCGCATCTCATCGGCCACAGTGGCGGTGATCGCGTGTGCTGCTGTGATCATGTCCGTCAGTTTGCCGTTCGATTTCTCCTCGTCGAAGAACCAAGTGCGACGCTCGTAATACGCCACAGTCGCGTTTTCGAAGAATGTAAAGTTCTCCTTCTTGTGCTTCTCCAGAAACACGTACGGACCCATCTCATTAAAGTGCGGCTTCACATTCGGATTGCGTATCTCCTCCGGATTCGTCCAGTTGAACATGTAGAAGCTCAGATAAATCGGAATCGGGGCCTCCAGCCAACTGTCGTAGGTGTCCGTGCCGGGTTCCAGTTTCAAGCCCTTAAAGATGCATATAAAAATTCATTTAAGCATTAATCAGTTTTAAGAATTCTCTGCGTATTCAAATTGATTTTTTATTGTAATCATCGAAAATAAGAAATAAAACTGACATTTGAAAAAAGAGTCTTAAAATAGTAATTCCAAATTAAAGGCATTTGCGAAAAGATGAGAAATAAATTAAATTTAAAGTTTTCCATTTTTTTTTTTTATATCTTCTCAAAAAAGGGCTTCAGGTTTTTGTTATTACTAATGATGAACTAAACTAAGTTTCCAGGATTTCCAAGATAGAGAACGCGACAAGTCTTTTAATGAAAAAACAAGTGGCAAAAGTTGACGTTTTCAAGAATGTTTTCTCATGTGTTTAATGCATTTTATCAACACTATTTTTATTATAAAAAACAAGCTTTGAAGACTTGTCATTTCGAATTATTTATAGAAAACAAATGCGAAAGTCTGCGAAATGTATCGATTAATTTGGATTAAGCCATAATAAAATAATGTAGTTTTCCATTTTAGAAATAATTTTGATATATTAAAATTGTTTTATTTATTTTTCGAGTTTTATTAGTAATTTGAAACGCGACATCGCGAACGTGACAAGATTTCCACCTTGTTTGTTCCAATAATTTGTTCATACAATTTTCTTCTACAAGTATATACCCAATACAGCTCGAAAAGCTTGTTTTAAATTCAACTTTCAATAAATCACGGATAATTAACGGCAATTTCCACGTTAAAAAGATTTCGAAAATTGCCACAACTTGATATCAAGTTAGCAGAACATTAGTTTTTTTTTTAAATAAAAGAGCGGCAAAATTAATTTTTTCACGAATAAATTACGGATGTTGTTTTTTTTTTCGAAAGTGTTTAGCTAACTTGAAGCACATAAAAAAGTCAGATTTTACTGAATTTACGTAATTATCAAGTTATTGATTTGAATTAGCCCAAAGTTGCTCGCAAAACAACTTCCGGTAATTATTTATTACGTGGTAAAAATCTAGTTCCAAGACATTTGCATGCATAATAATTTCTGATCTCCAAATTGGGGACAAGCGATAGTAAATGTACTATATAAATTATAGTTAAAATAAAGATTGACTGCCATCCATGGTTGTACTTACATTCTCCACAAGTTTATCCGCCAAATTGGGCCAGAGGACGACGAGAAGAATGCCGAGCAAGGTGAAGACGGATCCAATGCCAAAGACCCACGATTTCCTCTGGGTTTCCCCACAGCATTTGCAACACATGATGCAATTAAATGAACTTGGCTGCGATTCCCTACAGAATTTGTTGCATCTGCAGGCAGAAGAAAGGGAAGAAGTTGACAGTTATACAATTTTATTAAGCGAGTGTCGTTAATCTAATCTGTTGAACGATAATCGCGGAATTTTAATACACTTATTTTGGTAAATCCAAAATTGCCCCCTGTACAGGTACAGGTACAGGTGCCATTTATTATCGAACTTGCGTACTAAAGTTCTCGATTAGCATCGAATTAAAATAGTACTATTTATGTATATTTATCATATCTTTTATTTTAAATGAACACATCCGTCACACACTCACGATTAGCCAAGAAAACAATTCGGTACAGTTTTGATAGCGTGTGTTGAGTGCCTATAAACTTGGCCAAAACATTGAGTACTTACTAACTAGTTAGTCGTTGTTGTTGTTGACGATTGTCGCACTTGTTGGTCTTCTTTAACGCGTGTTTTGGCCTAAATCCGTCCGACTACAGTGAACGCTGCCAAAGCCGAGCAACAACTGTGTATCGAGTAGCTTCGACTTGTGTTTTTGAATCTGAATTCTATGGCTAATCAGCAACTAATGCTAATCTCAAGTGCATTTGCTTCTTTCCACATTGCAGTTGATATTGTCCCCATAGCCAACTACAATAATAAGACAGAACAAAAACATGCGGCAAGTGAGCTGCTCAACTATCAGTTGCCCAGTAAGCGTATTTAGGAACAAATTTTAAAAATAAATAAAAATAAGTACAAGTAAATTATTTAAAATAAATATATAAAAAAAAATGAGCAATAATATAATAATAAAAAAATATCAAAATAGATCTAGTACATAAATGAAATAAATAACTAAAGGACTCAAAAATAGATTATCAAATATGTTTAGCATATGAATCGAAATGCGAATAGTTTATCTATAAAGTTAACTATGACTAGTCCATTCATTTGAAGGAAAATCCTTGAAAGTTGGTAAAATTAAGTTCAATTAAATAGTCAACACTTGCTGAATTTAATTTCGAATTGCTGAAAATGCTAATAACTAAATCTGGATTATCTGCTCTGCTTATCAATCGATTCAGTTGAAATTAGCAGCAAGCCTTCGCATCCCTTTAAATATTCCATTTGAATTTCTTTAGTTATTCGATTTATTTTAAAAAATTATAATAAATTCTATCAAGTTTTCTTTTCAAAACTCTCTCTTTTTCTTTTCTATCTTGTACTATCACTAATTACTACTAATATATACTTATATTTATTGATGTGATTGGGTGTTTTCTGGGGTTTTACTGACCAAATTTTTAACCCCTTTGATTTTTCATTTCCTTTATATCTTTTCAGTTTAAATTTGAATTTAAAATAGTTCATAATGTTTAATTAAATTTCTTTTTATTTTTAAAAGCTCTAGTTGATTAACTAATTAATAAAAAAATATATAAATATATAAATAAACCACTCTGAGATCTAGTTGTTTAAGCAATCCCACAAATTGATAAGTCTGTATACTCTTTAAAGTACTCAACTCGAAAGATTCAACAGAGCAGAGTTTACATATTTTATTCTGATATAATTATATTAATCATTTTTGTCTATAGGAAATAGGGACTACCTCAAAATAATATGCTGGTAGCATATTTAAAATGTATGTATACTCGTATAGCTATCTTACAATTTTACCGAAATTTTTGTGCTTCCTCTTAATAATGTTTACATGGCTATCAACGACATTTGGGATTGTAGAGTGCGGGCGGACATACTGAGCAAGGGTTTATATACATATGTATGTATGTATTTATAGCCGTGATAAGATAGGCATGGCAGGAGGCATTCACTGATTAACGGTTGTTTATCAGAGCGTTAAATATAATATATAAATAGACTTGCCCACAGATTAGTTAAGGCCTAATCCATAATTGCAATACCTATTGTAATAACTAAAGTCCGAAATGGCAATCGCATGCAATCAAGAGGAAACAGTATAATATGCTAAATATTGAATTTTATTATTCATAATTTGACAGATATCGATGGATTTTTTTAAATTTTTGTACCCTGTAATTTGAAGTTTTACTTTTAAATTTTGTTAAATTGAAACCCTATTTAATAATTAATTTTTTATTTGTTTTGCATACTTGTTAAAAAAATGTTACTTTCGACTTTTTCAAGTTCTTAATAAATAATTTCTATCAAAGTTTACAGATCAAAATTGTATACGTATTACGACCAATTTATTTTGAGCAAAATATAAAACTCTTGAAATAATGATTATTCTTTAAGTTTTATTTTGTAGCTCAAAAATAATGATTATTGGTTGAGAACTGAAGTATAACTTAAAATTAATCATTATTTTGTGGGCCAGTCTATAAAACTTGAAATTAATCATTATTTTAAAATATTTTTAATAAATGGTATACAAAGTAAATTTTTTAGTTTCTTTATTTACTGATTTTCCTAATTGATAATTTAAATTTCCTTTTCATGAACAAATTCTAATATTTTTAATTTTATTTACTTTTTTCTTTTTCCTTTTTCATTTAAAAACAAAGTAATTTAACATTTTATTTACTGATTTTATTTACTTTTGTTAATCTAAAATCCTATTTTCATCAAATTTAATTTTTAAAATATTTTCTACAATTTTTAATTAAAATTTAAAAATTTTTCTTTTAACTTTATTTTTTTTAATTTATTTTTGTTTTTTTCAGTGCAGACTGTTTGTATTGTTTAAAAATTAATTCTTTCTTTGTTCTTTAATTTGCAACTATACTAAGAGTAAGGCACTGATAACAAAAACCCTCTCCGAGTTAAGAACTATGTCATCGGAAGGCGATAAGAGAGTGTCGGCTATATATTTGTATGTATTGCATTCTCTCTCTACTGCAAAGGGATGCAATTAAGATCAAGCTTAGCCGGTGAATCATTCAATTTGCGGACTTTGAGAATTCTCAGCTTAGCACACGTAAACAAGGTATGTAAATAGTACTTTAACTTATTACTCACCTCTTTGTTGACTAAATATAGAGAGAAACTGTAGTAAATGCTTGCTATCTCTGTCGCACGCCTTGTTGCTGATTCAATTGTTGCTATAATACTTAATTGCAGGCTGTTTATTAATTGCAATAACCTTAGATGATGCGTTATCTTATGTTTTGGATATCATTAAAACCAGCAAGCAAGCCGAAAATCTAAAAACAAGGCACTTTGCGTACTGCGTGGGACACTGAACAGACAGACAGACAGACAGACAGAAAATGCAACTTGTGGCAGCGATCGAGCGAGGCGCAAAATGTTGAGGAATTTTGCGTACGATTGTTTTTTTTTTTTTTTTATTGAACACAACCAACTAGAGGTGGAAAAACATCGAGTGAAACATCGGAAACATCGGTGTTTGGTAGGCCACTATCGAATGTTTTTATATGCAACCAAAAAAACAAAAGAAAAGAAATCATTTTAAAATATTATGAGAAATGTGTTCAATACAATCTCTTTTTCAGCTAAGATTTACAGATTTAAAAACAATGAAAAAAATTTTTATGTCTTTAGCAAACATCGAATCATCGGGAACAATGCACAACATCACATCTCTAATAACCTTGGCCATGCTCGGCAAAAAAAAAGTGGCAGCCTTATGGCCACACGGATCTCATTTCCATATTAAACTTGCATGTAAGAAAATGAGTTAAATATGGAATCTGTTTAATTTTGAAGCTAAAATTTTGAAACTTTCACAGTAATTCTTTTTTATATTTTTTCACTTAATATCTTAATTTTTTTCACCACGCAAAGAGTGGACATACTCAAAACTCTCTTTAAAATTAACTTCATTATTTTATAAAATTTATAGTTCTTTTGGTTTTTTAAATCGCACTTTTGTTGAATTATTGAAAAGTTTTAAACAAATATTTCAACTTATTTGCAATGTGACCGTTGGTAAATACCAAACAAAATATACCACAAATACAAACAGCTGTAAAGTGCCTTCAAGTGGCAACACTGTCACGCCGGCTTTGACCAATCAACAGCAACCACGATGCACACACACAAACGTAGATAGATTTTGCTTTTGATTTTTGCCAGCTCCGAATTATTTCAACGTCAAAGATAAGCAAATAAATGAATTGATATAGAGTAAAAAACGTAGCCAATAATTAAGTAAAAATGCAGCTAATCAAGTGTGTGCTAATTGTGCAATTGGCGCTCTTGCTGGTGGACGAGGCGCTGGCGGGGCGAGATTTCTACAAGATTCTGAATGTGAAGCGCAACGCGAACACGAATGAGATAAAGAAGGCGTACAGGCGATTGGCCAAGGAACTGCATCCGGACAAGAACAAGGACGATCCGGAGGCGTCCACCAAGTTCCAGGATCTGGGCGCTGCCTACGAGGTGCTCTCGAATGCGGACAAGCGCAAGACGTACGACAGGTGTGGCGAGGAGTGCCTGAAGAAGGAGGGGATGATGGACCATGGCGGCGATCCGTTTGCCTCCTTCTTCGGCGACTTTGGCTTCCCCTTCGGCAACGGCGGCGATCCCCATCAGCATGACACGCCCCGCGGAGCGGACATTGTGATGAACATGTACGTGTCCCTCGAGGAACTCTATACGGGCAACTTTGTGGAGATTGTGCGCAATAAGCCGGTGATGAAACCAGCTTCGGGTACACGCAAATGCAACTGCCGCCAGGAGATGGTAACACGCAATCTGGGCCCGGGTCGCTTTCAGATGATCCAGCAAACGGTCTGCGACGAGTGCCCCAACGTCAAGCTGGTGAACGAGGAGCGCACGCTGGAAATTGAGGTGGAGCAGGGCATGGTCGATGGCCAGGAGACGCGCTTTGTGGCCGAGGGGGAGCCGCACATTGACGGCGAGCCGGGAGATCTCATCATACGCGTGCAGCAAATGCCGCATGCACGATTCCTGAGAAAAGCCGATGATCTGTACACGAATGTTACAATCAGTCTGCAGGATGCACTCATTGGTTTTACAATGGAGATTAAGCATCTGGATGGGCACAGTGTGGGCGTGACGCGGGAGAAGATTACGTGGCCAGGAGCACGCATCCGAAAGAAGGGCGAGGGCATGCCCAACTTTGAGAACAACAATCTGACGGGCAATCTCTACATCACCTTCGACGTGGAGTTCCCCAAGAAGGATCTGACCGAGGAGGACAAGCAGGGTAAGTATTTAAATCAGCGCTGGGCATGAAATCGGAATTCGGGACAACAAAACGGCGCCAAATACGCAGAAGTTAAGTTGGGAGCAGCCGTTGGCTCCCGGCGTCACTGCGTGCCCACCGCTGATTTAAATCGTTCATTTCAATTACTTAAAATACTAATCTCTAAATTTCTCTCTTTTTAGCTCTCAAGAAAATACTTGAACAGGCGTCCATAAATCGCGTCTACAACGGACTGTGAATTTAAGGGGCGTACTCGAGTTCAGTTCAGTTCAGGGCGTATATACTTTAAGTAGTATTTATTTGTAGTAGATGTCAAGACTTGTGCGCGTAATTAACTAACTATTATAGTCTAGAAACAGTGAAAATTTAAATCAATTCGGAGTCGTTCCAAGCAGCAGAAACATGAACAGGATAAACGATACAACAAAAAAATACATCATAAAAAACAAACACAAACAAAATAAAAAAAATATAGAAAGTACATTTTAAACACTTGTTTCACTTCTATGTAGCATTAATCAGGGAATTGTTAAAAGGGGCGAAATTTAAAAATATGTATTTTAAGAGTTCGAGAATCTCAGATTAAATTTAATTCATAGCATAGTTTATTAAAGAATTAATTTTTATGCTGATCAAGATTAGAGTATTTACTTTACAAGTATATTTCAACGAATACAATATACCCTTTTACTTACTTTTATAGTAACTCGTATAATTACTTATTTTAAAATGTCTTCAGAATTTTACGGGGCAGGTGCATTCTATTGAATATTGCTTTGATAAATAAACTTGAAATGCGCGTTTATTTTCTCACACTTGGAGTAAACATTTTTTTATTCTGCGATATTATAATGAATCATCTGAATAATAACATTGGAATCGCATACACTTTTTTCTCAAATAATTTAAGTGGCTCTCAAGCAAAGTTGGGATCGAAAGTGTTAAATGTTGTGCAAACTGAGAATTCACTTCTTAGGGCGTATCATCATAACGGCCTTTTTAAGGGAGTATTCGGGTCCCCGAAAGTAGAACCAATTGACGCCTTTTTTGAAGCCATTGTCTTTATACGTTCCCGTCAATTGGCTGCAAGAATTCAAGTTTATTAATAAAGCTGTAAGAGATAATTTAAGTTAGATCCTACCTGAGCTGACAATTGTTATACCACCAGGCACCAGTGTGGAGAATGGCGCAGTTTCCTTCTTCCCAATTGTCATTATCCTTATCAAAGGTAGTAAATTTCATGCCTCGATGATAATCTAGTGAATCCCCAGCTCTTCCATTGGCTTTGCCCAGAGTGTGCAATTCATATTGTTGATCCTCATTGCCAATTGCAAATTCATCATAAGTCTCGAGCACTTCAACTACACCGTTATCCTCAAGAACTACCAATAATTCCTGACGCCTTTCTTCAGTCATCGCGTGAATTTTGTCCAAACCTAAGAAATATTCGCCATCTACATTTCCAAATCCATTCTTGTAATCCGTCCACTTCCGCTTAAAGTTGACGCTTCCATCCATCCTCCTCAGGATAATCGTCCAGCCTCCTCCTCGAGCCTCCGCATTACAGTCCGCTTTAAAAGTTTGATTACTAAACTTGGGGACAAGAATGTCATGGACTCCACTAGACTTGGCCTCAGTACAATTGTGTGGGTTAAACCACGATCTGTGTTTATCCGTTTCCTTAACCAGACTTTCTACCAACTTCCCCTGTCGTTCCACTTCCTCTCTTAGAGATTGGATGTACGATTCCTTCTGAAGGACATCCTTATTCTGTTTTTCAATGTCGGCTCGTAAGGTTTGGATATCCGCTTCCTTGTCAAGTTTCTTTTGTTGTTCTAGCTCTGCTCTAAGACTCTGGATATCCGTTTTAAACACTTGGATATCCGCTTCCTTGTCAATTACGCACTTCTTTTGTTGTTCCAAATCCTTTCTTAAAACTCGAATTTCAGCCCGGAGAGATTCGATAGCTGATTCCTTTTCGTTTTTCAGGTTTTCCAACTCCGCCCTAAGAGTCTGGATATCCGTTCTGAACACTTGGATATCCGCTCTTGAATATTGATTATCCGTTGCCTTGTCGAGTTCACATTTCTTCTGTTGTTCTATCTCTGCTCTAATAAACTGTATATCCGAATTTTTAGCAACTTCATTTGATAACTTTTCTTTCAACTCGGATAATTGAGAATTCATTGAAAGAAGTAACTTCGTTTCATTATATTCGGAAATATGAATTCCATACGAGAACAAAATAAATGTACTTATTATGAAGATCATATAAATTACTTTTTGCAGCATTTTACGACTTTTCTTTACTGTATTCGAAAGAAGACTGAATGAATCGAAATTCGAATAGTAGCGAAGAAATGAATTTTAAAATGCGATTATTGTAGCTACATAAGTAATACATATAATTATATAGATAGTCGTATCTGTCTCCACAAACACTTTGAATTTAAAATCCACAGTTCCCGCGACTTCCTCTCTGATAAAATGTTTTACTCACATCCGGTGATTAAAGCAATGCTAGAATTGAAATAAGCATATACTTAGTATATGAATTAAGCAAATATTTTCAGAGTACCCAGAATACAACAGATTCAGAAATGTTAGGCATAGATATGTTTTCGTATCTATATTTTTACATTTAATAAAAATAAAAAACAAAAATTACGGCACTTATCCCCCTCTCTAAATTTTTTCGGTTATTTCGGCACTCAATTCACTCTGCCTTTTTTGAATGTGAAGTTTTCGGTTTTAATTCATTCATTTAATTCATTGGAAGACGCAGCCGAATTCATTTAATTCAGTTGAATGTCTCATTTGACGTTTTGAATGCAGCTATGCAGACCTCTAGAACATGCATATACTATAGTGTTATTTATTATAGTTTTTATAGTAGTTTTACAGCAGTTGCTATTGAAATTAAAAAAGAATTCCTTACTGTTAAAATAGTCAGCAATTGTGAAACGATAAATAATGTGTATTCTAGATCTAGAATCATTCAGTTTAAGCAAATATTGTCTCGGCTGTTGATGGTGATCAAGAATATATATATTTCTTAGAGTCGGTGATGCTTCCTTCTCCCTGTTACATACATTTCAACGAATTCAATATACCCTTTTACTTATTTTTAAAGTAACGGCTATAATAAAGACCAATAAATCAAAATAAAAACAAGAAAAACAATTTAAAAAACAACTGAATAATAAAATATTAAAAAATGTTCATTCTTTTTCAATTTTTATTAAAGCTCCTAATAATAAGAGAGTTTAAATAAGATAAATTTAAATATAATTCTTAAAGATTTATTAATTTTTCAATTTATTAACATAAATAAGCATACATTAAATTTTAATTGAATAAGTTTTATTTAAAAAACAAATACTTTCCCTAAAATAAGACTAATTTAAGGGAGTTGCAATAAGCATAAGATGCAGCCCTGGTAACAGCTGACGAACGTGGCGCAGGACAATAACACGAAAGAGAGGAAGAGCGGACAGGAGAGAGAAAGAGCGATTAAGAGAGAGAGAGCAAGGACAGAGAGCCGTTAGGCAAAGCGAGTGACGTTGCGGGTTAAAAAGCATTGAAATTTTCAGCAGTGCGAACGTGAGACAAACGGAACGAAGGCAGCTTTTATTTATAAAAAAAAAAACAACGAAAAGAACCAAAAAAAATTAAACGAAACTCAAAACGGTTTTTATTTAACTATTGTAAATATTAAAACAAATTTGTAGCCATTTGTGAGGACCGTTAGAAGCGCACATAACCTAAAAAAATTACCGTAGCAGATAAATTACAGTTCACATTAAAAATTCAACAGCAAAAAATTGAAATTGTGAAGCAACAACAGTAAATCGCAAATAGATAATGAATGTCGCCTGATTGTACAACCATTCGAGGTGAGTTCGATAATAATTACGATAAAAAAATCTATGTCAAATCTGTAAATCGAGTAAATGCGAGTCAAGTAACGGTTAATATTAACCCCCTAGGGCCGCACACATTTATCGATTTTTTACATAAAGTGACCCAAAAAGGAAAGGAAAAGGAAGAGAGGGTGAGAGAGGGGTGAGGGAGGAAAATCAACCGGCATCAATTGCGTGTCTGTGAGTCGTGCCAGGGCCTTGGAAGTGGGCAGAGTCCTTAATTAAATGGCCAGTTGGTCAGTAGGTCCTTCTGCTTCTTCTTCTTCATCATATTCTTTTCCTTTTCGTTCTTTTCCACTTACTCATTTCGAACTGTGCCACAATTTAAATTGTTTTTTATATACTTAACGTCAACTACAAATTACTTAAAATGTGTATAAAATTGGAAAATAAAATTTTAAATTTACAATTTAAATTAATATTTAAATTTTACTAAATACTGAAGTAACAAAAAAAAAAAAACCTTTAACGTCAGCAAAAAGTTATTTAACATATAAAATAAAATTAGAAAATAATCATTAAAAATTTAAGTAGGAAAAATGGAATTTATAAAATTTTATACCTCAGCAATAAATTATTTCAAATGTATTTTAAAATTATAAATAAAAATTTTAAATTAACAATTAAAAATACATAATTTAAATTTAAAAATTAATGAACTAATGCAAGCGGGAAAGGCTATAGTCGAAATAAATAAAATAAAATATTTTTAATTTCATGCTTTCAGGCACTCACGTTGCTTAAGACTTAAATCATCCATTACCACCTTTCTATTTGTCCGATCTTGTTGAGTCTAAGTAGGATGATAGCTTTAATTAATAGATATCGGACGGACATGGCAATATCGACTCGTCCGTCCAGTTCCGATAAAAGTTGACACTTCTATCCATCCTCCTCAGGATAATTAAAAGGTTGATTACTGAACTTGGGAGACAAGAATTTCACGGATCCCACTGGACTTGGGTCAGTACAATTGTAGCGAAAAAGTGAATTTTAAAATGCGATTATCGCAACTACATAAATAATATATACTCGTACATACAATATATTTACTTATATAAATAGTCATATCTGAATCCACAAACACACAGAATTTGGCAACCATAGTTAGCTCGAATTTCTGTCTGATAAAATGATGACTCATATCCGGGATAAAACCAATTCAAAACTTAAAATATTCATAGTATTTACATATAAATTGTTTTACATGGGCTGATGATTTCCAAGAATTTCCTAGTGTTAAGTTTGACAAAAATTGTGGACCAAAAAATATTTAAGAGCATTCAAGATCATTCAGTTTAAAGCTCGACTGTAACCGAATATTTTCAAGACATTTGTGCTGATTATAGAAACTATTATTGTCAGACAGACAGACGGAAATGACTGAATCGACTCGGCTGTTGATGCTGATCAAGAATATATATACTTACTGGGGTCGCAGATGCTTCCACCTCCCTGTTACATACATTGCAATGAAAATAATATACCCTTTTATTAATTTTTTAAGTAAAAAATAAAATAAAAAAAACAAAATAACAATTCAAAAATAAAAAATTCAAAATAACATTTAAAAATAATTTAAATTATAAAATAAATGAATGAATAGATTCAAAACTGAAGGAAAGAATTTTATAAATTATTTAACGTCACAAAAAAATTATTTAAAATGTATGTATTACATAAGAAGAAAATGTATATTTTAACTTAAAAATGTAAAAAGACTTCAATTTAAAACTAAAACTGAAAATGAAATTTCAACAATTTGTTTTTCTCTTTTTTTGTAGACTGGACTTGCTCACGCCCTGCTTGATGACATCCAGCAAGCAATTTGTGATCTTCATTCTGCTGCTGATTCCATGGCCCCCCTCGAGCGTCATCAAGATCCTCTGCTCGCGAGATAACAGTCGCCTCGTCCGCAAGATTGTGCGCTCCAAGTGGACGCCCATATTGGATAAGCATCAGGTGAGAGAGGGGGGCAACAAAAGTTTAAACTTTCATTCATTTCTACATGCACTTTCAGGTGAAGCTGCCCTTGGAGTGTCCACTGCATCCGTTGCGAGATGTCTTCGCTCCTCGCCAGGATGAGAAGCAGCGGGATCGTCCCACTCAGTGGACATGCAGGCGCTGCGGCAAAAGTTTCTACCAGGAGAAATATCTGGACTTGCACTTTGACACACGTCACAAGTCGATCATCAATGAGGTAAAGCAATTGCATTTCTATTCTGAGCTCAAAAATCATGAATTTCGTGCTTTAAATACCCAAATTGTCAGCTGGATTTCTTACTAAAATTGAATATCCTAATATCCAATTTTTTTTTAATTTCATCTACGATTTCGTAAGTCCTAAAATTTAAATATTTTCGTAAATAAGTATTTTTCAACTTCAAAGTTTTAATTACAATAGAAACAATCTTTAATAGGAAAGACATCATCTTATAGTTTAAGGGAATTGCAAAGATAAAAGTTTACATTGAAGAATTTTCGCTAAGATAAAACAGAGTTAAAAAGATTATTTCTACTAATTTCTAGTATATGCACAGGTTTATTTGTTTCAAGGTACTTTTCAACAACAATTTCATAGATCCAAAAATTTGATTTATTTTGGTAAATTAAAAGTAAGCTTAAATTATTTTACTAATATAATATTAGGCACAAGCCTCAAACTAACTTTCAAATCTTGATTAAAGTGTGAAAAATAATTTTCTTAAAATAAAACTGAGATAAATAAATAATTTCAACTCATTTCAAGTAAATATAGAGTTTTACTTGTTTCAAGATACTTTTCTCCTAAAAGACTGTTTGTTCCAACTTAATTTGAATTACTAATCATTTATCTCTAATTGATATAGGCGGAGGACGCCGTTTGTCTGGCCGACTTTTGTGACATAATGCGTTGTGAGGTATTTGAAACGGAGGACGCTTCTAGCCTTAAGTTCGGCGATCAGCATATCGTCACCGACATCGAAGTTTGGGGCGACTCTTTGGGTCAAAACTCCGCACTGGCCAAAGCGAATGCCGCATACATGAGTTTAATACCAAGGTAATTAATGTTTAATCCCTTTTTTTTTTCTTTTTTTAACCAATGCTTTTTTGGTCAAAAAATTCCTAAAATTTGTGAATACTTTTTTTTTTTAAATAAAAACTTTGGATTTGAATTGAACCTTACTTCGATTGCTTAATAATTGTAAATTTATTTAATTTAATAATTTATCCAAAAGTTGTATTGTTTTTCTAAAAAAAATATGTAGCTGATTTTTATAAGACTAGAATTTCAGATGACTTTTGAACAGGTTATAAAACCGAAACAAATATCGGTTTCAGTTACGGTATCGGTTATGTTCGCATTTACGTTATCGGCTATCGGTTACGTAACGGTTACCGGTTTCTTGTATGTTTCGGTTTCGAAATAGGAAATAGTCAATAAGTAAATAAGTAAATAAATAAATAAATTCCGGAATGATTTCGGTTCACAAGATCCATATACGCATTAGAAATAAAAATCGCATTTACTTGTGAAACCCAGGATTATACCTTACCTTATACAAGGTAATTAAATTTTTTGCTTGAGCCAATCGAAATTAATCGTTATAGATAAATTGGTTTCTGAACGAATATTTCGGTTGGAATAAATTCTGTTTTTGGGTATCGGTATAATATAAAAGTTTTTTTTCGGTTACGGTTTCAGTTACGGTTACCAATTTCAATCGGTTAATACCGGTCAACGATTACGATTACGGTTCTAATCCCTGCTTTTGGATTATGGGTTTTTAGCGATTACATTAAAAAACAAATATGAAAACCTTAACTAATTTAAAACTAAATTTTTATTTATTTTTTCATGATTTTTTTATTAAAGTATTGCCTTCAATGATCAAACTGATTATTTTTAAATAAATATGATGTTCAATTAATAAAAAATTTACAAGAAAAGCATGATTTTATATTTAATAATTGTTTGTATTAAAATTGTTTAGTTTTTTAGATCAGTTAAGATTCAAAATCCATTTTCATAATTTACAGAACTTCCACATTGAGTGCCACGCGTGCAGCCAAAGTACAAAATCGTCAATTACTCCAAGAGAAGCCAAGCCAAAGCCGTGAGCAGTCGTCATCCGATGGAGTTGGAACTGGAGCTGGGGCTGGAACTGGAACTGGAGCTGGAGAGGATGGTGCCAAGTTGCAGCCCAAGTCGGCGGGCGAGAAGCTGCTGATGAAGTTAAAGGAACTCGGACAGGCTCACTTGAAGCGACCAGATTCGAGTGAATCCCATTCCGACTCCCATTCCCATTCGCACTCCCACTCCGATGTCGATGCTGAGCTGAAACAGAATGAAACGGAGGAGGGCGAGCAAAGTGGCGATGCGGAGGGCAGTGGAGATCAGTCGGCTGCAGACCAACAGCCAGACGGATCAACAGGTGGACAGGCCAAAGTGCCGAGAGCCAACTGCAAACCGGAGGAGCTGAGCAAACTGAAGACGCGCTGTGAGCTGCTCTTGAGGAGCTGCATTGGCGGCCTCCTCTTGTCCATGTCGGATCAGGCGTTCCGCGAGATGGAGGAGGAGATGAACAAGGCCGTGTGCTGGTACCTCACCTGCGATCGCTACTGGGAGGACGGTCCCCTCGAGCCCCGCGCCTTTCCCTGGGGCCTCATTGTCATCCTCATCTTCGTGCTGTCCACTGGCATCTGTTTCTGCTACTACATCATTTGGATACTCTTTGAGTAAGTGTTTCAGCGGCATCACTTTCAGCTGGGGATGTACATTTTTTCGAAATTTGGATAGGTGAAAACATCAGTGTCGAATATTTGATGTATTCCTTCATAGAAATCGATCGATCGAATGAAAAAATTGACTGAAATTTAAAATGTTGTCGATGTTTCTCGATATTTTCGAAAATGGGATAACTCTTTACGGGTTTGAAAAAATGAGAAAACTTGAAAAAATTATCTGAGTAAATGGAAAAAATTTAAATATAATTGTTTTGGTTGAAGTATCCAGAACACAGAACAAACTTTTATTTTCAATTTTTATCATAAAACTATACTTTAATTGCTATTTCTCATGTTATTTAAATTATTTGTTTGAGAATCACAAAAATAACTCTGAGCTTAAAAATTCTTCATACTTACTAGAGTAAATATTTCTTTCCAATATTAAACGACATTTTCATTTTATCAGTTAATTATTTAATTATCAATTAACTATGTAATTAACTAAATTGCATAAACTTAAATTATTAGTATTAGTTCCGATTAATTTGAAAATATTATGTAAAAATAATTAAATGAATTTTATTAAACGACATTTTAATTTTATCAGTTAATTATATTTGAAAATATTATGTTATAACAATTAAAATTGAATTTTTGTTTGAGAATCATAAAAAAAAATATAACTTTGAGCTCTAAAAATCTTTAAATTTTCTAAAGGTTTTTGATTGAATTAGTTTAATATTTGATGGTGCTGAAATACACAAATTTCATTCATTACTATCAATGGTGGGCACGAAATCTGAATTCGTTAGCAGCCGCTGGCTCCCGGAGCCATTGCATGCCCACCGCTGGTATACAATATTAATAATGAGATTTGCATCCCCAGCTTTGGTGTTTCTTTGTTGTTGTTTAAAATTGAGATTGAGCAAACCCAAGTCATTTGTTTCAGCTCCGAAGAAACGACAATCAATGCCAATCATTATGTCGGCGCCGGATCCGGCGGCAGCATTTACATGCCTGCTCCGCATCTTTACCATGTCGACTATGCGACGCAGCAGCAGCAACTGGAAGACGTCGCGACACATGGACAGCAGCAACAACTACAGCAGCAGCAACAGTTCTACTACCAGCAACAACAACCACAGCAGCAGCAGCAGCAGCAACAACGCGATTTGTATGCAGATCAAGTGCAATATCATCATCGGCACAGTCCGCGACACTACATCGCCGATCAGCGAGCAGCGGCGGGGAGCACGGGGGGAACACCAACAACATCGGCGGCAGCGGCAGTCGGCCGGCAAGTGGTGGGGGGAGCAGCAGCAGCAGCAGCGTCCAACTCCCACTCCCACCCCCACTCCAACGCCAACACGCCGCTGCATCATCGTCACTCGACGAGCCTGGTTTACCCACAGGTAGGCATGGCACGCTTAATCACCTGATGCACAATAATCGATTATTTTGCGATTAATTGAAATCGATTATTCAACATGGCACCACTAAGCAAACAATACATAGAGGCGTCAAACAGGCATTTTAGTTAGGGTTGTCGAATATTTTTAAAATATCGTATCGATGATATTTTCAGTTTTAAAAAAATATCAAATGATATTTAATATATCATTTTAAAATATCGATATATTGATATATTTTGATATTTTTTTTTTTACTAAAAAAAAAAAGTAATACGCACCACAGTAAAAAGAGATAGTCTTATTTATCAAACATAACAATATATTTCATCAAAATACAGTTCATTTCAGTATATATTTCCATACATATTTTTCGTAATATATTTTTTTCATATACACTACTGGCCAAATTAATAAGTACACTCTTTCTTTTACTATAACAGCTATTATAAGCCAAGTCTTAAAATTTAAAAAATAAATTTGGAAAGGTCATCTGAATTCCGTATGAATAATGCATAACTTTCCTTAACCCAATAAGTACCCATTGAAATATTCGAATTTTAAAAAGAGTCAACTTTCAAAACTTTTTTCCTCGATTTTTTCCAAAAAATGTTGGGATGCAAAAACATTCTTCAAACAATCTTAGGTTTGACTGCAAAAAAAAAATGTTCAAAAATCTTATCGCTTATATTTTTTATAATTTTTTGAAAATTGCTTTAAAGGCACTTATTGTATGAAAATTACGAATTTGAAATTTCGCAAAATATCAAAAAAAAAATCGTATATTTGATATATCGCCAAATCTAATATCGCGATATAAATATATCGTTTTTTATAAAAAATATCGATATATTGATATTTTGATATATTTTCAACAACTCTAATTTTAGTGGTTTCACTCGCTTTGTATAGCGTGCGACCCCAGAGAGTTCGGCAAAAGCCGAACGCTCTTTTCAGTAAAACCCCGGCGCAGCTGAGAGAGAGAGCACACAAGCAATAGCATGCTCGATCGCGCTTCGGAACATACCCTGTTTTAAATACAAACATTTTTTTTCCATTCTTTTTGCTTATTATTGTTTAGTAATTATTATTTGTAGTATTTATTAACTAACAACTATATGTTTGTGGTAAAAAATTATAGAATAATGAAAATAATGCAAAGAAAATGAGAAAAAAGGTTTGTACTTAAAACAGGGTATGTGCCAACTGGTGATCGAGCCCGCATGTTTACATTTCACGCACAATAAGAAGCGTGCGCGTGTTCACATACAGAAACGATAACGGGAGAGAGCGTGCTCATCGTTCTGGTGCCTAGCAGTGCTGCCAACTTAGTTTTTTTCCCGTCAAATCTGGCTGTTTTTGAAGACCAATTGCGGGAAAAAATTGTGAATTGCGGGAAGCGGGAATTCTGGATTTTACAGAAATCCATTTGGCTTTTTTCCGCTTTTTTTTAATGCTGCCACCAATTTCATGAAAATATGTAGCAATCCGGTTGCCACCTGCAAGAAAAAAAATATTGTACCAAAAAAATACTATTTTTGATAGAGCTGTGGAAAAAATGTTTACTGACGCCCTAAGATTTGGTAGAAATATACCAAATGTGCGCATAATGAATGGCACATGTTTTTTCTATGCCAAAAGAATATAAGCAAAAGTGCCGTGATGCTTGGCTAAAGAGCGGAAAATTGAAGACACGGCTTCGCAGGGATGACACGGACGAGAAAAGGGTCTACTGCAAGACTACATTTACTGCAAAGCTAAGCGATTTGCGTGCTCATGCAACCACTTCCAACCAAAAAATATAAAACAAATCGAGAAGAATTTGACGATCTGCTGAAAACCTTATAAATAAAACACATAAATTAATACCATAACAATGCGCTTTTTTTTGCGCTTTTTTCGGAATATTTTCAGCTTTTTTATTCCTTCTCTCCAGTCAAAAACAGCTTTTTTTATTGGTAAAAAGTTGGCAGCACTGGTGCCTAGCCAAGACTGAATGTTTTTCGTGTGCGCTCTCTCTCAGCTGCGCTGGGGTTTTACTGAAAAGAGCGTTCGGCTTTTGCCGAACTCTCTGGGGTCGCACGCTATACAAAGTGAAACCACTAAAATGCCTGTTTGACGCCTCAATGTATTGTTTGCTTAGTGATGGCACCAACTCAAAGCAAAGTGTGGCAGTTTTATTCAAAAATAAATTCCAAAGAAGTCCAGTGCCGATTATGCCTAAGCATTCCTTTTTATTGGCCTCACCCTTTAGTACACTAAATTCAGGGGGGTCAAATTACAAATATTAGTAATTTGAAAATTTTTCTCACATTTGGAGCTAACACGCATATTGTCCGATATTATAATGAATTATTCAGAAATAACAAACAAATCGCTTACAGTTAACCCTCAAACAGCCGAAGTTGCTTTCATTTTAGGACGAATCATCATAAGGGCTGTCTTAAGGGAGTATTCGTCTCCCCGAAAGCTGTTCCAAGTGACGCCTTTGTCTTCGCCATTGTATTTATAGGTTCCCGTCAATTGGCTGTAAGAATTCAAGTTAATTAACGAAGATCTCAGAGATTAATTCACATTACATCCTACCTGACCTGACAATACGAAGGGCTGTCATACCACCAGGCACCAGTGCCGCGAATGGCGCAGTTTCCTTCTTCCCATTTGTCATTATCCTTATCAAAGGTAGTAAATTTGTTGCCCAGATGATACCTCAGTGAATCCCCAGCTGTTCCCCAAGCTTTGCCTAGAGTGTGTAATACATATTGTTGATCCTCATCACCAATTGCAAATGCATCATAAGTCTCGAATACTTCCTCTCCCTCAAAATCCTCAAGAACTACCAATAATTCCTGAGGCCTTTCTGCAGTCATCGTGTGGATTTTGTCCAAGCCTAAGAAGTATTCGCCATCTGGATTTCCAAATCCATTCTTGTAATCCGCCCAGTTTCGAGTAAAGTTGACGCTTCCATCCATTCTTCGAAGGATAATCTTGGGGACAAGAATGTCATGGACTTCCTTGAACTTGGCCTCAGTACATTTGTGTGGGTTAATCCACGATCTGAGATTATCCGCTTCCTTAACAAGTACTTCCACCATTTTTCCTAGTTGTTCCACTTCCCCTCTTAGAGATTGGATGTGCGATTCCTTCTGAAGGACATCGTTGTTCTGCTTTGTCAGGTCGGCTCTTAGGGATTCGATGTCCGCTTCCTTGTCAATTACGAACAGCTTCTGTTGTTTCAAATCCTCTCTTAAAACTTGATTTTCAGCCCTTAGAGATTGGATAGCTGATTCCTTTTCGTTTTTCAGGTTTTCCAGCTCCGCCCTCAGACTCTGGATATCCGTTCTGAACACTTGGATATCCGCTCTTGAATATTGATTATCCGTTGCCTTGTCGCGTTCACATTTCTTCTGTTGTTCTATCTCTGCTCTAATAAACTTAATATCCGTTCTGAGAATCTGAATATCCGAATCCTTAGAAACTTCATTTGTCAACTTTTCTGTCAGATCGGATAATTGAGTATACATTGAAAGAAGTAATTCCTTTTCACTATATTCGAATATGTCGTCTCCATAAGAGAACATAGTAAATGTACTTAATATGAATATTATATAAAATATATTCTGGAACATTTTGCGACTTTTCTTAACTGAATATCAAAAAAGACTGACTGAATCAAAAATTGAGTAGAAGCGATGAAGTGAATTTTAAAATTCCACTTACTGATAGCAATAGGATTGACATACTTTAAATGTATATAGAATTATGTAAATACACATCCGCATTTGTACATTGTGTATTAGATTATTTGATTTGATCCGACTTGACCCGCGATTCTTGCAATCGTCCGAATGCCGAAGTTTCGATCATACGATGTGAAATTATCAGTATTATAAATTATAATTCGACAAACAAAGAAATAAATCAAGTAAAAAAGTAACACAAAAAATTCGCCACTGTTAATTTCGTTTTGAATTCTCGACTGATCTTTTTTAATGACTACAATATTTTAATTAAATAATTTTATTTGTATACCATTGTCCATTGAAATGGGCAAAAGTGGGTATAATGGTTTTGTGAAATGTTTTCAACAGGCGGAAGAAAGCATCTCCGACCCACTAAAGCAGGGGATCTTAAAGCCAGCATACGAATGAGTTCGCACCAATACTTATAAGCAAACGCATCAATACTAGAAGAAAACAAGAGAAGACAACAACAAAATCACATTGAAATTGTTGTTGCTCACTTCTCTCGCGATCGCAAACACCAATCAGAGAAGAGAGCAATAACGGTTTTGTGCTGCGCATTGTATACACACGAAAATGTTTGCATGTGTTGGCATTTTGTATACTCAGCGCCGTGCATGCATACGATATTTCGTTTCCTATGCTGTGAGGAATTACAAAAACAAATGAGGCAGAAAATGCATTGAATGAGCAACAGCTGAGCACCCCTGCCGTAAAACTATAATTTTCGCTATCAATCACTGCTTTCTAATAGGCACTTCAGTACCAGCAGAGCGCCTATTCTCTAAAGCAGCGGTGGGCACGCAATGGCTCCGGGAGCTAGCGGCTGCTAACGAATTCTATTCTGCTACTGCTAATGAAAAAAGCAGGGACAGTGATATTAAAAAAATCTTGAAATAATGATTAATTTCAAGTTTTATAGATTTTGCTCACAAAATAATGATTAATTTTAAATTATACTTTACTTCTCAACCAATAATCATTATTTTAGAGCCAAAAAAATAAAACTTATGGAATAATTATTATTTCATGAACTTTATTTTTGTGCTTAAAATAAAACTCAAGTTGATGCTTCGACTTTTTCTAAGGGAATAAAGGCAAGAATGATACATATTCCTAGTCAATTAGCCGAAACAAACCATTATAATAATCCATTTAAAAAACAAAAATTCTTGTGTTGAGTATCAAATTAAGCCTTGTCAAATTTAAAACTCAAAATTAAACTCAAGAAATAATGATTATTGGTTAATTGGTGATTATTGGTTAAGAAAAAGAAGTATAACTTAAAATTAATCATTACTTGGTGAGCAAATCAATAAAACTTGAAAAATTTGTAATAATAGTGAAAATGCATAAATGAACAATAAAGAAAGCAATATTCTTCTTTATGGTTCATTTGTGCATTTTCACCATTATTACAAAATTTTCAAGTTTTATTGATTTGCTCACAAAGTAATGATTAATTTTAAGTTATACTTCTTTTTTTTCGGTGTCTCAAAGTTATTCTAAGTGAGACGATTCATGGTTAAATTATAGACCAAACTGAAGATGTTTGACAGTGAAACAAAACACGAAATGTGCGTGAGATGCTTAAACCAGTGTTGCCAAAAAGATAATAGCTATACAAATAATAGCAAATTACAAATATTAGTAATTAGAAATTTTTCTCATATTTGGTATTTGATTTTATAATGAATTATTCAGAAATAACAAACAAATCGCTTACAGTTAACCCTCAAACAGCCGAAGTTGCTTTCATGAAGGGGCTTAACGTAGAACAGACTGAGAATTCACTTTTTAGGACGAATCATCATAATGGCTGTCCTAAGGGAGTATTCGTCTCCCCGAAAGGAATCCCAAGTGACGCCTTTGTCGTAGTCATTGTCTTGATACGTCCCCGTCAATTGGCTGTAGAAATTCAAGTTAATTAACGAAGCTTTAGGAAATAATTAACATTACATCCTACCTGAAATGACAATTGTCATACCACCAGCCACCAGTGCCGCGAATGGCGCAGTTTCCTTCTTCCCAATTGTCATTATCCTTATCAAAGGTAGTAAATTTCATGTCACGCTGCCATTGAAGTGAATCCCCAGCTGTTCCATCGGCTTTGCCCAGAGTGTGTAGTTCATATTGTTGATCTTCGTCTCCAATAGCAAATGCATCATAAGCCTCGAGCACGACAAGTCCATCATTATCTTCTAGAACTACCAATAATTCCTGACGCCTTTCTGCAGTCATCGCGTGAATTTTGTCCAAGCCTAAGAAATATTCACCATCCACATTTCCGAATCCCTCTTTGTAATCCGTCCAGTTTCGAGTAAAGTTGACGCTTCCGTCCAACCTCCTCAGGATAATTGTCCAGCCTCCTCCTTCAGTCTTCGCATTACAGGCCGCTTTAAAAGTTTGATTACTAAACTTGGGGACAAGAATGTCATGGACTCCACTAGACTTGGCCTCAGTACAATTGTGGTGTTTATCCGCTTCATTAACAAGTCCTTCTACCAACTGGATATGCGATTCCTTTTGAAGGACATCCTTGTTCTGTTGTTCCAGGTCGGCTCTTAAGGATTGGATATCAGCTTGCTTATCAAGATTCTTCTGTTTTTCTAACTCCTCTCTAAGACTCTGGATATCCATTTTCAACTCTTGGATATCCGCTTCCTTGTCAATTACGCACTTCTTGTGTTGTCCCAAATCCTCTCTTAAAACTTGAATATCAGCCCGGAGAGATTGGATAGCTGATTCCTTTTCGATTTTCAGGTTTTCCAGCTCCGCCCTCAGACTCTGGATATCCGTTCTGAACACTTGGATATCCGCTCTTGAATATTGATTATCCGTTGCCTTGTCGCGTTCACATTTCTTCTGTTGTTCTATCTCTGCTCTAATAAACTGTATATCCGTTCTGAGAATCTGAATATCCGAATCCTTAGAAACTTCATTTGTCAACTTTTCTTTCAACTCGGATAATTGAGAATTCATTAAAAGAAGTAATTCCTCTTCACTATATTCGGACATGTCGTCTCCATACGAGAACAAAGTAAATGTACTTAATATGAATATTATATAAAATATATTCTGGAACATTTTGCGACTTTTCTTAACTGAATATCAAAGAAGACTGACTGAATCAAAAATTGAGTAGAAGCGATGAAGTGAATTTTAAAATTTCACTTACTGATAGCGAAACGATTGACATACTTTAAAGGTATATAGAATTATGTAAATACCCATCCGCATTTGTACATTGTATATTAGATTATTTGATTTGATCCGACTTGACCCGAGATTCTCGGAATCGTCCGAATGCCGAACTTTCGTTGATCATACGATGTGAAATTATCAGTATTATAATTCGGCAAACAAAGAAATAAATCAAGTAAAAAAGTAACACAAAAAATTCGCCACTGTTACTTAGAGACACGTTTTGAATTCTCGACTGATCTTTTTTAATGTCTACAATATTTTAATTCAATAATTTTATTTGTATACCCTGTGTCCAAAAATGGGTATAATGGTTTTGTGAAATGTTTTCAACAGGCGGAAGAAAGCATCTCCGACCCACTAAAGCAGGGGATCTTAAAGCCAGCATACGAATGAGTTCGCACCAATACTTATAAGCAAACGCATCAATACTAGAAGAAAACAAGAGAAGACAACAACAAAATCACATTGAAATTGTTGTTGCTCACTTCTCTCGCGATCGCAAACACCAATCAGAGAAGAGAGCAATAACGGTTTTTGTGCTGCGCATTGTATACACACGAAAATGTTTGCATGTGTTGGCATTTTGTATACTCAGCGCCGTGCATGCATACGATATTTCGTTTCCTATTCTGTGAGGAATTACAAAAACAAATGAGGCCGAAAATGCATTGAATGAGCAACAGCTGAGCACCCCTATCGCTGTCAATCACTGGTCTATACTGTTTTCTAATAGGCACTTCAGTACCAGCAGAGCGCCTATTCTCTAAACCAGCGGTGGGCACGCAAAGGCTCCGGGAGCCAGCGGCTGCTAACTAACTAACACATCTTCCATATTTTATAAACAAATTTCAGTGTGCCCAGAGCAAATCAGGGATATGTGGTCTTACTAATTGAGGCTGATTTCGTTTTGATTTCGATTTGGCTTCAAACAGCAGTGTGACAGTTGGTGGTTGTTTACATTGGAAATCTGCGAATATTCAATAAAAACATTTTCAATGAACAAACTTTCGTTTAATACGATTTTAAATTTCCTTTTCTGGCAGTTTCTGCAATTAATTTTTAGCTGTCAATCAAGTTGTTGTTGATTTAGATTTGGTAAAAAAATGTTCTAATCCAAATCTAAAAAGCTTTGAGGGATCACATTAATATCCTAAAAAACTATAAATAATTAAAAAAAAATAATTATTTGATTAAACGACTATTTGTATTTTTCGTCAATTAATTGCAATTAATAATCGCGTAGCTTAAATTAATCATATGATTCAATAATCGATTAATTAATTTTCTTTGCCATCTTTACCCACAGGACATTTTAGACCGACGCGACTATACAAGTAGCACGAACAGTGGCTCCCATCATAGTCGGCCCATAGCCAATGTGAGCAATGTGATTGGTGGTGGTGATCGTCATCACTACAACACTCATCCACGGCCGCTGGAGCAGCGACATCGGCATGTGGGCGCCTCCCAGCAATCGTTGCGCACCTCCGCCTCCACGCACGAGATTGTGCAGAGCGAGGTTGCTGGAGGGGCAGCTGGACAGAACGAGCATTACATATATGTCACGTATCCGCCGGATTTGAAAAAGCGTTACTTTGACAAGTACGAGTGAATGATAATGATGATGATGACAAAACAACCGCAGCGACCAATCAGAGCGCACAGCGTCACTGCAGCGACCAATCAGCGCACACACTCTCTCTCTCTCTCACTAGAGAGCACAAGCGAGCGAGATGAAATGAAACCCGACTGGGTTTTTTACTTTAGCCTGCAAATTCTAGATTTGTGAACTGTGCTGATCCTTTTTATTTTTTTGGAATTCTACAAAAATCGAATCTAAATAAATGCAATACAAATTTCTGTATATAAATATTTAAGCAGCCACGTGCCGAAAATATAAAAGAAAACAACAACTAATTAATTGTTTGCTTTATTTGAATTTAGCAGCATTGCCGCTGCACATTGGGCTAGAATCCCTTATTTTTTGGCATAAAGTATAAAATTTTTGTCAAATAAACATATCTTGAATTGGATTTAATATTTTCAACGGGCGTACATTAGGTATATCGAATCAATAAGAATAAAATTTGCTTTTGAAATTTTGTTTGAAAAGTATGTGTTAAATCGTGACTTTTCGGCCTACTGGGCTTCGGCTTTATATTTAGGCCCGGGCCCGCACGAAAAAAGCCCGTTTCCAATTTTCATGCACGAAGAGGCCCGCGGGACACGAAACCCGGCCCGGCCCGGCCCGTGCCCATCTCTAGTTGCCAGTCACAGTCTCAACTGAACGAAACAGAACGCGTTCCACTCGCAGCGTTGCCAGCTCGCTGAAAAGCAACAGCTTGTGACGTCACAAGCGAAGCGGGAAATTCAAAAATTGGTAAATAAAACAGCAGTCAATTTGCATATATAACATTTACATAAAACATTTATTTTAATCAATATTTTAACTGCTGGTGTTGTGTATGTTTTTTTTTTTAAATTATCTCTTAAAGACACTCACATTTATATAGTCACAATCTAAAAATTACAATGAAAAACTTCAGCATACAAATAAATGTGGAATATAAATGTTTTAACTATATATATAAATATATAGTGTGTGTAAAGTGTGTGTGTGTAAAGAGAACATTTAGATGATATAGATTGTTTACAGGTTATATACATACATATTACAAATTGCATAGTATCATTATTATAATAAATATTTAATTACATTTAGTGGGCTAGCATTTTGCATTTGATTTTGCTTTGTTTTTGTACTAAAATTAAGCGTATTATTTTAGACTACTTTGATTTGCTTTTGGAAAAAACATTGCACAAAAATGAGCTGCAAAAATTGTTGAATTAATCCGAAAGTTGCCTATTTATAATAGAAATCTATACATTTATAAATAACATTTGATAAAGTTGTTGGTCCTTTGGAATGTGTTGCAAGAGAAATGACATCTATTTATTTTACTTATAATTATTTCTATTTATTTTCAAATTTTGCTATAGGTGGTCTCACATGATTAGTCTAATAATAATAATAATAAAAATGTAACCTAACCAATTTATAGTAAACAACTAGTAGTATAGGCACTGCCCTTGACAATTATTATATATACTCCTGGTCTGCTTATATAAGCCATGGCCATAACGGATCAGTTCAGCATGACGAATTCAATTTTATTCCATACCAAAAAGGGTTTCGTTCCATAGCATACCAAACATTTGTCTATGATATAAGTATTGTGAATTTAAAAGTGTAAATATGTGAATTTAAGGCCCAACCAATTGTTGATCTAAATCCAGCCATAAATTTTGTATACTACATATATAACAGCTCCCCCTTTAAACATAAATTGCACTATAAAACAAACAAGTCTTGAACTAAGAACATAACTAACAAGTCTCTAACAATAAGATCTATTATCCTCTTACCAATACAAATTTTATGTACATTTTTCTACGTCTAAAAAAATTACAAATATTTCCAATATTGAAATTAAAGAATATAAGTGTAAATAAATGTACATACAATTGTATGCGATGGAGAATATACTAACAGCTCGTCTTTCATTTAATTATGTATAGTATATTATTATCAATAGTTTTGTTTTTTGGTCTAGGCTGCATTTTGCTGGCTACGAAAGAAAATTTATTTCAATTCATCGAAGGCAGTTGCAAAACTTAAACTAACTATTTAAATATTTTAAATATTAAATACAAAAAATATAGATTGCAATATTCAACAGGCGTGGTAAGGCGTGGTAAAGGGGGTTCCCCCTAAGCAAGGGGGGAGGCGTGGCACTTGACCATCAATCGGTCTGATAAAAAAAGGGTTGACCCTCGCCATAATTACAGTTGTTGATGTTGGTTGACAATTTACTGCGTTGGCAACACGCAAAAATCACATATGTACAACAAAACAGTAATGGACAAAATATTACAAACGATCATTTTTGTATTTTTAAAATTGCTTCCGAAAAATATATATATTTTTTTTTCATCATTTGTACTTAATACTTATGATTTAACAAATCAATGCGATTCTATATTCAGACAGGGCTTTTTACCATGTTATTAAATATTTGGTTTGAAATGTCATAAAGACACTCGTTTCCAATATTTTTTCCATCACTGTGCTTATCGCTTTATCTGTATCTGTAACTATCTCTCCTTTCATTTCTGTGTCTGACCTCTAATGATAAGTGGCTTCATGTTGCTTCATTCGAGTGTGCTCGACCGCTAGATACCCTGTAGAGGAGTAACAGAGTGAAATCCAGACAAGTACTCTCTAGTATACTGCTATCATACGCTTTCAAATGCTACTTGATAGGTCTTCTGTATTTTCTCGAGTCTGCTCGACTGCCAGATACCCTGTAGAGAAGTAGCAGAGGGAGAAAAGTAGTGAAAGTAGCCTATATACTCTCTGTATTTGATCGAGTCTGCTCGACTAACAACCATTTGAAAATGCTCGACTGTCAAACACTCTGCAGTGAAGTAAACTTCAATTTGCATTGGATTTCCAACTGATTCAAATTCAAATTAAGCTCTATTATCCTTTGTCTCAACAGTTTTTCTGTTCAACAGTTTTTCTCAATTCCATTTAGTTAGAGAGTATTCAGAATGAAATAACTCTCTATACACAGTATACAAAATTTGTATAAAGATAAGTATTTATATGTTTGTCTCAAAATGACATATGCGCTCGTTTTAAAAGCGAATTGCACGCGACTGTGGCTTAAACACAGACAGACAGAGAAAGACAGAGAGTGGGAGATAGAGACAGAAACACTGCTAAAGCTATGGTAATGGGTCAAATCACGTATACGCCCCCTCTGCCACGCTACAAACTGCACTTACTGCATCTAAATACCGAGATTCGAAATTAACATACAAAAAAAATAAAATAAAATAAAATGTTTCAACACGATATTTTCATGTACTCGTAAATATTGCACTGATATCTAAAAATATAGATTTTATGACTAATTTTTAGCAATAAGCTCTTTTATCGTAATTACAATTTAATCGGCTCAAAATAATTATAATTATATTATTTATAATTTTATTTTTAATGTATACTACTATAAACAAAAACGAAACAAATGCCAAAAATTTGATTTACATAAACAAGTCTTTTGAGATTCTCGAAATGTGTGTGTGTGGATAATTTGAATTCAAATTTAAAATCCATTAGGCACGCCAG
Organism: Drosophila quinaria; assembly: GCA_035047525.1. Taxonomy (NCBI): domain Eukaryota; kingdom Metazoa; phylum Arthropoda; class Insecta; order Diptera; family Drosophilidae; genus Drosophila; species Drosophila quinaria. Next base: position 137,741 of record JAWNPO010000007.1, read on the forward strand.
CTTTTAAGTGGTCAAAATATATTCAACACTTGATTGCCTGGTCTAAACGTTGCATCCTTATCGCTATGATATATATACGATCTATACCGACTGTAGGCCTTGAACCACAGCTACAATAATATTTTTAAAAATATGTATTTTTTTTTTTTATTTAATTTTTGTACATACTCTTAGTTGAGTTTTCCAGCATTACACAATTACTTGATTTAGTTAGTTTAACATTTAAACAAAATATGAAATTTCTTTTTAATTTTTTGATTCGAAATTAAGAGCAAGTTCATGTATATATTTATGATTTAAAATCACTTTAAAACATTGTTGCCCAAACTCACACAAAACGTTTTACTGCTTTACACTGAAAAAATGCACTAAATGCATATGCGAAGATAGCAAAGCATTGGTTGCAGTGTACAATGAAAGTCTAGTGCTATACGATCTCTCCTCATTAACATCAAAAAGGATCAGCTGATCAGATGCTTCGTGAGAGAACAAAAAGCGGAAAATGCGCATAGTAAGAGAGCAAGCCGTTGAGCGTGCTATTTATAGAACACACGTATTCTCTCTCTCTCTGTACTTGTGTCGGCTGCGATGTCGACAGAATTATGAGTTCCCATCCATGGAGTAGTAATTACGCCAAATTTTGACCTTTTCAGAAGGACAAGTAAGCAAATATCATATGTTTATTGAAAGCCCTTTACACTAAACAATTTGTAAAATATTTTATGTTTTTTTTAAATTTCTTGATCCTGGAAATACCCATAATTAGCTCTTTAAATCGACTATTTGCCCATTTTTCACTAATAACAATTATAAAATATATATTAAATAGTGTCTAACTATTAAGTCAACTAGATGTGTAATGCTGGAATAATTAAAATAAAGTGACAAGTGTTTAGACACTCTGGCCAGCTCGGACCTGAACTCTGAACTCTGGACTGTGGGGACTAAGGGAACTAAGGGAACTGAGCCTGCGGTTCCTGTACCTCTGATACTTCTTGAGCACACGCTGGGCGTGATAGAAGCGACTGATGTTGCTCTGCACGTACTTGGAGTGCAGATAGTTGAGAAATCGATTTCGATGTCGATGTTTCTCAAACAACTTGCAGTTCTCGGTCGGCACAATTTCCTCGTGATGAATGAGCGGCGTTGTCCCATCAAATTGTGGCTCCGTTTCATTTTCATCTTTATCTTCATCTTCAACTGTCTCTGGTTCGGTTAGTAGCTCAATTAGCTGTTGTTGTTGTTGTAGCTCGCTTTGCTCGCCATTTACAACGCCCAGTATATTCTCATTCATGTCACATTGAACCACATAAAGATCGCTGCTATTGTTGTCAAAGATCTCCGCCAGATTGATGAGCACATCCTGTCCAGCTGCTGCTGATTCCTCCTCCATTTGCTTGCGTGCTTCGGTTTCCTCCGGATCGGAGGCGACACCAATTTGTTGATACATCTCAGCCAAAGCTTCTTCCACGCTCATTTCTCTGGGTTGAGACTCCAACTTGGAGTTGCTTGGTGTTCTTATTATGTCTAAGTCGCTACATTTTCTATTTAAGGAACTATTTAAGGCAATTTTACTAAGGTCACTTAGCTTTGGTACAGTTGGCTTTGGTTGCGCCTCCAACTCCTCATCGCCATCACTTTCCAGTATCTGCTTCAGCTTTTCAATGTCATTGCTGGACACCTTCTCCTTCTCCTTGTCCTTGTCCTTATCCTTGTCCAGTGAATCATGCTCCGCCTCCACTGTCGACTGGAGCGCATTTTCCGACTGCTGGGAAAGCTCCTTTTGCAGGGCAGCCAACTCATTGAAGTCGCTTTCCTCACCAGAACTCGATCTACTTGCTCCATTTTTGATGTCCTTGTGCTCCGTGTCCTGCATCTCCTCGCTGCTGCTCGAATCGGAGTCATCGCTGGAACTGCTGCCTGTGGAACTGGAAGAGCTTCCAGACGACGACGACGACGACGAGGCGGATGACGAGGACAGACAGATTACACTTGTGGCGGTTTCCATTTGGTTCTCTAAAGGATTTTATACAAGAATTCCATTAATTAACTTAATGAACATAAAATGTATTCAATACAGTCCAAGTTGCCTAACTTGCCTTAGGAACAATTTGAATTATGGAGACTTTAACTCTTTTGTTTTAAGTTTATTAAGTTCATTGAGTTATTAAAGTTCAAGTTGTGTAAGTTTGACTGTTTTTCTACATACAGTGGACCACTAATGTCTTCATACACCATAACTTTATCAAATTTCTTTTTTTATTCATTTAAATTCCGTTCAAATGATACAAAACTTTCCTGAACCCTTTCAGTACCCATGAAAAATTTTTAATTTATGTAAATGTCTATTTTTCAACTTGTTTCCTCGGTCTCAAAAAATATTTTGATGCAAAAAAATTCTTTAAACAATTCTAGGAGAGACTGCAACCATTTTTTTCAAAAATATCTAAGCTAGTATTTTTTTTCTAAATTTTTTGAAAATTGCTAAAAAGCCACTTTTTGTATTAAAATAGTTTTTTTTTTAAAAAAATTCTTAGCGAAGCAATTATTAGCGAACAGATTTTTGAAAATTTGTTTCTGCAGTTTTGTTTAAAGAATTTTTTCGCATCAAAATATTTTTTTTTTAATTCGAGGATAACAGTTGAAAAAGTAGACTTTTACAAAAATTCTAAATTATCAAATGGGAACTTAATGGGTCAAAGAAATTTTTGTATCATTCCAACGGAATTTAAATGTTTAAAATATTAATATAAAAAACCTGCATCAAAACTTTTTAATTATACGCAAGTTTGACAAAGTTATGGTATATCAAGACATTAGTAGTATTAGTGTATTAATGTACAATTGAAATTACTGTTGCACAATCAAATAAGAGATTAAACGGCGACAAAAATAGGTTTAGTTTTGACAAAGTTATGGGAGTTTGTGAAAAATACCTTCCAAGGATTAAGCATGGAAAAGTGGTCAAATGAATAAAATTTTGAAGAGGTCAAAAAAATATAAAATAGACATACAGGGATGCCACAGAAATCGCTTTAGCTTGAATTTCACACCAATTTCATTTCGCGGTGCCACAGGTCAATTCGCAGAATAATTTTGTGCGGAAAGAACTAGCGCTAAGTCGGTTTTCGTCCGATGCTGCCACCTAGTCCGATTTAGATTTTCGAAGTCAGGGTCACCGATGCCACATTTTTTAGTCAAAATTCGAAGTAGGATATTTAAAAAATATATATGGAACCACTTCTGTTTTCTTTAAACTAAGCAGTAAAAAAATAGCTCTTTTGAGGTAAATCAAGTTTTATCTAAAAAAACCTTAAACTTATTGTGCTATTTGTGAAAAAAATTTTCACGAAGAGTAGCCAGACTAATGGCAGACAATTGCTAGAGCTGTCGAGTAACTTTTATTTTTTCGCGCCAATTACTTTTTAAATTTTTTTCAGCTAAACAAAATCAATTATTACATAAATAAATTAAATTATATTAATTAAACGAGGAAAAAATTAAAAGTTTAGTATTCTGCAATGATAAACTTGAAAAAGTTGCTAATCAAACCTTCGGATAATTTAATCTGAAAAGGTGTCAACCCTTAGCAGCCTAGTTCGAAAAGGCTGGTGAAAATGCTAAGCAAAATTGAATCTCTCGAAGTTCTGTGGCACCTCGGAATTTTCCGTGCGGAATTGCTTTCTGCGAAATTCTATTTCGCTTGCGATTTCTGTGTCACCCCTGATAGTTTTTTTTTTAAATGCTTATTGTAATTTCATTAAATTTTTCTATTTATTTGTACTATTTTTGTGTTGTTTTTAAATGTTTTAAAAATATATTCGTACCTTGCATTTGTGGCTTTTCCATGAATTGATCCTCCATGCTGTTGCTCAGCCATCTTTGTATCTCCAGTTGCTTCGATTGCTTCACCTGCTCCGGGCAAATGGGACCATTTGCTTTGGTTTCGACTTTCGCTTTCGCTTCCACTTGCGCTTCCGTTTCCACTTTAAGCTCAGGCTCCTCCACTCGCAGCTTGGCCTTGGGCGACAGATTTGTGTTTTCCACATCATCGAAGCCCTTGAAGCTGCCCAAGAGTTCCACGGACTGCATGGACTGCGTGTGATTCGAGTCCGAGTTGTGCTCAGTCTCTGAGAGATCCCGGGGATCCTTTGATTCCACCTCCATCCGCTTGCTGGGCGGACAATCGAGACTCTCTCTCACGGAATGAACGCTCTTGATGACCGTCTCGCGTCCCGAATCACTGAGACCCTTGAGACTTGGGATGCTCTGGAGCTCTTCGTTTTGGGCTGCATACTGCATAACCGATCGTCGCTTGATCAGAGGCAGATGACACTCCTTTTTGAGGGACAATTGTCGCCTCAATCGCTGCATTCGCTGCTCACGCACTTGAAATTGCGCAAATCGGCGACGCAGCAACTTCAAAGTGCGAAAATAGAAACGATGCTTGATTTTGGGACTCTCAAATTCGAGAATCTTTAGCATTTTGATGCGATTGCGACGTCGACGCGCCAACAACTTGCGACTGTCGCGAGCCAAGGCTTTCGGAGTGGAAATGGGAGTGGTTAACGGAGTAACTGGATCCTCAAGTGGCAACTGAGACTCTGTGTTTGCTGCCACTGGCCTTTCCTCTGTCGACTTTCGCCTACGCTTGGAGAACTTGGCGCGCTTGGCATGCTCCCGATACTCGCTGTTATCCTGGGCATTCATCTCCGTGTCCGAATCGCTGCCGATCTTGTGGATAAATGTCTCGTACTCCTTCTCAAATGTGGACTCATTCGAATTGCTGGTGCCCTGATCAAACTCAATGCTGGCCTCCGCTTCAGTCACCAGCTCAGTCGCAATGGGAATGGGCATGGAAATGGGTATGGGACTAGGCAGCGATAATGGAGCTAGAACCTCCTCAGTTACCACGGGCTCGCGTAGTATCTCCTCCAGTGCATCACTCTCGCCAGCCGGATGGGATTTCTTAAGGCGCAGCTCGTCCAACTCCTTTTCCACATCGAAACTGCCAAATGAATCTTCCACATGACCCACGTTGGGCGCCAAATTGCCCAAACTGACGCTAGACTTTTCATGATGATCGATTATGATGTCGGGTAGATTCAAATCGCTAACCTGAGCATCCAACACAGCGGTGGCCACCGGACCCGTTGGTGCCAGTGTTTCATACATAAAATTGGACTGAACAGGCGGAGGAGGAGGAGTTGCAACTGTCGTGGGCGCCACAATTGCAACAGTTTGCGAAATTGCGGGCAATTCTTCCTCATCATCATTCCAGCTGGACAGAAAATCACGTATATTCGAGCTATGCGAACTGGGCGCTGGTGACTTTAGAGCTTGTGGCGCTGCGCTGGCATGCAGATCGTAGCCCGCGTAGCTGCCCAAGTGTGCCTCCAGATTGCCCAAATTATTCGGCTGCTGTGTTAGATAACAATTGCTGGCAGACACTGTGGGCGCCAGAGTCGAAGAAGACAAGGCGCGTTTGCGGTATTGATATTCCAGCGAGGCGGCGGAGGGTTGATTTGGGTAGGGTTGATTTTGAGGCGCATAGGTTGGATTAGGTATCGGGGGTTGTGGGCGATAGTTGTCCAAGCTATTGAGATCATTGTAGTAAGCGGTGCTGACATTCGCCTCGAGACCCATTGCCAGCTGTGGATGTACATAACGCTGGCTGTTGTTGGCCGTGGTACCGCCTAAACCAACTCCTCCACCTCCTCCGCCACTTCCTGGCTGTCCGTAGGCGTAACTTCCACGCTGTACGGGCGGCAATTCGTAGTTCGTATAGAGATCAGTTGGATGTTTAAGCTTCAAAGAGCTGGCCGTACTGCCCGCTGGATATGTAGTGCCATAACCATTGCTCCGGGTATAGTAACAATTCTGTTGCGGGGGAAAACCCTGTGTACAGCAGTTTTGCCTGGCACTAGATTGTGAATTCTCTGGAGGATTGCCAGTCGGCCACATGCCACGACCCGCGTAGCTCTGTGTGAGATTCGCCTGATAGGTAGGGTTGCCGTACTTGTCATATTTATAGTACAGTTCGTTGTTGGCAGGTGGCAACCCTGAATTTGAGCCGGTCGACGGATGATGATAGACAGCAGCAGCAGCAGCAGTTGCCGCTGCATTTCCCAAAGATCCAGCACCGTGACAATTGCTCGCATTGCTGTAGTCCAGAGTCCAGTGGCAATTGCCAGAGTTGCCAGATGATTTGCGATAAGCGGTCTCCTCCGGCGGACTGTAAAGCGGCGCTGTTGTCGCAAAATTGGGCGGATAAAGGGACATGGCGTATTTGTCATAGTAGGCGTGGCCATTGCTAACGCCAGCAGCAACTGTTGCTCCAGCAGCACCAACTGTTGCTCCTGCGCCAGCGGCAACTGTTGCTCCTGGACTGCCGTACATATTCGGATAGCGACTATTTGGTTTAATTGCGGCATAACTTGCTTCCAATGGCGACAACTGTTGCTGCTGCTGCTGCTGCTGTTGTTGTTGTTGATGCTGCTGTTGTTGTTGTTGTTGGTGCTGCGGCTGTTGTTGCTGATGCTGTTTTTGGGCGGTTGTTGCTGTTGCCGCTGTCATGCCCAAGCCCAAACCCATGCCCATATTCATGCCCATACCCATGCTTAAACCCATGCCCAGTTGCGGATATTGCTGTGGTTGTGTTTGATGCTGTGCCGGCAGCAACTGTTGCTGCGGCAGCTTGTATTTGTAGGCCTCATAGGGTAACGTTTGTGGCAGCGGCGGCGGTTGGGCGTAAAAGGGCGTGGCAGCTGCCTGCGGCTTCGAGTTGTTGCTGTGAATGTTGTTGTTGTTGTTGTTGTTGCTGAGAGAGTTGCTGTTGTTGTTGCTGAGTGAGCTGCTGCTGCTGCTGCTGTTGCTGTACTTGGCCAGCTTCTCATAGCGTGCGCTGGGCATATTATAATTGTAGGCACTGTAGTTATACGCATCCATGCCGTAATTATAATTTTGTTGATAGAAATGCGATTGTTGTTGTTGCAGCTGTTGCTGCTGCTGCTGCTGCTGATGTTGCTGCTGTCGATGCTGTGCATCCAGGCTGGTTAAGGCTTCACTGTAAAAGGGCGCCACAGTGGCAATTGTTGCCGTCGTTGCTGTTGCTCCCTCGTATTGTCCGGGCGTTGTTGGTGTTGTTGTTGCGCTGCCGTAGCCGCTGCTGCTGGCGCTGCTGCTGCTGCTGCCACTGCCGCTGCCGCTGCCGATGGCGTTGCTGCTGCCCACTGCAATGGCCATGGCGGCCGCGTCCATTTTGCCCGCTGCAAAAGTCAATTAAAGTGAGTGTTAAAAGCCAAGCAAACTTATATATACCCTGTACAATGTATGCATGTGCAAGGTGGTATGATTTAGTTGAGTATAATAGACAGCGTAATTAAGGGAAATCATTTCAAATACCCTGTAAATCGACTGAATGTGAAGAAGTAAAGAAAAATATGATAAAAAATACAGTCGAAGTTCCCTAACTCGAATCACCATCCAAAGAAAAGGTTCGAGTTAGGGAGATATTAGAGTTATAGAGTTCTTTTTCCTAAGATTATTAATTTTACTGCCACTCATTTAGTTCGAGTTACAGAGAAATTCGAGTTAGAAAAGTTCGAGTTAGGGAAGTTCAACTGTTTATTTAATATTTTCGGATTATCAATAAATCAAACAACTCAGAAATATCGAGCTTAAATACCCTGCAAGTGAAATGCAGATTTTTATAATGTTTTTAAATATTTTTTTGAAATTTCCAAATGACTTGTTTCTATTATTTTGTCCATCATTTTTTGTAGGCATCAAATCACAAAACGAAGCATATTTTCAAAATTGCATTTACAGCACTGCAAAAATGAGAAAAAGAAACAAGTGGGAAAGGCTATAGTCGAGCGCCCGACTCTAGGATACCCGTTACTTATTTTAACGAATTTTTTAATATTTTTTATTGCATGCTTTAAGGCACTCATATTTTTTAAAAACTGTAATTAGCCATTACCACCTTTCTGTTTGTCCGCTCTTCTTACGATTTAGTAGGATGATAGGTAATAATAGTAGTTAACGATAATTAGTAAAAAAATTATAAGATCTTGAAAACTGTGCGTGTGGTGGTTTTTTGCGATTTACAGAGGCGGAAAAAGGCGTGGCAAAAATTTAAAACAAACTTGACCTGCGTGGGGTCTACAGAAGTCTGTGTGCCAAATTTGGTTGCTCTAGCTCTTATAGACGGACAGACGGACAGACAGACGGACATGGCTATATCGACTCGGCTGTTGATGCTGATCAAGAATATATATACTTTATAGGTCCGGAGATGCTTCCTTCTCCCTGTTACATACATTGCAACGAATACAATATCCCCTTTTACTTATTTTTATAAGTAACGGGTATAATAAGAATGACGAAGAAAGTAAAATTTGAAACAGATTTTAAAATGAACACAATTATGTTTATCATTAATATTGCACTTTAAGAGGTCAAACACCCAGCTGCTTTTATATGTTACCTATTGCGCGACAGAATCATAACACTCTCTACAAAAGTATTCTCTAAAATTAAAGTAAACAATTCAGTTGAGGTCTTAATTTCAAAGTTATCTATTAAAACTTTCGTCAATAGGCAGGCTTCTGAATATTTAAAGGGTTTTATTAATTGGTGATACTACGTATTTTTCTATACGAGTACTTAATTTTCAATTCTTTTTTAAAGTTGTCTCTGTAATTTGGATAATGAAACATGAAGGGCACAAAAACAAAATATGATGATTTACTCGTGTGTGTGTGTGTAAATGTGTGTGACATTTTTTTATTGTTTACAGTTGTCAGAACCCTCCCCTTTTCCTATTCCCCCCACATAAAACACACACATGTGCATTGCCGTACAGGAAAAAGCAATTATTCCATGGCATTTGAATGAAAAATGGAAAACCCGCAACCCTCTGGCAGGTAGTCCATTCTAGTTGTTGTTGTTTTAGTTGTTGTTGTTATTGTAGTTGTTGCAGTTGTTGTTGTACTTTTCATTGTACACTGAGAATAAAAAACAGGAACTCCGTGATAAAAACTACACAGAAAAAAAATAGCCGTTCTAAAAACAAGCCTAAAATACTTGATTTAAGCCTGCATTTTTTAAGTATGTTTCCAGGCTTAAGCTGAATAATCAAGCCTGTATCGGGATTAAAATGGAAAAATAAGCCCAAATTACTTTATTCTCTTTCTGCCTCTCTCATTTCAACTGGTTCGGTGGCTCAGTGGTTAGAGTCGCCGACCTGTTTGAAAAAAACCTGGGTTCGATTCCCATCGTCAAATAAAAAAAAAGGGTAAAATAAAAAAATGTTAGTAAAAAATAAGTTAAAAAAATAACTATTACAAAAAAATAAAAGCAAAAATAAATAAAAAAAAAAATTTTAAAAAAAAGTTTAAAAAAAAAAATTAAAAAAGAAAGTTTAAAAAAAAATGTTAAAAAAAATGTTTAAATGTAACAAAAAAAATTATTTTTTTTTAAGCCTGAATTTAAGAATTTCAGTATTCAATTCGGGATTGAAAAAATCAAGTATTTCGTACTTGATTTAAGAAAATTAGAGATTACCCCACTTCTGACATCGTTTCGGTTTGAATTCGGGCTAAATAGCCCGGATTTTTTTTCTGTGTAGTGTCTTTAATAGCACTAGGAATCAAAACAACGAATTATTAATTAAAAAAAAAATGAAAATTAAATCCCAACAGCGTAAGAAATGGAAAATTTCCTCATTTTCTTAAGCCAGGTTCGAAATACTTGATTCAAGTACAATTCTTTAATTCCATCTCCGCAACTATTTTGTTTATCGGGGCTCTATAATAATGTTAACATTAAAATCGAAAGCTTTAAATTTTTTTCGCACTATTTTAAGCAATCTGGTTGACATTTTATTCGCATATTGTGTTTATTTAACCATAATATTCTGATCACATACTTGCAAATTACATGCCAAACTTAAGATTTTTAAACTAGAATTTTAGAATATACGAGTATGTATTTTTTTTCTCAGTGTAGTTGTTGTTGTGGCGACTTTAACGGTCATTAAATGTCGCAGCACGCGCAGTTCCTTCGTTCGCGTTCCTCGCTTCAAGTGTGTCAGTGGGCCTGATGTCTATGTCTAAATGCTCGACCGGCATTCTCCTCGTTTCAACCCCTTCCCCTTCCCCACTTCGTCACTATCCTTTTTCCCTGCCTTTCAACCTCTTTTCGGCCCTTTTAAATGAAACGCGGCGCGCGTCAACTCAGTGAAATGCGATTGTTCATTAAATATTAACGATTACCACCCCCTAGAACCATCCCCTCCCCTTCCCCCTCTTTCCCTTCTGACCCTTCCCTTTCCCCCACCCACAACAATGGACAATGGAGGACGACAATAATTCTGTGTCTTTTGGACGACGCTCAATGTCAACGCCCAACAGTCAGTGAAAAGCACCTAAAAATTCCTCAAGACGAGTGTGCTCGACTTGCAGTTACCCTGTTGTAAATTTTAAAGTAATTTAAGGTTTTCGGTTATCGGGTATGTAACGGTTTTCGGTTTTTTGTATGTTTTGGTTTTCCAATTACGGTATGTAAGACATGTAAGTTAAAAAATTCAAATATTGAGATCAATATATCAAGTTAAAATAAAAAAAAAATAACAATTTGAAAGGCCAGGAATTAAATTTTATGCTTGACCGAACCAAAATTAACCGTTATGCTTGAATCGGGTTCTTAACGGTTATTTCGCTTGTAATAAATTCGATTTTTTGGGCATCGGTCTAAGTAAAAAAAAATGGTTTTTTTTTCGGTTACAGTTTCAGTTTCGGTTACCAATTTCAATTGGTTAACGGTTATGGTTAGAGTGATGGAAAAGGTAGTAGAAACAAGAGTCATCTTGATTTTTTAAACCAAATATTTAATAATATGAAAAAAGGCTGCCTGATGATTTTTTTAAAATGAAAATTATGAAATTCAAAATAAATACTTTTCCAAATAAAACCAAAACAAAAAATTATGGCATTTATTATTTTTCATCATCGCACAGGTAAATTCCTAGATATTATAGAAGCAAAACAAAATGTTGTTCTCGGCTTTAAAATACTGTTTCAAGTTGCCTTGTTTTTTTTTTTATTTTTATCATCGAACACTTTAAAGTATTTTTCATTTTTTCTACCTGTTACACACATTAGTACAGAATTATGCTACTATTTTGCAGGCTTTGTCAATGACCATAGGGTGTAGTAAAAAATAAAAGAACAGAAGCCACAAAAAGGCAACAAAGTGGGCCACACACACACACACACACAATCATGTGTGGCCTGTGACAAAATAATTGTCTAGATAATTGCGACGGTAGCTAGTTTTTAAGGCAATGGATCTATACGAAACACACTCGGTTCCATTTCCATTTCCACTCTGCACTGCCCATTCCACAGTCTTTTCCTACTCGCTTTGTCTGTGCATTTGTAATGAGTTTTTCCCACAACAACAACAACAACCACAGCAAGTGACTTTTGTGACCACCTGTGACCAGTAAATGCAGCAGATAGCGGTCAGCGAAAGCGCAAGTTGCATTTTTATTACTCATACGCCCCGTGCGCCGCTGGCAATTTCTATGATAAATGCAACACGACGGCGGTGGAAAATACGAGTGCACAGAATTGCCGAGCACTGTTGTACGTGTATTCATTATGCTAATTCACTTTCATTCACTACACTCAAGCACTCGTATTATTCATCGTTACGCGTTCACATCTAGACTAGTTGGAATGCATTCTAAGTACATGTGTGTATATGAAACTCCTCTCTCTCTAATCACTAATAACTAATCACTAATGGTCTATACACTCTACGCAGCTTGTATTGATGGCTTTTAGTTTAATTGAGCGTATCATCATCATCATCCACATTCACATCATCATCATCATCATCATCATCATCATAGTCATCATCTTGATAAACGCGATCAAGATCGAAACGAAAATGAAAATGAAAACACAACGCAGTCATCATTCATTATGTCGAATATTTAATACTCTTGCCAAAAACGTGTCATATTCAAATTACTTTTCAAACAGATAGAGAGTTGCTTCTTATACCTTAATAGTTATCTGATCTTATTCTGAATCTTGTCAAGCAAATGTGCAATTTTGTTCAACCAAAAAGTCATCAACTAAAACGTAACTATTTTTTAGACAATCGGGTAGTTATGACTTTAGAGATTGCAAAATAAAATGTTCTTATTTTAACCGAGATTTTAATGGGTTTTATTGATTTTAATTCCGTATTTCAATTTTGAATATTAAGGAATTGAAAAATGTTACTAAAATTAAGTATTTTGGTATAATCGAAGCTCTGACAACGCGATAGAATTGATTTTAATGCACAGATTTCCGGATTTTGTTTGTGTACATCAGGTATTAAAACCGCAATCAAATCCGTAACCGTTAAACGGTACTAGCCGATTGAATTGGCTAACCGTAAGTGAAACGGTAACCGAAACGATACCAAATAACCGATTTTAGTTCAAACCGAAATAACCGTTTAGAAACCGATTTATGCATAACGGTTAACTTCACTTAGACCCCGTACTTTGAAAAAGTATGAAACATTAAAAAAACCAAGAACCGTTTCGAAACCGAATTGCGAACATAATCGTTACCGTAATTGAAACCGCTATTCATTTCGGTTTGATAATGTGGTATACGTTCTCCACAATAAATTGAAAATACCCAATGCCTCAAAAACAAAGGGTATATTGAAAAACATTTAGTATGCATGTATGTAAGTGTATGGAAATTCAAAACGAAATCGAAGACGTTTTCGCATTGCGTCTCATCTGTTTGCATGTATGTATGTACGTATGTATCTGTGTTATGTTATGCGAGACAACTGAAACGGAAAGCGGACCAGATGTTACGATATATTGATATATTGACAGATTGCGTATACGACGTGTTGAATACAAAAAGAAAAACTGCCGACATTAAATTTGAAGCAAATGCGACTTGAGAATCGACTCAATTATGTTCCCATATGTTGCACCAAAAAAAAAAACGCGCGCAACAAACACACACCAACACTCACACACACGGACACAGATGCAAAATGTCAGTTTAGTGTAGTCTAGTTACCGGCTGACTCACGTTGCGTATGCGCAATTTTTAATTAAATATTATTGTTTTTTTGTTTTTTTTTTCTTTGAATCTCGTAGCTTATTATTTTTTTGATTGTGTCTTGGAGCTAAAAAGTTTTCCATCTGTTGCCGCAAGAAGCGCGACGCAGAGACGCAACGGAATGTGAATGAGATGCGGTTAGCGTCGACGCAGATGCTGACGCAGGCGCTGGCGTCGACGCAGACGCAACGCAGACAGCGACGGCGACACACAAACAGAGCGGAAAGTCCTGTTTCACAGAAAAAGTAGAAGTAGTAAAAAAAAGGGTGGCAACGCTGGCACACGACATGGACGAATGTGGTTGTGTGTGTGTGTGACAGAATGACGGACTATGTGTGTGTGTGTGTGTGTGTGTGTGTAAGTGTTGTTATTGTGCTTGGGAAAACAAGTGGTTGCCGTGGTGAGAAAAAGAGGCGCATACAAGTCAAGCGCCGGCTGACTGACTGACTCCCAAGGGAGAGCGGGACAGAGAGGTTGAGAGGGGGAGAGAGGACAGAGTGAGGGGGAAGTCTCTGCACATTTGACAGCCTTGCAGCTCTGGCGGAAATGAAGGCGTAAACATGTATGTATGTATATATGTACATACATGTACATAGACTCACACATGCATGTTTACTTGGCTCATAAGCAAACATGACAGACCCCCAAATGTCCTCCATTCCAGTTCACGCACAGTGGTTCATTTCGTTAAAATTTATTAAATAAATATTTCAAAAAAATTTATAAACGTCAATATTTTTATTTTTTTTGTTTTTTTTGTACCTTCTAACTTCAGACTGCATTCAAATATAATTAATTTAAAAATTTAATTAATTTTATTTAATTAAAAATTGTAAATAATTGGTAAAATTTTATTTGACCTCATAATTTAATGTGTTTTATTATTTGTTATAAATTAATATAAATAGCGACTTGTATTATTTTATTTACGGCGGTACTTGGTATTTCTATCGCAATTTAATTTAAGTTGAATTGGGCGAAAAAACCCCACTGTGCCACGCTCCCATTAACGGGACGGTGACGTTGCCAGACGGTTCGGTTCGATGGCGAAGCGTGACAAACAAGCGACAAGGCAACAGGCAAGAGGTGCAGAGAAACGAAGAGGAAAAGGAAGCGACTGCAAAGTGCAATAACAAAATAAAACAGGCAAACACAATTGAGAAATTGTGCAGCAAATGATTTGCACCGTTACAGGTGACAGACTTCAGCTCCAGCTCCAGTTCCAGGTGAAAATACTTAGGACTAATTCCAACAACAGCAACAACAACAACTACAAAGCGAATTCAAATGAAATTAGCTTGAACAACAAAAACAAAACCAAAAACGATTTGCGGTTGCGTTGCAAAAAGGGAATTGACAAAAACAAAAAACAGAAAAAAAAACAAAATAGGCAAAAAAAAAAACAACACAACACAACGGCAACCATAAAAGCAGCGCGCAATCAAAAGATAATAAAAAAGCCGCGATTACACTGACAGCAAAAACAACAACATCAAAAACAGCAGCGTCGCTACAAACTCACACACACACACACACACATGTAATCATACATATAAACAGTTGCTGATTATGCATGCGTGAGTGAGTCTCGCGTCGAGCCCCAAAGGTGAAACGAGAATGGAAGAATCAAGAAGAAGCAGCAACAGTAGCAGCAGCGACGCCAACGTCGTCGTCGTCGTAGACGTCGTCGTAGACGTCGATGTCAGCCGCTGAAGCCGCAAAAGAAGCAATAGCAATTCAAATGCAAAACAAATTTCAGAAATCGAACCACAACAACAATAACAACCAAAAACTAAAAGATAGAAAGAGCAAGCAAAGCAGAAAAGAAGAAGCAAAAGACACAGTTGGAAACTTAGTCAACTGCTGTTTTGTGTCCCCCTTTTTAGGGTCTAGTTGGGGGTGGGGGTGAAAAGACTGAGAGAGGTAGAGGGTGGAAACCACGTTAAATATCGATTGAAAATCAATAGTTTGTCTCCTTCGTCTGTCTGCGTGTCCGCCTATTTACAGTCAGTCATGTAATTGTTGTGACAAAAATCAAATAAAATAAAATTAACATAATGTTTCTTATTATTTCTGTTATATTTTTTTTTTCAAGCAATATAATAAAAAAAAATAAAAATTAATTTTTAAAACAACCTAGAGATGGGCTTTTTTATTACACATGCATAATTACATTTGTCCATTATTTTCAACACCAAAAACTCCCAATTCGTAGGAAATATCTGCTTGAATGGGAAAATCTTATATTTTGATGCAACACAAAACACAAAAGTTAATTGTTGGTCAAAAAAAATTATGTATGATCTGTATTGTAAGTTATGATTTAATTTCAAATTTTATAAATATCATAGAAAAAATGTTATATTCAGTTTTTATTATGAAAATTAAAAAATAATTTTTTTCTATACAAATTTTGATTAAATGCAGTTAGTGCTAATTTCAATTTTTATAAAAATATCATAGAAAAACTTAGATTTTCAGTTTATATTATAAAATTTAAAATTTAAAAATAATAATAATTCTCAAATTTGTGTATTCAAAACCAAAACTTTAAGTTAATTTTTAATATTTTTGATAGAAATCAAAAACGTTTATTTAATTTTATAATTTATCATTGCTAGTCGCTGGTCAAATTAATTGCATGTCGCACTGTAAGTATCTGTCATTTGTAGCGTGCATTGAAGCCCTATGCACAGTTCCAGTCCAAATTCCAGCCCACCGGCACACTGACACATGTAAATATGTGTCCATGTGCATGTCATACAGCTGTATTTACATACATGTGTATGTATGTGCGTATTGCTTGCGTTGACAAGCTCGGCTTGATAATTTAAACACGTACACACACACACACGCACACACTGGTACATTCCGACGTATGCACATACATATAGAGCAAAACAGACGGGAAAACACAAAAAGCAACAACAACTAAAATGTCAACACACTTTTTGCTTTTTCTGCCATTGTTGTTGTCTACATATGTGCGTGCCTATGTATCTGTGTCAGTGTGTGTGTGCGTGTGGGGCTTTTTAGGCTGTCGCTTGTAATCAACATTGTTGTTGTTGTTGTCTCCTATTGGGGCGCTAAAATAAAAATGCCAAAAGAACAGAATAAGTAGAGCAAACCCAAGATTGCGTTGACTGCGGCGTTGGCAGCATAAGCCGCACTCAAAATGCGAGAGCGTGAGAGATAGAAAGATAGAGCGAAAGGTAGGGAGAGTGGAAGAGAGTGCTGAGTGTGTGTGTGTACGTGTTTAAATTATCAGCATATGCACTGAAGCAGCACACACACAGACACACACACATAAGAGCTTTCGGCATTCATAAAGCACACAGAAGTCAGTGTTGCCAACTTTTGTTTTGAAAAAAATAAAGACTTTTTGACGGGAGGAACGATGCAAAAAAAAAGCTGGACAATTAAACAAAAAAAGCTAGTTTTTCAATTCATTACTTTCTGAATTTTCTCCCGAGAGGGGAAAAGTGAGTGCTCAAAATCAGTTGCTCAGAACGAAACTGAACAATTTGAGCAGCAGCAGCTCTGTTATTCATTAGATATGAATAATTTCATCAATGTTGTCCTCATTTTCCCCAGAATCCTTATAGGAATTGACTTCAATCCAAAATTTTGGAGTGCTGTCATTATTTTGCCATTTCACGAAATGAATTTTTTTATAATGGGTTTTAATTTGCCCCATATTTTGGGCAATTACAAGAAAATCTGAAAAAAGCACATCAACAATAAAAAGCCAGAATTTCCGCTGCCCGCTGTTTGCAAATTTTTCTAGCAAATGGCCTTTAAAAAAAGCCAGAATTGACGGGAAAAATGCGAATCTGGCAGCACTGCACAGAAGTTAACATTACACACGCACACACATATACACACATGCATATACAAACCTCAACAGTTTTTCGACATTTTGTTGCTATTTTCGCTGTTGCTGTTGCTGCCTGCGTCGCAGTCGCTGCTGCTGTTGCTGCTCAGTTAAACGTTCTGCCTTTGCTAGTTGTTGTTATTGTTATTGTGTTGTGTGTGTTTGTTTTGTATCTGTTTTTTCGCTTGATTATTTTGTTGTTTTGCGCTTTGTGCACTGTGATATAATTTGATAAATTTCTTTCTTTGTTTTTGTGGTTGTTGTTGTTGTTTTTGCTGTGCCTTTTTATTTATTGCATTCAATTAACATTTGTACGCACTACACACACACATACACAAACACACACACATAAACGAGCGACACAAATTTATGTTCCCCAAGGTAATGTCACTGATAATACGCGCTGTGCACTCAACTTTATTTTTTATTATATTTTTATTTTTCGTTTGTGTAAAAAGATACGTTTGTCAAACAATTTTGTATAATTTTGCACGAATTGAAGTTAGAGATACAGATACAGATACACGTACACAAAGTGCAGCCGGCATTGACAGCGTTTCCAATTATTATTATTATTGTTGTTGTTATTGTTTTTGGGTGGGGAGGGGAGGGAGGGAGAAGACTGCACAGGTGGCAGCAGCGTGGCGAATCCAAACAGAGAGAGAGAGAGGGAGAGAACTAAATATAACCGACGACGACACACAATATACAATATTTTATATGTACATATGTACAATATACGACAAAACGTAGACGTAGTAAATATAAAAGTTAATAACAACGCAAAGAAATAAACACACACACACGCACGCGCACACACACGAAGCGCCTCTTAATAAACGAAACGAAACGAAACGAACGTGCGCTCTATCTGAAAGTCGAGATACGAATGAGCAACGGTAAAATGGTAAAAACGGTGAGCTCTGAGCAGAGAAGCACGCGCCAAAACGAAAGCTAGTAAAAGTTCAGAGAGAGCACACGCAAAGAGAGTGAGAGACAATTATCATTGTTATGCCAGTGTGTCTGTGTGTGTGTGTGTGTGTGTGAGTGGGTGAGCAACTGCATGTGTGAGCAGCTGAGCATATACACACATACATACATACATGCATACTCTCATTTGGGGGAACATCATACAGGTGGTTTTTGTCCGACAACAACAACGACAACGACACCAGTAGCAACTGAGGAATACAAAAGTAATTTTTTTGGTGCTAATTGAACACGACGTTCAGTATTTACAGTTAGCACAACTCTGAAAGCGTCCGTTCAAAATAATTAGCTAGTATTTGTTTATTTTTCATGTCCGCTATTTGGCGCCATAAGTTGCAGCTGGCCAGATCGACAGAAATAGATGCAAAGCGTTGCCAGACAAAAGCATTTATTTTATTGTACTATTTCACTGATAAGAAAACCAGTATTATCCCCTTATATCACAGTATCTGAGACTAGGACTAGAACTAACCGTAATATTTTAAATTTTAATTTTAGGGGCTTGCTCTCAGTTTTTCAGCTTTTCCAAATAAAAATTACGCATGTTTTGTGATTTTTCACAATTGAGCAGCGCTTCAATTTACAGATTTCATATAATACATACAAAAAATTATAAAAAATACTAGCTAAAATATTTTTGAAAATTTGATGACAAATAATTTAAATTGAAATTTGTATGTATAAAACAAAAACCCGAACGAAATCAGATGACATATAAAAGTTTATAATAAAAGTAGCCAAATATATACATTAGGGCGGCTTAATTTGTTTAAATTTTGAAATGATATTAAAAAATTAGCTTTTTTCAAAATTTGAAAGTTCAATAAAAAAAAAAACTGGCAGAGACCCCCTTAAATTTGTTTAACCAAAATTCATCATAAATCGGCCTCTTTTCGAGTTTTTTTTTTTTGTTAAGAGTAGGGTCTACTAGACCATATACCTTAACATAGTATCTTGATGTTTACCAGCGGAGGCTAGGGATTGATTTTAGATACATAGTTTCTTGGTGAAATTTCCTTAGAATTCAGAGTAGATTCCGATTCTGGTGGACAATTAAAAAAAAAAAAAAATTGACTCGCTCTAATATACATTCTTTTTATTTTGTAACTTCATCATGACTGGGGAGTGAAAAACCCAAAAATGCCTCGAGAATATAGTTCCCAAGATGAAAGTAGCAAAAAATTCATACGAAATCTTTTGACTTTTCTTATCTAACAGCCCCGAATTTTGAGTGAGTTTTAAGTACAAAGCACTAAAGCACAAATAACGATAATAACACAAATTGTAATTGTTGTACAGCTTTTTATATTTATGGGCTTATAAATTTAGTTATTAACTTAAAAGTATATTTTTATTTTTGTTCCGTTTGAAACATGCGCGCAAAAAAAAAAGACAAATTTCCAGCGGTTACATTAGTAACTGCCTTGCCAGACCGTTGAAAACAGATACGTGCAAAATTTAATCTCGCAATTGAGAGCAAATCAACTTTTCGATAGGCGATCAACTTATCGATATATTGCATGATTTAAAAAAAGACGGAACGTCTATATAAATTTTAAAAGGATCTAAATTTAATACATTATATAATTAGCTGAAATAGCTGGACACGTTGCCTTTATCAATTTCTTCAGGCTTAGCATTATAAAAACCGTTTATCTGAAGCCATTAAAAAAACCCATAATAAAACTAAATTTTTTTTAGACATTTTCCAATTATAGAAGTAGAATCTCCAACATTGAGAATAAGTTTTACAACTGACCCTGCCCGCCCATTTGAAAGACTTGTTATAAATTATCATATGGAAAATATATTTTCGCACTTTTTTCTTTTCATTCAAATCTTTTTTTTCTTTTCATATTGTTTGTTTTTTCAATTTTCTTGAGATTTGGACTTGCTTCGTCCATGTTTTTACATGATTTTGCATGCAATAAATACAATTTTTCACTTAATTAAACAGATTTTGTGTTTGTGTGTGTTTTTTATGAAAGATTTACGAGCGATAATATTATCATACAATAGAAAAAAGTTAAGAAAAACTTAAATATCACAGATTTTGTAGCTATACTTGTATATATAGTAAAATGTATATATATATAGATATATGTATGTATGTATGTAGTTTTAAATTGTATATATAAACTATATGCACTAGATTATATTAATCAGATAAGATCTAACTAGTAGTACTAGAGTGGCGAGTACAGTAGTGAATTCGCTAGTGAATTCGCTAGTGCTTTCGACAAAAGTGTGTGCAAAATGATGGAATCCAGATAATATGGAGACCAACAGCTACAAGTAGATACTATATTGAATATGAGTTTGATATATGCACAATAACGATAAACGATAAGCGATAACCGATAACGATGACAAGATTTTAGCTGCTAACTTAAGACTAGGGATGTTGGGTCCAGTATTTGGATTTCTTGTTTTGTTTTGTGACTCTTGGTGACTCTGGACTCTTGGTGATACTGTCATGATGAGATTGGGATCCATGTTTCTAGCGCACAAAGCTGCCCACAAAATGCTGGGCCTGCTGTAAACACAGCAAATCCTGTGCACTGAAGATCTGTAAACTGCTCGATGATGATTGGGAGCAGGAGGAGGAGGAGGATTGGGAACTGGAGGTGGCAGGCGCAATGGCACGCAGTTCACAAAGTGTTGCAGCTGCCGCTTGTGTCGCTTGTGTTGCTGTTGCAACTGTTGCTGCCACATTGCGATTGACACCATTCGCTTTGTCCTTGTTGTGACGCTTCACATGCTTCGACAGATGATCGCTCCGCATGAATTTCTTCTGGCAAACGCCGCACTGGAACTTCTTTTCGCCGGTGTGTGTGCGCTTGTGGCGCGACAGTTCGTCGGAGCGGGAGAAACGCTTGTCGCAGTTGTCCCACTTGCAGATGAAGGGCCGTTCGCCCGTGTGGACACGTTGATGGGCCTTCAGGTGGCTGCTCTTGAAGTAGTTCTTGCCGCAGTCCGGAAAGCTGCACTCGTAGATGCGATTCCGGGTGGCAGCGGCCTGGGCAGCCGTAATGCGTTTGCCGCTAGACTCGCAGAATGAAGCTGAAGGATTGGATTGCGATTGAGGTTGAGGTTGTGCCTGGGCAGCAACTGTGCTTAGGAGCAGCAGTTGTGATGGCGCTGGGAATATTGTGATGGCTTCTTCCACTTCCGTTGGAGCTGTTGGAACTGGAACTGGAACTGAAACTGGAACTGCAGCTGGTGAGGATTCTTGGGGCAAGGCCACTTCGGCGGCACGTTTGCGATTCATTTTGTACTTGAGATTGCGCCAGACATTCTCCTCCGGATAATCATCCGCAATGGGTGTGACAAATGTGGCAGAATTCGAAATGGAACTGGAACTACAGCTGGAACTGATGCTGGAACTGGAACTGGCGTTGTCTTGAATGGAGGAGCACACAGTGCCCAGGCTGTTGACTCTCATTATGACGCTGACACGTTGTTGTGCCAGGGCATCTGCATCCTGTTCCCTTTTCCTCTCCTGTTCCCGTTCCCTTTCCCTCTCCTGCTCCTTGTCTGGCGGTGGAGTCAGTGTAATCGCTGGTTGCTCCAGCAATCGGGATTTCTTGCAGGGCGTCACATCGGCAGCTTCATCCTCCGTGTCCGAGGGATTGGGCGTAATGATGCCACTGCCATTTTTATGGCTAACCAGCTTTAACTTGGCCTTTAGCAGATTCTCGCTCACTTGTTGCTTGTCCTTGGCGGCCTGCAATCAAATGAGAGAGTAAAACGTTGAGATATATTTTTGATTTTATTTTTGTTTTTTTTTAACATAATAATTTTGATAAGCAGTGGGCACGCAATGGCTCCGGGAGCCAGCAGGCTGCTCACAAATTCAGATTTTGTGCCCACCGTTGATTTATATTATAATTGTGATATCAACATTTTATTATTATTATAAATATTATACCTAACCTATTTCCCAATCCTTGCAATGAATGTTGGATCATTTAAAAAAAATTGTATACCCCCAGATCTTTAATTCTTCATTTTTTTATTAGCTTATTATCTTTTCCGTTTATGTATAAATAATTACTTTAATTTTTATATTAATAAACTTAAACTTTAAGTTTTACGTTAGTCTAATTGACATTAAATAAATAAAATAAAATAAATATCGTATTGTATTTTATTCATACATTGGTATAAACTTTATTGCTGTATGGCGTACAGGGTCAATAAACGTATCGACTTTGGGCCAAGTTCATCAGCCTGCGCATTCACTTTTTCCCTGTCAGAGATTTTTTGACCCACAATAACTTGACAGTGAGTGCAAAACAAATTCGTACGCGGGCGTCGACGGCTGTTCGACAAGGTCGTTCACTCTTAACCTTAACCCCATGCAGCCCCCACGCAACGACGGGTTCAATGCACGTCGCAATTTTGGCCAACATTAAACGTCAGTTTTTTGAACTTTTAAAAGCCATAAATAATGTGCAGAGTAGAGTTTAATTATAAAACAGAAATTTTTAATGATAATTTTCAACTTTTAAATTCAAATGCCGCCTAAAAGCAGGCAAGACAATATGTTGCAGTCGACAGCGACGCTGGCAGCGACGTCGACAGCGACGCTTCAGGTGGCCGTCAGTTGTGAAAAGCGAACGTTGAAATATTTTTATGGGCTCGGCACGTTGTCGTCTGTGCGTGTGTGTGTGCGTGAATTGTTTGTTCGCTTGTTTGTTAATGCGACAGATAAGCAAGTAAAGAAAGAAATGCGACATATTTTTTTATATTTTTTATTATGAGCCGCGTCTGGGGCTTGGCTGCAGTTTGGTTTTTGCCGCTTGCCTTTTCTAATTTTCAACTCACCTTCATACTCACACACACACAAACACAATTACAAATTCAGAGTCATCGTCAAGAATGCGCTCTCAAACAAAACGTTCTCTTGACTAACATACGTCAACATGGCACTGCTGAGAGCACTCTCTTTAGCGCGAGCTCTCTCTCATGCTGCTAGCAACAACAAACAGGCGGGCAAATAACTACGACAGCTCCACATTGCTGTGTGATGTGGAGTCCAATGTTCGCGCTGTGTATGCGTATGTATGTGTTTGTATCACTCGCTGTGCATGCGGTGTTCACGTGAAAGCGTGCCCGCTGCGTGATCGCATGGCCATAGACGAGTGCGAGCGAGATGCGCGACTATTGTTTTTAGAAACGCGGCAAGTGCAAGTGAGCGGCAATACACTTAATGACTTGCCTTGCCATGTATTTTTTTTTTTGTTGCGTGATTTGTCAAAAGTGAAGGCGTCTGTGCCTCTTTGTCTCTCCCCATCCACTGGGGGGCACGAAAAATGCGGGAATTTGAGGCTGCTGATTGGGCAGCAGAGAGGGCTGCATTTTTTCGCATTTAATTTTAATTAGTTTGCTTTGCATTCACACACACACACACTCACAGAGATGCACTTATTTACTCGTAAACACTTTATAGGTCAATCTCTTTGGGATCTGAGTCATTTTTTGCTCTTTTGCACTCTTACTGGACTTACGTTTTCAATTTTATTATCCCGCAGCGGGGGCGTTGCAGGCGGCGACGGGAGCAGCAACGTATCCATATCCATTGTATGTGCGTGTGTTTCTTTTGATTTACTTCTTCTTTTCTAATTACAGTATATATATTTGCACTTTGTTCTGGACTTTTCTTAGTCTCTCTTTAGGGGGCCTCTTTTGGGGGGCCTTATCACTTATATCAATCTGTTTTTGTTAACACTTTTGATTTACACAAGTCTTTTGGTTAGTTTTTTTTTTTTATTTATTTATTTGACTTTTTAAGCTTTTCACTTGATGCGGCTGCTGCTTTGGAGAGCCCGAGTAAGCGAACCGAAGCGTTCAGAATTCAACAGACGAATGAACAACATTCAGACAGCGAGCTTCCAACAGACCATCGCAGTCGCAGCACACAAACACTCACACACAAAAACACACGCATACGCTGCGCGCTTGATAGTGTGAGAGGGGAGCATATGCTGCCGACGTAATCACTTGTAAGTGGCAGCGAGAGAGAGAAAGAGGTACAAAAATCGTCATCGACATCGCGTTGGCGAAGCAACCAGTGCAATGGAACCAAAAGCGAACCGAGGACCGACAGAGGACCAGTGATGCCAAATGTTTTCCGGAATAAAAATACAAAACAGCCAAAGAAAAAAGGGAAAAAGCTGAAAAACTCACAAAAACAGAAATACAAGATACATTGTTTTTTCTTATTTTTTATTCTTTAACTTAAAAGTCTTAAAGCATTTTCAATGATTTATTATTGGCATTTTCATTGTAGCACTTACGTGTTTATTTCTAGACGATTCCTAAATTTAGTTATTACCAAAATAACTTGGCTAGAAGCCCTCTACACCAAAGTGACCACTTCTGAAAAAGGGAGGTTGCCTGCAGAGTCTCGAAATTTATTTGCTTCGGTCCAAAATTTTTACTAATATTCAACATTCTCCCATTTTAAGAGATGAATTTTGTAGTACCGGGAAAGAGTTTTCGCCTTTGCAGCATTTCTATTTTCAAAAAGTTCCAAAATTGGCAGGATAGAATCATTTTTGGATTCAATTTAATTGAATCTACAATAAAGCTAGATTTTCGGATTGTTTGGGAAGCAGTTTTATCTACCCGGGAAATGGCCAAATTGGCATCACTGCAGAGGACACGACGACCCATCAGGCAGTGGCAACGTGGGCAGAGCTCTCTTATTTTTGTTCACTCGCTCCCTGTGCCGACTTTGGCGGTAAAAGGTCAGGTCTGTGTGTGCCCACGCAGAGGGCCTCATTTCAAGTGCCATCAAGTAGAAGGCAGGGAAACACACACACAAATACGTACGGAGCACGTAACGAACGCATGGACGTCATCAGCTGTTTACCTCGCATTGCTGGTTGGCCCCAGGGTGTGGTGGGGAAAATACAAAATTCCAATGGGGCTATCTATTCATAGCTGCTGTTCATGCACATGGAGCGTGCACAGCAAACACAAACACACACACATACATCTGTTGGAGAGAGAGAGACACACGCACACAGACACACCCCGAAGCCATGGGTGAGTCTGGGGCCTGGCCATTGAAGGCTCAAGCTGTATCTGAATTTGAAGCTGACGCATTTGTTGCTACGGAAGTTCGTGATTAAGCGTTTTTGTTTCTTCATTTTTTTTGAAATACAAAAAAACAGGCTCGTACTTGTGGCCAGACACATGGAAGAGCATTAAAATTGGCTATATTGCATATATTTGCATATTTTTTGAATTGTATGTTTATCCGGCTAGGAGGCAGCTAATATTAAAAGAAAAATAAAATGTTCAGAGGCAGACGGATTTTATTAATGGGCGCTCAACAGTTGCGACCTGACAGCATTGCCAGCTGCAAAACAGAACAACTACTAGTTGACTTAAGTAATTTTGTGGACATGATGAAATGTGAACCCAATTTAGGCTAATTGTTGAACCTATGCGGATAATTAAAAAAAAAACCCTAAGAAGGAGGGCAATTTTTGATGAATTTTTAGGGGCTCTCTACCACTTTTTTTAATTGAATTTTTATGCAAAATGAACTTTTTTCATGTTTCTTTTGTGTTTTGCACTGTTATTTTGGGCTTTTCATGTTTAGTGCAAAAGCTCATTTTGCATTAAAAATGTCAAAATCCATTTAAAAAAACTAGAAGAGACCCCCCAAAAATTATAACGCCAAAATTCATCATAAATTGCCCTCATTCTGCGTTTTTTTTTTCTTTATTTTAATTATCCGCATAGGTGTAACAATTACCCAATTTAGTGTATTGCACAAAAATTGTTAGTGTTTAGTCAAATGACAGCAATTGAAATTTTCTACTGGCAACGCTGTCTCAGGCCCGTAACAGTTTCTTAAGCAAAAAGGGGCTCGTGCAACTCACAGTAAATCGTCAGAGAGAGAGAGAGAGAGACCAGCAGCAAACAGCTGTGATTGTGGTGGCGCTCTTGCGCAACAACAATAACAAGTGGAGGGAGCAGCGATGAGCGAAACTGAAACTAGCACGCCATACAAGTTTCTGAGAGCGCAAGTATGAATGTATATGTGTGTGTGCCTCTGTCTGTGAATTATCATACTGTGTATCACGCGTTGACCTCATGATGTTCACGTGAACATTTGTTGATACTTGCCAGCTAGTGTATTGGTTGTTGCGGGCGAAACGGGTACAGCGGAAAAGAGACGGCAGCAGCAGGCAGCGTGTCTGTTTCTCTATTTATGTACGACTTCAGCTGTCTGCTTGTCTGTCTGTATGTGTGTGTTTTTTGCTGCGTGTTTTGTTTGTTATTGGAATCGGACTTGAAATTCATGTATGAAATTTTGTGCGGAACTCAACTGCAGTACACACACACACACACACACGCAAGTGTAGTCTTGTTAGGTGAGCGTGTTAGTTGAGGCTGAGATATCGTGTGTACAGTGAGTGCTGTTGATTTTGAATGCAAAATACGCAGCGTAATTAAAGTCTGCCTCATCCCATTAAATAGAGGTGCGCCTCACCCACCCATACATATGCAAGTACAGTACGTACGTACATGTGTATTTGCCTTGAACTATACATACAGTATGTCAAACAATTTTATTGACCAAAATATATGGTGTTTGCTTTTATTTAAAAAAAGAGACATATTGATTTATACTTATACATATACACTGGCAAACAATAATTTTATGATTTGGGGGCTTATTTGCTCCCTTATCGTTAACATATTGGTAACAATGAAAAGGCCTTTTAAATTCCGTTTGAATGACAGAAAATTTTCCATCTATATTTTTAAAAAAAAATTTTAAACAGTTCTAATAGTGACTGCAAAATATATTTATATTTATTATAAAATATAATTTTTTGAAAATTGTTAAAAGTTACTTTTTTGTATTGAAAGAAGGAAAAGGGGGTTAAAATTTTTCGCTATTTTCAAAGAATCATAAAAAATATTACCGAAGAGATTTCTGAAAATTTATTTTTGCTGTAACTGTTTAAATTGTTTGAAGCATTTTTTTTGCATCAACAATTTTTTTTAAAACAATCGAGGGAAAAAGTTGTGCCAATAAATGTGTACGCCAGAACAATTTTAAGATTTTATTAAATTAAATTTGTGCTTTTGTTTTCTTTGTCACCACAATTCCTAGTCATACTGTAAGTGCGTTTCAATTTAATCAGCATTGCGAGCGGGCATCTAAAATTAGCAAATATTCCGGTTCTAGGCGTCAGTTCAAGTTCATTGCGGGATTTGGACGCCTTTTTTGCCTTGACACGCATTTGGAGGCCACCTACGCAGCGCCACCTACAGTTTAAGTTCCCAAGCCCATCCACCCAACGCCCACACTCATACACAGTCCACGTGCCCACGCACCTTCCGTAGTGCACGTAGGCCGCACAGCCACCAACTCTTAGGGTTGCCAGACAGGGGAAGAGCGGGCGTGTAATTGTGTGCGTGGGAGAGTGCAAAGGCGTGTGAGAGAGAGAGAGAGCGCCCGCTTTGACGTAACCTGAATAAAATGTTACGTTGCAGGCTCTCGCCAAGCCTGACGCTCGTGTGACGTCACACGCCGACGCCGCCTCTCCTGTTGCGTCAAAAGGTCACATAAGAAGCAGACCATAAGAAGGAAGAGATAACTGCGGCAGCGGCAGCGGCAGCCAATGACGTCGCAGGGCCAACGAGTCTGGGGTTCAAGGTCTTTAGACAAATGCTTTATTAATGAGAGCTCGCTTGAAAGCAACATTTATTATTATTTTTTTTTCCCAAGCTACGTTAAATGTGTGTGTGTGTGTGTGTGTGTGTGTGTGTAGTTGTGAATTTGTTGTGAATTTTGTATTACTTCTTCTTTTTATTCGTACGTACGTCAATCACAGGTGAGGCAGGTGACGTCAGCTGATCACCGGAATATGTAGAATCAACATATTGAACTAAAACCCATCTGTATCTAGTACTCTAGTATTTGGTCTATAATTCGACTTGGCAACATACATTTTCATGTTCATTCCCATTTTCTATTTTCCATTTCCATTTACCCAATGTCCAAGTCATTCACATTTCGCTTTTCTTTTTCAATTTACATTTGTTTTCGTTTTTGTTTCTCAAATTTTAATTTTTCTTGGCATTCGTTTGGCAAATGTGGAAAAACCCCCGAACTTGTTATTGCCCCACCATGCACTGTGGTGTATTTTTCCTCATTTTCGGACATAAATTAATAACTTTTAAAATAGGTATTGTTGCCACAAAAATGGCCAAAGTGCCCATAGTGCAATGTTTTCACACGCGTCTTGAAAAAAGCATCTTCGTGACGTCATCCACAAAACTCGTGACAATGTGGCAACTCCAACTGCCTGCCTCCCCCCTCCCCCACCTGGCTTTAATTTTCAGGCCTGTTGTTTGTTTGATTTTTTTTTAGTTGGAAATAAATAAAAATTTTGTTTAGCGAAATTATAAATTAAATAAGCGCTACAAATCTATTTGCGAATCGTTAGATGTTTTTGGCCAAAAGAGGTAAACAATTGGTTTCGGCCCCATTGCCAATTTTCTTAAGTTAACTTTAGTCAAGTGTATCTGCATCTATATCCATATAAATATATTTTAATTAATTAAAATATACACATTTATTTTGTAATTATTTAAAATATACATATATAATTTTAAATTAAAAATTTTAAGAGTATAGAGTGAAAATTGAGTTTTAAAAGTGTTTACTATCAGAATTTGAGTTACCCCAACATATCTTTATATACAGCACATGTATATGTACTTATTTGTATTATCGTTCTATCGATAAGATATACTAATTTCTGAAATGTGGTCTAGAGTTCCCGCACTTGTTATCTGTTTTCTTTCTAAAATATGGCTTCTTCTCCAAAATTAGTATTAGTCGCGAGCTTATCTGTAAGATAAATTCATTTAGATAGCTGCATCTTTAATATATATGGTCATAGATACTGGATTTTTAACATATCTCTCAGTTTATAATTTAAAATATTTTCAGACTTAAGAAAATAACTTATGACATTTTCTTTTGAATTTTTATTTCAATTTAATAAAGATTCTTTAACATTAATTTAGATATAGATATTAATGTTCATTTTTCAACAAAAACTTCAATACAAATAATATTGTAGGAAAAAATATATGTTTGTTAACAAATTTCTGTGTTTTTTCTTAACACATATTTTTTGTAATTAAAACATAGAATTTAATAATAATATTGGCTCTGATTGGGTTCTTCTGGGTTTTCCCCAATCGTAGCAACAAATGTTGGGCCAATAATTGTCTTTTTCATTTTAGATTCCCCAGAGTTTTTAATTTAAATTTATTTTATTTTTAAGTAAATTGTTGTGTCGGCTGCTTTTAGCCTGACAATAAATAAATAAATAAAAGAAATATGCGTCTTAATATTATCTCCGTCTGTTGTTTTTATGTTTAATGATAACAGATAAGATAGATTTTCAGATATTTTTATAACTTCCTCCTCATAATCTTCATATTTTTATCACTTTTCCACACATTCAGAGCTGACCACACCCAGAAATCTATGGAATTCTTCCCGATGAACGCCAAAAAAGTTTCCACAGCGCTGTAATTGTAATACAAATTGGCCATGAATTTGTCCCGCCCCAAAGTGTCTAATCCCGTATATGTGATGCGTTTCGGGTCTTTCCGGTCTACGTGACGCTTGACGCGTTGCTTTTGTCAGCATTTCAGCAAAAAAGCCCAACAAATTCTCTCAGAGTAAACTTCATTTTTTCCGAATAGAATTCAAAGATCATTTAGAGTACAAAAGTTAAATGAATTCTATTTCATGATTTTTATTTTAATGAAATATTTTAGATATCGACTTTTTTAATTTTTTTTTTACTAATTTAAATTTTTTTACAATTAATGCTGAAAATTTTGTATCAGAAATTTATTAAGTGTGATATTTAATAAAATATTTTGAAAATTTTATTTATTTTATTTTTTACTACTTAAATATTTTTTATAATATTGCTCAAAAATTTGGATCGGAAATTCATTCATTCAATTTCGTCTTTTTCTAATTTTTACTAATTAAATACTAATTACTATACCCCAGAAATTCAGTAAGTACGATATTCAATCAAATATTTTCAATATCGACTTTTTCTATTTTTTTTTACTAATGTAAATTTTTTTTTATTCAATTG
This sequence comes from Drosophila quinaria, assembly GCA_035047525.1. NCBI lineage: Eukaryota > Metazoa > Arthropoda > Insecta > Diptera > Drosophilidae > Drosophila > Drosophila quinaria. The sequence continues at coordinate 167,929 of JAWNPO010000007.1, forward strand.
TTCAAAATTTCGGATCAGAAATTCATTAAGTTCGATATTTAACCAAATATTTTCAATATCGACTTTGTCTAGAATAAATTTTTGGATCAATGCTGTAAATAGAATTGAAATGGGAACGACAAATAACCTTCAGTAAAGTTCCCAGTGGAAATTTATAATAGCATTCAAGGTTTTCCCCTTTTATTTAGTTGAGAATGCGAACAACATGATCAACAAAAAAAAAAAAAAAAAAAATAACGGAGGCAGCAGCATCTTTAAGATATTCTGATTGCCTTGGCAAAAGACATTCGATTCTCCTTGTTACCTGCTGCTATTCTGGCCGCATTTTGACCTTGGCCCAGTTTGTGGCCTTGTTGCCAAAATGTTTCAACTGAACTTGAAAGTTGTTCGTCCATGGAACGTGGCAGGAAGACTATTGACTGTTGACTGACCCTGAACTGGTTCAGCTCAAAAGCCTTTTAAAAAGGGGGCAATGACAGTTGCCTATCATCATTATTATTGTGAGTCTTCCTCATCATCATCATCATCATGAATGACATGTTGGGGAATCGTGAATTGTAGAAATTGTTGTTTAACATTTAAATGGCACAATATAAATAAATCTAGAAGGGAAATCAGCAGTGGATTTTTGAGAGATTACCCAGATACGATTCAGTTAGATCAATATATAGAAAGATAGACCAGTTTTTTATTTCTGTGTGGCGTCGTTGTTGACGAGGTCGTCGCTTGGGAGGCGTCCAATTTTGAAGCACGTGCACTCAACGTGAACAGCAAGCAGAGAGAAATAGACAGACAGAGAGAGACAGCATGATAGACAGAGAGCGTCTACGTATAGATTAAGAAAGAGAGAGAAATCTTTGCACAGGCCCAACGATGAATTCATACTCTTCCATTGTGTAAAGAAAAAAAATAAAATATAAATATCAATTTAGTTTTTTAGTGGTCTTTCCAAAATGAAAAAAAAAGTCAGTTTGTTTGTTCTACAGGTTACTTGTTTGCATGTGTTTATTCTACGACTTTTTGAAAAACAAAATAGCTAGTTCAGCGGGAAATGGCTAAAAACCAGCTAAAAATGGTACACCCAAAGTTTTCAAATGACAAAAGCCGCAGATGTGTTTTATATATCGATGAAAAGGTATTTTGAAGGGCTAGTTTAGCGGAAAATGGCTATAAACCCGCTAAAATTGACACCCCCACAGTTTCCAAACGACAAAAGTCAAAGATGTGTTCTGTATTTCGATGAAAAGGTATTTTGAAGGGCTTTTGGATAAGCACAAGGCATTTCAGAAACTTTGGGGCAAAGTATTGTTTTTGTCAATAGATATTTTTTTAAAGCGTTTTTTTTTGTTTAGAAGATAGTTATAGTACCCTAAGGCAAGTGTATATAATGTGAGAAAGAGATCATATGAAAGCTCTAAATTTCTTGGCTTATTGCGTTATTCATAAAATTTGCATGACGTCCGCGGTTCGGGTGGTCTGTCTCCCCTCTCTCCCCCTTTCACTGTTCCTCCCTCTGTCTGTCCGTCTGGCGAATCAAAGGTCAAGTCATTACGAACAACCCGATAGTGATAAGAGAACCAGCTGGCCAGTGCATGATTTAAGGCGTGGCACTCTCTATATATTTTGTATTTTTCTTTTGCGTTGGTGATAAGAGTTTCTGCCCTTATCAGAGCCGGAACGTGAAACATCTACAACTTATCGCTCACATCACACATCACAAAGCGGCGTGCGACCAACGTAACAAACAGTCGATTAATCGAGGCGAATTTTCAAATAGATTGACTGGAAGATACGACGACCGTCTCACAAGTCTCTGAATGGGTTGTTCGAGTGGTCAATGGCACTTTCAGTGCGATTCAATCGGGTGAATCGGGGAATGAATGCAGTTTCACTTGTGGGCGTGATCTCTGCATGACATTCACAATTTTATACCCCGTATTTATAACGTTATACGCAGAAGGTGGCGTGGTAAACCTTATAAAGGATCGCGAACGCTACATTTGACACTTAAATGGAAAAAAAAAATTGCTTAAGTTCAGATTTTTAAAAATGTTTTCTTACGTCTTTAATGCATTTTATCAAGACTATTTTCATTATCAAAGACAAGCTCTCAAGACATTTCATTTTCTAATTATTTATAGACAACAATGCATCGCGAACGCTACGAAAAATGAAAGTCGTGCTTGAATTCATATTGACAAATACGAAAATCTGCGAAATGTGGCCAGTAATTTGGAAGGCAATACTCTTAAACAATAATAAAATAATGTAGATTTTCATTTTAGAAATAATTTTGATATGTTACTATAAATTTATTTATTTTTCACGTTTTATTAGAAATTTGAAACGCGACATCGCGAACGTGAGAAGATTTCCATCTAGTTTGTTTCAAGAATTTGTTCATCAAATTATTTTCGATATATCGAAAACAGCTACAATCTTACTATTTTACTTAGTGTTATCGATGGAATGCAAACTGTCCATTTTGGAAATACATTTTTAAGAAAATGGGCAAAAAAATTATATAGGTGATTTTATTTCAATGTAGAATTTATATGTTCATCTTATGGAATTTCTTCTAGCGTATATTATTTAAATAAATAACTTGAATACATTTTTAGAAGAAAATTTCACAAGATGCGAGTTTTTGAATAATTTTACGTTTTATCATTTTTTAGATCAGATCTAATCAGATCTAGATCAGAACTAAATCTAAAATTAACTCCAAGCTGAATTCAATTTCTTGAAAATAATTTTCGTCATCTCGGTTAATTGAAGAATTTTTGACTTCTTTGAATATTATTGATTTTTTGCTCTTCTTTAAAATTTCTAGACTCTTAGTAAAGAGATTTCCGGGTTTTTAAGTGTCATAATCTTATCAAAACTCATCAAGATATTTATTTATAGATAAGTTAAGCAACCATTTGCTGGTCTTTAAATAATATAACACAACATTTTGCCTTTTATTTACTCTCCAAATTTACACTATTGAAACTCTGCGAAAACTGGAACACAAATTGTATATTGAATCGATCAAAAAAGTGAAATACTTTAAGAAACTTCAATAAACTTAAGTTATGCAATAAGATTAAGTTATTTATTTAGAATACACAAAATATAAATGTAAGGATGCAATAAACTAAAATAAAAGACATAAGTAAAGTTTTTTTAATTATTTATAAATATTAAGTATCAAAATCAAATTAATTATAATAATTCTTTTGTGGAAATAAACCCACAATTGTTTGCTATGAATACTCAACAGAGATGAGATAAATAAGCTTTTGAGGAAGCAGTTTCAGAATACTTATTATTTAGTTGTGAAATATTGTAAACAATGAGTCATGCCACAAAATAATAAATAGGAAATCAAATGAGCAATGGATGAACTTTAAATGAATATGTACTATATTTTAATTTAAATTCAAGCAGAAAGTATAAATAAAAAGAAATTAGGTATTCAATTTATTAATAAATTATTTATTTCTCACATATTCTATGTATAAGAATACAAATTTATATAACTTAACTAACTGCCGATTGATTAATAAATTTTATTGGAGCAGTCAATCAGTCAGTCAGTCAGACAATCAATATTTATCCAGCTTTTTTTTATATCACTGTTTGTGGCTTATCTTGGGTTTTATTTGAAGCTACCACATGACGTATACGCCATGTGTGTCGTGACAATTTTCGGGGCGTTGTTGTTTTGTGGGTCGATAACTGTCCCTGCGAATTGTTAATATTGTTGACTGTTTGTTGATTTATTGTTGTTGTTTTTGGAACCCTTGGAGGCTCGTTTCGCAAAACAATGGAAACAACCCAAGTGCGCAGCCAATAAAACACACACCTATTTAATTGTTATTATTACACAAAAAAAAAATATATACATTGTAAAGTTTAAGTTAAAATTTTTTTTTCATTTTGGCATGTATTTATTTTAGGGTATGTATTCAATGCATTTATGTTAAATTAACACAATGTACAATTGCATCAGCATTAAAATAGTCAAAAAAAAGCCTCAAACATTGGATTGCACTGAAAAAATTTGTATGGAGCCCCGATAGTCATAATATTTAAGGAGAAGGAATCAAAAAATTTTTAATTGATTTAAGTATTGTGTAAAATAATAATAAAAATAGTAAAATAAAAAATATTGCTTCAAACACTTTATACTTTGTTTAAAATAATCATAATAAAATAAAGAAAAAACAAAGAAAATCCGGAAATACCAAAAATTTGGACACCATTTGGGTTTCTTTTTAACCCGGAATCCTACATTTTTCTCAGTGCATTGTAGTGCTAACTCAAATAATTTTTATTGTTGTTGTTGTTGACTTTGGAATTTTTTTTCTCAAGTGTGCGACTTTAGTCGATATTTTAGTTTTTGTGACGAATTTTGCCTCATGACGAACAACGTGAGCACAACAATTCAACTCATGAGTGTGTGTGAGTTTTTGGTGAGTGTGAGTGCTTGTGAGTGCTTGTGAGTGCCGTGTTATCGCCGCCAACAGCTTGTGATTATTCGTATCCACGCATCGATCGAGTGTCCATCGATGGAATGCAGTCTGACTGATTGAACCTCTTGTATTCAGCCGATTTGAGATGGCAGCGTGATTTATTAAGTTAATTAGACATTCATTCATTTAGCTATGATTTAAAATTGTGTGCTTTAACTTCTTCTTTTCTTCGAATCAAAATTCATCTATAAATAAAGAATTTAAAACAAAAAGTATATTTTATATAATTATACTAAAATTCTTAAAATTGTTTAATATGTCAATAAAATATATCTAAATGTATGTGATATACATTTTTACATAGGGTACTACGGAAACATAATTTAAATTAGTTTTAAAAATTAATTTAATTTTAATGTCATTTCTAAAAGTCATAAAATTATATTAAAAATTTCAAATCTTTTTTTCATTTAAGAATATAAATTAAAAAACCAATAACATATTTTATTTTATATGTTTCTGTTATATTTGTTATTTTTTCTTTTAGTATTTTTTAGCTTTTATTTTTGATGTATATCTAAATTTCAATAATTTTATTTATTTTATAAAAAAAAATTAAAAAAAAGAACAAATTAGAAATTTACAAAAAAAATTCCAAAATTCATACATATTTTATTTATTGTATTTTTGTGATATTTGGTATACTTTTAAATATTTTTTCTTGATACATATGCAAAACTTTCCTCCATTTCCATTTCTTTCACCTCTAGTCTCGTTTATGAGCTTGAAGTCGGAAATTGTCGTGGAATTCCAATATTGTGCAAAATAAAACCGTCTGTCCAACGTCAAAGTCATGGAATCAATGAATTCGCCATTGTTGTCTAAAATATTTGCATTTATTTATAGAAAACAAGAGCAAAAAGTGGCAGCAACAAACATTAACAATTAAATTATAAATAACACTTGCAACCATTTGAAATGAGTACAAAGTCTTTGCCTTATATTCAATTGAATTGGAAGCGAATTATAAAAATAAAATAATGATCAAGAGACTCCCTCTATCAGTTGGAATTGTGCATGGAAGTTGGGCGTGCACAATTCAGCAGCGATCGAGGCAAAAAAAGAGATCACAGATCAGATCAGGGCAACAATTTAGCACATTTTCATATTGCTCTCAATACCCTGTAAGCTGATGTGCAGGGGGTAAATTGGGTATGTGCTTCACTTTGTGACGGAAAGAAAAAAATGATTATTTAATATTAAACTATAATTTTTATTATTGTACGTATACGAATTTTAATTTAAACTGAAAGTGTGAAAAACAAATTAAATATTAATATTAATGAACCTTTTTTTTTAATTTTCTCTTATTTTTGATTTTAATACAACCTTGAGAATATTTGTTAGTTTGCTTCAAAATTAAATATTTTTAATCAATTTGATCTATGATCAATCGATTTTCATTTTAAATTTATGTCATCTGATATAAGACAAAATATAAATATTTCTAGTAAATACATACATATATGATATATAATGTATATTCACAAGTTCAGTGGAGAAAGAACGACTATGAGATACCGTGACATTTCTTCAAATAAAATATAATAAATATAATACATTTTTTTTTAATTTTTATATTTAGTCTTGAACAGGGTATTTGCCAGTCATGTTTGCACTGTTTTTATGACATTAATCGCAGCACGAGCTGAAATTCAGTTGCCTATTTATTTATTTTTAGCAAAACTCGCGTCGCGTTTCCATAAACAAACAAATAATTAAAACTGAAGATACCAGATTTATATGTTGTGTTTATTTGGCTTATTATTGTTGTTGTCTTTTACGAGTATTTAAAAAGGTAGATCCCAAGTGGAAAAAACTGAAAAGTAAAGAAAAATTAACATGCTTTTGCAAATTATTTGGCCTGGGATTTTGGGGTCATAAATTTAATTGCACTGAATTAATCGAATGTTCCACAAGTTTAATATTAGTGCGCAGGTCGTATTGGGTAATTTCCATTTTCTGTCCCCCTTCGCCTTCCCCCTTTTCGCAGTGAACTGTTAAAATAATGTTGAAGCATAAATAATAAAAGGAATATTATTTTCTGAATTTCTTTTATAAAAACAAATATTAACTAGTTCTTTTTTGATTTAAATAAATAACATTGTAAAGTAAATATAAATTGAATACCTGAATAAATTGAATAACTCACAACTAAAATGTTAATAATAAATTTAAATCCATTTTCAATTTGAAATTGAAAATAGATATGAATATTACGGATTAAAAATATAATCAATACAAATAAAATAGAAGTGAATACAGGAAATTTAAAATAAAAATTAAGTTCACAAGACAAAAATATTTTATTTGTAATTAAAAAATAAAATAACTCAAATAATAAGTCTTTCAATTACTATATGTTAGCTACTTGTAATTATTTATTTTTATTATTATTTTACTTAGTTGTAAATATAAAAGTTAAATCTAACTTCGATAATAAAAAAGTTATAATAAAATTTGCCAAAATATTCTTAACTATTCAAATCAATGTTTTTAAGCTTTAATTTTGTTTTCAGCTCACAAATTGTATTTGCAATCCCGGCTATTTATGAAAATGGAAATTATCATTCAAGAGGCGTTGGCACTTGGCAAGGACAACAACGCGTTGACGAGGAAGCAACAACAAAGTGCGAGACAATCGCAAATAAATAAAAATAAAAATATAAACAAAACAAAACAAGAACAGCAACAATTCTGCGACTTACTAAAAGGTCAACGCGCAAATTCATAAAACGTTGAACCAGCTACAATAACCCTGAAAAGTCACCCAGACAAATGCCTTCTCTGTCACTCTCTCTCTCTCTCTCTCTCTCTCTCTCTCTCTGGGTGTAAAAATGTAAAGCAGGCCGGTCGCAATATCAGCAACAAAATAAAAAAACAACAACCTTAAATGCGTTGAAATTGAACTTTGAAATGATGTCATGCCTGGGCAAGAAAAAAAAACAAAATGAAATTAAATAAATAATCGGAAATACTCGTTGATCGTATAACAGATCGAACAGAGATTATTCAAAAACCCATTGAGACTTCTCAACTGGAGCAACTAGACAGAGATAGAAAGAGAGAAGGAGTGAGAGAGAGACTTGTGTAAAGCAAGTGATTTTCATTTAACTTGGGCAGCAGGTGAAGGTGATCGATCATTGACAACAACAACAACAATAAAAACAACATCAACAAATATCATTTTTACATAAATTGAACTAAAACTTTCAAATGTTAATACCTTGGACATAATTTTAATCAAGGAACTTCACAATTATAATATTTTAAATAAAGATCGTGTATTTTTTTATTGAATTTTATGTAAAATTAAAAAAACGTATTCGTAGTTAAGCAAAATAAAATTAAGAAAACTTTTTAAATTCCAAATTTGGTGTGATTAAAAAAAGCAAACATCTTAAATATACTTTTTTCGGATAGGGTGCCATTAAAACAGAAAAAACAGCTGAAAAATAAAAGGTATAACATATTTTGCAGTTTGAAAGAAAGAATTCTTCAGTCCAGAAATCTTTCTTTGTCTGAAAATTAGAGATTGCTCAAATTTCGTTTTTTAAGTGGGCATTAGAGGGTTAACTTTATTCGCCAGAGGACTATTATTTATTGATTATTTATTTACTTATTTATATAATTATTTATTTAATTATTTAATTCTTCAATTAATTACATATTTTTTATTCAATTATTTATTTATTTATAGCTCGTTACCTTAAACGCTCAATCTTGACCTTGATGAAACCCACGGAAAAAAAAGGCGAGAAACGCAAGCTAAAAAGCTAGCAAAGTTGGCTAAAACCAGTTAACTGTTTGTTGGTGTTTAAACAAAATGCGAATGCTTAAAACGCCAAAAGATTTGTAAGTATTTCATCAGCTTGTTTGATGGTGCTAAAAATAGCTAAGAAAGGGTCTCTCTCTCTCTCCTTAGTCTCGCTCTCTCACTCGTTCCCCACCTCATTTAAGTAGACCTCGAGTCGTATACTTGATATGCTCAATGCCCAGAAATCTGATCAATCATACGCAGCGTGCGCCAATAAAAAATAAAAATCGAACCTACCCCACAAACTTAATTAGCAGCTGTCGAATGAGTGACAGAGACAGAGAGAGAGAGAGATAGGGGGAAGTGAGAGAAAGAGAGAGAGAGAAAGCGTTCTATTGGCATTGCTTTTATTGTTGTTGTTTATGCTTTTCGGTTTAAAAATAGCCAAAAAGGCAACGAGAGTTGAGATCGCAAGGCAATTGGCCAACTGGACTTTGAGCCACCAAAAAAAGGCAAGCCAACAAGTTTTGTGGGCGTTTGCCGGCCGTGTCATGTAAAGGCAAATTAGTGCAATAACAACAGCAACAACAAGTGAGAGTGCCACTGTGCAGTTGCTCGACTTTAAGATGCCCAGTAGAAATTAAAAAAAATAAATGAAAATTAAAGAGTTGTTGAAAAAATTTTGAAATAATGATTAATTTCAAATTTTATAGATTTGCTCACTAAATAATGATTAATTTCAGTTAAACTTTACTTCTCATTATTTTTTAACAAAAACTTATGGAATAATCATTATTTCATGAACTTTATTTTTGTGCTTAAAATAAAACTCAAGTTGATGCTTCGACTTTTTCTAAGGGAATAAAGGCAAGAATGATACATATTCCTAGTCAATAAGCCGAGACAAACCATTATATTAATCCATTTAAAAAAAATCATTAATTTAATTTTTATTCAAGTATTTATTAAATGTCAACCAAGAGCAGATGATCTACTGTACTCTTCAAAATTAAATTAAAATGAAGTAGCTTAGTATGATTTTAAATTAATTTATTTACAAGTGTTAGTAGTAGGCTCAGGTGTATCTCGAAAGGAGTAAAAAATTTTGCAGTTTTTGCTGACAAATAAGAAACAAATAAAAAAAAGGAATAAAACAATTTTTTATTTGACCGAAACCTTAAAATTGAAACTCTGTAAGCCGAAATAACCGTTTAGTAACTGGATAATTTGAAAGGGTTTATATCGTTTATTCGAAAATCAAGTAAAAAGAAAATAAATAAATAAAAACAAGATGCACAAATAATCTGCAAAATCTGCAAAATTTAAAAACCAAGTTAAAATTAATTTCTCTGATATTTTGATGTTAGTTTTGTATTTTATTTTTGATTTTCTTTTTTATTTTTCATATTCCATTTCTAATTTTTAATTTTGTTTTTAGTTTTATTATATTTAATTTGGAAGTTTTGTAACCCAAATCCCAGGAAACTGGACAACAAATAATCAGAAAAAATAATAAAATATTGCAAATTATTCAAATTTAAAAGTATTAAAAACATATAAATGATGTCACAAACAAAGTTTTAAGATTTAAATCTTGTCACAAACTGATAAGTGAGTGCATCATTTTTTTAAGTACTGTACAAAAGTGGGTAAAAATAAAATGCATAATTTCTGTTGATTGCTTTTGGCTTGGGAAACTGTCTGTGTTTTGGCCAGGTTAATACGAGATGGCTGCTTATGCGTCGAATCTGGCAAATTTCATCAGCGCTTTTAATTTATGCAGCTGATGACGATGACGACGACGATCATCATGATGATGATCATGATCATGATCATTATTATTATTATAATCATCATAACGGGGCGTGAGTCCCAAAAAAATATAAAAGAGATCAAGAGCGAGAGTGTTAAAAGAGAATTAAAGAATCGGGAGAGAATTTCGGGCAAACAAGGTTAACGGCTGTGCGAGGGCTGATCGTATAGTTCAATGCACTCGTTGAATGTTGTTGTGTTGGGTAAATAAAATAAAATTCAACACAAATTGAGTGACAGGAGGACAAGGTAACTGCACCCTTGGGTCAATGATATCCCATCCTCCCAAAAAAAAGATACATTTTGAATTCTTTTTATTTTTCATTACTTGTTTGGCGACTGGCCTCGCTGAGGAAGTTGCTTGACCTTTGGGGCGGGTGTAATGCACTATGATTACGTTAAATTCACATGCAGATACAGCTAAAGATACAGATACAGATACATTCATGTAGCTGCAGATACACTTGGTATTTATAGGTTTTTGGGCGAATGTCGAATGTGAAATTAAAAACAAATAAGGAAAATTAATAAATACAAGTTGCAGATACATATGCAAATTAAGCTAGACATATAAATGCAGTTAAAGTTGCAGATACAAATGTAGAGGTGCAAATTCAAATAGATTGCGGATTAAAATACATATACAAATGCAGCTACAGATGCTTTTGTGATATCTATATAAAATTAATAATGGAAAATAATAGAGCATTTAGAACAAATTGCAAATGCTACCAATTGCCAATACTTGTAAGCAATATTTCAAATCAAAAACAAGTGGGAAAGGCTATAGTCGAGCGCCCGACTCTAGGATACCCGTTACTTATTTTAATGCATTTTTTTAATATTTTTTATTGCTTGCTTTTAGGCACTTATATTTTTTAAAAACTGTAATTAGCCATTACCACCTTTCTGTTTGTCCGCTCTTGTTACGATTTAGTAGGATGATAGGTAATAATAGTAGTTAACGATAATTAGTAAAAAAATTATAATATCTTGAAAACTGTGCGTGTGGTGGTTTTTTGCGATTTACAGAGGCGGAAAAAGGCGTGGCAAAAATTTGAAACAAACTTGACCTGCGTGGGGTCTGTGTGCCAAATTTGGTTGCTCTAGCTCTTATAGTCTCTGAGATCTAGGCGCTCACACGGACGGACAGACGGACAGACAGACAGACGGACAGACAGACGGACAGACAGACAGACGGACAGACGGACATGGCTATATCGACTCGGCTGTTGATGCTGATCAAGAATATATATACTTTATAGGGTCGGAGATGCTTCCTTCTCCCTGTTACATACATTGCAACGAATACAATATCCCCTTTTACTTATTTTTATAAGTAACGGGTATAAAAACTGCTTAATCATAAAAATTTTTGTTTTCAACAAATATATGTACATTCAAGTATTTATTATCATAATTTCGTATCTTGAACAAAAGTAAGAGTACTATCTAACTAGTCAGCTTCACTTAAATCAGCGTACTAGTGATTTGAGTCAAGTACTCCATACCTGTTTGAATATTGTAAGTTTTATATGTTCAATTTGTATTTCTATTATAATTATTGTAATTTAAGTTTTGGATAAATTGCCTTTGTGGATTTGGATTTCATTTCATTTTTCTTCCGTTTCTTCCGTTTTTCTTCCATAAATTTCATTGAGTATTAAGAATATATACTTAAAATTTCAACAGAATATCGCATATAGAATTATGCGTCCCTAATGACTTAAATCAAAAAGTTTCAAGCCTCCATAACATTACTTGTACACGCATTGAATAGTTACTCAATTTAAAATGTATATTATATACATATATTATTCTATTGAGTATAAATTTGACAAATGAACTTGATATGTGCATTTATTTACTCACATTTGGAGTTAACATTTGTATTGTCTGATATTTTAATGCATCATCTAAATAATAAAAAACCGCCGTTCACAGATATCTCTCAATCAAAGAAGGACTTGATTCGAATCATCATAATGGCGGTTTTAAGGGAGTATTTTGGTCCCCGAAAGGTGTCCCAAGTGACGCCTCTGTCGTAGCCATTATCGTTATACGTCCCGGTCAGTTTGCTGCAAGAATTAAGTTTATTAGCGAAACTCTAAGACATAATAACATTACATAACTAAGCAAACAATACATAGAGGCGTCAAACAGGCTTTTTTTTTTTTTTTTTTTTTATTTATTTATTTGATTTGATTCCTAGCGCTACAAGACAAGTCTTATAAGTTAGTTTTAGTGGTTTCACTCGCTTCGCGGCCCCAGAGCCTTCGGTAAAAGCCGATCGATCTTTATAATAAAACCCCAGAGCGGCGGAGAGAGAGAGAGAGAGAGCATACAAGCAACAACATGCTCAATCACCAGTTAGTATGTACATACCCTGTTTTAAAAACAAACTCTTTTCCCATTCTTTTTGCCTATTATTGTTCATTAATTGTTATTCTTAGTATTTATTAATTAACAACCATATGTTTGGGGTATAAGATATGGAATAATAAAAAAGAAAAAAAAAATGTTTGTACTTAAAACAGGGTATGCACCAACTGGTGATCGAGCCCGCATATCACCGCGGACGGCAGTCCGCGCTAGTGACGAAAGCAGCACGAAGGGTGCGAATACAGGAAGAATGGACAATTTGCTAGGACTGTCCGATCGGGACAAGTTATATACCGATCGAACGGTATCAATTTAACTTACAAATGTGCATACTAAGATTTTTGGAAACTCACCTGGTTCGTGAGATAAACAGGTGTTAGTGGGAGGGGAAAAATTTAAATTATTATCAGGGGTGACACAGAAATCGCAAGCGAAATAGAATTTCGCAGAAAGCAATTCCGCACGGAAAATTCCGAGGTGCCATAAAACTTCGAGAGATTCAATTTTTTTTTAGCATTTTCACCAACCTTTTCGAACTAGGCTGCTAAGGGTTGACACCTTTTCAGATTAAATTACCCAAAGGTTTGATTAGCAACTTTTTCAAGTTTATCATTGCAGAACATTAAACGTTTATTTTTTTTCTTGTTTAATTAATATAATTTAATTTATTTATGTAATAATTGAATGTTTAGCTAAAAAAAATTTAAAAAGTAATTGGCGCGACAAAATTAATAGTTACTCGACAGCTCTAGCAGTTGTCTGCCATTAGTCTGGCAACTCTTCGTGAAAAATGTTTTCACAAATTGCACAATAAGCTTAAGGTTTTTTTCGATAAACAAATCGATAAAACTGGATTTACCTCAAAAGAGCTATTTTTTAGTGCTTAATTTAAAGAAAACTGAAGTGGTTCCATATATATTTTTTAAAAATCTTACTTCGAATTTTGACTAAAAAATGTGGCATCGCTGACCCTGACTTCGAAAATCTAAATCGGACTAGGTGGCACCATCGGACGAAAACCGACTTAGCGCTAGTTCTTTCCGCACAAAATTATTCTGCGAATTGACCTGTGGCACCGCGAAATGAAATTGATGTGAAATTCAAGCGAAAGCGATTTCTGTGGCATCCCTGTATAGTTAATGGTTGACTTTTATTTTAACTTTTTACTATTTCAATCAAAAATACTCGTCGAATGTCACCTCGATCATTGAAATCCGGTGGTGAGCGGTGGTGAGATTATTTTTGTGCGCGCTCTCTCTCAACAGCGCTCTCTCTCTGCCGTTCTGGGGTTTTACTGAAAAGAGCGTTCCGCCAAAGCCGGCATATAAAGCGAGTGAAATCACTAAAATGCCTGTTTGACGCCTCTATGCATTGTTTGCCTAGTGATTGCATCTTACCTCATCTGACAAGCGTGAAACCACCAGGCACCAGTGCCTTCAATGGCACAGTTTCCATCTATCCAATTGTCATTATCCCTATCAAATGTTGTAAATTTCATGCCTTGATGATAATAGAGTGAATCTCCAGCTGATCCCAAAGCTCTGCCCAAAGTGTGTAATTCATATTGTTGATTTTCATCACCAATTGCAAATGCATCATAAACCTCAAATTTTCGATCTCCCTCAAAATCCTCAAGAACTACCAATAATTCCTGACGTCTGTCTGCAGTCATCGCGTGAATTTTGTCCAAACCTAAGAAATATTCACCATCTGGATTTCCAAATCCATTTTTGTAATCCCTCCAGTTCCGAGTGAAGTTGACGCTTCCGTCCATTCTCCTCAGAATAATCGTCCAACCTCCTTTCATATAACAGGCAGCTTTAAAGGGTCGACTACTAAACCTTGGAATAACTATATCATGGACTCCACTGGGCTTGGCGTCAGAACAATCGTGGTATTCATATATCTTAGTTCGAAGTATTTGATTATCCGCTTCCTTTTCGAATATATATTTCTTCTGCTGCTCCAACTCCGCTTTAAGATTCTGGATTTCCGTTTTAAACACTTGGATATCCGTTTCCTTATCAACTGCGAACTTCTTTTGTTGTTCCAAATCTTCACTTAAAACTTTATTATCAGCCCTGAGAGATTGGACAGTTGATTCCATTTCGTTTTCCTGGTTTTCCAAATCCACTCTAAGTCTTGAAGATTCATTATTCGCTTCCTTGACAAGTACACAATTCTCCCGTCGTTCTATCTCTGTTTTAATAAACTGTATATCCGTTCTGACCAGTTGAATATCCAAATCCTTGGCAAGTGCCTTTGACAAGTTTTCTTTCAATTCGGATAACTGAGAATTTATGGTAAGAATTAACTTAGTTTCATTATATTCGGAATCGTGAATTCCATAAGTGTAGAAAGTTAATGTACTCAATATGAAAAATATATGAATTATTTTCAGCAACATTTTGCGACTTTTCTTTACGGGTTTACACAAAAGACTGACTGAGTCAAAATTCAAATAGTTGCAAAGAAATCAAATTGAAAATATCTAAATCCAAAACATTCAGAATTTGGCAGCCATAACATACATATAAGTATTATTATTAATACCATTTGGAATATATAGAGAAATAGATACAAATGTAGACACAGATACAAATCCAAATCCACATTTAGATACAAAAAATGGCGAGTAAATGTGTAAACAAATAAATTATCAAGTAAAAAAAACAGTATATAAACAAACAATAAATTAATACATAAATACATTTTTGTTTAATTAATTAATAATTGATTGAATACGTTTAAATTTTTCACTCCCACTTACACCTGTTTATCTCACGATCGGTATATAACTCGACCCGATCGGACAGTCATAGCAAATTTTTCATTCTTCCATTGTAAATATGGTAGTCACCTTCGCATCCTTCGTGCTGCTTTCGTCACTAGCGCAAACTGCCGTCCGCAGTGATTGTTTTTATTTATTGGCTCTTGATTCACAAAAGTATATTTCAAATTTAATTCTTTTTAATCTGTTTCTGTCATTTTGATTGTTTGTATCTTCAGCTCTATTTAATTTATGTATTCAATAAATTGTTAATTAATTAAAAAAAATTGTATATATGTATTAATTTATTATTTGTTTATATACTTTATTTTTTACTTCATAATTTATTTGTTTACACATTTCTCGCCATTTTTTGTATCTACATAAATATGGATTTGGATTTGTACCTGTGTCTACATTTCTATCTATTTCTCTATATATTCCAAGTGGTAGTAATAATAATACTTATATGTATGTTATGGCTGCCAAATTCTGAATGTTTTGGATTTAGATATTTTCAATTTGATTTCTTGGCAACTATTTGAATTTTGACTCTGTCAGTCTTTTGTGTAAACCCGTAAAGAAAAGTCGCAAAATGTTGCTGAAAATAATTCATATATTTTTCATATTGAGTACATTAACTTTCTACACTTATGGAATTCACGATTCCGAATATAATGAAACGAAGTTAATTCTTACCATAAATTCTCAGTTATCCGAATTGAAAGAAAACTTGACAAAGGCACTTGCCAAGGATTTGGATATTCAGCTGGTCAGAACGGAAATACAGTTTATTAGAACTGAGATAGAACGACGGGAGAATTGTGTACTTGTCAAGGAAGCGAATAATGAATCTTCAAGACTTAGAGTGGATTTGGAAAACCAGGAAAACGAAATGGAATCAACTGTCCAATCTCTCAGGGCTGATAATAAAGTTTTAAGTGAAGATTTGGAGCAACAAAAGAAGTTCGCAGTTGATAAGGAAACGGATATCCAAGTGTTTAAAACGGAAATCCAGAATCTTAAAGCGGAGTTGGAGCAGCAGAAGAAGTATTTACTTGACACGGAAGCGGATAATCAATTTCTACGAACTGAGTTAAGTAAACACCACGATTGTACTGAGGCCAAGTACAGTGGAGTCCATGACTTAGTTATCCCCAATTTTAGTACTCAGCCCTTTAAAGCGGCCTGTGATGCGGATACTGAGGGAGGAGGTTGGACGATTATTCTGAGGAGAATGGACGGAAGCGTCAACTTTACTCGAAACTGGACTGAGTATAAAAATGGATTTGGAAATCTGGATGGCGAATATTTCTTAGGTTTGGACAAAATTCACGCGATGACTGCAGTGAGGCGTCAGGAATTATTGGTAGTTCTTGAGGATTTTGAGGGAGATCTGAAATATGAGACT
This sequence comes from Drosophila quinaria, assembly GCA_035047525.1. Lineage (NCBI taxonomy): Eukaryota > Metazoa > Arthropoda > Insecta > Diptera > Drosophilidae > Drosophila > Drosophila quinaria. Next base: position 184,581 of record JAWNPO010000007.1, read on the forward strand.
TATGGTGCATTTGCAATTGGAGACGAAGATCAACAATATAAATTACACACTCTCGGCAAAGCCAATGGAACAGCTGGGAATTCACTCTTTTATCATCAATTCATGAAATTCACTACATTTGATAAGGATAATGACGCTTGGGAAGAAGAAAATTGCGCCGTTCGCGGCACTGGTGCCTGGTGGTATCGCTCTTGTCAGATGAGGTAGGATGTGATGCTAATTATTGTATTTCTTAATGCTTCGTTAATAAACTTGAATTCTTACAGCCAATTGACGGGAACGTATAAAGACAATCGGAGCGGAAGAGGCCTTATTTGGGACAGCTTTCGATATGAATACTCCCTTAAACGAGCCATTATGATGATACGCCTTAAAAAGTGAATTCTCAGTCCCTTCGATAACGACTTTGCTGGAGAGCAACCTCGACTGTTTGAGAGACCGATGATTCTAGGGTTGTTGATAATATAGCCGAGTATTCAGCACCGCGGAAAGTAAAAATTTCTGTCAAACATCAAATAAAAAAAAAAGTGGACGAAATTTTTCGTTTGTCACCAATTATTTCGCTAGGGCCAGCAAAAAATGAAATGAAACAGTTTTTTCAACAATATATTCCGCCACCAACACAATCTCTTAATCGTCAGAGTTAATCCTTTTAATTTTTTTGAAATTAGTTGAACTGTTTTATTTATGTTCCACACCCAAGAAATAACTAGCAAATTCCTGACATAATAATTCAGCTGTGCTGGAGACAGGCTTTATATAATAAAATCAATATATTGATATTTTTATAAAAAAAACAAGTGGGAAAGGCTATAGTCGAGCGCCCGACTCTAGGATACCCGTTACTTATTTTAATGAATTTTTTTATATTTTTTATTGCATGCTTTTAGGCACTTATATTTTTTAAAAACTTTAATTAGCCATTACCACCTTTCTGTTTGTCCGCTCTTGTTACGATTTAGTAGGATGATAGGTAATAATAGTAGCTAACGATAATGAGTAAAAAATTACGTGGGGACTAACAAAAGTTCGGTAAGTTGGCGACTTTTAAATCGTTTTTCAAAATTCCAAAAGTTTCAAACATTTCGCAATACTTTTACGAGCTTATATTGTAAATTTTGAGCAAATCGGATGAAATAGAGACTAGAAAAAAAAAATTAACTGAAGGTACCTCAGATGAAATTCCACTACTAACGCAAACAGAAATTCTCTGTAGCCGTTTATTCAGTTTTCAATGCAAACTAAAGCCGGTATAAATATTTGATTATTGTCAAAATGCCTATGAAACGATTACACCAACTCTGAAGGGTATTTCAAAATGTTTCCAAAGATTCCAGGCAGGACATTTTTTTGTAAAGGACGAACCCCGTGAAGGGAGACCAAAATCTTCGAGGGACGAAAGAAATGTGATCCTAGCTAGAGCAAAACTTGCCGGAAACCCTTGATTTACCCAGGATATGATTGCTAGTAAACTGGACTTGAATGCCATGGCCGTATCTCAAATATTGCATTAAGATCTGATGAATCCGAAGAAGTATAAGCGATGGGTTCCAAGCATTTTAGATCAGGCCTAAAAAGAAGTTCCAATGCATTTTGCCCAATATCTTTTGAATAAATAAGAAAATGGGAAGTCCAGCAACTTTACTAAAATTGTTATTGGTGCCAAAACTTGGTTTAATACATGCGACCCGGAAACCAAACAGTAGTCTAAGGAACGGAGCGCCAGAAGAGCCAAACCACCCATTAAAAAGCTTTAAAAGCAAGATTTTAAAGAGTGTTTTGAGAAATGGATTTATAGGCATAAGAAATGCATTGAAATTAATGACGATTATGTAGAGGAGATAAAAAAATACGAATATTAAGAATAAATACAAAAAAAAATATTTCGAATTTTTTTTGGGGTCAACTTACCGAACTTTTGTTAGTCCCCACGTATAATAGCTTGAAAACTGTGCGTGTGGTGGTTTTTTGCGATTTACAGAGGCGGAAAAAGGCGTGGCAAAAATTTGAAACAAACTTGACCTGCGTGGGGTCTGTGTGCCAAATTTGGTTGCTCTAGCTCTTATAGTCTCTGAGATCTAGGCGCTCACACGGACGGACAGACGGACAGTCAGACAGACAGACGGACATGGCTATATCGATTCGGCTGTTGATGCTGATCAAGAATATATATACTTTATAGGGTCGGAGATGCTTCCTTCTCCCTGTTACATGCATTGCAACGAATACAATATCCCCTTTTACTTATTTTTATAAGTAACGGGTATAATAAGAACACAAGAGCACCGAAAATCGACGACAAACGATTAAATTTTATTTTGAAACAAGTGGGCGAGGCTACAGTCGAGTTTTCTCGACTCTTGGATACCCTGTGCCAGTCTCCATAAAGTATACAGGGCTGTTCCTGTTTCACTTTCGATAAGATGTGTCGAAATTGAATTGACGGGTGAAATGTAAAAATACTTTTTATATTTTTTTAATAGTAATTTTTTAATTGAATAACAAATTTTACAATACAACATTTTTTGTAAATATTTAACTTCTGCTTTGGCTTGATTAATTTGCATTCGATCTTTCCGATTTTGACAAAATTTGGACAGAATGTAGTTGACAGTCCCAAACATACAATCTTAGTACAGACTGAGAGTTCCTTTTTTAGGTCGAATCATCATAATGGCTGTTTTAAGGGAGTATTCGGATCCATGAAATCCGAACCAAGTCACGCCGCTGACGGAATTGCCTCTATACGTCCCCGTCAATTGGCTGCAAGAATACAAGTTAATAAACGAAGCTCTGAGAAATAATTAACATTACATCCTACCTAGGGGTACAAGCATAATGCCACCAGCCACCAGTGAGTTTCATGGCGCAGTTTCCCTTTTTCCAGCTGTCATTATCGTTTTCATATGTAGAAAATTTGTCGCCTTAAAGACTTGAGAGTGAATCCCCAGCTGTTCCTTTGCCATCGCTCAGAGTTCGTAATTCATATTGTTGATCCTCATCGCCAATTGCGAATTCATCATAATTCTCGAATCTATGCTCTCCCTCAAAATCCTCAAGAACTACCAATAATTCCTGACGCCTTTCTGTAGTCATCGCGTGAATTTTGTCCAATCCCAAGAAATATTCGCCGTCTAGATTTCCAAATCCATTTTTGTACTCAGTCCAGTTTCGATAAAAGTTGACGCTTCCGTCTATCCTTCGAAGGATAATTGTCCAACCTCCTCCTAGAGTTTCCGTATCGCAATCCGCTTTAAAAGTTTGATTACTAAACTTTGGGACAAGAATTTCATGGATTCCACTGAACTTGGCCTCAGTACAATCCTCACTGTATTTATCTGATTTTTCTACCAACTTTCCTAGTCGTTCCACTTCCCTTCTTAGAGATTGGATATGCGATTCCTTCTGAAGGACATCTTTGTTCTGTTTTTCCAGGTCGGCTCTTAAGGATTGAATATCCGTTTCTTTATCAATTACCCACTTCTTTTGTTGTTCTAACTCTGCATTAAGACTCTGGATATAAGTTTTAAACACTTGATTATCAGCCCTAAGAGATTGTATAACAGCTTCTTTTTCGAGCATATATTTTTTCTGGAGTTCCATCCACTCATCTCTCAGATTTTGGATATACGCTCTTGAAGATTCATTATCCGCTTCCTTGACAACTACACAATTCTTCTGTCGCTCTATCTCTGCTCGAATAAACTGAATATCCAAATCCTTAGCCAGTTCCTTTGTCAACTTTTCCTGTCCCGCCCTAATAAATTGATTAGTTGAGATAACTTTCAATATTTATGATCCTTACCTCAACTCGGATAATTTAGAATTTATTTCAACAATTAACTTCGTTTCATTACATTTAGAAATGTGAATTCCATAAGAGTAGAAAGTTAATGTACACAATATGAATAATATATGAATTATTTTCTGCAACATTTTGCGACTTTTCTTCACTGGATTCCACAGAAGACTGAATCAAAAATCGAATGGTAGCGAGAAAGTGATTTTGAAAATGTAATTAAATAATACTTATATACATTCTGAGTATATATTCATATCTGAATCCACAAACATTCAGAATTTGTCAACCAGTTCCCTCGCATTCCAAGAATTGCAATAATCATATAACACATATATAAGTAGTATATACAATAGATACAGATAGAGATAAAAATGTGGGAACAGATACAAATCCAGTCGCATATTTGGATACAAATAATGGTAGGTAAATAAATAAATAAATTACTAGTTAATAAATATGGCTAATAAAAAGTTATTATAAAATTATTTGTTTGATTAATTAACAAATGATTGAATAGTTCAATTAAAGAAAATAATGCAGTACAATAAAATTTGATAAGCAAATTCTTGGAAAAACTAGACGGAAATCCTGACACGTTCGCGATGTCGCGTTACAAATTAGTAATAAAACTTGTAAAATAAATAAAATGATAGTAAGTTATTAAAATTATTTCTAAAATGGAAAACTACATTGTTTTATTATGGTTTAAGAGTATTTTCATCCAAATTACGCAGGTTTTCTATAAATAATTCGAAAACGACAAGTTTTCAAAGCTTGTCTTTTAAAATAACGGGTGAGAAATTTATTTTGAAAATGTCAACTTTTGTTTTTTAATTTAAAGACGTACAAGTGTCGCGTTCTCGATCGTGGAAATACCCATATACAGATAGAGAAAGCGATAGATGGATACTATATTTACAGATACAAATCTAAATGATGGTTTACAAATAAATAAATAAAGTCGAACTTCCCTAACTCGAACTTCCCTAACTCGAATTTTCTCTAACTCGAACAAAATCGAGTGGCAATAGCGTTTACTAAGGAAATTTCATACAATTCTGCTTCCCTAACTCGAACTTCCCTAACTCGAATTTCTCCTTAACTCGAACAAAAATATTGGCACGTGCTTCTGTAAGTCGAATTTTTCGGGGAAATCACCAATAAATTGCGTTTTATTTTTGTTTCTGTTTTAATTTGAAGTTACTGTTTTCTGTTACCAGCTCGTTTGGGTATGATATAATGATGTACATTAACATATGGTGATCCAATATGATAAAATATTGCATAAACAATTCTAGGGGCTAGTGAAATAGCCTTAGGAAAGACACAGTTTACAAGTGATGACCACTACTATATAGGGCCTTAAATAAACTAGAAGTCCTTTTTTTTAGAAAATAATATAAAAAAAAAATCAGTCCTTAAATTCCGATTATTTAAGTTATGTTTAGCTTGAAGAATAAGAGAAATTTAAAATTTAAAGTATAGTAAGGTACGAGTAAAAGTAATTTGAAGTCAATGAATTAATGTTACTAATTTATGATATTTTTAGTTTTGTTTAACTTTAAGGATAAAAAATTAACAGCTCGCAGTTTGAATGTATGAGTTTGTAGTAACCAGTAAGTAAGTAAGCTGGTAAGCCCGACAAGATAAAAAACAAATTAAAATGTTCACAATTTAATATAAATGTACATGTAGTTTCATTTAAAAAACTAAAAAAAAAAATTCCCTAACTCGAAGTCTCCCTAACTCAAACTTTTTTCTTGGATAATGGTGATTCGAGTTAGGGAAGTTCGACTGTAATTACAAATATTAATATGTATGTGAAACAATTAAAATATTTTTTACAAAATTAATATTAATAAATTCTTTTTTTAATTGATTGACTAAATTAATTAAATATTGAAACCCAAAAAAAAAAGAGTGCAGAGTTTAACGAATTTCAAAGCCACTAATATTTCTAATGAAATCCCAGTTGACCAAGAGGCCAGTGGATAGGGGGTGGGGTAAGGATGGGTAAGGGGTGGGGGGCTATTGGCTGACTTATGTTAACCGCCTTTTTTTGGTATAATCAGCTGCGCCATATGTTAGCGCGGATTATTCGTGCACATTTTCTGTATATTTATTGCCCATGCATAACTTGCAATTCCCCCTGCCCCTCCTCTACCCTGCCGCCCACTTCAAAATTGGCTAAATGTCCTTTTTTGTGGCCCGTTGTCCTTTGGCCGCTTTTTGGAGAGGAAGCTTTTCATTTCCTGCCGCTGTCAGAACATTTTTCAAATCTATGAGCTTCGAATGCAAAGCGAGAAATTTCCATTAAAATGCAATAGGTGCAAATTAGAAGACAAAAAACGCCCGGCAAAAAATAATAAAAAAAAAAAACTAACAAAAAACCGGTAAATGCGAATAAAATGTAGCCAAAATAGGTGTATGCACGACTGCAGATACCCTCTATGGACAGTGCATTAAAAATATAAGCAGCCCGTATTTATATTTATTTATTTATCTAATATATAAATAATTGTATTATAAAATTCAATGGATCAAAAAAAATACAAGTATTTATTTATTTATTAGTTTTTTTAGTTCATTAATTTATACTTATATAATTTTATGATTATTTATTTATATTATATTTAAATAATTACACGTATTTTTTTTAGTTTTTGATTTTAATAACTAAGTTTTATATGAACAATGTTATTTAATTAAATCATTTATATTTATTATTATTTATTTTTCTTATCTCTAAATAATTTCATTTGTATAATAATTATTGGGCTAGCAACAGATTTTATTTTTTTATTATTTTATTATTTATTTTTAATATTCTTTTGAATTTGAATAACTAAGTTTTATTTGAATAATATAATTTAAAATTTAAAGTAATGAATAAATTAATGTTTTATTTTTAAAATTTCTCTGTTTTATTATTTTTATTAAATATTGTTTTGAAAGTCTTGTTCTAAATTTGTATTAGTTTTAATTGTTGTTTGCCTTTAATATTAACTAATTTTATAAAGTATATGTAATTGTTTATGAATTTTTTAGTTTTGTATTTTAATAATTCCTGCCCATTTACCATTTGCATTTTTTTGAATTTACAATTTTCTTATTTTTTGCATTTTTTACATTTTTTCTCATTCGAAGTGCGCCAAACCAATTTTGGATTAACTTAATTAATTTTCCAAAATTTTCAATTTTGGTTTTTTTTTTTTAATTTAATTTATTTAATTTTATAATTCATTGTAAAATTTTATATTTCATAGTATTTTCAAATTCCAATAAGATAATGTAAATTTATTTTTCAGCCAAAAAGTATGCTGCATTTTATTCGCAGCAACTCGAGTTGCCAACTTTCGTAGAAGGCGTAGCCAATCAATCGGAGCTAAAATTGACAAGGCGGGCCATTTAAATTGAAATGTAGTTTTAATTTGCAAAGAAATTATAATTGCCTAAATTAAATTAATTATAAGTTACACAAAAGAAAACTGATCGTTTAAAGAACTTTGAAAGTTTGTTCCTCTCGAGGTTGTACAATTTAATCCAAAATCAAAAGTTCAATAATCGACAAAAATCTAACGAAAATGCATTGAAAAAATTTAGAAATCAAGCTTAAAAATTAACGAATATTGAATATTCTCAATTGGGGTATTTTTTTTTAAAACTATCGTCCTTTTTCAATGGTGACAAGGCTGCCACCTAACAAAACTATCGCTGATTTTTTTTCTGTGAGCCAAGGCTGCCACCTTTTATTTTTGCCAAAGTTGGGGCCAAGGTGTTGTTGTTGTCCCCACCGCCGGTTCGGTTGTTTCGTTCGTTCGTGAAAAATTCTTTGTTATTTGCATTTATTAAAAAACATTAAGAGTTTAAGAGAGAAAAATAAGGTAGCAACAATATGAAAACTTTGAGTAAAAAAAAACTATAGAAAGCAATTAATTTATATTGTGTAAAATTGTGAGTAAAACGTGCGCTGTATTTCGGCTTTTTGTTTTGATTCTTATCATGCTGCGAAGCAGAAGAACAAAGCGCGCGTCGCAATGAAAAATAAAGTCAAAACAAAATGGTAAAGCTGTGAGAGTGCGCGCGCAAATGAAATGAGAGAGTAAAAAAGCACTCGCTGTTGCCGTCGCAGTCGCAGTCGCGGCCTCTGCTGCTGCTTAACGACAGCAGCGACGCTATTTTATGTTGAGCTTTCGGCGCTAAATGACTTGAACGAAGCAGCGCAGCGACATCGACATCGGCAGCATTTAGTTGTGAGCAAGACTTTGCACTGTTCGGACGTTCGCTCGCTTACGTTACGTTACGCTACGGAAAGCAACGTCACGTCAACGCTACGCCGACGCCGTTGACGACGCCGTCAACTTTAACAACAACAACAACAATTGACAATTGCTAATCAGAATGTTTTATAAATCGAATTGATTCCAATCAGTTTCGCAATGCGATTGTCGCGTATTAATTAATTATTAATTAATTACAAAGTTGAAAATACACACGAAAAGGTCACATAAATAATCAAAATATAATTATTAAATAATTGATATTTGATAACTGCATGCATTCCAATTGCATTCCAATTTAAATTCCAATTGGTGATTACTACTGCAGTGTATTGTGATTTAGTGTGGATTGTAAGTGTGTGCGTGCGTGTATGTGTGTTAATTTGTGGATTCCGCCGGTAAATGTCAACAGGGATTTAATGTAGACGCAGCTTATTGAAAGCTCTCAACTCTCTCGCCGCATTGGACTCCAAACAATGTCACGACGCAAACAGTCGAATCCAAAGCCGTTCAATAAAGGTGAGCACACTTAACCCATTAACACCCCCGCCTTAACCCATTAACACCAGCAACCTCAACTCATACAGTCAGTCGGGTAACATTTTTCACAAATTGAAAAATTCCCAAAAATTGACATGAAATTAAAAAATAAATCTTTAAAAAAAACAATTAAAAATTTACAATATTTACAAAAATTAAGTACTTAACATTTTAACATATTCCTTGATTTAGTTTCTTATGGTTCCTTAAACATGTTTAGAACCTATACAATAATAAAAACATTTTAAAAATATTCATCGTTGTCAAAACAATTACTTGACCAAGAGCATAAAATCATTGTGGATTTATTTTTATCATTTTAAATTGATCGTTTTTAAAAACAACTTTTCAATAGCCAGGTTCTAATAGTAAGTACATTAAATATAAACTTTTTGATGTAAAATTTTAATACAATTTTGAAATAAATGCAGCTATTTTATTTTTTTTAAATATAGAAAACTTTGAGTTTTCATTTTGCAATGAACACATTCCTTTTTTATTAGATAAATATATCGCCTATATTTATAATAGAGTAATATAAAAAAATTGTTGAATTTAATTTGTATGTCAAAGCGCTTTTTTGACACACTGTACATTCTCTCTGCTCTACAAGTTACACTTGCTTTAAGTTTAACTTATAAACAGCATTGTCAGCTCGTCATACACAGATTTATTTGTTGTTTTCTGGGTTTTCCATATGTGAACGAACTGTGTTCCGTGTTCTTTTAAAACAAAACAAAAACTATGCAATTGTCAAGTTGATTTAAATTTCAATTAAAATGTCATAACTACAGATACCCTACAAATGATTTACATATTACACAATTTATTATTATGTATCGTTTAATTTTAATCATTAACAAGTTATTGAATAATGTTAAATAATTTATAGTTTAAAACTAAATCAAGAAAAAACCACGTTTGTATAATTTTCGTTTTTATTGCTGGTTCTTACTATTTATTATGGCTTTTATAACAAGTTAAAAAAATTAATTAATTAAAAAAGTAAAAACAGTGACTGACAGCTTATTTCAACCAGCACAAAAAGCAACTTTAATCAAAAGCTTAAACTACATCTAAATAAGAAAAAAATAAATACTAGCGAAGTAATTTAAAAAAAATATATTAGCGAAGACATTTTTTTTAAATGTTTTTTATTTGCAGACAGACAAAAAGTTGATTTTTACAATAACTCAATAATTTTCAAGTAATAATAATTATTATTATTAATTATTAATTATTAATTAATATTATCAAATTATGAGTTTATATAACTTTAGTTTTCTGTAAATAATTTTGATTAGGTTTGTATTTTAGTTTGTAGTAATTGAAGCTTTTGATCTTTTATCTGGCTATTTAAAGTTAAAAGTTGAAATTATTGATTTGAAATATAAATATTGTATTAATAAATAATTGGTTATTAATTATTATTTAATAATTTATAGGTTAAAACTATTATGGGAACATAAACACATTTATATAAAATTTGTCATTATCAATTTGTCATTATGGTTCTTAAAACATGCTAAGAATGTTAAATTTTTTTATTAAATACTTAATTTTTCAAAAAAAATGTGTCTGGATAAAAATATGAGTAATGAAATGTTGTGAATTTAAATAATTTTAAACACCCAATATATAAAAATAGTAAGAGAGTTTTTTTATTTGGTCAAGATAATGGCTTGACTAACTGTAGTTTTTTTTTTGTTGTTGTTGAGGTAAATGCAATGAAAATGAGTTTTGATATGTTGATCGGACACACCTTGTTCAGAGAGTTATTATTAACTAATTACATTTTGTTGTTTGCCATTTGTCATTTGATATATGTATTTTTGCATTTTTCGGAATCGATAATACGTGCTCAGAGCTGACCATAACTTAAAGGGTGGAGGGGTGGAAAGGGGTGAGGGGTAGGGGTAGGGGAGAGGGGTCGGGGGTGTTAAGCTTTCGCTCTTGAACTCCTTATCGTTGCTGCAGTTGCTGTGAGCACGTTTCTGTTTCTGTTTCTGTTTTCTGTTCAGCTTCGAATTCGATTCGCATTTTGTACTTTATTTTTTTTGCTCAGTGATATCAGCAGTCATGCAAATAAAATGTACGGTGTGTACACACTGGATAACAACAATATATATATGTGTGTGTGTGTGTGTAACGGCTTCAGTTTCAGATAAATTAGCGCGCTTATCTAGCCAGCTGTTGTTGTTGTTGTTGTTGCACCTGCGCCTTTGCTTTCTTCTTCTAGCTGGAACACTATCATAGGCTCACCCCTTCCCTCTTCTCTCTGTCCCCCTCTCTCACCATCTCTTTCTTTGGCTCTACTCTCTATGCGCTGTGAGCCGCTTTTGCATATTTATCTTTTGCACACTTGCTGCGCTGCTTCGCACAGTGGCAAAAACGCTTTGATTAGCTTATATAAATTAAAATAATCGAATTTTGAATTAAACAATTACTGTCTTTCTTTTTAGGATGGCTTAAATGTTCTTTAGCTTATATTAATTAAAATTTTTGAATTTAGATAAAGTTATCCGATTTCCATAAATTTTTCAGCTTTTTTCGTCAACATTTTCTATGCAGAAAAAAACCTATATATTATCTTGTAAAAAACTACAGGTATACCAAGGATAAATAAGCTGTTCAATTTTTATACTCATATTTTTGTTATTTCTCTTTACTATGAAATAAATTTTGACTCGATATCTCTCACATGCCCCGTGCTAGAATTTTTAAAGTGTCAACACTTTCTTGGGTTTTAAATACCCATTAGCATAAAATGGGTTAATGTTTTTAACGGCTGACATAAATCTCTCCTTTAGCTGTCTTTTAGATGTAAAAAATTAATTGACTTCGGCTTTTATTTCAAATAAATTCCAAATAACACAAAATCGAGAAGTTTTTAAATATTTTATTTTCATACATATTAATTATTGTATGCTAATGTAGCCGTTTTGTCCACTGTGCGTCGTCCACATGGCTGCCTCTGTTCTTCCTCTTCCTCTTGTTCTTTCAGTCATTGCTGTTGTTGCTTTTAAATTTCTATAGCTTAAAAGCGCGCAGTCGATAAACTTTTATCACAACTGCAGCAGCAACAAAAATAACAACAACAATGAAAACGAAAACTGTGCAAAAGTTGTTGTTGTTGCTTGAATTAGTGCAAGATATGGCAACGCTAAAGAGTAACGGGGCACAGTGGTTCACTTACAAAATGTAAACATGTGGCAAATGTAAAAAAATTAAAAAAAAAAAATGAAGCCAAATTCGAAATCATTTAATGCAGTCATAGATTCTAAAAATGGCTTCGTTTTTTACCGCTTCGCCGGTAGAACTCATTAAACATAAATCAATTTTTCAAAATTAAAATAATTTCAAAAGAGATATGTTTCTACAAAGCGTATCAAATTTGTTTTTTAATTTTTTTTTAAACACTTTTTTTTAAAATAGGTTGTTTTGAAATTTTGCAAATGTCGTCAGAAGAACAGCAAGTTGCATTTTTGACAAAACGTGCCACTGTGCGGAGTCGGTGTAGAGTTTTTGGGGTTTCGTTGAGTTTTTAGTCGAGTCGTGACTTGAAGTTGCGTCCCTCTGGGCCGCTGACCCGTGCAAGAGAATAGATGAACACTTTGCGTTTATTTTTTACGCTTTTTTTATTTATAAATTTTAATTACGGCTTATCACTAATTTTATGTTAATTGCCAGCTGTTGTTTGTCTGTTCTACTATGTGCATTATCTGGCTAAAAAGCAACAGAGCCCAACAAAAGACACGACCATCACAACTTGGTCGTCATAGTCATCAGTTTGTCAGGTTCTCGTCGTCGTCGTCGTCGTCATGCGGGTGACAATTTCCAAGTAGAGCTCCGGGCTCAGCTGAATTCGAATTCGAGTCAAGTTGACTCTTGAACTAGCCAAAAGTGTTGCTACATTTTCAGAAGCAACTAACAAATATTTTTTTTAAAAGCTGTTTTTTCAGATTGAAAATTAAAAAATAGTCTACAAAAATTTAATCATTAAAAGCAGATGACTTTTTTGTACCTGTAACGTATTTTATTTTAAATTGATAAAAAAAAATGGTTTGTTGATTCTCGACGCTATTTTATTTTGCCTCGAAATTTAATAATCCTTAAAAATAGAGAAGACTTCTACATATTCTACATATAAGGTCATCTATTTATGTATACCTGTGTTTATTTTTTATATTCTTCTTCAAAAGTTTACAGCTAAAATTTGTAAGACGTGAACTTTTTTTAACTATTATGTTTAAATATTAATAAAAAATAAATAATTTATGTTAATTTTTTCAAAATAAAATAAAATAAAAATGATTTGCAAATATACATATTTGCACACTTTTCACTATTTTATGGGAAAGTCTTAATATATTTTTGTCAGTGTAAAGCAAACATAATTTTCGATAATTTTTTCTGAAACTTTGACTTTAAAAACCGACAGATTTGACGGGAAAAAAGCTGTGTTCTGTCTGCACTGCTAGTGATGGCTCCCCTTCTCTACCTGCCCCCCTCCACACCACTTCGGCACCTTTCGCCCTCCTCGTTAGCTATCGGCGAATACGTGTCATGCGGCTCATTCTCATTTGGCTTCGTTGATGATAGCAAGCTTAAGTATGTATGTACATACATACATACAAATGTAAATATATTATCGTATCATATGTATATACATACATACATATGTATTGGCGCACTGCAATTGCAATTGCAGTTTTGGCTGATAAGCCCAAAGCTCAGGTTGCACTAGATAAGTAGCTAAGTAGCTATATCAAGGCCACCCTGTGTGCTGTCTCAGTCGCAGTCGCAGTCTCAGTCTCTGCTGCTGTCGCTGCATCTCTGTTATGCTCGCTGCTTTAGCGCTGCCGCTTCTTCAGTCAGTGTTGAAAACTTTTGATTGAAAAAAGCTGTTTTTGACAGGAGGAACGATGCAAAGAAGCTGAATAATGAATTTAAAAAATCTAGTTGTTCCATTCATTAATTTTCGCATTTTCTCACGAAAGGCGAAGAGTGAGCGCACAAAATCAGTTGCTCAGAAAGAAACTGAACAATTTGAGCAGCAGCAGCTCTGTTATTTTCATTATCATATAATAATCCTGTTCCTATCATCCGCAGAAATTTATTGGAAGGCTTATAAGTACAGCAGACATATCTGTAAATGTATTATTCTTAATAAAACATATTATTTTCATTTTAAGTAGCAATTGAACCAATTACCTTATATAAAGTAAACTGTTAAGTATCAATGGCAATCTTAATCAGGTCTTCAAAAGTATTGTTGCCTCCAGAATCCTTATGGGAATTGACTTTAATCCAAAATTTGCCCCATACTTTTTTGCATTGACAAAAAAAAAATCCAAAATTTGCCCCATTTTTTTTTGTATGAACAAGAAAAATCTGAAAAAAGGCTATTCAACAAAAAGTCCCGCCCCCGCTGTTTGCAAATTTTTATAGCAAATGACCTTTGAAAACAGCCGGATTTGTTGGGAAAAAAGCGAATTTGGCACCACTGTCAGCCACTGGATTGAAATTGTTTCCAACTCAGCCAGTGTTGCCAGAATTTTGACAGTTATAATAAGAATGAAATTAAACATAATGAAAATTAAAAAATATTAACATGTTTAACTCAAAATACAAATCCTTAACGCAGCCAAATAATCAAATAAAAGTATGCTTTTATTTTTTTTTATTGATTTTGAAAAAAGGTTAACATTTTAAAATGTGCTATAAATAGTTTTCATAATACGAGCATCTGTCCGCTGTCGCTGCTCTGCCCGCTGCCTCAGCTGCTGCTGTCGCTGCTCTGCTCGGTGCCTCCCTCTCTCTCACTCTCACACACTCGCTCTACGGCTGATGATTAACCGTTAAAGTTGTCCACTTCAATTACGAGCATCAATTACGATGCGGAGCAAAAGAGATGAAGCGAGGGAGATGCATGCGAGAGAGAGCAAATGAAAGATAAGCACTCGATACGAGAGCTTTGGCCACTTTTGACATTGTGTTTAATAAGCGCGATAAGCTTTTGTCGTTGTTACTGTTTTTGTGTTGTTGTTGGTTTCGCATTGAAATCGTACCAGGAAATATCAGCAGTGAGATAAATAACACTAACAATAACAACTAACAACGCCAACAGCAACAACAACAACAACAACAGCAACAAAAACTTGCATTACAAATCACAAAAAATGTTGTTTTCATTCTGTGTGTACTCGCAATAAGTTCGTTTTATTGTTATTGTTGTTGCTTTTTGGACAGCGCATTTGCATATCAACAGCAATAGTGATAGCAAAGGGAAGGGAAAAGGGGCAGGGGAAGGGGAAGGGGAAAGGGGCAGGGACAGGGGAAAGGGAAGGGAAGGAACTTGGGAACACTGGAATCTTGAGTCACAAAGCGCTGTAAACAATTGAGATATTAAAATAAAAATCCGAGTCTCTTATCGAAATGAAACTAACACAAAAAAATTATAATATGATATTTAGAATAAAGAAACTGAAGAATAATAAATAATATAAAATATAAAAATAAATAAATGAATTTTTCACAAAATACAAAGTGTACAAAGTGATTAATGAGTTTCGATCTGATAAACTAAAGCGATTTCCAAGCATAGAATTCTAAAAATGGAATTGGAATTTTTGTAATCTTAATCGATGTGATGGAATTTCTGTGAATTTTTAGTTAAGAAAATATAGAAAATATATTTCAGATTATTTATAAAATAAAGAGCTTTGTAAACACATCGATTGTATTTATAAACATATTTATAAAGAAAATAAAAAGAAAGAACAATAAAACTAAAAAGATAAATATATTTTTATCAATTATCCGAAATGATGATCCAAATTTTTTAAATTATATGTTATGTAAGTGTTTAATTAAGATAAAATCTTTTCGATGGGATGAATTACAGAAAAATTTAGAAAATTCAGATCTACTAAAAATGCAAACTAAATTAAATTTTTAAAAAAAAAAATTGTTGTTTTTTTTTTCCTAATTTTTTATTATATTTATTTTTATTAAATTGAAAACCTTTTTTAAAATAATTTTTTTCACTTTTATTTCAATTATTTTTTATTATATTTATTTAAATTATATAATTTTCAAAATACAAAATTGGTGCGAAATTAAATTATGTTTATTTTAAAGCAAATTTAATAATACAATTTTAGATTAGCTAAAATTAGGTAATCTTCAATCTAAAATTAAAAGATAAAAGCAAAGTTGGTTTATTTTAAAGAAAATTTAATTATAAATTTTTGAGATAAAATATAGTTTTAAAACTAAAGTTCAAGTAATATACAATATCTTATTAAATGATAAAATCAAAGTTCATGCATGCACATGACTATATAGATTGGAATTTCCATTCGTTTGAGGCACTGTTGTTGTTGTTAGCTGATTAATCATTATTGGCTTACGTGTGGAAAGGGAAGTGGCAAGGGAAGGGAAAAGGTAAGGGGTTAGGGGGTTTGTCGATTGTCCGAATCGTTGTTCTAATCGTCAATGAAATCGAAATAAACTTGAAATTTGATGCCCAAGCAGCGATAATGTTTTGTAGTCATTTTGAGAGACAAGCAACAAAAAGTATTTAAAAAAAGGCAACAACAACAAGTTAAAAAACAGCTGTACGCTTGTAGATAGCTATGGTTGTTGTTGTTGTTATTGTTGTATGATTTGTACAGCTCGTGGTTATCAGCTGATCTGATGGCAAGATTGTCGCGCTTTGCCTCAAAATGAGAATGAACTGAAAACTGAAACTGAAAACACAACGACACAAATTGTAGCAACAACAACAACAACAACTAAAAACTGAAAAATACATAAAACAATGTTTGTTGTTGTTGGTTTTTAGTGTTGTTGTTGTTGTTGCTCGTCGTCTGTCTGGCTGTTTTATAACAATTTCAAAAGATTTTCAACAAAAGATAAAAATGTCAATGTGATTTGGCTTGTCGGATTTTGTAGACTGGGCTGTGGCAACAACTATATATATGTATATATACAGATAAACAGATAAATGCATATATACATTTATACATGTGCATATGTGTGATTACTAAGTATGTACCATCAGTAAATACTTAAATATATATGTACATATATGGCTTTATTTTTAGTGCTTACACGCAGAAAAAAAATAATTACTGTCATAATTGATTAATCATATTGCGTTTAAATAGAAAAAATATTTATCAAAACTGTTTTTAAATTAAAATCAAGAAATTAATATAAAAGATAAAATAAATTTTAAATTAGAACATATTGCATTTAATTTGGGATTGTATTATTAAAAGTAATTTTTAATTAAAAAAAATAAAAATGTTACTTGATATAATAAATTGTAAAAAAATATACATTTGGATTTCACTAAAAACATATTTTAATTTAATAAAAAAAAAACTCTTATCGTAAAAAATTCCATATTGAGTTTTACTTTAAATCACACGAAAGGAAAAAAATTAAGACCTTAATTTATAATTCTCAATCGGTTGTAGCATGTCTAAAGATATCAAGAAATTTCCGTATAATTTCCATACAATAAATATTAAGTCTAAATATACAACATTTTTATTTAAATAAAAACAAAATTTAAATTTGAAACATTTGACGTTAAAAATTCCATATCTAGTTTAACGTTTATTAAAAAAAAATAAATTATATTAATTTATAATTTTCAATCGATTGTCCAAGGTAATAAAATAATTGCAGTTAAATGTATATTAAAAAAATTTTAAAAGTTAAATTAATTGATTTAACAAAAAACTTATTTTGCTGTTTAAAAAAATACTTGACTTTAAAAGTTCCTTAAATATGTAGTTCAACATTCAATAAGAAAATAAAATATTAAGTTCATTTATTTTGCGTAATTTTTTTATAATAATTGATATATAACCTATTAAGATTAACTAAATTTATTGTATAAAATATATTTCTATATTTAGAGGTACATCATAAAGCAAAATAATTTAATTAAGCTGTAAATTTTATGAAAATTTCAAATTATTTTTCTCTCTGGGTGTTGTGATTAATCTAACTCAGCGATCTCAGTCTCGTTTGCCTCGTCGGATTCCCAATCGGACTCAGACTTCAAAATGATGATGATTTGCTCAATTGTCAGGGGAAAGTGGCCAGGGTATGGAAGGGTAGGGGGAGGGGAGGTAGTAACGCTATCATTGCCTCATGGCTAATTAATTTTCGTTCCCGTTCGCATGCTAGCGATGGCATCAAAAATATCAGTTGCCATTGCCGCCCCAAATTTCCCAAATCTCAATCAGCAATCAACAGTAACGCGGTGTTTTTTTTAAGTTCGTTCTTTGATTTGAAAAAAAATAAGAATCGAATCGGCTGTCGCGTTTGGGAATTGATAACGCCACGCTTCCCATAAATCTTTGTCAGTTGGTCAGAGGTCTGTCCACCTCTAATCGCTATCGCGATGACTATCGGTTATCGGCTAGCGGCACCGTGCACTGATTTCGTCGGTTTTTTTTATACTTTACCTCGTTTATCAGAGGGTCGCTTCCGTTATGGGTATGTGTGCGTATCAATATCAAGTTAATAATCAAACTGAAAATCTCAAATTCTCATATTTCGACACTTTATCGCATTGTAGGAATCTGGGTTTTTTTTAGGGCCCCACAAATTTCAAGTGCTCAATTCTCAAATATAATCGTTATAGTTATGACTGTTTCACTAAAATAAAGACACAGAGGGAGGGAAAGAAGATTTTGTCACTGATTAACAGATTTTAAATAAAAAAGTTATCGTTATGGCAACGCTTTGATTAAATAAAGAGAGAGAGGGGAAAAAAACGCAATAGTTTGTCTGATTTAGCTTTAAATTTAAACTTTTCTACGTTTTTCCAAATTGTGCGGGAGATTTTTTTATTTAGCTTTTCTTATTTGTTTAATGTTTGAAGTATTCAATTTACTTTTTTTTTTTGTCATCAATTTGTAATTAAAATATTGTAATTTCGCTTAAGTTAGCATTTTTCAAATAAATTTTTGAGATCTGCCGATTTCAGTTTCGTGTCCAGACAAAAACAATCAGCAGATAATCGACATCAGCATCTTGTGCTCTTCTTCTCCTTCTTCTTCTACTTCTTCTGATATACTCTCGTTGCCTCCACCCACTTAATTAAGTTGATTCCAATGCCTCGTCATTGTCAGCTCTCTGTTCAATTCTCATTTTGGCCTTTCTTTATCAATCTTGAGCGGTCTTATCTTTAAATAAAGTTCAGTCGAGGTCCTATTATCTATTCCCAGCGATCAGCAGTCGTCGTCGTCGTCGTCATCGTCGTCGTCTTTGCTGCCGTTTAATTGACCAGCCGAACCGGATCGGATCGGATCGTATCGTATCAGAACCTCCTCGTCTCCTCTCTTCCCACTTCTCTCTTCTTGCAGTTTTACTCTCTCATTGTCTCTCTTCTCATCTCTACTAAGACCACAAAATGATTTCATCTCAAGTTGATAATCTGCTGGTGGTCGCAGTTTCTGAAGTGCAAAGTTTGAATGGAAAATAAATTATAGTATTTTTTTTTTTGTATTTTAATTGGAATTTTTTTTAGCTTTGTTAAATAAATTTCAACGCCAAATTTTAATTAAAATATATTTTGCACATAAATTGTTAGAGTTTTTGAAAATTTATGGTGTTTTTAGAATTTTCAAATAGCTCTAAAATATTTTTGAAGTCTAATTTTTTGTCTATTTACAAAAACAAAAAAAAATAATTCCGTTTTCGTAATACAATTTTAAAAGTTGAAATAAATGTGGGCATTTCCACAGAAATGTCAACCGAGCCCAAATTCGTTAAATTGATAAAAAACCCAAATTTTGAGAACTGTTCTTCCAGAAAAGTATTCAAGTTATTTATTCAAGCAATGCACGCTAGAAAAAATTCACTACGATAAACATATCGATTCAACGTTGGAATAAATTCACAGTAATTATTTTTGCCCATTTTCTTTAAAATTTACTTTCAAAATGGATCGTTTGTATTCTATCGATTACACTAAGTAGAATAGTAAGATTGTAACATAAACCATTTTAATTGATAAAAACATATTGAAAGTTCAATTGAAAAAAGTTTTTAGAGCTGATTTCGATATTTAATTTAAAAAAAAAGAGACGGAAACAACATAAATATATTGTGGAACAAAATATCGCTTGCGACAGTGATTCAAATCAAATTAAAAAAAACTACTTAATATTCTTAAATCAAACAAAATACATTTTTAAAATAAATCAATGCAATGCATTTTCAAATTATCTGCATTAAAATATTCGATCACATTTTGTTGAAATCAGTGTTGAAATCAGCTGAAAAAACTACTTCTATTTGAGTCGCTTGCGAATGTCATGGTTTTTTTAATTATCTTGAAACCGAACAATTTCCCAAAATCAACCTTAGCAGCAATTATAATGATAATCAAGACTTATAGGTTTCCTCTTTCTTTGCTGCAAAATAATAATAATTCATATATTTTATTTCACTCTGAACGCGTACGAATGTCGCATTCGACATTAGAGAATTGTTTTAAAAAAAAAAATATTAAGTCATATACAATACATATGTATTTTGTCCATTGAGCAATTTTTGGAAATTTATTTTTTTATTAACAAAGTAATTAAACTGGACATTTTGGGTATAGATCTAGAATCTACATGATATTTTCAGGTTTGATTTTTTTTAAACTCATTAGTTGCTAGCGATCCATGCTGTCTCATAACTTCAGGAAAAAAACACAAGTTCTAATCAATCAATTATTAATTACAAGCATTTTCTTCTCATTTTCCCCTATACAAACAGTAGCGATAAATTGATTAAATTTATACTTCTTCATGTCTCCACTTGACTTTCAATTCTCAATAGGCACATTTCAAATGAAAATTTAAGTGCTGCGATTAATTTGGCTTATCAGAAGAAACGGAGGCAGTTGTCTTCCCCCTCCCCACTCCTCGCCACTCCGCCCCCTCCGCCCCACCCCTTGACACCCTATGAAATCGAAACCAAAACAAGTGCAATTAAAAGATTTTTAAGGCAAACATTTGTCATTAGAGATAACACTTTTAAAGGGGAGAAGTGTAGAGAGGAGTTGGAGAAGAGGGGAGGGGGTGGGGTAAGACTAGGTACGCATAAACCAAAATTGGGATGTCTCAATTGCAATTGATAGAGGGGGAAGGGGGAGGGGGAGGCTGCTTTAAAAAACCAAACTAATTACACGATAAACGACGCACGATGTATTTTATTTTTTTCTCCTTGTCTCCTTGACTTATTCTCTGCTTACCTCACAATTCGCTTTCCTCCCCTCTTCCCTTTCCTCTTCCCTCCCCTCTTCCCACCCCTCTCCAATTTCCTCTTCATTCCTCCCCTCTTCACTCTATACGCACGGTAATCAAACAAAATAAATGGCATGCAGTTTAAACGTTACATTGGCGACGTTAGCCTGGCCAAAAGCTGTGCTCCCCCTTTCCTCTTCCCAGCCCACACTTCCAGCTCCAGTCGACGTCGCGTCTCGTGTCTCGCAAGCGGCGGCAATCGATTAAAAATCCATAAAAATATATTTCTAGATTTTATGTGCTGATCAGAAAACAAACCAAACGTTGGCCACAACTTGCAATCCACCCTCTTCCCCCATCTCCCTCTTTCTTTCTCTCTCTCTCTCTCTCATCGTAATTAGTCAAGTACTTGAAGGCAGCACGGGGTTATAGGTTTGCGGTAGTGTCTGTCTATCCATACACTCAAAAAAATATGCACTCGTAACATTAAAAAAAAATATTAAAAAACTTTAAGATTGTTTGTTGTACTATTATTTTACTGAATTGAGTATGAAAAGATCGGTTTAAGTTCTTTTTCATGCTTGCGCCTTACAATTCTCAACTGGTTCTAATGAAAATTTTTTTTAGCAAATTTTAGGATTGGTTTTTTCTATTATTTTTGAATTACAATTCTCAACTGGTTCTAATAAAAAAAGTGTTTTTTGCAAATTTTTATGTTTTGGGATAAGATTAAGATTTTGTGTATTTAAACTGGTTCGATTTTTTACGAAGTTAAATAAATCCCAAAATAAAAAGATACTTTAAGTATCTCAGAAATGCCTTTTGTAATATTTCAAGACTGCGAAAGGCGAACTTGAAAAAGGGTTTTTGTTGTGTTTTAAAAATTTTAAGCTCAGTCATCTTTTAAAATCGTTTGTACTTGATTATTCCCTGTTTAATATATTTTTTGAGTGTATAATTATAATCTTTTTCTTACACTCATTTAGAGCTTTGTTTTTAACTTTTATTTTATATTTTTTTTATAAAAAACCGCTTTGAAAATTCTGATACTGGGCATCTAGCAGTCGAGCAACTTAAATGAAACTTTCTTAGTTGTAAGTCTGCAGTAGAGAATATTAGGTTGGCGAATGGGGGCAAAGTGAGAGTACAATATGAAATCTATTTATGCCATTAGCTTTGATCACATACTGAGATAGGAATTGCCCCGACGCGTCGGCCATTTTGTTTATCTCTCTCTCGCGCCTAAACTGCGCTGACTGAGCTGGAAGGAAGGAAGGAAGGAGGCAGCAGCAACAAGCAACGAAAGTCAGTCCACAAAGCCCACAAAGTCCACAAAAACAAAGAGACCACAAGCAAAGACAGCGAACGAGTGCGAGCGAGATAGATAGACAGCAAGTAAACGACAGCGAAAAGTACACAAAAAATTAAATCATAGATTAAAAACGAATCACTCATGTTCCCAAATGGAAACGAACGAGTTCGACATGAGACAACAACAACAACAACAACAATAGCAAGGGAGTGGATCGAGTGTATCGTGTGTGTGGATGGTGAGGGGTTAGTTATTAGACCCTGTACTTGAAAAGTAAAAAGGGTATACTTCCGGCTCTTACCGTTTGGACACTACTATACGCAATAAACTTAAAAAAAAGAAGATAGTGCTGATACGTGTCAGAGAATCAATAATGATTTTTATTTTTTAAATGCAAAATGTTTTCAAAAGTCAGAAAGAGACATTGCTAAGTTGTGTGAAAATTTCTAGCCTTCCAGCTCTTAACGTTTGGGCTGCAAATAATTTAAATATATAATTATTTTATTTATTATTAAACTTGATTAAAAAAAATTCCAAAAAATATTTAAAAATCCCTTTTCCCATCACAAATACAGGATCTTCCACAGTTGGGTTCGCTCAACCGTAGTTTCATTTGATTCTTATCGCATATTTTGTGCCAAAAAAAAAAGAAACTGAGACACATTTTGTGGCCGCGTCATCAGCCCACAAAAATCTCATTAGCTCAATTTTTCGAATTATGTTTGTCTGATAGACTTTTGATCTTTTGTTGACGATAAATTCCATGTGTCTAGCTCTTAATATCGTGTGCCCAAAAATGTTTTTGACAAACTCAATCATGTGATTTTTTGATGTTGACACTTTAACAGAATTCGAATTCGAATCGATTTGTTTCCTTTTTTTGGTGTTGTCAGTTTTTAGTTAAAGTTTGAGTCTGGTTAAGAGTTCTGCCTCATCGAGCACTTTACGCGTAATCATTTGAATGGCCAACTTGCATTCAAGGGAAGAGGGGAGACTGATGAGTTTGAGTTCGAGTTTGTTGCAAGTTGGAGCCCGCAGGGAAGACATTGCCGCCACTTGTTATCTAAATGCCAGCCTCACAGTCTCGTCTTCCATTATGATACACAGATATGCACACGTGGATAGGGACCAAAAAGAGTTAAGAGGGAACGACAAGAGCCAGAAGGGCAAATCTATCTGACGGGCAATCGAATGCGTCGCCAATGCGTCGCCATTTGGAGTCCAAGTCCAAGTTGAATCCAAGTGGAGTCCAAGTGGCAACAGCGGCAAAATAAGTTGACAAGCGGAACGAACGTATTCGACGAGCACATGCTCTACAAAAATGTTGGCAAAGATTATCAGCTTTTGACTAGACCAACACTATAAAAATATTGAATAAAATAAAACAAATTTAGTGATAAATAAAAAGATACGAATAAGGCAAATAAAATGTCAATTTAAATTAAAAAAAAAACAACCACATAGTATATTTTAAACAACTTAAAATTTGTAATATGAAAAGAAAATGTTACAAATAATTGAAAATTAAAAAAATACAAAACTAAAATTTTATGCAGCATTTTTACAACTTAATAATTGAAAAAAAAGAAAAAACAAAGAAAATCTAATTTAATTATAACATAATAGATTGCAAAAATTTTTATTTCCTATTTTTTTTAATTAAATTTGAGACAAAAATGTGAATTTTTTTACTTCATTGAGATCGAAACAGGCTTAAAAATATTGAAAACATCTAGAATACAAAATTATAATTTTCAAAGAAATATATTCAAGACTTTATTATTGTTTTTTTAAAATCGTTCTTTTTTTCCGGACAATCAATTCTGTCTAGTCGTTATTGTCCAACTTTCTTATCAGCTATTGCAGGGTATCAGGCTGAAGTGTTGAGGAAGCATAATTTACATGGCAACAGGCGCCATTAAGCGCTGGTCAGCCCTGCGTAAAGAGAGAGAGAGAGTGAGTTAAAGCGAGAGAGAGAGAGAGAAACGGGTTTTAAAAAGTCAGACCTGTTGCAAGCTAAATTTGCCTCTTTTTCGCCTCTGATGGATGCGTGTTTGTTTACAGCCGTCGCTGTTTGTTCAGTTTAGCGTAATTGCCGCCGTCCTTTTTTTGTTGCCACTTGCAACTTGCAACGCTGCAACTGTGACGCAAAATTAATGTTAACAACGTGTTCAGCGTGCCTCTTGCCCCTCAGATCCCGCGAATGCCTGAGGATCCAAAGGATACCGCACATGCAATTTGGAAGAAGTGGAAGTTTGTCTTTCTTTCAGTTTCACGGGCATTGAAAATATTTTAATTATGGCCCACAAATGTGTGTCAGTCGTGTTGGAAGCTGGCCTCCGATTGAGTGGGCAGCAGCATCGTCGTCATTTGGCCTTAAATGGCATTTAGATAAAGTTGCGCATACGCCACGTCAGCCACCAGCGAAAATTGATTGTTGTCTGAACGATTTTCTAAACAAGAATTTCGACATATAGTGCTTAGAATATTTCATATTGAGATATGAAAACTGTTAAGCATTTAATTTTTTTGTAAGTACAAATTAAAAATTTAAAACTAAAATTATAACGGAAAATTAGAAAAATGAAATTGGGCAAAACAAAAGTGAGAAAAAAACTCGATATCAAAAATATTTTCACTAAAAATTGCTATTGTAATTTCCACTACTGCTTACTGTTGTCAATCCTTTAAGAATTTTAATAATATTAATAAAACAGATTATAAAACAGTTTTAGCTTTTAAATAATTTTTTTTATTTCAATTTCGTAGTTCTTGCTGCGTGTTTTTCTAAGTTTAAATTCCTTATTTGTGCTTTATTTTTTCCTTTTCTATTTGGGTTCTCTAATGAATTGTTTTTTTTTTTTTGCTTTTTTTTTGTAATTCTTATAAAAGAATTTAAAGTGTTTTCAGGACATCGACTTATGATGTCATTGATTCAAGCTTAATAGGGCTCGAATGGCAATTAGCATTTTGAAATCTCCAAGGCATCAGTTTTCCAAGTACTTGCAGCTGTTGTTTCCTTCCCTCTTCCTCTCTTCTAATGCTCTCTCTTGCTTGTCGTGCGTCATTTTATTGAGAAATTGATAAGGTTGCCCCGCTGCACACTGGACTGGCTGCTGTCGTTATCCGCATCGCAAAATATGAATTTCATTGGAAATCAAATTGAGCAAATCGAAAAATAAAGACATTTTGTCGCCATTTCTCCATCTCTCTCTCTCTCTTTCATTCTCTGTGTACTAATTCGCATTCCATCTCTAGCTAATTGCTTTTGTTCGCTTACTCTTTTTAAAGATATTGTTGCCACTTCAGAATCTTTGCTTTGAAATAGCGACTAAAATCGACTCAGGCAGAGTTAATTAATTTTTTTAAAAGAACTTGAATAAGGAACAGCCTGATATCAAGTGCTTAAATTAATAATTGTTAAAATCTAAAATATAATATACAAGAGTTAATTAACTTTAAATTAAAATAGAGATATTTCAGTTCAAGAACAAGTTAATAATTTTGCCCAAGTGTTAATTCCTCGATTAATTGAAATTCTGATTAATTGCCTTTTTATCATATACAGCATATACTCTTATTTTAACACTTATGTGTGTACTGAATTTACAATTAATCAAATATATGCTAATATAAATAATTTTAAGCTTAAGCTTTAGAACGATTTTAGATGGTAGTA
Source organism: Drosophila quinaria (assembly GCA_035047525.1). Taxonomy (NCBI): domain Eukaryota; kingdom Metazoa; phylum Arthropoda; class Insecta; order Diptera; family Drosophilidae; genus Drosophila; species Drosophila quinaria. The sequence continues at coordinate 210,463 of JAWNPO010000007.1, forward strand.
TGTTTTTATAATTAACCGATTAACGCAGGAAAGAAGACATATTAAGCCCCGTTAATTAATAGACACGACAGTAATTTTGATATTTTAAATCAGTTGTAGCATCCTGCTTTTGTATTAATTTTTTAAACAATGTCAAATGGGAATTAAGTTAAGAGTTAAGAGTTATTCCGTAGCTTTTATTTTAAAAATCAAAAAATAAAAGTCAAGTTGAATATCTTTTGAACCAAGTGGTGTATAAACCATAACTTAAAATTATTCTTGATCTATGACTCGAGACCTTTTATATAATACATCAAGTGTCCTTCTGTTCCAGTAATATATGTATGAAATAATTATTCATACTAAAAATACCAAAAATATACTATAAATCATAAAAATACGAAAAAATAGTGTCACTTTAACTTTTATATATTGTATTGATTTTTTTAATCAAGGTTACGGAATATTTCTTATTCGTAACTTTTATTTTAAAAATAAAAAATAATCCCTATTTTTGTGATTTATTTCAAAATTGAATTTTAACGATTATTTTTGACTTTTTAAATAAAAATTAAATATAATTGTTATTTCGTAATTTTAAAATAAAAATTAAAAAATAATTCGTAATTTGCAATTTTTATATTAAAACTTATAAAAGCTGCGGTCCCTGGCAGCCTTCCGTCTATTTTATTTTCTTTTCAGGGTATCTGGTTGTTCACTTAATCATTGTTTTGGTTTAATTCCTAGTTGTTGTTGCGAATGCTGATATCAGCACGCGGCAGGCAGTCTCTCCATCTCTCTCTTTCACTCTCCCTTTCTCCGCGCTTATCGTCGCCTATCGCCAGCATCTAGACAAGCTAATAGTACTTTGACTTGGGAATGGTCTCTCTGGTCTCTCATGGTCTGCTGCTGCTGATATGGCAGTCATTAGGCAGAGCGAGAGAGGGGAGAGAAGAGAGCGGAGTGGAGTGGAGAGGAGAGTGGGAAGTGGTAAAGGAGAAGAAGAAGTGGAGGGGAGAGGCATCCATCCATCCATCCATCCATCCATCCATCCATCTATCGTTTGCTTGGTTTTGTGCTTCGAGATTTCGATTCAGTTTCATTTTCAACGTTGTCTCTTTGCTCTTAATTATGTTTTGTTGCTGTTGTTGTTGCTGCTGTGTTGTTGTTGTTGTTGCTGCTGTTGTTGTTATTGTTGCTGCCTGCTTCTGTAGCATCCGTTTGTCGATCTCTTGGACTGATAGCATTTATGATTTACGTGCTACATTGCAGGGCATTTGTATTTGGTATTTTTGTTGGTATTTTTGTTGGTATTTTTGATATTTATATTTTGGTATTTGTTTTGTTTGTTTGTTGTGTGCTTTACATTCATTTTCATTGCCTGTCATTATTTCGTTTGCTTTTGATTTTGATTTGGTTTTTGATTTTCGGTTGCCATGTCTCTATATCTGTATCTCTATCTATGTGTGCGTGAGTGTGTGTGTGTGTCTCTGTGTGTGTTTAATGTCTCTCTGCGCAGATCGAGGTCAGCGATAAGAACAGCGACGTCAACCGTCAAAGTTAAAGGCATTTTTGTTCGATTACAGCGCAAAAAACAAGAAATTTGAAAAATCGTAAACGTTTCAAAAACCTCTTCAATGAGAAACTTCCAATCGGTCCTAATTTTGCCTATTAAAGTTATCAAGACTTAAAGAATTATTTCTTAAATATATGTTAAAATAAAAAAAAAAAAAAAAGCAGGCACCTAAACAAGAGCAAAGAAAATAATTAATTATAACCGATTGAAACCGTAAACCCCCCAAAATTGAAATTATTTCAACCAAAATTACCGTTGCATGTGGACATAACCGAAACCGTAACTGGAACAGATATTGCTTTTAATTAACTTCTTATGCCAAATTTAGTATACCTAAAACAAAACTTTAAATTTTATTTTGAAACGTTTCATAATTATTAAGAATTTAGATTTGTAATGCTTTGACCAACTTCAAACATTCGTAGCTTTGTCAAAATTAATTTTTAAACAGATTGTCATTTTGACCATGAACTGTCCTCTAAATTAATTTTTCATTAAACTTTTTTTAAACATTTTTTTCAAATTCTCGAAAATTAAAAATTGTAAATTAGCTTTAGCTTTAAATAAACTCCTTATGCCATAATCAGTAAAAACAAACAACATATTAAATTTAATTCTAAAATTTTTTTTTTTTGATTTTTACATTTTTTGAAAAAACTACATATTATTAAAACCAATAAAAATTTGAGCATAAAGAGTTCGAATTCGAATTGAATTCGAATTGCCCGCATTATTTCGCAGCTCTATCGTTTATATGTCACTATCCACTTTTCATATCCCCATTTTCTCTGTGTGTTGCTGCCGCTGATAAAACACGCTCCCAAAATGGCCAAGACGATAAACTTGGCGCCACAAAAACCACCGTGTAGGGACAGGTGAGACATAGAGAAAGAGAGATGAAGTGAGGAAGAGGGATAGCTAATACGAATGCTTATAATTATTTTATAAGTGCAGCAAACGTTGCCTTCTTATCCATATCCATGGAACCGGCATGCCAAGCCGCATGATTCACTTGGCGACGCTAATTTTCAATGTCTTGAAGAGCGTAGAGGCAGAGGAAAGAGGAAGAACCGTTGTGGATTGGAGTGTAGAATGTGTGTGTGTGTGTGTGGCGATAATTCCATGTAGATTAGCGTTGAGTGCAGCAGTAAGAAGAAGGCGATAAGAGCGCGTTCCAGAGCATCAGGCAACGAGACTCCAAACTCAAATTCAACTCTTGAGCAACGGAGAACGTGAACTTCATTTGGAATCTACTCGAACACTGAATGAATTTCTGGACATGGTCTTGACTTGGGCGGCCCAACAACGTCGGCGTCATAATGTAAAGCAAAAAAGGGCTAAAAGACTGACAAGAACGAAAACAATTCAGAAATATTATTATTGAAACACCGAGTAGTTGATGTTCTTGTAAGTTTTTCAAGTATTTATCAACGCCGAGCCCAAACGGTAATGGCTAGAAGGCTGTAATTTTCACAGCAGCAAAACCAAAAAGTAATTAATTATTAATTATTATTATTATTCAGTCAAAACATTCATAATCTCAAATTAATAAAACTGACATTAAATACATTAAAATATAACAAATTTTAATTACAGAAACACGGATGCGACTATGTCTGATTAAGAATACTTGTTCCTATATATCAGAACTTTTTCATGATGTTACATATTTTGAAACAAAATTATAATACTCTCCATTCAGGGTATTACTAAAGACAAAAAGCGAGTGCTGGACCAACAGCACACAGCTTTGGGCTGAGTGAGTGAGGATATCTTGAGTTTGTTATCCAAAATGTTGCTCCACGTCGTTGTCCAGCCTCAACAACAGAGAAAGAGACAGCAGCAGTTAGCTAGAGAGAGCGAGAGAGAGAGAAATGAAGAGAAGAGAGAAGATTCGTTGGCAACTGTCGCCTTGGTTTTTAGCTGATTTTGTAGCGCTGATTTTGCTTTTTGTTTTCTTTTTTAACTTCAATTTCTGTTCGGTTTTTCCCAATGCGCTGTTATCTGTCATGCATATCCATACATACATATGTACATGTACATATGTGTGTGTGTGTGTGTGGTGCGGTGGTGTTGGCGGTGGTGCTGCACCACTCAGTAACTGGCGAACTGCACTAACTCAACTGCTGCCTCGATCGTCGTCCAGCTCACAACAAAATTCGCTCTTATCGCTCATTTCGGGGGCCACGTAATTCTCAGTATTTGTTTGCCTTCTGAAACAATCTTTTTTTTCGCAGCTCTTCTGCTTCTTACTTCTTTTTCTTGATGTTGCGATTTGTTTATTAGGCAATTTATCGCTAAATGAAATTTTTTGGAAAACTAGATGAGGCATAGCAGCATTTTTTCAAGCTAAGCATGTTAAAAAAATATTGATATATTAAAAAAGAATGAATTTTTGAATACAAACCTTTATGATATTCAATGGCTTCCATATTTCATGTATAATAATTAAATAAATGCATTTTATCAATGTGGTATTCAAATAAATATTAAATAAAAAGAAGAAATTATTATAGTTGAGTTACCGACAATAGGATGCATTTTTTATTGCATACTTTTAGGTACTAACATTGCATAAAAACTTAAATAACCCATTATTATTACCACAGCTCTATTTGTCCGTTCTTGTAATAATAGTAGTTAATGTTAATAACCGAAAAAGGGAAATGTCTGAAAAACTGTGCGTGTCAGCGCTTTTCGCGATTTAACATTTCTGTATAATTTCTATTACAAATCCAAACATAATTTTCAATGCTTTAATTCAAATTGAAGCAAAAATATTTTGTACAGCCCCAGACTTAAAAGTTGTGTCAAACATTGATGTATTCAAATAACCCCTTATTCACTTAACATTAAATTGAATTAAAAAAACACTTATCAACATCCTCTCACCCAAAATTTACATGGCAATTTCAAGTCAATTGTTGGTCATAAAAGGCCAAAACAAACGCCTCCAAAAATGGCTCAGAAAAACGGAAAATACAAAAATCTTGAAAATTGATAAACTGTGAATTTTCTCACTCTCGTTTTTTTGTGTTATGCCTGTTGACTGTCGACTGTTCACTGTGTTGCCAATAGTTATCCCCTAACCAAGGCTAATAACAGTGGCTTCAAAAAAAAAAAAAAAAAAAAAAAAAAATGAGAAAATTGCAGATGTGGTAAGGAAAATGCATTGAGGGTCGAAAGATGGCCATCAAGAGCGTTAGTTGGCTGTCCAGCTGTGCTCTTTTTCTCCTTTTTCTTCACTTTGTTCCATTTTATTCCCCTTTTCTTTCCCTCTCGAGTTTGTGTGGGCGTTCGTGTGAAACTAATGTCGTTTGGGGGCCAATTCAATGGACGCATTTAGGCAACAAACAAGCTACAAGGAGGCAACAATGACAATGACAATGCAGCAAGAAGAAGACTCACTGTCTCTGTGTCTGTCTCTGTGTCTGCCTCTTTGTCCATCTGTCTTTCTGATTCGCCTGGTAGATCGTGTTGAACGCAGCTTGTTTAGCATGCCAATTAGGCAGTCAGTTCTCAGACTCTCCCTCTCTCTCTCTCTTTCTCTCTCTCTGTCTCTCTGTCTTTTTCTCATCTGAAATGCAAAATCAGCTCGTGCAACAACAGGAGGCAGCGCCTGGCAAAAGGTGTTAATTTTTTGTGTGGACCTTCGCTTTTTTCACAAATAGTTTGAGCCACGTTTGTTGTTATTACCACAAAAACAGCATCGAAACAACGAGCGTGCTGGTTCAACAGGGTCAATCTCAGTATCTCTCTCTCTCTGTCTCACTCTCTCTCTCTCTCTCTCTCTCTAACTCTATCAGTGTCTTGTTAAAGTCATAGCACCACAATTTGTAGTTGCATTTCCAGGCACGAATTGAGCACCCACTGGGATCTGTATTTGTCTACAAATTTGGAGCTGCGACTGTGATTTACAGGCGTGCGCACAAAAATAGAAATAATATAGAAACAATAATTTACATGGAAAAACAAAAATTTTAATTTTAAAAATATTAAAACATAAAAGAAATGTTGACAAATATTATTTTTAGATACTAAGCTGTAGGGTTTTAATCCAAAAGATACATAAACAATATAGCGAAATAGAAGTTGTATATTACAAAAAAAATTAACACTGAAAATGTATCTGTATAAAGAATAAATTCACAAACTGTTGTTCTTTGGATGAATATACTGAAAGAGGATATATTTTTATTTTATTTTACTCGTGAACAAATAATTAATATTTTTTTACTTTTAATTCTAAATATTAAGAAATTAAAGTTATTTTGAGTTTAATATAAATCTTAATATTTTATTTGTAGACACTTTTATTTGTTCTCAACAAAAACTCACTTTTTTGACTTAGAATTCACAACTGGCTGGTCAAGTCAACATAACGGTCCTGAGGATAAATCTTACTAACTTAACTTACCATTATTTCTTAATCTCTCTACAATTAATATTTGTGGCATGATGTTTCTAATATTTCGCACACATTTGTACCTGGGGCTCAACATTGTTGGTGGATCAGTCTTCAAGTTGCGAACCTGGTCAAATAATTGTGCATTTCCCTATGTTATCTAAGAAGAGAAAAAAAGAAGCGAAGGCCTGACTGCATATGGGCGTGGTCTATTTAACGATTGTGATTATGATAAATACGGCAGAGACTCGAGTCGGATCGGGTCGAATCGGTTCGGTTCGGTTCGGGTCGAGAGTCAGGGCAGAACTAAAGGCAAAGCCAAACAGCTGCCACGTTTTTTTGCTTTTATTTTTGCCCATTATAACACTTTCACGGCTCGTTGGGTTGCCTCATTTTGTGGCAACATCATCGGCAACATCAGCGCAGATCATCAGCAGCTTATAAGCAGACACAGCAGCACGAGCAGCGGGAGAACACGGAGAACAGATTTTTTTGTTTAAGGCAGCTCCAGTTCCAGTTCGAGTACATTTCTTTCGCCTCTCTTCACCCTCTCGCCTGCTACAATGGCAGCCAGTGTTGCCAACCTTAGACAAACAAAAAAAAGTGATTTTAGCGGGAAAAGCTCGAAACAATCATCTAAATTTTTCAACACAAAAATAAAAGGGAATCTTTCAGTTTTATGTTTATCTTTAATAACCCAAAATCATAACGACACCAACTTTAGTGGAAATATATTATAGAAAATACAAATTATCTTTAAACTGTATAAAAAGGCATTAGAAATCATTTTTTTTTTTTTGTACAATAATTGATCATTTTGTTGACGACAACATTATTAATATTTTAAGCTCTGACTCTAACAAAATGTATGGAAAATAAAATTTTGCAATAACCAATACTTAATTCGATAGTTTTTTTAAAGCATTGTTTTCAAAAACTTGTAGCCATTTGTAAAATCTCAAAAAAAAGAATCTCTCTAATTATTTATTAAAACAGTCTTAAATAATTAATTGAATAATTTTCAATTTTACAAATTTTTCAAAATGAACGAGTTTCTGCTGCCAGCCAGATTTAATTTTATTTTAAAGCCAGATTTTACTTCAAAATAGCTGTTGTTGCAACACTGTTGGCTGCTTAGGGGCGTTGCAGACTCGCAGCTTTTGCATGCCATCGTGATTGGTGTGTGTGTGTTGGAGTGTGTGTGTGTGTGTATGTGTGTGCGGATCAGCGTCAGTCTTAAGTTCTATATGTGTGTGTGCACGATTCGACACCATCTTTCATTTTAGTCTCCACTTCTTAACTGCTTTAGCTAGCAAAGGCATTTTCAATTAATGGCCACACATTCCATAGCCTCAATCCCAATCCCAATCGGAGCTTGGCCCCTACTCTCCTCTCCTCTCCACTCCCTTCTCACTCCTTTCAAATTTGCAACAAATTCGCCAGTGGCAGCCACTTAATAATCAGCTAACTGTACGTCTTTCCTAGAGCGTTATCATACACCCCACAAAGGAAGTTACAAAAAATCATTTAGATACCTTAAAAGTATCTAAAGTTATGTTCAGAAAGCACAGACTTTAATACATCATAGCCAAAAAAAAGTGTGCAAAATTAATTAGAGTACAAAATGCTGTAAAAGGATTCATTTAATTCAAATATAACTATTTAAATTAGCTATATCGATCTTAATGTAAAATATATGAATATATATGAATATAAAAATAAAAATTCCAAAATTTTATTATTAAGTCTAGAATAATGATAAAATAAGTTGTTTTTTCAGAATTTTAACTCGTTTTTAACAATCAAACTCAAAGAAGGAGAGTTAAATTAATAAGTCTTTTGAATCCTGTCGAAAGGGTTCATATTCAAATCAAATATAAATATTAAAACAAAGGTGTATTTTTCCCTACTTAAAATTTCAGTGCTTGGTATCAAATTAAATATAAATAAATAAATGAACTTAGTAAAATTTAAAATAAATAAAAATGTCGAAATTTAAAAATAAAAATAAATAAAAACTTCTCTATACTCCAGTTTTTTAACTGTTGATTTTCAGATTTTCAGCGTAGAATATTATATCCAATAGACTCTCTCCAAAAACTAAACACATCTCGTAAAAAATAAAATATAAATCAACTAATGAAAATATAAATAAAAAATCATTTAAATTAATTTAATGGATATTTTCATTTACGTAGTATATTTGTAATATATATTTCCTTGTATCAATTTCCCAAATTGTACATATTATCTTAAGTACTTCTTAAATAAGTATCTCCCAATTTCCTATACCTCAATTTTTTTTCACTCCCACAATTTGAAGCGCTAAGTCGCTATATTCCCTCTCGCCGTTTCCCTCTCATTCTCTCTCCCTTCTCCGATTCCCCAGCCATTTTCCTGACCTGCTGTTATTGCAATCTCTTCTAGCCAACAAACTTCTTTTTGGCCGTGCACTTGGGACACGTTTCGTGATTTATGAGGTGCGAATTGCATTGAAATCATTTTGGGTGCACTCCCATCTCTCTCTCTCTCTCTCTCTCTCTCTTACTCTCTGTCTGTCTCTATTCAGCTGCTCGTTGCTGCCATATTAAATTGATGCCGATTTTGTGGGCAACTTCCATTCCCATAATAATAACAACAGCAACAACAACAACAATGTAAATTGCAGCTCCATTTCCCTTGTGCATTTCTGATTGGATTTGCAACGTGCTTTATTTTGTATTTATATAAATTTTTTTTATGCTGAGCTCTTGATACTTCTCTTGTTGTTGTTGCAATGTAGCATGATAAATATGAATCCGACAAAAGTAAAGTTTGAAGTGAGAAGCAGCAAAGGGAACAGGAAAAGTAATTGTATTGCCGACTTTTGAATCACAAATTCGACTGCCAATTAGCTGTCCTCACAATCAGCCAAGACCTGGGAAAAGTGATTAAATTTTAATTACAATTTGTGTATATTTCTTTTCGTTTATTCATTTTATTTATTTTACTTATTTTATTTATTTTGCTTATTTTATTTTATTTCATTTATTTCGCTTCCTTGAGCTACCGTATTATTTAAAGCGCTAGTCACTATTATAAAAATCGCTTTTAAAATATTATTTAGTTAAAAAAATTTACAATTACTAATAAACTAATAAAATACATTAACGGATACACTTTAAATTTTAGTATTAAGTAAAATATTAATTTTAGTTAATAATTTTAATGATCTATTGTGATACTTGTGTTATAAATTATGTCATAACTATTATTTTTTTTATTTGTATCATTTTTTGTATATTGTAATTTTATATAGTTAATTATTTTTTTTTTAATTTTTAATTCAACATTTTTTTTTGAAAAGTTCCTTTGAAATGTAAAAATGACAGTCGTTTCTATTATTTTTTCCACACTGTATATAGAATAATTTAAATTACTTTTTCATATTAATTTTCTGTGTTTTCTCTCCTTTTTTTAAAGCTGTTAATTGTTAAATTAATGCTAAAATTATTTACAAGAATTTTATAATTTCAATTAGTTTTTCACATTAATTTCCTTTGTTTTCTCTCAATTGTTGGAGTCGTTAATATTTAAATTAAAATGTCGTTCATCGGGTATTCCCAATTACACCTTAAAAACTTAATCAAAATCGCTTAAAAAATGTTAAAATCAAGTAGAATGATTTAATTATTTTAATCAGTTTTTCATATTAATTTTCCCTTTTTAGCCTTTTTTTTGAAGTCGTTAATTTAAATTGAAATTCAGGGGTTCATCTCATAATTTGTTTCCTGTACTCTTTCCTCAGTTCACTTTCTACTATCAGTTGCCGTGCATGTTGCTTATCTTATCAGTTTCGCGCCGGCGCTGATATCTCGCACTGATAAGACTTTGAGCCAATCAGCTGCCAGCAGCGTCGCCATTTTGTTTTGGCCGCTTTTGAAGTGTTCTCATTATTTTTGTGGTTTTTTTGTTATGCGGGTTTTTGCTGCCCGTTTATCATCAACACATTTTTGGGCATCTTTTGGACTCGACTGGCGATAATTTCCCCTGAAATCTATATGTGTGAACGAGTACATCAGAGAGTGTATGTATGTATATAAATATATGTATTTAGTAAATATGTATTTTATGTGGTCGTTTTATCGCACTTATCGCAGGCCATATAAATTTGTGGGCGGACATTAAAATAAAAAAAACCAAAAACATAAGCGAACTGAGGCCGCAGATAAACGAAACGATAGCGAAAACTGAAATTCATTTTTTTAAAACACACACACACACATAAATAATGCACATATAGAGACTGCATGACTAGCAGATACCCTTATTTAATTTAATTTCATTTACATTTTGAAAAGATTTATGCATTTATTTTTAATTTTTTGTATAAATGTATTTTCTCAAAAAAACAAATCTCACAAATCAATCTTGATTCGAAATGATATTTTAACATTTTTAGTATTTTTTCCAAGGTTTTTTTTCTTTTCACATACATTTTTTTTAAACAAAATAAAACTTTTTATCCATATCAAGAAGTCTATGTTTTATTAATTTAATGTTAAGTTAAGACAGTTGACTAAAAGACAATTTTTAAGAACGTTTTTAAGAGAGTCGAACTAAAAATGAAATTAAAATAATTTAAACCGCTTATAAGTCTTTTAAATCATTGTCTTGTAACTGCAAATAAATTTTAAATAAATGCATTTTTTAAGGATCATCAGAAAAGCCGCAAAAATCGCTGTCAAAATCTAAAGTGCCTTTTTTAGCAACATCAAATGTTTTTATAACAAAATGAAATCGCTCATAGGAAATCAACAAAAAGCGAAGACAACAAAGCTTAAAAAAAAAGAAAAAAGCAGTGTTGGAAAATTGCATAAATGGCAATGGAAAAAATGGCGGCGTGCAGCGGAAGCTGACAAAAGGTCATTGCTCTGACACTGACTGATGATGCCGATGGATGCAGTCGTGTGTGAGTTGTGTGTGTGTGTGTGTATACAGTGATGGGAAAAATAATAGAAACGATAGTTATTTTCACATTTTATGCGAATAATTTAATAATATAAAAAGCAAATAATAAAATATTGAAATAAAATAAAACAATAAATGGCTGCGCATCAATATAGAATTACAGTGTATTTTATTAATTTTTGAAATATTGCATAATATCTTACAAAATTATTGTTTCTATGGTGTTTTCCATCAACGTATGTGTCTGTGTGTGTTGGCTATCAAAAAAATGAAAATAAAAAAGAGACTTGCACAGTTTATGTTAATTTTTCATGTTTGTTGTTGTTTTGGGTTTTGTTGTTGTTGTTAGCCGGCAGTTTTTATAGCATTGATATTTGCACAGTTTTTTACATGCGTCCTGCTGACAGCTGAAGGATGTGAGATTTGCATCTCTCTTTCACTCTCTCTCTTTTTCACACTCCCTGCCTCTCTCTCTCTCTCTCTTTTTCTCTTTTTCACACAGCTCTGATTTGATTTGCAAATATTGTGCGGCACTTTTTTATTTTTAGCTGGATTTACATTTCTATATTCATTCCATTCAAATCGATTCGTTATTCGAATTCACTTCGATTTGTTTCAATTCGATTCGAATCACAATCGTCTCCAATCTGAACGCATTAACGACACATTTTAGTTTTAAGCTTTTAAGTTTTGTTATCTACCAAAAACGATGCCAATTTCCATAAATTTCTAATTTGATTTTATTGAAATGCCCATTAAAATATTGTGTGTGGTTTACGAGGGCGGCTTGAAAAGTAAACAACATTTTATTACTGTGAAAATTCTTTTAAATTATCTCACTGTATTTGGAGTCATTAATTTTTGTATACACTTGGATATAAGTGTGTAACATGTTTATAAGTTTTATGAAAAAACAGTTGATTTTAACTTAGTTATTATTTAACTGTATGTATTGTTAGATTTTTAATTATTTTTTCTTATTTATGCAATACATAAAATCTAAAAACAATAGACAACCTAAACAAAATTACAATTTAATTTTAAAGTTTACACTGAAAAACCAACCATAGAAAAACCTTTCAGTGTATTAAAAGTTCTTTATAATTTGAGTTTCTTAAAATTTACACATAAACTTGAACTTATTTATTTTCTTATTTCGTCCATAAACTCTACTGGCGACCCTCGTGAATGCGTATGTGGCTTGTGCTGTTTTTTTTTTTTTTGTTTTTCGGCTGCTGGGTAATGATAAAACAACAATGCTTTGTCTGTCCATCTGTCTGTCTGCCGGACTGTAGATAAAATTGCGTATACGGAGCGTGTGCCGTCGCCGCTTTCAAGATTCAACCAGTGAGATAAAATTGCTTGCATATCTGTGCGCATATAAATAAGTATAAATATATATATTTGTTGTCTCGTAATTTATGGCATCTTGAAGACACAGAATCGAGGAGTCTTAAGTGATTTTATATTTCATTTCATTTGATTTCGTTTCGAGGTGTGATTTAAAATTCAATCCGAAATCGATTTCAAATTTGGCGCATGAAGTCATCGCAAGTTTGTTTTTTGTTTTATTGTTTTTTGATTTTTTTGGCTTATCTGCGAATCGAATCTGGCGCTCTAAGTGGACCAGTTTGCGATGACGATCCGATCGCATTTCAATATTGATTGCAAATTAACGATAAGTTTTGACGCTTTTACAGCCAACTTCCCTTTCCACCTTATGGTCAAGTATTGAGAACTGAGCCAACAATTGGCGACTGTAAAAAAGCGTCAACTGTTTTTATGCAAAGTACATAAACTGGTTTCCACTATACCATAAACTTGTACCAAGGACTAGTTGAAGTTGGCTACAACTTGGCTCTCTTTCTCTCTCGATCTCTCTCTCTTTCGGTCTCTTTCTCGCTTTTATACCCTCGAACAGGGTATTATTATTTTGTGTTGAAAAGTTTAACGCATAAAGGGAGGCTTCCAAAATATATGTAAAATATATATTCTTGATAATGCGATTTTTAAATGTTTTCATGTGAATTAGTCTCTCAGTTTTGAAGTTTTGAATTATATTTATATTATATATATATTACAAATAAAAGATATTTAAGGAAAAGTTGTAAGACCTGAAGGTATTCAGAAATTTAATTTTATATTTTTGTAAGTCTTTTTTTTTTATTCGTTAAATTATTCCCAATTAGTGATTCCGGATTTAAATCAATCCGAGCAATGTCAAAAATGTTTGGTAATCACGGATTTTATTAAATCTAGTGCCAAATACATAAATCAACTAAGATTTTTCAATTCCTTCGCATTTATTTGTATTATTGTGGCTCTACAAGTATTTTTTTCAATGAAATCAAAGGTTTTTAAATTGCTTTTGACTATTTCAAATATTTTAACAATAATTTTGCGAAAAAATACATGCAAAAATCATGAATTTTAGACTTAAATTTTAGAATGGAATTTTATTTTTGTGTACTCTAAGAACTTTCTTTTTTGTTAATTATTTTTCAACCTTTAGTGACTAAAAATAAAATTACTGAGTATCTAAAAGTCGATCACCACGACTACTAGGTGTCTCCCCCTATCTCTCTCTCTCTCTGCTGCTCTCTGTGGAAAAACAGTTTCGTTGTCTGATCAACGCACTTGGCTTGGATTTTTATCATCGTCATGGGCACATTTTATTTTTCTTTTTGGTTTTGGTTTTGGGTCTGGGTTTGGTCAACCATTTTGAATCGACCGTCGCGTCGGTCACTGGCAACCTGGTCTTGGGCTACAGCGAGAGAGAGGGAGAGAGAAAGAGCGTGCTCTGATTGGTGGCTCTCTCGTTTCTCTTTCTCTCGTTGGGTATTTCAGGCGCCGCCCCAAATCTGGTTTTCAAGTCTGCAGCTCGGCTTGGTTTGACTTTTGGTTTAGTTCTTTTATTTGACAAACTATGTTCACTCAACGCTCTCCCTCTCTTTCTCCTACTCGCTCTCCCTCTCTCTCTCTTTTGCTATTTTTCTTGTTGTTCTCAGTTGACCTTTGTGCCCTCATTGGCACGGTGAAAGCTTCACTCAACGCCGCTTGTATCGATTGCATTCAAATTAAAATCACAATCGAGTTTCCATTCAATTCGCAATTTTTGCTCTTATTGTTTTAAAAATTTCGCAGCAGGCATTTTCATCATTTTGATTGTTGTACCCCTCACAATGGGTATATTTTAATCGTTGCAATGTAGGTAACATTAAACATTCGGAACACACAGAATATAGGAGCTAGATCTACTAAATTGTGAATACCAGCTGTTACAATTTTAAGAAAAATATATTGGTTTTAATTTATATTTAAGTTAAAATAATTTAAATCTAAAATTTGATTTGTTCTAATAATAAAATACTTAAAAAGCTAGATCTACCAAATTCGTCACACAAGTTGTATATACAATTTGAAATAAAATTTCGATTCTCGACTTAATTTTAGGCAATCATTACATTTTTACAATAATTATGTATTTAAATTGAGTAAGGGGTATTTTAGAGTCAGGAACTGGACTAAAAAGTTGTTCTTCTTGTTGTATTTGTTGTCTTCTTAGCCCGTGTTGACAAAAACAACTCAACGGCAACTCAATCGAGACAAGGATTTCAACCAACATCAACTGGGCAACTGTTGCGCCTCGCATTGTTTTACTTTTTGTGTGTCGCCTTCTCTCTCTCACTCCCTCTCCCTCTCTCACTCTCACTCTCTCCCTCCCTCTCTCTGCTGTTGCTGACGTTTTTTGTATGCGCAAATTGAAAACGCTGACAATATTATCGGCATTTTTAAGTTTACACATCAGTGGGTTTAATTGCAGGCCCAGGACATGTGAGGACATGAGAAGCATGTTGCAATATTAACCTCCTCCTTTCTCTTTCCCAATCCCATTTGCCCTCTCCCTCATCCTCTTCCCCTCACCCAATTTCAACGCAAATTCGATTTCTAAATTGCATTTTGATCAACAATTCGCAATTGTTTTGTATGTTTAAATTCAATTTATAAATAAAATGTGTTTCTGTATTGCGAGATTGTATCTGTAATTACGACGAGCTGCGTTTAGCCAATTGTCCTGCGTTCTCCTGACCCCCACCGCTACCCCCGCCCCTGCCTACATTTACATCTAACGCTTTTTAGCCCAGTACCAATAAATGGTGCTGGGGTACTTAACTTTGTGACAAATAAAGCTAATAATACATTTTAAAAAAATAAATACAAACAAAAGAAATTTAAGGAAAAGATGTAAAGTAATTTTATTTTATATTTTTGTAAATTTTATATCTTTATTTAATTTGTTCTTCAAACTTTCCCCTTTTGTTAATTATGTTTTAAATTTAATTTTGAATTGAACGGCTTTTTATGGGTATTTTTTATAACTTTCTTTCTTTGGAAAGTATTCTTTGGGAGTATTCAAGAAAATTAAAAAAAAAATATATCGGTTTTTAGATTTTTTTTTACTGGTGAATTTTAAAACCTTTTTTTTAATTTTTATATAGTTTAATTTGTTATCTTATTTCTTATTTATGTTTCAAATATTTTAATTGTTATATAATTTTCATTTTTACGTCACATCTATTCAAAATACTTTTACTGGGCATCTAAAAGTCGAGCAACTCTTCTTGCACTCTAACTTGCTCACATGTGTAATTAGCCAATCGGCTAAATGGTCAAATGGCGATGTAATGAGCACTTTTTTTCGATCTCATTTACGATGCCGTTTGCTGATGTTTAGGCCACAATTGCTGTTAGTGTTACCCCTATTTGTATGTGGGGAGAGTGGGGAAAGTAGTACACAAAATGGAGGCTAATCGGCGCATCTCACCGGGCGATTAGAGAAGTTTTCGAATTACGAGAAACATATGTAACTATTGAAAAAAATAAATGTATTTTATTTATGTGTATTTAAATGTACAACACATGTGACATCATTTGCTTATCTAACGACCGAGTGGCATGCCCCCAATTGTTACCACAACTATGCAACTATCCAAACTGTTGCAAGTGCCTCTGTCTCTTTCTCTCTGCCTCTGCCGCAAGTTGATAAGCGAACTGAGGCAGCTGCCAAATTATCAGCAACTTGCAAGCATTTTACATCCTATTTGCAAATCTTTTCTTTTCCCGCTCTCGGATAGTGTTGCTATTTTAGCTATTTTTCTGCCAGACATTGCTGTAAAAACTAGAAATAAATAAATTTTGCTTAGATTCGGTAAATTTTTTTATAAAATTTAACTTATTGTTTTAATAAATTTAAAAAAATCTGTCAAAAATATTGAAACATTTTAAATTTGAATTCACTAGCTTTAAATACCTCATTCTGAAATTAGTATTATATACGTTTGTAGGTGATCACACAATCAAGACATATTTTTAATTATATTTTTAAGGGCTTTTAATTCCCGAATTCGCTTGATAAATAAAATAATTGTAATTAATTTTTTGATAGATAAAAAATAAAGTATAAAATTTTTTGTATACTCGTACATATACAAAAATAATAAAATAATTGTGATTAAATTATTGATTTTAAAGTTAGATTTATTTTTCAGGAATATATTTTTTTTTTTCAAAATAATACTGTTTATGAATATAAAGATTCAGTTAATAACATGATTTATTCCGATAAAATATTTAAAGAGATTCTAGCAGCACTCAGCACCTTAGTCTCTAATCTTAGCTCTAAATGTAAGCAGGAAATCACGTTTCACACACTCACACATGCACACACAAACTTACAATCAGTTGTCAGGCAAATGCGGCGTATGAGCAGTATTACATTACGTATCCGCAGCGTCTGTGCAACTTTTTGGGAGCACGCGTTGCAGACACTAAAAACTTTTTGAGTGCACGACGTCGACGTCGACGTCGACGTCAGCGTCAACGTCTTTATTGCAAAGCGCGAGAATGCTGAGTGTGTACAGTGATTCACAAAATAATAGAAACGAGAGTAATTTTGGCATTTCAAATAAATATTTAATAACATGATATAAAAGATATATAGTCGCGTTGTTTTCATTAATTTTGATAGTTTGCAAAATAGGTAGTAAGTAAAAATTGTGAAACACAAACAAATAATTTTTTCAGAAGTAAATTTTAAAATACAAAAAATAGAAAGAATATTCGTTTTGATTATTTCTAAAAAAAATAATTATTTGTATTTCTATTATTTTGCACAACACTGTATGTGCTTGTGTGTGTGTATGTCTTACGTGCCTGTTAATGCAATATTCAAGTGATTGCAAGCACTCTTCTTCTTCTTCTTCTTTTCCCCTCTTCCTCTTCCTCTTCTACTTGCATTCTCCCGCTCCCTCTTGCTCTGCACTTACAACTTCTTCAGCTGTCACACGAATGAGCAGCGCGCTTATCTCATGTGCACTCTTGCAGCATGTTGGCATGTGTGTGTGTGTGTGTGTGTGTGTGTGTGTGTGTGTGTGTGTGTGTGTGTGTGTGTGTGTGTGTGTGTGTGTGTGTGTGTGTGTGTGTGTGTGCGCAGGAGTTTTGTTTCCTCCTTTTTACACAGCAATCTATGCTGCTGCTATCAAGATTCGCATTAAAATGTATCATTTTCGCTTGCGACACTAACTACAACAACAACAACATTTAACAGAGCTCCCCCCCTCCACTCTCTGCACTGCCTGCAGCTGCAACGTCTAAACTTCGTAATCAACTCGTAATGACGTTGCACAAACATATAACGTATAATAGTTGCGCTTGCCTGCTTCCTCTTCTGCTTCTGCCCATCTTCTGTCTCCTTCAGCTACTGTTTGTTCTCCTTCTGTATGTGCGTGTGTGAGTGTCGAGTGTCTGACAGGATACAGTTTGTATGTGTGTGTGTGTGTGTGTGTGTGTACTTCTTATCACTAGTTTTACGTCTCATATAACTTTGGCTTGCTTGAAATCAATTCAAATCAAATCTAAGCTCATAAAATGTGCTATAAACCGAAGCTTTAAAGAAATATCAAGCAAATAAATCTTAAAATAAAAAAAGGGCTCAGTTCCAAAGAAAACTCCATTTTTTCCGAAAAATATAAATTTTAAATTACCATTGACCAACCACCCAGATTTCAATAAAATTAAATTAAAAAAAAACTTTTTTAATATAATTATTGGGTAATTTTGAGACTTGTGCGAAAGCCCAGTGTCAATATAATTAAGCTAGTATATAGCTGTCTATCTCTTTCTTACTCCTGTCTTTGATTTATCTGCTCTCAACTTTGGCAATCAGCCAGCAACAACAACAATAATAATAACTACAGCAACAACTGTGCTTATCAAATATTCACGAAGCTAACACGAAGACAATTATTGCCGCAACAGCTTCGTTTGCGAAAGCTTTCGCTCGCTCGTTTGCCTGCGCTCTCACTGTCGCCTTGGTGGCACTCTCTCTTTGCCTCGCACTCTCTCTTTTTTCAAAGCAGGATAAGCATACACACACACACACACACACACACCTTTGCTGTTGTTATGCTTGCTCTTGCGCTTGTTGTTGTTGCTGCTGCTTGCAGTTTTTATTTGTTGGCTGCTGAGCAGCAGAAACATTTGTTGTTGTTTATTTTTTTGGGTTTGGCTTTGGTTTTGTTTTGTTTGCCTTTTCGGCTGCCGGTCGCTGTTTACCTTTGTGCGCTCTCATTGTGAGTGAGCGAGTGTGTGTGTGTGCGTGTTATGCCTGTTTACTTGTACTTGTTGTTGTTTGTTTGCTAATACAGTTTGCTGCTGCTGCTGCTGGGCATTCTCTCACTTACTCTCTCCCCTGCGCATTGTGTGTGTGTGTGCTTGCATATTTGTTCTTGTGTTGTTGTTTATCTTTGAGGCGCATTTTTATTTTGCGTGCTCCCCACACACACACACTCACAATTGCCTGGCGCGCCTTTCGTGGTTGTTGTTGTTATTGTGGTTGTTATTATTGTTGTTGTTGCGTGTTTTTCTGCTGTTTGCGTATTTTGCTGTGCGCCTGTTCCAAGCCGGCTGCGAATTTCAACAAAAACACAAACAAAACGTGTGGCAGCAACAAAACCAATTCGAAGGAACTTCTCTCTGTCTCGCCTTGTGTTTTGTTGTGTCCTTTCTTCTTGCTCTTATCAGTGTCTTATCAGCTGTGCCACAAAGTTGCCGCTGCCGTTGCCGGTTGACTGCCTCATTGTCTCTTAGCCTTGGCATGTCCTGCTTCTGTTGTTGTTGTTGTTGTTGCTGTTGTTGCTGCTGTTTCGGCGAGCAGTTAAATGCGATTTTTCACTTGCGATAAGCCAAAAATTATTATATTTTAATATTTCTCGCTTAGCGCAGCACAAAACTCTTGTTATCCTTGAGATCCTTGTGTTGGCCAACATTCAATCCCATTTGATTTGTTGCTGTCTCTGCTGACTCGACGTTTTTTCCACTCCTTCTTCTTCTTCCGCTTCGACCGCTTATTTCTCATTATACCCCTTACTCCTAGAGCACTGGGGTATATTCAATACACTTTTTGCGCACTTCTTAATTTATAAAAATCAGTCTCTAATTATCGCCGACACTAAGTATTTATTCAATACCAATAAATTTACATAATTGTGATTATTTTATATTCTTATATTTTAAGCTGAAATTTTTATGTTCACTAAATTTAAAGATCTAAATATATTTAGAATGTATTGTCAAAAACAGAAATGTAGTCTTACTAATAAAAAGTACAACAAAAATAACATTATTTAAAAAATTCACGTTGAAATTTTTCAATATCTTATCTTATCTTATAAATTACCGCTGACATTAGGGTGCTTTTCAAATTTGTTCACGGTGCGTTAAGTTCCCGAAAATTCAGAAAAATATCCATAATACGGACAGCTTTTCCGAACTCTTGCTGAAGGTCTATGACACTTAGAAGCAAAATTTACCAGGTCGTCAATCAGTGTGAGCAACTGATCTTCTGGTGGACCCAGTCTCCTTCCTCTCATCCTCACCTCTCTCGCAATGCAGTCTCCTCTCTCCCGATCTCCACAGCTACGACTTTAGCTAGGCCAAAATCGAGCATCCAATATCGGACTTGCGGTTTGACCAGGTAACCATTTCTCCCATTGGTTGGATCGAACGTGTAAGAAGATGTTGTAGCCCGTTTTCCAAACCAGTGCTTTCACAAAATCAATCTCATTATCCCACTACAAATTGTTCAGAGTACAATAAAAGAATAATCCGAACGAAAACGACACACTCAAACCCCAAGAGTGCCTCGAGACACTTATTCACTTTTTCTCACCTACAGGTAAACGAAATCTTTACGCATTCTGAGTGCATATTTGAGTTTAGAAAAATATAAGAAAAAATTGGATAAGATAGAAGGTTGCAAAACTGCAGCTTGGAATTCATACAATCTTTTAATATTTAAGTCGCGAAAGGAGTATCTTAAAGTCGTTTTCTCCACTTAAATGGTTTTATTTTTGGTGTATTTATTTTTTATTGTTGTTGTTTTTTTATTTTCGTTGGTGGCGCCTCGAGATGTTGCGATAACCCGAACGAACTTGTCCGTTTGTTTGACTGGCCTCATTAGCCAAGTCCCGTTCCCGTTAGTTGGTTGGTCGGTGCTGTGGGCCAACCAATCGCTTTGGCTAAAAGCAAATTTGTCAACTTTATCGACGGCATCCATCAATCCTAATCAAAAAAAAAAAAAAAAAACTTTCATAGTTCATAAACTAAATTGTAATTAATTATGTGCCGATGCGGACAATCTATCTCTCTCTCTCTCTCTCTCTCTCTCTCTCTCTGTCTCTCTCTTGACTTGGCTAAAGAGCACGATTTGTCACCTGCCCCTCGGGGGCAACTTCAGGTGCTTGCCTCGTATTTTTTTCTTTCTTTTTTTGACTTTGTCTTTGTGCTTGGTCAGCGCGCTTTGCATTTTCATAAATCATTTTAATGAAAATTATTTCGTTTTTTTTTTCGTTGCTGATAAGATGAGCCAGGAATTGCTGTAAGGGGCAGGGGCAGAGGCAGAGGCAGGGGCGGGGTTGGCAACGGGAGACAGACATCGACTCGGAATCGACATCAAGACATCGTCATCTAAGTGGCGCTCGAGTGGCGCTGTCGGACGAGGCGGCTTCGTTTGATGCAACCCGTTTGTTCTTTGTGGTTGTTGTTGCTGTTGTTGTTGTTGTTGTTGATGCCACTGATGGCGTCGCTGGCGTCTTCATTATCATCATCAACAGACGGCGACGGCGACAACGTTTGATAAGCGCCCTTTTTAGGGGAATGCCTAAAATTGAGTCTCAAAATGGAGCTGCACAAGTGGCACAGGTGTGGCAAGGAATTACTCACACAAACACACACATATGCACATGGTTCCGAATATTATTTCCGAATATTTCTTGTGGGTCTGCTAACATATGTAATAATTCAATGCTTCTACCAATGCGAAGGTGTATTTATCAAACAGGACCACATTTATTTAAACTATCACGGGTGACACAGAAATCGCAAGCGAAATAGAATTTCGCAGAAAGCAATTCCGCACGGAAAATTCCGAGGTGCCATAGAACTTCGAGAGATTCAATTTTTTTTTAGCATTTTCACCCACCTTTTCGAACTAGGCTGCTAAGGGTTGACATCTTTTCAGATTAAATTACCCAAAGGTTTGAATAGCAACTTTTTCAAGTTTATCATTGCAGAATATTAAACTTTTAATTTTTTTCTTGTTTAATTAATATAATTTAATTTATTTATGTAATAATTGATTTTGTTTAGCTGAAAAAAATTTAAAAAGTAATTGGCGCGACAAAATTAATAGTTACTCGACAGCTCTAGCAGTTGTCTGCCATTAGTCTGGCAACTCTTCGTGAAAAATGTTTTCACAAATTGCACAATAAGTTTAAGGTTTTTTTAGATAAAACTTGATTTAGCTATTTTTTTACTGCTTAATTTAAAGAAAACAGAAGTGGTTTCATATATATTTTTTAAACATCTTACTTCGAATTTTAACTAAAGAATGTGGCATCGCTGACCCTGACTTCGAAAATCTAAATCGGACTAGGTGACACCATCAGAC
Organism: Drosophila quinaria; assembly: GCA_035047525.1. Lineage (NCBI taxonomy): Eukaryota > Metazoa > Arthropoda > Insecta > Diptera > Drosophilidae > Drosophila > Drosophila quinaria. The sequence goes on from JAWNPO010000007.1 coordinate 232,381, forward strand.
GAAATCGGACTTAGCGCTAGTTCTTTCCGCACAAAATTATTCTGCGAATTGACCTGTGGCACCGCGAAATGAAATTGATGTGAAATTCAAGCGAAAGCGATTCCTGTGGCATCCCTGTATAATATAAAGTCAACGAAACGTTTTACTGCTTTACACTGAAAAAATGAAATGAAAGCATTTTTGAACTGTGGCAACGTAAAGAGAGCAAAGCATCAGTTGCAGTGTATGATAAAAGTCTAGCGGTGATTGAAGGCAGCTCAACGACTAAAATCGAAATGGATCAGCATAGTAAGAAAGCAATCCGTCGGGAGTGCTATTTATAGAACACGCATTCTCTCTCTCTCTATGCGTGTACCGACTGCAACGCTGGCAGAGTAAAAAAATCAATGCAACGCAGTGTCAAAAGTTCGGTAATACCGGATTTCTTTAAGCCAAGTACGAGATTCAAGTACGATTCTTCAATTTCTTCTTCCTTTTAAACTTTTTTTTTAGAAAACACTGAAATTAACATTAAATATAACTGAAATAAATGAATGTGAAAGTGAAGTAAATAAAATCCAGAAACTTAAATATTTTGAAGCTTTGATTTTGATTCAATGAATTTCGAGCACTGATATAAATGACACAATGCCGTTTGATTCCGTATAATTTTATTCAAACAAGAGTTCTACATTTTTTGTTTTTATGCAAACAAACAAATTTTTTATTTTTAGTTAAAGCAATAGAATTTAGAATTAAGAAACAATAATTAATCATTTTTAGATATCCCCATATTTTTGATTCCTTTTATTTTTGCATTCAGTTGAAATTTTGATTATTATTTACATATATAATTTAAATTAATTTAATATCGTAAATTAATTTTTTGAAGTACTTTTGATCTACTGCACTTAGCTTACATTAAATAAATAAGAGTCTTTTAAAAATAAAGTTTATAAAAAGTCGTATCAAAATGTTGATCAGATTAAAAGTTGATTTGAAATTGGTTTGGTGTGAAATTGACCAAATTATACGAGCGACCATTGGCCATATAAGTCGTATAACTATCTCTCTCTCGCTCTCCCTCTCGCTCTCTCTTTCTGTGTAGTTGGGTTAAACATCAATTTGATGGTCTTGAGTGGAGAATGATGCGATTTCATTTCATTTATGCACATATATTTATTTGTGACTTGATTTCGGTTTGTTGCTCGTTGTTCGTTGTTCGTTGTTTGTTGTCGGTTGTTTGTTTCGCTTGTTTGTTGTTGGGTGTTTCGATTACAAAACCCCCGAAGGCATTTAATATCGCTTCATATTGATGAGACATTGGCTTCAGTTTCAGTCTCAGCTTCGAGAAATGGAGACAACAACAAAATCACTATGAGGCAAAACAGAGTCATAAACTTCTGGTTTATGGCTTAAGCACACACATACACACACATATACAGGTATCAATTTATCGCTGCAAAGGATCTCTCTCTCTCTCTCTCTCTCTGTCTCTCTTTCTATATATATCTCTCTCTTTCTGTCTTTCTCCCTCTGTGGAAAATCCGAATCGAGTTATCGCGTCTGGGCATCTTTTTGGTTTTTAGCGTGTGTTTTTGGCGGGAGTTCTACCTTAAATGGGTGTTGGCTGGGTAGCTGCCAGCAGGATATTTGCCAATAATGGCCAAAAACTTTTTATAGACACACACACACACACACATGGACACACAATCGCACACACACATGGACAGAATTTACGGGCTCTTATCAATCAATCTTAATTAATCAGAGCGCGCAGATCGCATAAAGACAAAACTAAGAGTGGGAAAGGGGGTAAAAAAGGAAAGAGAGAGAGAGAGAGAAAGAGGAGAGAAAGAGACGGCAGGTGCGCTTGCAGGTGCCTAAACAAAAGTTTCGTCATCGTCAGGTGGCAGCAGCAACAACAATAAAATCGATGGCAAAAAAAACAGTTAAAAGCAAAGTTGGCCAAAGTATTGAGAAAGCCGCAGCTGAGGAATGTTGCAACAATGAAAGGTAGAGAGAGTGAGAGAGAACTGAGAAATTACTAGATATGTGTAAAAATGGAACATGTTTGATATTATTTGCATCAACTGTGCCATAAAAAAAAGTAAAAAATTATGAATTGCTAAACTAACTGAATAAAAGTTTTCCATTATTGATTTAAATGTATGGAAGAGAGATTTAATAATGCCAGATTTACTAAAATAAAGTTTTTTTTTATTAATTAAAAACAATGACGTTTTTAATGAGCAAATAAATATAGAAAAACTGAAAATAAAAGTAATCGTATGATTTTTATAATTAAAATATTATTATTCTTGCTAAAAATACCAAAAACTGTCTTTCTATATTTTTAGTTGTTTTTTTTTCTTTAATATTTACAATGACTGCAAATTAGCTGAATATTCAACTTTAATTTATCATTATTTTAACTGTGAATATTCAATAGAGTATAAAATGATGTGAGTGATCAAATTTAAAAATATAATTTTTACCCTTTCTAATATATTTTTTTTTGTTTCAGGTTTGATTTTTCTAAGCTCATAAATTTTGTATGCGAAAACTGGATGGGGCTATATATCAGGGATTAAAACCGTAACTATAACCGTAACTATTAACCGATTGAAATTGGTAACTGTAACTGAAACCGTAACCGAAACAAAACTTTTTTGTTATACCGAAGCCCAATTACCCAAATTTTTTTCAACCGAAATAACCGTTAAGAAACCGATTCATTCATAACCGTTATGCATGAATCGGTTTATTTATTCTTAATGTTGGTTTGACTAAGCACAAAATTTAATTATTTTGTTAAAGCCGTAATCATCATTTTTTAAAATTTAATTTAATTTTTACTTCTGACCAAATTTAATTTATTTTTTAATATCAATAAAACGATCTTAGTTCCTGAAATTATTGTTCAGTTGTTTTCAAATTGACACTACTTTAACCTTTTTTAAAATTGTTTTGTAAACCGAAATCATACCTGTATTTGAAAAACCGAAACATACAAGAAAACCGGTAACCGTTACCTAGCCGATACATAAAAATTTTGCTTAACCGATAACCGAAAACCTAAATGCCAATATAACCGAAACCGCAACTGAAACCGATATTAGTTTCGGTATTATACCCTGATAAAAGTAGTAGGTAACTTCTTCCCTGTTGGGATTGGGAGTGAGATGATTTATTTTTTCTAATTTCCTGTAAAAATTATGCAGCCATTTACGTCACTGTTGTTTGTTGGGTTATGGAAAATTGTAGATAGAGGGGAGAGGGGAAGGGAAACCACTCGGCTTATCATCAAAGAATCCATCAGTTGTTTCTATCGCCCGTTGGCATCGGTCAAATGCGACGCCGTTTCGAATTAACCGATTAACCGAAAATAAACCAAATTATTTTTCGACTCGACAGCAAAGAGGCAACAAACAAAAAAAATATATATAAAAAAATTGCATTTACATCAAATTCTTAGTAAGAGCAAACTGTAAAGAAAACTTGACATTGAAAATAATAAATTTTTGTTTAGTAATTAATAAATATTTGGATTTCAAATCGAATTATGAGTATCAGAATAGTATGTATAAATAAATTAATCAATTATAATTATAATAAATGAATATAAATAGATATATATAAATATTTTTGGGTCGTCGAGTAAATATTTTGATTGACCATGACCAAAAATGTTATTATTATTTATTAAAAATTTACCATCTTTATCTACACTAAATAGGATCTAGAAAAAAGAGTTTCGGAAACTGTAATCATCATTAAAAGTTGAGTTTTTGTTTAAGGCCTGTCTCCAGCACCGCGAAATTTTTATGTTAGGAATTTGCTATTTATTTCGTGTGTGTGGGACATAAATAAAACAGCTGTGCTTTTTATACAGCGCCAATTTTGAAAGTTCAACCAATGTAAAAAAAAATAAAAAAATGAACTCTGACGATAAAGTGATTGTGTTGGTGGCGGAATATATTGTTGCAAAAACCGTTTCATCTCACTTTTTGGTTTTGCGCACAGTTTTTTTTTAAATTTTTTCAATCGACACTAGCGAAATAATTGTCGACAATATATTCCTGAGCTGTGCATCAGCTGTTCTCTCAGTCCACACACGCAGTCGATAGGCCAATTATCGATATTTATTTGTGGATTTCGTTAAGGTTGCTGGATACTCAAGCAACGAAATCATAAACGAAAAGTTTCGGCCACAGTTTTTTTTATATGAAGTTTGACAGTTATTTTTATTTTCCGCGGTGCTGGATACTATGCTTTAATTAGAGGCCTGCAGCTGCAGATAGAGAGGGGGCAAAAAAAGTCAGAGAAAGATTCAAAGAGAGAGAAAGAGCAAAAAGGTTATCGTGGCAATTGTGAAAAGCAGCTGTTAATCTGCTGCCGTTCGCTGCACGTGTCGCAAAAGTATCTGTCGAATGATGCGAGTATCTTTGTATCTGTATCTTTTGCTGCGGTATGCGGAGCGCATATCATGAAATACTGTCAACTGTTGTTGGTTGTGCATACACATCTATCTGAAGCCAAGAGCTCGGCTCTATTGCGTAATCTGGGTCAACGAAATACCTTCTACTACCAACACTACTTGGCCCCACTTGGCAACAAGCTTAAAGGGGGTGAGCCAAGGGGGGAAGAGGGAGATGCCCACAATTTAAACATGTCTGCATGACAAAACAAGATACAATTTTTATCTACTTACGACACGCCGAAGATACGATCCTCTTGCTACAACTAAAAAGTGTCAAATTTTTAATTGAATTAAATTATCTCGTAAAGAAATTTCGTATTTTGTAATTTTTGTAATTTAAAACTGTTTCGTATATTTTTATTATCACGTGGCAAAACGACTCTTGTTTCTATTAGTTTTGCATTACTGCATTATTATTATTATTGTATTGATTATTGTAATTAATTAATTAAAAAAATTAATTTTCTATACTAATAACATAAATGCTAACTCGAAAGTTTTCATTTTTTTATATCATTTTAATTACCTTTCAAACATAATTTTATATTTGGTATTTTAATAACAACCAACATAATACTTATTTTAATATTGTCCAAAACTTATTTCATTCACAAAATTTCCAATCTACATAAATATAAAGTTTTAATATTATTTTTAAATCAATGTCAAACCTTTATTTTCTTTTTTCCTTTTTAATTTAATTATTAAAATTAATAATAGTCTATAATAAATTCCAAAATGTTCATTACGAATTATTAATATATAAGTACTAATTTAAAAAAAAAATTTTTTTTAATACACATTTCTCGATGAATTTATAACGTTCTCCTTTTGAGCATAGAACAAAGGCCTTGCTTGAGTATCTGTATTTGTATCTGTAGCTGTAGCTGTATCTATATCTGTGGTGCGAGTGTGTGAGATACAAATGTATCTGTTAGTCGACACTCGTATCTATAGGTGGCAAGAACAACAATAACAACAACAACAACTACAGTTGAGAACAGCTCAGAACACAACAAGTCGTCGGCGTTTTTGGCAACATTTGCTGTGCGCCTGTTACGCAACACACATTGCCACACACACAGCCACAACTTGGGTGTGTATCCACAGTGTGTGTGTGTGTGTGTGTGTGTGTGTGTGTGTGTGAAACAGGAACTGGGCGAGAAAAGCCGCCCACAAAAAAGGCTGCGCTCTCTTTGTCTACCGCTCTCTCCCACTCTCTCGCTCTCGCTCACCTGACGCCTTTTGTTCCACGCACGCACACACAAGAAGGCAGTGCCTGCCCCTCTCCCCCTCCCCCTCTCTTACCCTTCTTTTTCCTCTTCCTCCCGCAACATCAACTACTAGTGAGTCCTGTGTGTGTGTGTGTGTGTGTTTGGTTCGCTTATCGCCTGCCCCGAGCTTCGAATGGCTTGGCACATTCCGTTGCGATAAGCAGAGCTACCACTCAACTACTCCCTCCCCTCCACTACCCTACCCTACCCTCCCCCCCCTGCACACTATCCCACCCCATCCCATCTCTCACTCTGTCCCTCTCTTTAACTAGTGCAACAACAACAATCAGTACGTTGTAATCGAGTCACCAACTTAAATATACCCGTTACTTCATTTATGCACACTTACTTCAACTTAAAACAGCCATAACTATCGTTATATTCAACCGATTTTGATACGATTCAGTTTAAAGATTCATAATACTGATACCAATTGTTTGCGCTTTAAAGAACGTTCTATTTTTAAAACTGTTGACGACTTTTCCGCGTTTTGAAAACACTCTGATGTCAATAAGCATGAATACACCAAAATTAGAGCATCTAGCTCTTATAGTGTAAATGCCTAATTGTTTTTTAAATTACGGGCATGAAATCAAGAATTTTCTATATCAGGTGTGCTACAGCAATCAGAAGTGAAAGCGAATTCAGAAAAAAAGGTATTTCGCTTCGAAAATTTCTCCGTGCTCGAGTAACTTATTTTTTTAGCATGTTCACCAACCTTTTTTGAACTAGGCCGCTAGGGTTGTCCCCTTCTCAGATTAAATTTCCCAAGGGTTTTTATTTTATTTCTTGTTTAATTAATATAATTTACAATTATTATGTAACTGAATATTATGTATTGAATAACTTAAAAATATTGAAAAGTTATTGGCGCGTCAAACAATAACAGTTACTCGACTACTCCAAATTCTAAAATTCGTAAAAAAAAAAAATGTGACATTATTCAAATGGCATCGGACGACAGTGGATTGAGTGATGATTTCGCTTCCCTCAAAAATGTTTAGATGAATTGACTGTGGCACGGAGAAATGAAATTGACGTGAAACTCAAGTGGAAGAGATTTCTGTAGCACAGCTTTACAATAAAATAAAAATGTACCAACAAAATAATAATACCAAAATAAGTATATACTATATTAAAATTAAAATGCTTTCACTATTTTTAAGAACTTTCGGTTCTTAGTTCATTTTTTTTTCCTTTGTTCTAAAACTTAGAATTTACGTCTAAAAATTTCGGCAGGAATCCAATTTTCCCTTATCAGAGTTCTGCATGCTATTTTCGGTTACTCTAGCTCTTTAAGTCGCTGAGGTTTTATAAACTCGCCTGTTGATACCCTCTAGTACTACTCGTAACGGGTGTAACAACAACAATGTAAATTGGGGGCCTGATCCCGAGCTTGGTGCTCGGTTGACCCCCAAAAAATGTTGTTTATCATCATGGCGCATGCAGAAAAGTCGGACGCCATTTTCACTTCAGTTAATTAAGTGAAGGCGCTGCACGGCACGCCAAAGAGAGAGAGAGAGAGAGGCAGGGGAGAAGGGATGTGTTACAGGTGGAGGGGGGGGGAAATTGAGGGGGTTTTTAATCAATCGACAGGCGTTCGCGCTGCATAAAAGCTATTCACATTTCACATTCAACACACAACGACAGCGAATCATTTCATTTAACAATTTCCATTGAAATGTAACACAGCGAATTTTCCAACACTGAAAAGGCTTCATTATGCCTACTGACAACCCCTTCCCCCCTATTTAGCTGTACTTCTTCCCCCTCTTTCCCCCTATGCTCCTCTTTTCACTATTTGCAAGCGCTGTCAGCTCGTTGTCATTGTTTCTGTGCTGTCTTTCAGCTGCTTTATGCTTTCTGTGTGTGTGTGTGTGTGTGATAGAGTTGCCACCCCTTGCGAAGAGAGTCGAACTGGAGGAGGAGGGTTGCCACCACACGGGTGTGCCCGCTGATAAGGCCGCCAGCGACAACGGCAAGTGAAAATGTTCATTCGCCTCGCGTCATCAGCAAAAATGGTAACGAAAACTTTTTGCGGGCTACAGGGTGGCAAAAAGGAGGCGGCTATAAGGGGGGCGTGGCACCTGGACAACAGCATGCACCAAACACACACACACACACACAGAAAGAGAGGACTTTGTGTGCATTTCCAAAACCCGCCTCTCGCATTCCTCGCTTATCTCGCTCAGCAGTCGGGACGCTCCTAAAACCCAACAGTGGGAGGTAGATGCACTGAAAAAAAGAAATTCCGAGATAAAATCAATTGAAGTCGGCACCGAAAATTCGGTAAACCCGCTTTTTTTTCAAGTAGGATTTTTCAATTCCTTCCTTTATTGGTATTTATACCGGTTGCTTAAGAAACTATTAAAGGTTATATCTATATTCTTGATCAGCATCAACAGCTGAGTCGATGTATGTATTAGATCTCAGAGACTATAAGAGCTAGAGCAACCAAATTTGGCACACAGACGTCTATAAACTCCATGCAGATTAAGTTTGTTTCAAATTTGTGCAATACGCCTTTCCGTCCCCGCAAATTTCGAAAAATTTGTAAAATATTACGTATTTGTTGGTTATTAACGTTAGTTACTTTTATAAGCTATCATTCTACTTAATCGCAAAAAGATCGTCCAAATAGAACAATAATAATCACTTAATTAAGTTTCAAGCAATGTAAGTGCCTAAAAGAATACAATAAAAATATTTTTAATTTATTTTAATAATTTCGATCGAAATGCGCCTGTTTTTACTTTTCGAATTCGGTTTCGAAAACGTTTCGAGCATTAATTTAAGTATTTTTGGTTGAATATAGCAGATAGACTAAAACTTCGTTGTTCGAAGTTTGTTATTCAATTGAAGCAACTCTAGAAGCTTTCGATTGCGAGAGTTGGTATCGATATCAAAAATATAAAGTGGAATTCAGAACAGCTCGGTTTGGTTTTATTTAAAATATTTTATAGATGCTTTTAAAAAAAATTCTTTTAAAAAATACTTAAACTGTGTAAACATGAAGTAGTGGTGTTAATCGATTTTAGAAATGCTCAACATTATTATAATTTTCAGTTTGTAATTTTCGATATTCATTTTACTTTTAAATCCGATGACTCTGCAGCACACGTTTTGAAAACGACAATTATTGTCGGTTTTCGGAATTCGGAACAGCAATCAACTTGTTTTGTGGCAAATCGACTCGTTTTCGGAATTCGGAACAGGCCCGAAAATCCTGAATATATGCTTAAAAACAATCCATGCTAAAATCGTAAATCTTAAACTTGAATGGATATTGTTTGCAGTGTGCGAGCTAGACACAAGGAGACGGCAAGAGCTGGAAGGCTGCTCTGCAGCACAATACACCAGACACCACCCACAAATTCGAGCAGGATGTGGACTCGCCTGTGCACTCCATTTAAAATCTTTTTGCTTATCGCCGCTTGCTGCTCGCCTGATTGATGGCCATAGATAAGGCCTAGCCCAGCCCAAAGGGTGGATACTGCGGGGGGGAAGGTTCAATCTTTGGCTCGACTGTTGTTGTGTCCTCGTTTCGTGTTGTCCTTGTATCCTGCTCTCCCTCCTCTCTCGCTGCATCGACTGCTCTCCATTTGGCATTGTTTGGTCCCATTAGCGCGGGTGTTATCAGCTCCAGTTCCAGCTCCAGCTCCAGCTCTGACTCCTGCTCCTGCTCCTGCGAGTTGAGTCAAGTTGATTCCTTTCTCATACCCTTAAAAAGGGCATTATTAATTTTGCATTTAGTGTGATTAAATTGAGATATCTTGACCACACTGACAGACTTTTCCTTTTATGTTCTCATTTACATACTTAACAAATTTAGTTCAAATCGGTTTACTATATCATATAGCTGTCATAGGAACTATCGCTTCAAATTCACAATTTATTTGGAAAAACTCTTTTATCTTTTAAGAATTATTAACCAAACCTAAAAATTGCGTGCTGTCTTATATATCTTGATTACATTTATTTAAAATTGAGCTACTATATTCTATAGCTATTATACACGGCGAAAAATGCAAAATACGACAAAAATCGTAATTTTAAAACATTTTCTTTAAAAATCCGTTGTGAACTTAAGATCTAAGATATAGAGAAAACATCTTATTTTTCAGTCGATAAGTCGATAAGTCTATAAGTCGAATTTTCTCTCAATTGAATTTAATTGAGTGGAAATAAACGTAAGTTAAAAAAATAATACAATTCTTTAAACAATGCTGATTCGAATTAGGAAAGGTTAACTGTATTTACAAAAATATTTAAATTTATTCATTCTTTTATAATTTTCATTTTAAAATACTCCCATAATAATGAACAAATAATTTTTGTTTGTAACTTGAATATTCAAGATCACTGAGATAATTATATTTAATATTTTTAAGAATCTGTACCTTTAAACAAATTAAGGAAATTTTTTGTTAAATCAAAAAATTATTAATTTGTTATTATTACTTATGGGTACACAATAACTAGTAATCAAAATACATTACAAAATTTGAAATTTGCTTTAAAATGTAGCCATTTATTATTATTTTTATTACTTATTTTTTCATTTACAGCTTTTGGTAAGGATATCGAAACTTCGGCTTGTCTTTAATAACTTTTCCTTCTTGTTGCGCTTTACAACTGCGATTGTGTGTGTGAGTGTATGTGTGTGTGTGAGTGTGTGTGTGTGTGTGTGTGTGTGTGGTGAATGGCTGAGTGAGAGTTTGCGATAAGAATGTAAAATATAAAATATGGCGCTTGCTCTGCACTGAGGAATGTCCTTTTTGTGGCTTGCCCTTCTGCCATTTCTCTCTGCCCCTCTCTCTCTCACACACCCACTCTCTCTCTCTCTCTCCACTATCTGTATCTATGCGTTGTTGTTGCTGTTGTGTTGGTATTTTGTCAATTTAATGGCCCCGCGCGACATTCAGAGACGTCGAGCAAAACGCATCGTTTCTCTGGCTTTCTCTGCCCCTGTTCCCTCCTCTGTCTGTCTCTCTCTCTGTGTCTCTCTCTCTTTCCTCCCTTGCTGGCCACTCGCTGCTTGGCCAGTTTTGCTTATCGGCAGCTGCTGCGTCCTGCGTCCTCCTTGCAGTTTGTAATGCAGTCGCAGTCGACGAGAATTTATCATTTTGGCCAAGAGCAGCAGCAGCAACAGGATAAAGGATAAGCAATTTATGTGTGTGCGTGCTCCAAGTTGGCTTTAATGAACCTGACCACAACTACACACAAACAAACTCACACACAAACACATACCTACACAATTATTATCAATGTTATTTATAATTTTTCACTTTCCTCAATAAAATTAAAAAAACAAATTAATAATATCCATTCTAAAATGCAATTTTAAAACAGTCAAATAAATCTAAAAACATTTAATTTCACTAATAAAAGATAGTACAACAACTTTTTCTCATAAATTCTTAATGTAATTTATTTATTTCATATCTAGAAAGAAAAAAGGAAGAACATAATTTTATAAACCACTCGCAGATTAAGTTTTGCGATAAATGGCTTTCAGAATACTACGTATTTTTTGATTATTAATGTTAATTACTATTATTAACTATCAGCCTACTAAATCTCAATCAGATCGGCCAAATAGAACGGCTGTAATGGCTTAATTAAGTTTCAAGCAATGAAAGTGCCCAAAAGTATGCAATACAAATTTGTATTTTTATTTAAATAAGTAACAGGTATCCTATAGTCGGCATCTCTAGTTTCTAGTAGTGCACGTTTATATGTTTAGCTATTTGCCTAAATTGCAATTTAGCAAAATTGTTATTATTATTAGTGTTATTATCCTTGCTTTATTTATTTTTTATTTGGCATGGATAAACATCTGTCCTCGCCTCTCCTCTATTAACTATCATCAGGTCAGCTGCCCTTTTGGCCATTGGTCAGTCTTTTGGGCCAAGAGTTGTAGACAATAAATGCTTATGATTTTTATGATGCCGCCCCTGACACTTTGGGCCATGATTCACACACTGCCACTTTTAGCACACACACACACACACACACACCCAGAGTGTGTCCTTCTTTCCCTCTCCTTTCCCCTTTTACACTTCCTCATACAACTCTAATAAAATGACAGACAACAATGCGAAACTGAAAAGGAATGTGCACTGATAAGCTCAAGAAAAGAGAGAGACAGAGAGCAAGAGACAGCAACGTTTCCGTTGCTTCCCTTTCCTTCCTATTGCTCTTTCTCTCTCTCTCTCTCTCTCTCATCTTGTCAGCTTCATTGTCATCATATGTGGCGCACATTTCTGACTCGAAGACATTTTAATGCCCTCACTCAGAGCGAGTCCCTTGACATTTTTATAGTGCTTGTGGCAGAGACTTCAGACTTCTAATTTGATTTATTTATTTGCTCTGGAAACTCAGAAGGATCTAAAAAGAAATATGTTTTTATATTGAATTTATTTTTATGCCTGAGATATGATAAATATATACATGTTTTAAAAACTTAAAACTGCGTTTAATTTAATGCAAACAAATATTTTTAATTTTTGAATTATTCCTTGATTTTCTAATTCAATAAAATTTTCTTTTTGCATAATTTAAGTTAATTTTATGAAACACTATTTTATCATCTCAATAATTTCAAGTCAGAATTTAATATAATTTTTGGCCAAAGAACATTTTTATCGTCCTTGAACATGCATTTTTAATTTCAGAAAATTTACAACATATTTCATTAAAATTGTATGAACATTTTTTAAAAATATAGTTTAAATTTTCTGCAAGTAATACATACAGGTTCAAAGACGATAAAAATGTCCTTTGGGCCAAAATTATATTAAATTTTGACTAATTTTTTGGGATAAACCTTGGATGAAAATTATGTTTAAAGGACATTTGGTTCATTTTAAAAGTTATGGTCCTAAGTTTGTAAGGATCGGTCATTAAACACCCAAGATATAAATGTTAAAAAAAATGAATTTTTCAACTCAAAAGCTCGGACTAGGAATTCATTTTAGAACTATGGTTTCTTGGTGAAAACATCTTAGAATTGACCATAGATTATGAAAATGGGTTACCGTTTTTTCATTTTTTCAGGTCTAGCAAGCATGCCTTTTTCATGGCTCCTTTCATGCCTTCTTTCTTTCATCTACAGAGCTATAAATATCCTTAAAAGAGCAAGTGCATATAAAATTCGTTTTAAAATATATTCCTTGCTGCTTCTTGAGGCCAATTGACAACGTCGTTGTCTGTGACTCGGGCTGATCAAGCAGTGAACCAGGCAGACAGACAGACAGACAGACAGTCAGAGGGGCACCCGAAAAGAGTAGGATAGATAGTAAGATAGGGTAGAGAGGATGTGGCTGAGAGGTTGAGGCTGAGTTTCAGTTTGAGGCTGGGGCGTGTAAAATATTTTTATTGCACCTTCCTTTTATGATGGCACTTCCGGCTGCGATAGCGGGATGACGAAGACGATGATGTCGACCCGTTATCCACTCGAGATCTTGACGCACTGAAGCCGTTGACAGGCTAAAAATGTCGACGAATGAGATGCAAGACGAGAAAGACGCGAAAGGGAAAGAAAGAGAAAAGTAAAATCTTGCGGGCAGGTCCTTTCTTTGCCAATACAACAATTAGCTTTGGCAACGGCGTGTGCTCTATCTGCATCTCTCAAGACACTGACTAAATTCTGAATACTCAATACTCAATACTGAATACTGAATGATTCATCCATTTACATTTACATTTCCCTGGGCCGCCGTCATTTGCTCATTTGCCGCCTGGCGACATCGTCTCGAGATGTCCGAAAACCGTTTATGGTTTTACAAGGCACTTTTCATTTCTGAATTATGCTGGCTTTCTACCTCACTCTTTTACTCGCGCTCTCTTTGTCTCTTTTATGCTCATTTGCCTACCTGTTCTCTGCTCATTTGCGGCTGGCGTCACATCTGAAGCGTCGACGCACAGTGGGCAGAAATCATATTTATTTTAACAAAACTAAATAGTTTTTAGACTGAGCACATTTTATATCAAATAATTAACTTTGGTCTATTTAAAATGATTATAAATAAAAGAAACAAAATATTTTTAGAGTCTTCGCTTCAAAAACTTCACGAAAGAACTTAAAAAAATTAAAATTCAAGGGAATATCTTTAATATAATTTCATTACACAAATTTACTACAGTTCCCGAAACTATTCATATTTATAACTATTAAAAAAAAACTACTTTTATGAACGGTTTTAGCCTTCTAGCTCTTACCGTTTAGGCTCCTGAGTCATCAGTAAGTCAAGACGTAGAGTTTTACATGTATAAAAAATAAATTGCTATCAAACTGCATAAAAGGGACTTTTCTATAATATAGCCTTCTAGCTCTTACCGTTTGAGCTTCAAATGGATCATTCAGTCAGAACGAAAAGTTTAATGTAAATACATATATGTGAATGATTCTCTAGCAAACTGCATTGAAAGTTTAACTTTTTTAATTTACTTTTTATTTTGCTACCTAAATTGACTAAAAGCACCACTGTGCCGCACATCCCAGAGTCTAAAAACAAACGTTTACTGTTTTACAAGCCACTTTTAAACTCAATTTGCGACGACGACGGTCGGAGATGAAGGCGGCGACGTCATCTCAATATCGGTTATAGGATCATTGACACTTTGTAAACGTCGCGCCCGCGTCTCAAATTATTGTTGTTTTCTGGGCTTAAATATTTTTGACTTTCTGGATTTTTTGATTTTTCTTTTTATGACTGGGTTTTGACTTTCGCTGCTCAAACATACGTGAGTTTTAAAGCGCGCGGGCAACAAGGGAGAGGCCCTTAAAATATTCCCTGGTCTCGGTTTCTGTTTCTGTCTCTTTTTGTCTGTCTCGGCCCTCGACTTTGTGTTTTGTATTTTAACGACGTCAACTTGACGCCGAACTAATTGAGGCGATAACTCGTGTTTATCACTCACTTACGGAAACTGAGACGCAGACAGAGATAGCAAAAGGTACAGACAGGCAGAGCGAGAGAGATGGGCAGATAAATAGGCAGACAGATATACAATATTCAAAGCAGGCGATGTCGATAACGCAAAAATATATTTCGAAAGCGGCTCCATTTCCATTTTCATTTTTAGCCCAGTAGCAAAAGGGGACAGAAGGAATGTGAGTTCCTGAAAATGTCTGTATAAGAGTTAAACTAAATTGATTCTTAAAAACATCTTGAAGAGGTAAAAATCTAGTGACGAAAACATTTCCATGCCGCAAAATTAGGATATCAAATTTTGTGACGAACGATATTAAATTTAAAATATAAGTTAAACTCGAACCTTTTCTTTGGATAATGGTGATTCGAGTTAGGGCAGTTCAACTGTATACGTATATTCAATTTAATATCGTTCGTCACAAAATTTAAAATCAGATATTTTGGGTTATGGAATTGTTTTCGTCACTAGATTAAAATCAAAAAAGTAAAATTTAGTAAATTTTAACTACCATAGAACTTTGTAGATCGCTACAAGGGGTGCCAAACATTGCCTTCGGTATGGTTTTTATTTGTTATAATTTCGCTTTCTTAAAATATAAATATTTATTCTCTCTTTGTAAGTTTTCTTTTTGTCTGCAAATATTTCAAAAAAAAATTATATATACAAAATGTTTGCAAACGTGTATTGTAGCAGTATTTAATTTATGGTAATACAAATGGTGGGCATTAAACAGTCGGGTATCTCAACTGTAGCATTCTTAGTTGTTGTTATCGCATTTCTGTGCATTTCTGTGCCGCCTTATCCAATATTTTAATCTCGCACTTACCAACGGCTGACTGAACTGAACTGAACTGAAAATGAGTTGACTGAATTAACTGACTGCAAGGCCGAAAGAGCCAGAGGCAGATAACGTTTTACGATGTTTACGTTTTACGTTTTACGTTTACGTTGAAGGGGGTTGCAATCCAATGGAATCCCATAGAATTCAAAATAAACAATCGTCACCCGCATAGCGCCGGCTTCCTGATGCATTAAGCATATTTTATGACCACTTAGAGAGCCGACAACTACCATCAACAAATACAAATACGAAGACAAGGCATCAGTTCAATAATAAAACTGAAAAGTGCTCATGAAATGACGACAAAGGCATCAATCATAATGATAATCGTTAGAATATTCACAAATTATTAAACGAATTACCTTCACTTTAATTAATTTCAAAATCGCTTCAGAATCTTAATGATTTCTTTTCTTTTATGATTACTATTATTTTATTCTGACTTTACATTTTCTTGAATCATCCCAATAAAAAGTTTGGCCTGTAAAAGTTGCCAGAGTTTTAGTGAGATTTTGTGTTTAAGTCTTAAGAGCTTCTCCAAGATTTCAAACTGACTAAACTTTGTAAAATCTCAAACTATTCTCAAGCGGAATATCATTTTGATCATGGTTTGAAATCTTAATTCAATCTGCATTCAAATTTTATTAATTTCGTTCAAATAATAATTTAATATCGAATTTAAAGCATTGGGTCCCCCTTTCTCTCTGTCTCTTTTTATACCCGGTATAATTTTTATGCTGAGAAAAAATATCACTGAGTCCGCGCAGGCAGTCCGCGCTAGTGACGAAAGCAGCACGAAGGATGCGAAAGGCGACTAGCAATATATACAGGAAGAATGGAAAATTTGCTATGACTGCCGATTTAAAAAAATTTTTTTCAATCTGCACTGCGCAAAAAAGGAATATTTATTAGGTATAAAGAATTTAGCGCAATGTGCCGAGGAACAAAAAGTTTTTTAAATAATTTATATGTAAAACTTAATATAGTATTATTCGATACAAAATTGAATTTCAGAATTTTTACTTCGTAAAGAGGTTTTTTTATAAGATATTGTATTCGTAACAGGGAAAAGGACACGACCCTGTAAAGTATATAAATTCTCGATCTGTCTATCTGTCTGAGCTGTCTATCTATAAGAGCTAAAGTCACCAAATTTGGCACACAGATTTCTATAAATCCCAAGCAGATCAAGTTTGATTAATTTTTTTAAGGTATTACCTATATTTTTGTAGTTAACGTTAACTACTTTTATTAGCTATCATTTTACTAAATCTCAACAAGATTGGACAAATAGAAAGGTGGTAATGGTTGACTTAAGTTTTAGAGCAATGCAAGTGCCGAAAAGTATGCAATAAAAATCGTTAAGGCACATTTAAATAAGTAACGGGTATCCCATAGTTGGGAGCTTGTGATTTTTGTTTGCTGCAATTGCAAATGACGCAGCAAACACACACAGACAGATACACCCACAAGTGTAGGCACACCCGCAACATCACACACACACACACACACGCACACACACATTGATACATTGACAGCGACCCGAGGCGACCTCGATATACGAATACTCTCGTGCTCTTCTTGCACACGCCTCGGCATGGAGCTCAGTTGAGTTGAGTTCAGTTCGGAGAGCTGAAAACACTTTCGAGTCTTGAGTCTCGAGTCTTGCAGTCGGCGCAGATGCAACCAACTGATAAGATCCTGCCGCTGATAACAGACTTTGGGGGTTATTTCGTCTGCTTGTTGCTGTTGTTGTTTTTCCACACGCTGCCGAGAGTCGCGTTATTTCATTTCGTTCAGTTCGCCTCGCCAGATGCGTCGTTAAGATTAGCAATAAAAAAGCAGCATTTTTTTTTGTTGTTGTTGTTCTTGTAATTGTTGTTGTTATATTTATATATACATATATATGTATGTATATAAAAAAAAGGGAAACAAAACAACAACAGCCAAACATTTATCATGAAATAAATCTACTCAAGTTGGTTTTTTTCTTCTTTTTGTTTTTTTGTTGTGGCACAACTTGGACTTGATGTTGTTGTTGTTGTAGTTGTTGTTGTAACCGAAAACTTGCTCATTGAAGCCCAGCTTAATCATGGTAATAATGCTAGAAGAGAGGGGGTAGGGGTAATATCACTTAGTCTTATGCAATCATAATGTGTTTGCTCAACCCCAACTAACCTTGAGTTAGTTTCAACATCTTTCATCTCGCATTTTCCATCTTCCATCTCTTTTAGAGGCAGGTGGCAAGAGTGTCAGACAGACAGGATTCCATCAAATGCTGCTTATAGATCGGCTGATATGATTTTGATGAAATTGTGTGTGAGCTTTGCATTCGCTCTCTCTCTCTCTCTCTCTCTCTCTGCCCCTCGTTTCTTTGACATCGCCTTTTTTTAATCGGGCTTTAAATTTCATGCCACATTTCTGAGTTAGTTGCCAATATTGTGAATATAGCAGAAACATGCTATTTACAGGGTATCTGCTAGTCAATCACTTTTCTATAGATGAAACCTACCTACTACAAATAACAAACAAACTCTATAATACTCAACAAAAACAAGACGTACGTAGTAACAAAATCATTTGCGGCACAACTGGATACCCTGTAAATAATGCAAATGGGGTATGACTGTGACACGTACTCAAACATAAGAGTCTAAACAACACAAATGGAACAGCAAGTGTTAGAATGTGAGCCAATGTTAATTACAGGATATCTGCTAGTCTAGCAGCATAGTTAAATTAAGTGAGCATGTGTCATGTGAGAATGAGAAACGGAAATAAGTGAAATTTTGAGGTGAAACCGTTAACAGATTGCGTATTTAAATATTTGCAGGGTATGTGCTAGTCTACAAATATAACAAACTTGAGTTCTAATAACTAGTTTCCATGGAGTTGTCTTTGTTTATCAGCCAACGTAAATCTGGCTTTATTTACCTTCCATATTAAAGCCAATAAATGAGCGCACACAATTCCACAGAGAGAGAGAGAGAGAGAGAGACAGAGGGAGAGAGTGAAAGAGAGAGATAGTGAAATGTACTTAACATCAACATAATTGCAAAACAATTGCCTACAAGTTGAGCTTCAACATTGAGAGACTTTCAAAGTAGTCACTGCATTTTTTGGTAGTTCATCACCCTATGAAAAGCAACAACAACTTCTACAACCACAATAAAAAACATTAACAATGTTAAGCACACATTTATCACAAAAAAACGAAAAAAAACCTTTTGCAGATATTCACGCATGAAGTGTTTATCGCTGCATAAACTCAAAAAAACACCCACCAAATGCTGAAATTGTATTCAGAATAACAAGAAGCCAAGCTAATTAAATTACAACAAGTCGCAGCAGAGATACCCTAACAAATTTGTCAAAAGCCTTGCCCAAAATAGAATTTTGATTTGTACAGTTAAAATATTAATGTTTAAATATTTCATAAAAAATATATACAAATTTAGAACTTGAAAATTCTATGGGTAAAAATATTTCTTTACTTTCGACTATCATAAATTGTTTGTGCACGAAAAAAAAACTTAGTTGAAATAATTGCTTGACACGAAAAATACCAAAAATTTGAATATTTTAATAAGTTAAATTTATAGATCCAAAATATACAGCATTCTTTTACTTTTTATAAACATAAACTTGTTAAAAATAAAACCAAAGCTAAAGGAACTTGTTTTAAGTTTGTTTCAGCACCAAATGATTTAGAAAACGTTAAAAAATTTCCAAAAACAATATGGTAAAAATATAAAAATACTTTTTAAGTTCCTGACTTTTATTTATTGAAAATTCTTGGATTGTATTTACAATCGAGCTTCCCTAACTCGAGTCACCATTATCCAAGGAAAGGTTCGAGTTATGGAGACATTCGACTTATAGAATTATTTTTTTTTAAGTTTATTAATTTTAATGCCACTCATTTAGCTCGAGTTCGAGAGAAATTTGAGTTCTAATTATATTATATTTTTTTTATTAAAAAAAATTATAAATTTTATAAGGGTATTGAAAGGCTGCGACTGGTTAAGGGGGTGGGTGTTCACAGGGTATAAGGGTGGAAGGTCGAGGGTGGGGGGATAAGTGCGTGGCAACACGGCGACAGAGGCAGAGGCAGCGACGTCGACGTCGCCGGCGGTGGCAAGCGGCGCGTTTAATGAATCTAATTAAAAGTCAACAATGGCAAACGAGATAATCGTTGAAAACGGCAACAACAACAGCAACAGTGAGTTAGGGGAGGGAGAGGGGAGAGAGAGGAGAATGGGGAGGGTGACGCCGACGACGACGACGGCGCATGCGCAACATGACAAATGCAGTTGAAGTCAACGTCGCAGTCGCTGTCAACGCAAGCAGCGACGCTACAGACACAGCTGACTTCAAGCAGCGAGTAAATGCAGCAAGAGACAAAAAGAGAGGCAGAGAGAGAGAGAGCGAGAGAGAGTTAAGAAGGGAGGGGGAAATGAGGTGAATTGTGGGTAAACTGATAAGAATCTGGCAAACGTTTTGCATCTGCAAAAGCTGCCAGGCAAATGAAAATGGAATAAACCAAACGCCGATAAAAGCGACTGATAGCGAAAAACAACAAAAACAACAACCAGTACGAACTGTAGAATTCAGTTGCTCGACTGTTAGATGCCCAGTAGACAACTTAAATTTCCAGTCAACCCAAATGATTGACAAAGCGTATGAGAAAATACGAAAAAAAATACGAGAAGTATTTTTTAAATAAATATTATAACTTTTATTAATGTAACAATAATAATCTAAATACATACTTAAAAAATACATAATGAAATCAAGTATTTTCAACTTAAATTTTGGAATGGGTTCTTTTTTTCTGAGTATAACTATATTCCAGCTAAAATACGTTTCAGATAGAAATAGAAATATGATGTAAGTTTGTAATTATCTCTCACAAATTTTTCGCAAAATACAGTACTAAATTTTTGTCTAATTTTTTCCGATAATAGCAATATAATAATGCAAACCAATTGTAATGCAATTTGTTTAAATGCTTAAGACTAAAGAAAATTACCAATCTGCGAGTTGAGTTACAAAGTCTTAAAAACAAAATACAATTCTTAATTATCTTTCGATCATTCATCTGACAACTATATGATATAGTAATCTGATTCAAAACTAAAAGAAAACGTAATCTGCTTCTGGTATCTAGAAAGCTACATACCAAATTTGAAGCCTCTAGCTCTTATAGTATTCAAAATCAACTGAAGATTATATATTTCTATTTGAAAATATACTCGTTTTTTGGTCGTTTCATAAAACTATAAGCCTGTGTATCCTTTGGCTACTAGGCTAAAAGCAGCGAGAGAGAGAGAGAGAGACGCAAAGAGCTAGACAAGGGGAAAAGCCAAAGCAACATTAAAATAGATCAACGTTCGCTGATAAACACAATGAAAACTGAAAAGCGCCAAAGTCTCGTCAGCCAAGTGAATTGTGGTCAGAGAGGGGAGAGAGGTGCGAGGGGGGAGGCATTGTATTGGGGGCAGGTGTTGGTTGTGGTTGAGGGTTTTGGCCACTGCAGGAAATGAACTCAGCTCAGCTCTGAGCTCAATGGGAGGCCAAAGCACAGACACACACACACACACACAGAAAAGGGGTGATAACAGATAACAACAGCAACAGCAACAGTGGAGTATAAATATCTGTATGTAGACAGTGTACAGTGTGCAGTGTGTGTTTCTTGCAGTGTATGGCGAGCTGAAAACGCAGATACAGATACACAGATACAATTAAACACAAAACGCTTATCACTAAGCAATAATCAGAATTCCATTAGCCGTACGACGCGATATCGCACAAAAGCATCTCACGAGAGAGAGAGAGAGAGAGAGAGAGAGAGAGGGAGAGAGAGTGAGTGAGAGTGAGTGAGAGAGAGATACACACACATATTGCCTTTGTTGAATGTATCTTTGTATCTGTAAGTGCACAGCGCACATGGCAATTGCAACTGTGTGTATGTGTGTGTGTATCCGTTTTTGCTGCTGCTGCTGCTGCTGCTGCTGGTTGGCTGCCTTTTAGCCGGCTGTCTTAACAACAACAACAACAACAACAACAACAACAACAACTGGTTGGTTGCTCGACGCTCGCTCGATGTTATCTAACTGCGCGCCGCGCTGCGCTCTTATCAGTGCTTTATCAGTTTTTGTTTCGAATAATTTCGAACTACGTTCGTTGCTGTTGCTGTTGTTGTTGTTGCTGTTGTTGTTGGCTGCGAAGGCAGCTCGAAGTGAAGCAGCAGCAGAGAGATATCTTATTTCAGTTGGCAGTCAACCGTCGAACGGGCGTAGTGACTATGTCTCGAATACAGAGAGAGAGAGATACGAATCCAAATCCAAAATAAAATAATAATAAAAGACAAGTAAGAACGCTCTGTTGTAGAGCGAGCACGACTGCTATATACCCTGTAGACAGA
Organism: Drosophila quinaria; assembly: GCA_035047525.1. Lineage (NCBI taxonomy): Eukaryota > Metazoa > Arthropoda > Insecta > Diptera > Drosophilidae > Drosophila > Drosophila quinaria. The sequence continues at coordinate 254,325 of JAWNPO010000007.1, forward strand.
GCCATATTTATTTATATTTGTTTAAATATAACATTAAATAAATTAAAATTTAATATTGCAAATTTAATTTTACATGAAGACCACTGGCAATTTCGAGTAAGCTCGACTGTGAGAATGCCTGTACTTCATCTGTCAATTTGTAACAAATTTAAAATTGAAGCAAAAATTATAGAAATTGAAGTAAAACAACTAAAATTTAATTTGAAGAAAAGCACGACTGCGAGATACCCTGCAGACAGATGTATATTTATTTTATTTATTAATTTAAATTTGAAAGCATTTTATTTTAAAAATTTAATTTAGGATGAAGTCTGTAGAAAGATTTGATAAGCTCGACTCGTAAGAGACCCTGTACTGTACTTCTTCTGTAAATAAAAACAAATTTAAAATTGCGCCATATCATATTTATTTATTACAAACAAAAGCACGACTGCATAAAATCCTGTTTTTTTTTTAAATCCAATCAGATGATAAAATAATGTATTGTTTAATTTAATTTGTTTATATAATGACAAAAATTTAAATGGACATTTAAATACAATTTAAGCAGGCTTTTTTATTTAAGTGAATTTGTAATTTTGCTTTTGAGTAGCTGTCGCTCTTAAAGTTTCTGAAAAATGTATAAATGTCTTACAATTAAATGGGAGATGAAACTTTCATAATTCACTTGAGCAAATTTAATAGACCCTTTGTACTTTATTAGTACAGGGTCGAAATAGCCGCAGAGTTTGACTTGGAACTGAGAAATGGTAACTGGGAATTGGGAACTGGGAATAGGACTGTGCTAGGCTGAATGTCTGTCTCTCTGTCTGTCTGTCCGTCTGTCTGACTGGCAGATAGGGCTGGGCAGATAGACGCTCAACTGGCAGACTGGCAAATGAAAGATAAACAACTTTACCACCAGCAAGACACAGATACAGAGAGAGAGATAGCGAGAGGGAGAGGTTAGGGGAAGAGAGAGAGAGAGACACAGTTGATTGCGAGTCATCAACAAACATCAGCTGTGTGCGCTGCCAGCAGCAGCAGCGACTGCAGCAGCGACGTCAACAGCGACGCTGCGTCGTCGTTGTCGTCATTCGGTTTTAGTCTCTCGGTATCTTTGTATCTCACAGATACACAGACAGACCCAGAGAGAGGGAGACAAAGAGTCACGAACAAATTTCATTACTCAGCGCGTGGTTTTTTTCAGTTTGCCGTAGAACGCGAAACGAGCAGCAACCAAAAAGCGGCTACGAAATTTCTAACAATCCGTCAGTCAGTCAATCAGTCAGTCAATCAAGCGGTGAATCGCGTAAATATACGAATATATTCATATGAATAGCCCCAGTGTGAGTGCAAGTAAATAAAAGGTGCAAAAAAAAAGAAGTGTAAACAAAAATGTGGCACAAAAAATTCAAGTTGTGAGAATTTGCTTGGAAAATCACATTGGGCCATTTAAGCAGCCAAATGCATGTGCAACACTTGGCCAACATCAAATTGGCCAACAAATAATAAACATGATCAGCAGTCAAACAACGGAAATAACAATAACAAAAGGTGAGAAAGACGATCTTGTAAATATTTTGTTGTTGCCCTCTCGCTCTTTCACTCTTGCACTCTCTCTCTCGCTCTGCTTGGCACGAAGAAACACACACGTTGAAAGGGTTAACTCAATGTTTCCCCCCTTTGGGCCCGTCCAGAGACTTGGCCAAGTTTTATCCCCACATATTTATTTTTTATCAGTCAGACTATCTACGCTGTGTGGCTACACATTCAATTCCTTGACTCACATGTGTGTGTGTGTGTGTGTATCTGTGTGTTGTGATATCTACAATCTCTGGCGAACGAACGAAGGAGAGAAATAAAAATAAAAAAAAAAACGAAGGAATTCTGCGGATTGTTGTTATTATTGTTATTATAATTCCTTGAAGTGAATATCAGTGAAATATAATCAAAACGAGAAAGCAACAACAACTTGTACAGCAACAACAACAACAACTTGGTCTTGGACTTGGTATTAAACTTGGCTATAAGCATAGCTTTAACTTTGACTTTGGCTTTAACGCGGGCTTCGAATTGTGGCTACTTGTTCTCTTGTGTTGTGTTGTGCGTATTCAACAGATACAATTGTGATATGAATAACAACAACAACAACAACAACCACATCAAGAACACACATTGTTTTCACTTGAAGCAATTAATGTGCATACTAAATACATGTTTAAATATTATGTACATATTTTGCAGCAAACGTTTTATGAATAAAATGATAAAGAAAAATGATAAAATTATCAAATAAAATGATAAACCGAATGCATTCATTCGATATTCGCAATGCAGCTGTCTGCATATTCATCATATTCATTTAATGCACTGAGAGAAAAGAAGGAGCCACTGCGAATAGAATATCAAATTTAAATAACTATACAATTTAATACAACATTTTTAAAATAGATCAGCAAGATTACTTAAGAGAATAGAGAGAGAGAGGTAGAGTTAAGGAGAGGTAAGGAAAGGTAGAACATAGATATAGAGAGCTAAAGAAAAGGAAATGAAAAGAGAGACAAAGGGTGGCCGGAACAAAGTCCTTTTATTTTATTTCATATTCAACAAAAATTAGTCAATTAAAATTATTTAAAAAAAATTGTTATATAACAAAAAAATCAAATATTTTCTATGATCTGTGGATAATTTTTATATCAATTTTTAACTACAGTCTAAAACTTTTTCTGCCTAACTTTTCTGTCGTCAATTTTAAAAATACACAGAAATTGAATTATTTCATTTTTTTAAAATATTTTTTATTATTTTTATGATTTATTAATTTCTATTCAATAAATTCACCTGCTATGTTTTGAGCTGATTTTAAGCATATCATTAAATATTTCATATTTTAATGTCAAATGTTAAAAAGCTTAATTATAAGAAGACAGTGCTGTGTACTTATTACCCGATAGAATAATAAAGTTTCTTAAATTCAAAACTATTTCAAAGTGAGTCTCGTAGCTTAAATATTTATTGACAGCACTCTTTATCTGATGCGTCTAGCTCTTTATAATTATTTGTTTGTATAAGTTCAAAATTAGCTAGAGACACTCAAAAATGGATAACGCAATTAAAAAATGTAATAAAAATATTCTGTATGTAGTATGTGAGACATACAGAAGCCCAAAATGCCTTCTTGTTAAATTTGGTGCCTCTAGCTCTTCAAGTTACTGAAATTAACGCAATCTTACAGGCAAATATATAAAAAAAAGACTGAACAACTTGAATAATTGAGAGTATTCTATAATTTCTTTATAGAGACAGTCTACAATTTTCTGTTACTAGTATTTGAGTAATTTTTAAAATTATCTTATGTCCATGTTCAATAAATATTTCTACATTTTCTGTGATAAATACCCAAGAGGTTCATTAATGACAAATAACAAATTGATTATAGATATAATAAATATAAATGTAATCAAATGTAATTAATTGTTTGTAATTATATTCAATTAATTTCAAGTGTCTAACTTGTTTAAATTTTTCTTATTATTGCAGGTGATTGCTCCGATACCACAGAAGAGATAGAGATGACCGTCGACAGCAGAGGTGAGTGTCGAAAATTCTGAGTCTCTAGAGGAGAGACACCCCCTTCCTCTCTCCGCCCCCTTGCTTAGTTATCCAGTTATCCAGTCAAAAGCCTCGGAGAAGTGGCTAAAAAACTGTTATCAGTTTGCAGTCAGCAGCAAAATTCGAGGCAGACAGACACCGTTAACCCGTTAATGCCAATAAATAAATGTGTGCTCTCTGGGTGTGTGTGTGTGTGTGTGTGTGTGTGTGTGTGTGTGTGTGTTGCTGTCCTGCTGCAAAGCTACTGATATTTTGCCAATAAAAATTTAATCTGCTTTCATATCCAGTGTCAGCGATGAGCAGGATGGGCGAAAAAGAGACAGTGGCGTAGAGGGGGGTGAAGGAAAGAGGGCTAAAAAGGGGGTAAAGACTCTCCCGTCTGACCTCTTCCCACTTCTAAATATGTATACAGTAATATCCCCAACAATTTTCACTTTATCAGCCCAGTGCCAAGTGCGAAAATGCGATGATTGGTCGACTTGAAAAGCCAAAATGAAAAAACCACAAGCCACACAAATTCCGTCTAGGCCAAGTTGTAACCCTCTTTACCCATTCCCTCGTTTGACCAATCCCCCTTTTAAGCTGTGATGAGTGCGGTTGGCGATTTTGACACCTCAACTTTGGTGCAAACCCTTTTGCCAGACAGAGAGACGTAGTTGATTTCATCCCCTTACCCTTTCTCCCTTTCCTCTAATCTACTCATCGCAACCCCTTCTTTTTGGGCAGCATACGGGAAATGATGGAATAACCAAAGCAACCCTGGCAACCCTGTTAACCCCGACCCCCTCGCTTTCTGCCTTCCCTGCGCACTGAAAGTGCTGTCAAGTTGTGCGTGTCTCGACTTAACTGGCATCATCATTGGCATCAATTTCATATCACTTCATAATCATCATCGGCAGTGTCAACCCAACCACTGAGCCACATTGAGCACCACAGCACACAGCCCACACAGAGAGAAAATACTAGTACACTTTTAAAAAAAAAATGCATTCTTAAGATATTTAAAAGAATATATGAAAAAAATAAGTGAAAAAGTGAAAACTTTTTGATTGTTGTGTTTTTTTTTTATATTTTTCTTTTGAATTTGCCTTATTTAAAACCCAACTTTTACAAAAAAATTTGTTTATTTCTTAAATGTGTTTTTTTTCATTATTAGTGAATAAAAGTCTAGAATATATGACCTCATATTAAAAATTTGCGCTTCTTAAAATACATATTTGATAGCAGAATCTGAATTCCAAAATAAACGGCTTACGTTTTAAACTTTAATTTAATTTAATTTAAAAAGTTTCAGTATTTAAGATATGTGCATTAAAGTGTGCATAAAATTAGATCGAGTTCCTCAGCATTAGGAATTTTAATAAATTCATATTTGTTTAGGTTTCGCTCAGTGTAACACTCTCGTTATCATTTCTCTGTTGACTGAGAAACTGATGATGAGGCTGTTGAGGTTGAGAAGAAGGAGAAGAAGATGGAGATGGACAGGAGATGTAACTGAGCAACATTCTCCAAGTTGTCCATTTTGTGTCTCTGGTCAACCTGCGACCTTTAGGGGGGGAAGAGGAGGTAAAGAGAGGGAGAGAAGGAGAGAGGGAGAGGTGGAGGAGGTGTTGCCACACAGCTCGACATTCCAAGCCATTTCGCTGCCATCTCAAGCATTCATCATTAATAATCCCCCTTCAGCCGACAGGCATTGGAGCAGTCTCCTTCAGTTCCCTTTACTGCTCCTCCTTCTCCTTCTTCTCCTTCTCTCTCTCTCTCTCTCTATCACTGTCTCTCTCAGCCCTTCCACGTGGCCTTTTTGTGCTGCGTCAGTGAAAGATTTGCAAAACACACAGACAGAGAGAGACAGAGAGAGAGATAGAGCTAGAGAGAGAGAGAGTGAGAGTGAGAGAGGTAAGAGCAGGCAGTGACAACGTGTGGCCGTAAGTGGGCGTAACAGTGCCCGCCAAAAGTGGGCGTTTGTCTGCGCTAATCTTTATCTAGCTGTTGACACTCAACTCAACTCAACTCGGGCAACAACTAAAAAGTGTGGCAAAATGCAGAGTCACATTCCTTTAACCCCCTGTTGCCCCCCCCACACATTCTGCACAATGCCACGCCTAGTCCACTTGGTCACTTTCCTCCTCCTTCCCTTTTTCTCCCTTCTCTTCCCACAGTAACTGATTTTCCCCCTTTTGTGTGCGCTTAAATTCTAAAAGTTACACCTATCCAGGGTATTTTAGCTTGGTACATTAGGGTGTCCCTTAGTTTTTCAAAGTGATTATTTTGAAACGCATACGGGCTAGTGCTGATTATATGGTCCTTAAGCACTCGGAAATAAATTTTTACCTCAATCGGAGCATGAAAACCCGTGCCGACTTGGATCAGAAAATTTCAAAATTATATGGAACAAAAAAATATATAAAATTTTTTTTTCTTTTGTTTTGTTTTATTCATTTGGTCTTAAAGTACTCGAAAATAAAATTTCACCTTTATCGGAGTACAACAACTCATTCAAACTTGCTTACGAAACATGAAAAAACATCGAAAATTGTAAATTTAGTGTTACAACACTGTTTATTCATATTTCGATGCAAGTTTGAATGGGTTATCGTACTCCGATTGAAGTAAAAATTTATTTATTAATATTTGAAAAAATAAGGGACACCCTAATGTGCATATTTATTAGCATTCAAAAAATATTGTTTTTTGTATATTTTTAAAATTACTGCGAAAAAAAAATTTTCTTTTATATTTACAATTTTTAAATAATACCTAAAATGTGTTATATTAATAAAGAATTTAATAAAATTGTCGTTTCTATTTATATGTCCATTATTTTATTTATTTACATGCAGCGTATCTTATAGTCGAGTAGCTTTATGTAGTTGCCAGTTACTTTTTGCTGATTTTTACTGCAGCCGCCCACAAAGTCACCTTGCAGTTATTGTTGTTGTTGTTGCTGTTGTTGTTGTTGTTGTTGCTGCTGTTGCTGCTGCTCACTTTGGTTGCTCGTCATTTGCTGCTGTTGCTGTTGCTGCTGTGCAATGTACTGTAAGCGCATCTACAAGCTATATATCTCACTACCTCTCTCTCTATCTTCCCCTCCCTCTCCCTCCTACTCTCTCTCTCTCTCTCTCTCTCTCTCTGTGTGTGTGGTTTTTATCTATGAAATTCATGAATGCTTCGGCTTATCTCTCCGAATTGCATACTTGCAGTGTTAGAACCCAGAAGACATCAGACTCCTGACTCCAACTCAGACCCCAAAAGCTCAAAGCTTCTCTGTCCTCCTCAGTTGGCCTCCTTTGCTCTATTTTGTTGTTGGCCCAGTACTTGAAGGATATACAGGCTTATACCTTTTTGACTATGTCTATCGACCTTATGAATCCTAGAGACTCTAAACGTGTGTAAAATTTAGATATTAATTAATTGTAACACACACTGTAAATAGCTTAACATGCTGTGATAACAAACATAACATACTCTGAAATTAAACATAAAAATTTAGAATAGGCTAAGCAACAAAAGCAAAAGGCATACTGTATTTTGTACAGAAAGAATTAGCCAAATTCCGAGTTCTAAATAAATATACGCTAGCCACAAAATTAAGAACAAACCAAATTGGTGACAATTTCCCAAAAAACAGGTGCAATTTTGAGGCTAAACCCTTGAGATTTGCAAAGGCAAACAATTTTTTATTTACTTTAATAAATGTACATTTTTTTATTTGTTGTTTTTATTATCTAAAAGTGTCACAAAAAATAAAAAAAGAAGAAAAAAACTGTGTGTGAGGCTCTAGTCGAGTCGCCAAAAATAGGATGCCCGTTATTAATTTAAATATAAAAACATATTTTTTATTGTCAGATTGCTTGAATCTTAAATCTGCCATTACTACCAGTCTATTCCTCCAATCTGGTTGCGATTTAGTAAAACGATAGCTTATAATAGTAGTTAACATTAATTAGCCAAGAATACGTAATGTCATCATTTTTTTAATAAAAGGTGTAAAATAACTCTTATTTCTGATTTGTTTAATGTGTTTGATTTAAAAATAAACGTTACAAATAAGACTTATTCCGTAACTTTTATTTTAAAAGTAAAAAAATAAAATAAAAATAAAAGTTATTTTACAACTTTTATTTAAAAATTGAATTTTAATAATTATTTTTTGACTTTTTAAGTAAAATTTAAGAATAATTGTTATTTCGTAACTTTGAGGTCTCTGATTTAGATTGTAGTTGTGTTGACTGGCTTACTGGGCTTTTAACAGTCGAGCAATTGTTTTTTCTTCTTGTTATAATTGTTGTTGTTGGTGTTGTTGTTGTTGTTGTTATGGCTGCCTGTCTTTTAATGGCGCTAAGTGAGCTCACCTTCCTGTCCGCCCACCCCCCTCTTCCTCCCTGCTCGACTTTTCTCCTGCTCCTTCTCTTGTCCTCCTCCTTCTCCTTCTCTCCACTTCATTCTCAGTACACATGAGCGCCACTCTCTAATGGCATTTTATCTATGGCATAATTTTTTATTATTGTTGTTGTTGTTGCTGTTGTTGTCTTCGTTGTTTGTTTTTGTTTGTTGTTTGTTGCTTCTTGCCATGGCTTAATGACAATCCGAAATAAACACACAGACAGCGAGTCAAATTGTTAGATAGCTTTTCGGCATGTAATTAATCATTTGACGGCCAAGTTTTTTTATTATTTTTTTTTTGTGTTATTTTTTGTACTCCCCTCGCAAGTTGAAAGGCAGTTGCCATGCGGGACCAAGCATTGCAGCTTTTTGCTGCGGGCCACAGCAACAGCAACAGCAGCAACAACAACAACACCAACAATTGCTGTTGCACCAACAAACAAAAAAAAAGTGGGTTGCAGGGGGTTAATCTAGAGAAATCCATTACGCGCCTTGGCTTATCAGCAAACGTCCATCGTCTCCAGCAACAACAACAACAACAACAACAACAAGAGTAACAACAACAGCAACAACAATGTCAGTCACATTACGCATACGCACTGTGACCGCATTTTGGGTAACAACGTCACAACTTTCGCTTTGGAATTGGAATTCAAACTGAACTGAACTGAACTTAACTGAAACTGGCGCCTGCTCATATTTTGTATTTATGATTAACTGTGTGTGTGTGTGTGTGACTCTATGTGTGTGTTGGCCATATCATTGGCCAAAAATCGCAGCGCAAAAAACATCAATTTACTTGCACTTTATTTTATGCTTCTTTTGAGACCCTGTACTCAAAAACGTACATAGAGAATGTTAAATTTGTCAAAAGCGAACCACAGAAAATACAGTGAAGGAAGAAATATTAGAAATGAAAGTCATGTTGACATTTTAAAACAAATAGTTAATTTTATAATAAATAGTTGCTCATGAATAAAGAAACCCGAAAATAAAAAAAAAAAAAAATGATTTTTGCAAAACAATTTTAAAATATACAAAAAAAGTCATTTTTATTATTTTTATATGATTGATCAATCGAGTCATTTACAGTCATGTCCATCTGTCTTTCGGTCTATAGATACACCTAGTTCTCAGAGACTATACACTAAAAAAAATAAAAGTTGCAACTCGAGAAAAAGTGTTGTCCTTATTTACTACTAATTTTTTACTTTTATATTTCTTGTATTTTTTCATTTAATTATATTATTTAAACAAAGAAATATTTAATACAAATAATAGTAAGAATGACAATTGATTCATGTTTGCCCTTGACATTTTTTTTAATACTCGAAATTCAATCCATTATTTTAATATAAAGAATTATTTATATAAGGAAACGTCCGTTTTCTTAACACAGCTTTATTTTATAATAAAAAACGTGTTTCTAATCACATTTGTAACACTTTTTAGACCACGTACTTTAAAAAAGTACAGTGGTCTATTAACTTTGTCACAAAAAAAATGTGCGTAACAGGCAGAAGGAGGCGTGGCCGACCCCATAAAGTATATATATTCTTGATCAGCATCAATAGCCGAGTCGATATAGCCATGTCCGTCTGTCCGTCTGTCCGTCCGTCCGTCTGTCCGTCTGTCCGTCTGTATTGACGCCTAGATCTCAGAGACTATAAGAGCTAGAGATACCAAACTTGGTATTTAGGTTCGTCTTTATTGCACGCAGATCGAGTTTGTTTTAGATTTTGGCCACGCCCCCTTAAACGCCCACAAATGAGATATATCTTAATTATAGCGACAATTTAAAAGATAGACATTCCTAATAAGGCATGGACGAAGAAACCATCATTATCCACATTTGCTGAAAATTTCATCGCGATCGGATAATAAACAGCCAAGATATCAAGCAATTAAAATCTCCTTTATTTGCCTTGTCTTATCAGCAACAATAACAACAACAATCACAACTAGATAACAATTGCATCTGGCTTACACTCTAGTAAGAATGAAATCTATCGTAAGACCATCGCTTACCAAAGCAGGCAGTGGCGCGATGTGCAGAGCGTCGGAACTGTGAGTTCGGGTCTCGGGTTCGAACTCTAGGACAGACAAATTTTTTTTTTTTTGTTAATATATTTTATATTCAATTAATTTGTTAGTATATGATCGGCATACTTTTTTTTAAATGCTATTCAATTTTAAAAGGGTGTTGGCAGAGTTCCTAACTGCGAAATATAAAGTCGCTAAAGTCTTAACATATTTGTATTTTGGCCACGTCCGCCCATGGGCTTTGGTGGCCTATGGTGCTAAGTTCCCGTCAATTTTGCAATGATCGGGAGCCGCGGGTTCAACTCCCACCATAAACAAATTTTTAAAAAATTATTTCTTATTAGCAGACTTTTTAGAACATTGGTCCGCGGCTCGAATCTCACGTTGGACAGATGTTTTTTTTTGATTTATGATTAATGAAAATTTTAATTACATTTTTATAAATGTTGTATGTTTACATCAATTCGATATTTGTGTTATTTTGTTTTATTTTTGGTTAAAATATATTAATACTTGTAGCGACTTATATTATTTTTAGCAGGGTTTGCTTTTGCATAGTAAGTACGTGGTCTCCGACAGTCGAGTATGCTCGACTGTAGCACCGTCGACTAGTTTTATATTAAATTGAATTTGTTCTAAAACAAAAAGATAAGTACAGGATCTCTCACAGTTGAGTTTGCTCGACTCTAGAACTTTCTTACTTGCTCTTTTTTTTATTTGTGGGGGGTGACAAATAAAATTTATACTTTTTAACAATAAATTACACAACGTTGCACCACATGTGATCAAATATTGACACACACACACACGCACACACACACTTGGTCCTGGTAATCCTTTTTATGAAATTTATTCGTTCGCTTACCAAAAAAAAAAAAAATAATAATAATAATATGAAGAGAAATTCTTATCGTCGGCCACAGATCGCCACAGGCAGCCACAAAGGCGGCCTAAGTCCTGCTCCTGTCTTGATGATGATGAACATGATGATGATGGTGATGATGATGATGATGATGAAGATGATGATGATGAGGGCTTCGACTTGGGCTGGTCATAAAATGTGCTGTGCAAAAATGGATAGCAAATTTGCAGGTTGCGCAGACAAAGGAAAAAGGGGAAACAGGAAGGGAGAAGACAGAAAAGAAGAGAGAGGAAACAGGAGGAACTGCCCTTCTGTCTGTCTGTCTGTCTGTCTGATGACTTGACTCAATGGTGGCCATAACACCACGCAATCCTTTGGATAAATTTTCTTATCTTTCTCGACCAGACGACGATATTATTTTTAATACAGCAGCCAAAAATTTCTATGTGTGTGTGAGTGCGTATGTGTGTGTCGCTCATAAATGTTTTTGTGTGTGTGTGTGTTTGAGATTTATGTTGTAATTTTTTTATGTGATATGAGTAGCATTATATTTATTATGACTTTCCCTCATTTTTATATGATGTGTTTTTTTTTTTTATTTGTTGCCTGCAACTTTGGATGACGATTGAATAAATGAATGAACGAGATACATAGATGAATGAATACATAGTTGAATGTCATGTGAATGAGCTGATGAGCTGGGTGACAATATCATTTCTAAAAGGGTTGGCCTGTCAATTAGTTTTGTTTGTGATTGTCGGAAATGTTGCAAACTTTTCCCATTTTGCCCCTGGGAAATCATCATGCATTTTTTTTTATTTTTGCAAACTCATTTCTGTTTGCAGTTTGATTGAGGGTCACTTATTTTTCTTGATATTTGTGTTCATTCAAGTTAATATGCAACACTTGAGATGGAGCACATAAATCGATTTATTGCTAGCAAATATTTCAAATTGAGAAATGAGAAATTGTTTTGTTTGATTTGCAAGAGAGGATTTGTTGAGTCCGTTGTGTGTGTAGTGTTGATTAACGCCAGATAATAGTGCATAAAAATACTATGAATTAATGTGGATAATAATAGAAATATATTAAAAAAATATATTGCTAAGCGCAAAACTGAAACGGTAAGAGCTGGAAGGCTTAAAAATCAGTACATTAAATCCTAAAATTGTAAATAAAGATACTAATCGTTAATGTAATTCAGTTTTCTATATAAACACATTTTCTATATATACACATTTATTTTACATACAAATTAAAAATATTAATGACTGAATTAAGTTTCAAGCAATGTAAGTACCTAAAAGCATGCAATAAAAAATATTATAAATTTATTTAAATAAGTAACGGGTATCCTATAGTCGGGAGTTTGAGTCTTTCCCACTTGTTTACAGCTCAGTCTTCTTTAGAGAAAATATAATTTTTGGGCAACATTTTTTAATTGTTTTTGGCTAGAGATATACGGAAGATAAGCATAAGCATTAATAATCAATTTATTAAATTTTTTTAATAACTTTAGACTTTTTTAACAATTCAATTTTATTTTAGATATACTCTACGATTTTCGTTTAAGCTTGTACACATTTTAAATTGGTTAATTGAAAATCTTAATTTTGAATTCAATTATAAATATGAAACGAATTAAATTTGCAACTTCTTTGTAGTTCAGTGTAGATAATCCTGTTGTTCTTTAGACTCGTTAAGTTGTGCATAAAAAGCGACACTTTGGAGGGAACTCATTACAAGCTGTTAGCAAGCACTTTGCACTTCATCAAGCCACAAATGGGCAGAGCCACCAGGTAGGCAGGTAGGTAGGTAGGCAGGTAACAACAGCAACAACAACAACAAGAGGGAGGAGAAGAGTGTGTAAAACCCGTGTTGTTGTTGTTGTTGTGCTTTTTGCTTTTGGCTCGGTCTGCATTATGGCTTATTTGCTTGCTGCCTTTTGCCTTCTGTCAGTCACTTCGCCGCGTTGTAAACCGTTTATTGTGCCGTGCCACCAAAAGAGGCAGACAGAGAATTGCCACAAGTTGCTCCCCCCTCCACTCTCCACTCTCCCCTGTGCCCACTTGGACCACACTTTGGAGAAGGCCTAATTGGTGGGTAATGATGTGTCTGCCGTGCCGCTTTGTTAGTCACTGAAACTGCGGCTTCTTCTTCTTCTTCTTCTGGCCACAAGTTGCGTGGCAAAACTCAAGTTCGGACTGCAACTTGAATTTGGTAGCTCTGCTTGAGACTCTGAACCAGACTCTGCGTGTCGGTCTTTTGGCCTTTGTTCCTGTTAACTGCTTGTTGCTGTTGTCGTTGCCTGCGCGCATCTTGTTAGCAACAACTGGCAACAACAACTGACAACAACAACTGGCAACAACATCAACTGTCTGTGAGGTCCGTCCCCTTTTTGTCTTCAGCTTTTTTATGCCCGTTACTCGCAAAGCACAAAGGGTATTTTGTATTTGTGGCCATGTATGTAACAATAACACTCATAAGAAAAAGGATCCAAAATCAAGATTTTGGTCTCTGAACTTCGGTTTTAAAAATGCGTCGAGCACATGAAAATCCTGAAGTAAGAAAACAACTCTTGATTCTAAAAAAATTTTACTTAAGACCAAGTTCTTTTTTTAAAATCATAAATTCTTATATTTTCAAGACCACAAATCTTAGTATAAGAATAAAACTTATTATTTTTTTAAGATTATATGTTTTTATTTATAGACCAAAAAGTTTTGACCACTCAAAACAAAAAATCTCAAATAAAGATTAAGCTTTTTAACAGTATTAATGTCTAGTAATGTCGATATGACACTAAACAACAAAGAAAAACACAAGATCTAAGATTTTTATTCTTATATTAAGAAGTTAACACTTTTTAGAATAATATTCTTAGTTTCAGTAATTTGGTCTTAAATGGTCTTATATTAAGAACAAAATATTTAAATTTGAGAATTTTATTCTTATAGTAAGAACTTACGATTTTCAAGAATAATATTTTTTTTTTTTAATAGTTTTAGTAAATAGGTCGTAAAATATTCTTATTTCAAGAACGAAATATATGAGATGAATGTTTTCGATTTTAGAAAGTGCTCTTTTTTTCAGTAAAGAAGAAATAAACTACACGCATTTTTATTAAAAAACTGTAAACTTTGATCTGTTACAAATCTGAATTTTAAATGATATAAGACAAATATTACTGACTTTAGATCATTAACTCAATTAGTATAAAAGCTATCACAATCAACATTATCATGTAGACTTTGTTAAATCACGCAGATAAAGTTTGCTTCTACACTGTAAGACTCCAAATTCATTAAATAGTCGATTTTGGTCCTCACTAAGAACAGAGAACTTTTTTTTTTTAGTTTTGAAATGATTTTTACGCACCTAAAAATTAATAAAAACTCCACCTTACCCACAGTTTTTAAGATATATCGGTAATTGTAATGTTGAATATTGCAATTTATTATTATTAATCATAATATTAAATTTCATCAAGATTGGTTGGAAATAACAATAATTATGGCTGATTAAAGTAAATTTTACTAACAATCACTTGACTTAATTGCATTAAATTTTTTTAATTATAACATAAGTTATGGATGTTTTCAGTTGCAAGCGATTATAAAGATATATTAATTTGTATTTAAAACATGTTCAAATAGCGGTACGGGTATTGCATAGTCGGAACTACAAATTTCTGACTCGCTTTATTCTCATTTTCATTTTCGGCGCGTTGTTCACACAGCTCGCAGCGAATGTTCGCGCCTCTTTAATTTACTGCCACAACCAGTCAATCTCCCCTCTCTCTCTCTCTGTGTATCTCATTCTCCCCCTCTTCTTGGCATTGTCGTGGCTGCCTTTTGGTTGATAAACTCATCAAAGTCATCAAAAAATTGGCAAAGCAATGAAGTTAACACAATGCCAGACACGATTTCGTTTCTTTTCTTGATCCTTTTGGCTTCCCAGTTGCCAGTTGCCCAGTTGCCTGTGGGCGGTCGCCTGGTGGGCGTGTCCCCGCCCTCACGAATTTAGTGTAACAGTACAAAAAAATACTAGAAATTCCGTTTGCTTTCTCGCTGTCTTCATTTGGTTTGAACAACATGTTGTTGCTGTCGTCGTGCGATTGTTGCTGGCGTTGTTGTTGTCGCTGTTGTTGTTGAGAAAAAGTCAGAGAGATACAAACAATTGAATTGTCAGGGAGCAATTGTCAGTTGAAATGTTGTTGTTGATTGATCCGCCAGAAGCGTGATTTGTTTACAGCAATTGCAATGTTGCTGCTGCAACTGCAACTGTTGCTATTGCTGTGTTCCAGCATCAGCAGCAGCAGCAGAAACATTGACTGTGATGTTAATCATTACAAGCAGACGTTTTATGCAAATGAAGACCGTGTTTAATAAACGCAAATTATGAGACCAACAGCAGCAGCAGCAACATGTTGCTATGTTGCTCTTGTCGACAGCAACAGCAGCAACAACTGGCAACATTGCAACACTCGCTGCCAGCTGCGATTTGAGATTAGCAACATTCAAACTTGCACTTGGGTCAATTTAAATTTGTGCAACAGTTGCTGCTGCTGCTGCACGGCAACAGCAGCAACCACACGAGATTGTGGGAGCAACAGCAGCTGAAAAAAAAAAAACTAGAGATTGCAATTGATCACAAAACCAAAAACAATGTGTGCGAGTGTGTGTGTGTGTCTGTAGACGACAACTGTTGCTGCTGCAGTTGCAGTTGCTGCTGCTGCTGCTGCTGCTGCTGCTGTTGATCGCTTGATCAGCAACAATCGACGCTGAGCGTGCTCACACGAAATTTTCAAGTATGTTCTGTGACAATTTCTTAAGCCAAAACCCTGCCCCTTTCCCCACTTGCCCCCCTTGGCCTTGTTGCCTTATCAGCATGCCGTGCGGCAGTTGCAACAACAGCAACAACAGCAGCAACAACAGCAACACATCTGAACAGTTGCATCAATTGCTCAACATTGAACTCTTTGTGCACAAGTCCAGCAACGACAACAACAACAACAATCGATACCCCTCTCCCCCTTCCCCTTCCCCCACCCCTGTCGCATCATTTGCACGTTTTTTAATTAAGACATCAAAAAGAGTTTGAGACTCGCTTGATTTCGAGGAATTGACTACAGTCCTCGAGTCTCCGAGTTTCTCCCTCTGCACAGACTCTTCTTCTGCTTCTTCTTGTTGCTCTGCTTCTTCTTCTGCTTGTGTTCAAGCTCTATAGATTGCAGATAGAGTACACATGACTAACCCCGTAGAAATTCAAGTCCAAGTGCAAAGTCGATGCTTTGTATTGACAACTCGAAATTTAAACTCGAACTTGAACTAAATTAGTCGACAGAATGAACTCTTGAGAACTCTTTAATCCGACTGCGAACCGATATCAACTCATTGCAACATTTTATTTTTATTTGTTTATGTGTTTGTTTAATTAATAATTGCTTTATTTATTGATTCATTTATTTCATGTCAACTATTTACTTTAGGGACCACAAAACATAAAACTAACTAATGAGCGAAAAAATGAAAATCACAAATAATGATGACTTGTGGATCATTAAAGAAAATCATTAAAAATATTTTAATAATCATTATTATGTAATTTTTATAATAAATATAACTCAAAATTATTACGGTCCCTGATTTATTTATTGATGTTTTTTTATTTATTTAATGTCAACTAAATTTAGTTGATTAAATTAATATATAAGAATTTAAATAAAATTAGGTAATACAATACTAATAATTTATTAATAGAAATTATAAACAACTTTAAATTTAACTGAATAAAAAAATTAATAAATTAAGAATTAAAATAAAAAATAATTAAATTATCCCACATTTGTTGCATGGATTGGGAGAAACCCAGACAAACTCAATAAGGTTAAAAAAATATAAGTAGTAATAATTAGTGGTAAAACAAATATTAGAATTGGTTAGGTCAGTGATTTTTGGAAAGAAAAAGTAAAAGGGAAGATTTCAAGGATGAAAGAGAGAGAGAGTTATTAAAAAAAAATGTAAAAATGTAATAAACTTAATATAATATTGACTTCATATGCATTAGATATAAATTTCAATTTAAACAGAAAGTATAAAAACGAAAACAAACTTATTGAATTGAATAATTTTATAAAAATCTCATTTAAAAGGCAGTTTATCTGTTTAATGTTAAATGTGATTTCCATAATCTTTTGATTAATTTCAATATCATTGTATTATATGCAATTGTAATAATGAAGACATAGTTAATTAGTCCCAACTCTAATATAGCTAATATAAAAAACAGATTATCTTTTTCATAGAAAGGTCTTTGGATCAAGAAAATATAAATCTTTTCCGTATTCCATGTGGGCCTGCTTCTTAATATTTTTGATTTTTTCAAACCAAAGTTAACGTACATATACTTTCGTACGAGCACATTAAAAACATTTCACAAAATATAAAAAAAATAGCATATCCTTTATTTGACATCATTTTCTATAAATTCTACGTCAAAATATCTTTTAGTTTCTAATCTAAGACCATAAAATGCGAAATGAGACAAATTAAATAGGATAAATGAGTAAAAAAGAAATCATTTAGTTGCGAGTTTAATACAATATAAATACTACTTTATGAATATTTTTATTGATGGCAAGAGCAGTCCTCGAAAAGCAATAGTTGAATATTAAAAATTACATAAAAAGAGGTATCTTAGAAATTACTCTGTAATCCTATTAGTTATATGTGAACATAATATACTTGAGTATATGTTTCGTTTGGAAATAAGAATATATGACTCATATAGAGTTTTTTACTCTTGGGCGCCAGGATTGTACAACAATTTTAGAATTTTATTATGGCATTTTGGGCCACATTGTATAATGTATTGTAGTATGAAGTGTGTATACGAAGAAAAGAAGAAGGATCCCAATTGCTTATCGCAATGATCAAAGAATTTGGCTGGGACGCCTGGACGCCGTTTCCCATAGCGTTAAGGAGGTGCTGAAAAAAAACAAAAAACTAAAAAAATTGCGAGTAAATCACGAATAGCTTTGCGAAGTCCAAAAAAGATATGAGAATGTTGATTATTTGCACGGGTTTAACTCTCCAAGAGTTAAAAGTGTGAAACGAACGCGAATCTCTGTTTTTTATTTCATTTTATTTTGTTTGGTTTTGAAGCGAATTGGAGAATTGGCGAATTGGCGAGTTGCTGAATTTTGTGCTCTCTGCATTTGTTTTTGCTGCCTTTTTTGATTAATAACAATTGATAAGAAACGCGAGAAACGCGCCAAGAGAATTCAACTCCGACTCCAAGCTTAACTTTAACTTTAATTTCAACTGCAACTGCAAGTGGAAGTGGAAGTGGAGGTCGAATTGGAAGTGGAGTCTCACTGGCTGCTGATGGCGTTGATTGCCACAGTCAGAGTTGCACTTGGAAATAGACCTGAAGTTGCAGATGGAGATGGAAATGGAGAAGGAGATGGAGATGGAGCTGGAGACGGGGAGTGTCTGCCACAAGGTGGCAACATTTTCGCGCGAAAATGAAGATTGTTAGCCCAGTACTTAAGGGATATTGAGGCATATAAGTTTGTGACAATGATGCATGTGTACAACATACACTGTAAATAACATAACATAAATAACATAACATACTCTGTGAACGATTATAACATTCTCTGTAAATAAATATTAACATAAATAACATAACACACTCTATTTACGATTATAACATGCTCTGTAAATAATTATTAGCATAAATAACATAACATACTCTGTTAAGGATTATAACATACATTATAAATAAGTATTAATATAAATAACATAACACACTCTGTGAACGATTATAATATACACTGTAAATAATTATTAACATAAATAACATAACACACTCTGTTAACGATTATAACAAACACTGTAAAGAATAACAATAGACTAAACAAAAATGAATTAAGCTTTATGTATTCGGGGATTGAATGAAACAATCGCATTGCACGTTTAGAATAAATATACTCTGGCTACAAAATGTTTGTCTATCATTATAAACAAACAGATCCAGAGACGGCAAAAGTTAAAAGTTAAATTTGTGGATTTTCATCTCGATCTGTTAATCATTTCATTTAATTTTTTTTTAACTTATTTTTAGTTTTTTTTTTAATTTGAATTTCATTTATACTGAAGATACAGATACTGGGCATTCCACAGTCGATAATCTCGATTGTAACGTGGTCAACGTGTTGTTATCAGCAGCTGCTGCAATTTCTCGATTCTCGACTCACGTTTTTCAATTTGTTTGAGCTCAACACCCAAACGCCTGGGAAATTTGTTTAATTATAAGCAGCTAAATGTGCTGATGATGGTGATGACGAAGATGATGATGATGATGATGATGATGGGGATGGGGATGCAGCTACTCCAGCTGCAACTCCCACTCCCACTTCTGGGCATGCAAAGCGAGGTTTTTAACACGCCTTCGAGCTTTACGCATACGCCCCTTGCAAGCGTCTACACTGAAAAAAATCTATTTTCAAATTCAAGTTAAAAATTGTAAGTTTTATCATGCATTTTTTAAAGAAAGTATTCAGGATATTATTAAAAAATAAACACTATATGGAGTAAAATGGAAATCAAACAGATAATAAATAGTCAAAAAAAGCCAAAAACTTTTTATTTTACTGAACTCTTCTGAATTCTTTTGGAGCTCCCATATTTAAAATGTTTACGGAGAAGGAATTGATAAGTCGTAATTGATTGAAGTATTTTGTACTTGTTTTAGGAAAATCCTTGTATTATTGATTTTATCCCTCAATTCTGGACTTTTACTTTCTGTGTAGAGACTAGACTCGACTAGAATCGATTCGACCAGACCAACTGGCGTCGTTGGAGTCTCTCTTCTAGGCTTAAAACGCTGCTTGTGGTTCATGCCACCAGTCGGATTTGAAGTCGAAGCTGATGCTGCAACATTGGCGTGATCAAGATCAAGTTGCAGGCAGCCCAAAACGGAGCTGGCAGCTTCTCCGTTGATGTTTTTTCGGGTTAACTGACCTTCTTCTCGCTACGATTAGCAACGACGACGGCGTCGGTGGCTCTGCCAATTCGACAAATGAACCAAGGGTCAACTTCCCCCATTTTATACCCGGTAATCGCAGAATGCGGGAGTATATATCAGGGATTAAAACCCTAAACCAAACCGTAACCTTTAACCGGTAAAAAACCGATTGAAATTTAAAACCATAACTGAATCCGTAACCGAAAAAAAACTTTTATTTGACTGAAACTTTAATACCGAAATTCTGTATGCCGGAATAACCGTTTAGTAACCGTTTCATTTATGAGGGCTAATTTCGGATTTTCTCATAAGTCTTGCTTGCGATTTATGGTATTGTTATTGGTTTTGTATTTTATTTTTAATTTTCTTTTTTTATTTTTAATTTTTTTTTATTTTATTTTCTTATGTATTATTTTGAATTTTTATTTGTGATATTCACGATCGAATTTTTATAGCTCTAAGTAAGCGCAAATAAAATAGATTAGTTAAATTAAATATTAAAATTGTTAAAATGTAACCAAAATACAATAAACTGAAGAGTATGTGAAATAAATGTGTAAATGAAACATTAAAAATAATAATAATAATTATACTTTTGAAAAGTCTTTTTCTTTTCTGTGAACCGAAACCATACCGGTTTTTCAAAACCGAAACAAACAATAATCGGTTCACCGTTACGAAACCTTTGTTAAAAGATTTTGTGTAACCGATAACCGTAACTGAAACCGATATTAGTTTGGGTTTTAAGCCCTGGTTAAATTTAACAATAGTTATGGCTGTTTTACGTTGCGTGCTCCTAAATGTATGCAGTAGTTTTTTCTTTAATTTTATTTTTATTATTGCAGTCTTATTTAAGTATTTTATAGTATTTTATAGTCGGTCACTCGACTATAGCATTCTCACTTGTTGCCTCTCGCTTCCGCTTGCCGCTCTCTCTCCCTTCCTCCCTTGCTGCCCTCTCGCTCTGTTTTAGTCTGACCCTGATCGTAGCACACCAAATTGCTCGATTGTTTATGGCTGCATACAACGCCCACCGAATGCAGCAGCAGCAGCAACAACAGCAGCAACAACAACAGCAGCAACCTCAACAATGCCTTGCCCAAGTGAGAAACCAGCAACAATAATCTGCCGGTTGATAAAATAACCCCCATTCCCCCTCCTCCTCTCCCCCCTCTTGCCGTCTTCTCTTCTGTTGTTGTTGGTGTTGTTGTTGTTGTTGCTGTGTCTTTTATCGGCGACGATCGATCGCAACTCGCAACGGCAACGGCAACGAAACTGATTTAACAAATTGATAAACAATTGTTGGCGTTGGCGAGAGCTGCATGTGTGTGTGTGTGTGTGTGTAGTGTGTGTGAGGCGGCGTAACGTTACGAAATGGCTAAACAAACGATCGTTGTTGAAGCAACAACAATAATAAAAAGTGACGCAGTTGCAGCTAATCCTCTACAGAGAAGCAGCAACAGCAACAGCTGCTGGCGGCAGCAGCAACTTTAGTCAATGCCATTGTTAACAGCACTCTCTCTCTTAGTCTCTCTACCTCCCCCTCTCTCTCTCTCTCTTTCTTGTTGAATTTTGGGAAGCTGAGCCAGAGAAGTTGCTGATGTTGCTGGCGTGGATGTTGCTGGCGAGGAGCAAACACTTTACGTGTGCTGCTTATCGCGCGCCAATCGAAGGCAATAAATATCTTACAAATAAGCAGAATGCCCAGGAATGCACAAAGACAGAGACAGAGAGTGGGGGAGCAAGAGAGAGAGAGAGAGAATGCGATTGCTGATGGTGAATTAAAGATGCTGTCGATCTGTTCACGTGCAACTTTTGTGTGAATTCGTGAAAATCGACACGGCAATTAGGGCGTTTTTGGAGGGGCGGCTCTCTCTCTTCTTCTTTTCCACTTTTCCACTTTATTTGTGCAATCAAACGACTCTGGCGACGAACTTGCAAACCAAAATACAAATTACAGTTGCATCAGCAATTGGCAACAGCAACAGCAACAATTGCTACAACTGCAACTGCAACAAGTTGCGCTGACATTTCAATAGCCAACAATTGACAGGTCAACGCGCATTGGCGGCCCGCACGAGAAGACCACAAAAACACACACACACACACACACTCACACACACACACATCTAAAGATGGCTAAGAAGCCTCCGCAACTTGCAACTTGGACTCCGTTGTCGCTTATCAACGCCGTCATATCTATCACAGACAGAGACAGAGACAAAGTCTTGTTGCTCCCTCTTCAGTTGTGTGTGTGTGTGTGTGTGTGTGTGTTAGGGATGGGTATCGATAGGACTGATATCAATATTGTATTGAATTGAAATAATTTTTAAATATATAAACATTTTTCAATATGTTGTATTAATATAGGTAAAAAGTCATTTTATTTATTTAAATTTTGCTATTTATCTAAATTTGTTTTATTAGTTTAAGTTTTTTTTTATAATTGTTTTCGCTTAAATTTTTTCTACATTTTTTTTTTGCATTTAATTCTTACAAACTTTTTGCATTTGGGATAATTTTTAACATACCTGTTAAATTTCGATTAGAATTACTTATCAATTAGATTATTTTTGGAAATAATCGTAGTGATTATATAATTCACTGTTGAAAAATTTGTGATTATTTAATGATTACGATTACCAAAAATCAGCCATTATTTGAGAGCTATTGCGATTTTTCAGTAGATGACGCTTTCGAAAATGCAGATCTCAACTATAATCAAAAGATTTGGCTACTTTGATTGTGAAAATTGAAAATAATTTGATTTTTACTAAATAATCTAAAAATACTACAATAATCAGAAATAATCAGGAAAAAATCAGAAATAATCAAAACGATTATTTTTGATTATTTCTGATTTTTTTTGAATAATTGTAATAATTTTCGATTTTATTTTGATTTTTGGTAATTTGGTAATTCTAATGAAAAGTCTTTTTATTAGCAATACTTTTTGCAATGTTTAGTAGGTTTCATTTTCATATGTGACTATTTACTATGCTTTTTCCCAATTTCCATTTCCTTTCGATCTCAATATCGATACTTTTTTTCGTTTGCGTATGCACATCTCTAGTTTGTGTGTTTTTCGAGTGCTTTGTGTTATCGGTCGCATCGCTGGTCGTTATAATATTTTGTGCCCAAAAACAAATCAGATGTCAGCTTGGCCGCGCTCCAATCATCAACTTGGCTTGGCGACGGGGACGGGGACGGAACAGCATCCACATTCACTTCCACATGGATTCGTGCTTTGTGTGACCACCATGCGCTTTTCCACTCGCCACTCGTCGGTTTTCCACGTAATCCGACAGAGTCGAGATGCGTTCGCGGGATAAACAAACTGGCAACAGGCAACAGGCAGTTGAACAGTCCAACAGTACAGGCAACTGCTCAACTGGCCAAATGGTCGATTAGTCGATTGGTCGACAACCTCGGACCTCGAACCTTTCCTCGACTTCGAGTTCGACTCGCGACTTGAACGTCGCATTGTTTTCACAGCTGCCTGTCGCCTTCACTCGCACCGACTGACAATTTGTTCGATAATAATTGCTAAACTCTCTGACCACATTTGACACATACAAACGATGCACATTTGGGACCCAGATACCCAATTCTATAGAACCTGATCTTCTCCTGCATGTTCCCATACTTCAAAAATACAATGCAGTTTGTGGACCACGTTGGGCGCCAATAAACTGAAAGCATTGAAACTGTGCTTATGATTGCCCTAGGCATTTTTTAATTTACGCACTGCTATTCAGTTAAAAAGTAATTGTTTCAAAATTAATGTTTATAATGATCATAGCATCAAAACGGATGAAAATTGTTTATGATGCCGACGGCACGTTGGGCGCCAGTGTATTGAAATCTTTAAGTTGGTTACATTTTTTATTAAGAATAACCCGCATTAACAACCTATAATAACTCTAAGCTGCAATACAGTCTATTGAAGATGATACAATTCTTTTAAATAAGATGGAAAATAAAAATATATTTTTTTTATTAAAAATTGTGCATAGAAAGTATTTTCCACTTCCGCTCATCCAAAACTATATACACAAATCTATCTATCTAATTATTATGCCCATAAATAATAATGTGCTTAAAATTTTAATCGAACTGTAACGCAGCTCCCAAAAAGATTACTACACATTATGAATTTATTTCCCAACTCAATTTTATGTTACATTTTCAAACACAAATTTCGTCTAATGATAAATACAATTTAATTATTGGTTTATCAATAAGATGCCTCAATTCCTGGGCTCCAATTGTAGTTAAATTTATTAATTGCGAAGTAAAATCTAGAAATATAAAGTATTATTCATAAGTATAATTCATACAAAGCAGGGGTGCCCAAAACTGCCTTATGGATGTGCACGCACCAATACAAATATAAGAAATCACATGCATACATTCTGTGTACACAGAAAAAATAAATAGAAACATGTTTCTTCAAAAAGTCACACTCATCGCACGTTTCACAGCGAAATGAATTTTTTTATATTCAGTGTACACAAAACGATAAGACAACAACAAAATACATTCGGATTAGCAAAAGCAAAACAAAGCAAAACAATTGTTTTGGTTTTGGCTGCAACGAAATTAAACGGAAAGCAACAATGCAAAATTTGTTCTTGTTTTGTCGCAACGAATGACTACCCAAAGCGCAATGTGCAAAATTTGATTGTGTAATTTGCAATGTGCGCCAGAAGCTTACCAATGTGTACCCCTGATATAAAGTATAATTCATTCAAATTATTAGAAATAGCTAAAATTGTTTATGTTCATTTATTCCAATTGTTCCTCATTATTTGTAAATTTTTTAATCTTCCTAATATTTTAAACTCGATGTTTATAATTGTGATTGGGGCCTTAAATTGAAAAATTGACTTAAATAACAAGCGCCATCTAGTTAAACAAGTAACCAAAATAAAAAAATCAATTAAAATTGAAAGACATAAATTTAAATTAAATTATGTTTAATAAATTTGATAATTGTATTTGTAATTTTCATCTAATTTTGCCTTGCAGATTCCAAAGATTTGGGTGCACACGAGCTGAGCGAGGAGAAACAACAACAACAACAGCAGCAGCAGTTTGAGGATCAGTTCGAGGAGGAGGAGGAGGAGGAGCAGGGAGAGAACTCCGTAGCCTCCGATCAACTGCCCATTGAGACTGACATGGATCAGGAGATGGATCAGATCGAGGCCGAAGACTCCACGGAGAAGAAGAAGGAGGAGGAGGAGAAGGAGGAGCAGCTGCAGCAGAAAGAAGAAGCAGGCAATGCGACGTCGCCATCGCGAAGTCCAACGCCTGAACGACGCCTCATACCCAAGCTGGAGCGGATTGAGCAGCCGGCCACGCCCCCCTCGGCGTCAGCCACGCCCAGTCCCCCGGTAACGCCCACGCCCACGCCCACGCTGCCAAAGCTGAGATTGAATGCGCTGCTCGCCTCGGATCCGGCACTGAAACCCGACGCCAAGGAACTGAATCTGGCGGATGCGCGTCTTCTAGGACCGCCGTCGCATCCGAAGATGTCCGCCGATCTGCCCGATCCCGTTAGCCTGGTGGAGCCGCTGCTGAAGCCGGCGCGGTTCATGTGTCTGCCCTGTGGCATCGCCTTCAGCTCCCCGTCGACGCTGGAGGCGCATCAGGCCTACTACTGCTCCCATCGCAACAAGGAGACGGACGAAGAGACGGCGGCCTCGGCGGACAAGTTGTCATCCGGTGGGGGCGGGGGCGGAGGCGTCGCCAGCACAGGCAACGGAGCAGGAGCAGGAGGAGGGGGAGGAGGCGGCGGCAACTCGTCGGAGCCACCAGCGAAGCTGGCCAGGATAGGCAAGCAATATGCGTGCACCCAGTGCTCCTACAGTGCCGACAAAAAGGTCTCGCTCAATCGACACATGCGCATGCATCAAACGTCGCCGGCTTCCAGTCTCCCGCCCAGCCTCACAGCCAATGGAATTGCAGGAGGAGTCGGAGCTGGAGTCGGAGGAGGAGGAGGAGGAGGAGTCTCGAGTCTCGAGGAGAGCTCTAGTCAAGTGAGTTAGTTGTCTGTTGAGCCAAAAGAGGGTATCATCATAAGGGGAACATCAAATCACACCAATTTTTATAACTGTACATGTAACCGATACCGTAACCTTTTACCGTTAAAAACCGATTGAAATTTAAAACTAACTGAAAACGTAACCGAAAAAAAATTTCCATTTGACCGAAACCTTAAGACCTAAACTCTGTAAACCGAAATAACCGTTTAGTAACCGTTTCATTTATAAGGGTTAATTTCGGTTTTTCATACATAAAACAAAAAAAAAAAAAATTTAAAACCAAGTTAAAAAAAATTTAAAACGAAAAATTTTGAACTGTTTCGATTTTTCGACTCATAAGTCTTCTTTGCTATCTCTGATATAATATTATTAGTATTGTATTTTATTGTCGATTTTCTATTGTACTTTTAATTTTGATTTTTGATTTTAATTTTCTTATGTTGAATTTTGAATTTTCATTTGTAATATTCATGATCGAATTTTTATAGCACTGAGTAAGCGCAAAAAAAATAGATCTGTTAAATCAAATTCATATATTTTTGCAAACCGAAACCATACTGGTAGATTCGAAGTCTCAACAACTTCAAGCTTTCATAGCCAAAAGCTAAGCAGATTTTCAGGTAAAGCGGAATGTCAATTTGTAAATACATTTTGCATTCGAATTTGATTCAATTCTTTTACTATAATTAACTGAAATAAAAACGATTTCCATCCAAGTTGAAGTCTTTATAATTCACTTGGTAATTCAATTTAGGGAAGTTCGACTGTAATTTGTTTGGTCAGAATTCGATTTTTAAGCATATGGTGCTCCATTGTGTTTCAAAAATTCCTAATTTTAAATCTCAAGTTTAAGCTTTTAATGTAATGTACTTCTTATATTACTGATGCGATTAGTGATTAGATTAAATAGGTCTTCTATTAGTTGTTCAATGTAGTAGTAATGGTTATAATTATTTAGGTAAATATTCAAAATTTATGATACATTTCGTACAAAATGGTAACTATACTTAGAGCAGTAATTGGCAAACTCACTTTATACCGAAAAATTTAAATGAAAGCATATTTGAAATGTCGCAACGTAGAGAGAGCAAAGCATTAGTTGCAGTGTATGATAAGAGTCTCTCCTCAGCCACTGACATTAAAAAGGATCATGCTTCGTGAGAGAAGAAAAAGTCGAGCACACGCATCGTGAGAGAGCAAGCAGACGAGAATGCTATTTATAGAACACACGTATTTTCTCTTTCTCTCTCTCTATTCGTACGTCGAATTATGAGTTCCTATACCATGGGATAGGCTTGGTTACCACTGACTTAGAGCGATTGACATGTGTACATATTATTTCGTAAATTAACTGGGTCTCCTAAAGTCGAGTATGCTCGAGTGTCGCCTTTTCTATACATTTATAAAAGTCTGCCTAATTTTGTTTTCCTAGTTAGTTTTCTTTAGTACGACACAGGTTTTAAAGTTCGTATGGGGAATCGACTGAATGATTGAATAATGAATGCACCTTAAATTATGTTAAATCTCGAGCTAATCTCGTGCGTTCTTCTTCGACAGCAAATCGATCGCTACTGCAGCGACTGTGATATCCGGTTCAACAATATCAAGACCTATCGAGCCCACAAGCAGCATTATTGCAGTTCCCGTCGCAGCGATGGACAGCTGACGCCCAAGCCGGAGGCAGGATCGGGAGCAGGAGCAGGAGCAGGAGCAGCGGGAGTTGCAGGAGCCGCAGCTGGAGGAGGAGGCGGAGGAGGAGGAGGCAGTGGCAGTGTCAAGTTGAGTGGCGCCCACAGTCCGCAGACAACGCGCAACAACAAGACGCCGACGCCGGCAATGGTTGCCGCCGCTGCCGCTGCTGCTGCTGCTGCCGCCGCCTCCCTACAGGTGGCGCCACCTCAGCCCTTTTTGGCACTGCCCACCAATCCCATCATCATTGTGCCCTGCTCGCTGATCCGTGCCGCCAGCCTGATTCCAGGACCACTGTAAGTAATCCTAAGTCTTCCAAAAAAATGGAGCGATTTTAAAACAAAATTGAATCAACTTTAATTTTAAATATTTACTAATAAAATAATTATAAACGATAATGATTTTATGAATAAAGAATAGTAAAATTCTATTTTGTCCTGACTGACGTGTAGTCCAAACGGTAAAAGATAGAAAGCTGAATTTTTCACACAACATAGATGAGATAATATAAATTAAGATAGCTCAACCAAACTCACAGATTATATGTTCATTTATATAATAATTTATATATATTTAAATAATTAAAAAAAAAGAAAAAAACCATTTAAAATTTTTGCATTTTTTTCTTTTGGTATTACGAAATCAAATAAGAATTGGTTATTTTATATTTATTTAATTTTTGTTTGTATAAATAAAGAAATATTTCGGACTTTGCTGATTTATTTACTTATTGCTTTATGCTGTTTAGTACCACGTCCACGTCGGGCATTGTGAATCCGGAGTCCACGTGCTTTACTCTGGATAATGGCGCCCTGAAACCGCTGGCCACCGCTCTGAACATCAATGCCCTGGCCGGGAATGTCACCCCCTCCCCTTTGCCCAGCAGCAGCAGCAGCAGTCAGCAGACTCAGCAGACAGGACAGATTCCCGCCCTGGAACCAGATCGTCAGCCGGGAAGCGGAAGCGGAAGTGGAAGTGGAAGTGGAAGCGGCGCCAACTGCCTCGAAGCGGAGGCCAAGAGCAGTCCGCCGGAGCCCAGGAGGAAGGAGGCGGCGGGAGGCACTCGGTAAGACCATAATAATAAAGATAAAAAAGTATCTAAAAGATGGAGAAGTATCTACAAGCTACGAATGTAGCTGCGTGTATCCCTAAGAGAGAAAAGTATTGTTGAATTACAAAAGCATCTATCATATACAAAAGTATTTTTAGGTTAAGATAAAGTATCTGTAAGATACAAAACTAGAAACCACCTTAATAACAAAGTATCTGTGAGCTATGAAAATATCTTTGGCCCAGCAAACACAGAAAGCATCTGTAAAAGTATGCTGAAGATAAGTGTATCTGTTGGCTAGAAAAGTATCTGTTAGTTACAAAAGTAAAAGTAAAAGCAATAAATCATTTGCTCTTCTCACTTGTCGTTTGTTGTATTATTTTTGCATTTATATTTATCAGAGAGCCTTTAAAACTTGGTCAGGAGCTTTTCCGTCACCGCAAATTGTTTAAGACTTCGCCGCAGCTTAGAATTCTATTGTAGAATTCTTCTATTAATGTTGAATATTCCCTTTTATAATTTAAAAAATTTAACAGTAGTTATGGCTGTTTTACAGTGCGTTCTCCTAAATGTATGCAGTAGTTTTTTTTTTAATCTTTTTTAACTTGTTTGTTGTATAATATTTTAAATTATATTTTTTTTATTTGCCACTGTTTTTTCTCTCAGTGAGTCTACACCGCTGGATCTGTCACTAAGACGGAGTCCCATCTCCGCGTTGCTGCAGCGTCAGCGTCTCGTCCGCTCTGCCGCCGCGCTGCTCGAGGCAGAGGAGGCGCTGCTCAAGGAGAATCTGGAGAGTGGCGTCGGAAGAGGGGGAGGAGCAGGGGGAGCGGCTGGAGGGGGAGGCAGCGTGACGCCAGAGCAGATTGTGTGTGCGCCCTCGCTGCCCAGCAGCCCCTCGATGAGTCCCTCGCCCAAGCGACGAGCTCTGAGTCCACGCAGCTCCGGCGCGGGCAGCGCTGCCTCCATGTCGCCGCCCGCCCTAGGAGTGGGCGTGCCGCATCTGCTGGAGAGTCTGCCGCCTTTGCGCGCCATGTTGCCCACGGATTTCGCACTGTCCGAATCGCTGTTGGCCAAAACGAATCCCGAGCTGGCTTTGAAATTGGCCAGCGAGTTGGCCAGCAAATTGGGATTCGCCAGCGGAGCGGGAGCAGGAGCAGGAGCAGGAGGAACGGGAACGGGAACAGCAGCTGTAGCTGGAGGTAATCCGCCCCAGATCTATGTGAAACAGGGCGTGTCCAAGTGCAAGGAGTGCAACATTGTCTTTTGCAAATATGAGAATTATTTGGCGCACAAGCAGCATTATTGCTCCGCTCGCAACCAGGAGACGGGCGGCGGAGGCGGAGCAGAGGCTGGCGGGGATTCAAAGAGTTCCAAGACGCCGCCAGGTGGCGCTGCAGGTGGAGCAGCCGCAGCAGGAGGAGGAGGAGGAGGCGGAGGCGCCTCCTTGGTGGAGACGGCGCCCGTGGCATATCAGCAATTGATTTGCGCCGCCTGTGGCATCAAGTACACCTCGCTGGACAATCTGCGAGCCCATCAGAACTACTACTGTCCCAAGGGCACGGCTGGAGGAGGAGCAGGAGCAGGAGCAACTGCAGCCATCGATCCGCCGCAGCCCAAGGAGAAGTGCGTCAAGTGCAAGACACTGCATGAACAGGGACAGCCGTGTCCGCCGCCGCCAGCGCTGATGCCGCCAGTTGGAGGCACTGCCTCCTCATCCTCCACCTCCTCCTCCTCCAACAGCGTCAACAAGTGTCCCGTTTGTGGCGTCGTCAGTCCCACGGCGGCGCTGGCCAGGAAGCACATGGAGATGCATGGGACGGTGAAGGCGTTCCGCTGCAGCATCTGCCAGTACAAGGGCAACACCTTGAGAGGAATGCGCACCCACATCCGCACCCATTTCGACAAGAAGACCAGCGACGTCAACGAGGAGCACTACATGACCTGCATCTTTGAGGAGGATTCCATCGCAGCAGCAGCGGCAGCGGCAGCAGCAGCTGTTGCTGCCTCAGTTGCTGCTCCCACAGCTGCAATGGGTCTCGATGTGCCCACCTGTGTGGCGACTCCCCAGCACCTGGACCTGCAATTGGACCAGCAACAACAGCAGCAACAGGCGCCACAGATCTTCAACTGCGATTACTGCAACTATGCATCCACCTACAAGGGCAACGTGGTGAGTTTCACTTCGTTACAATAAACAAAAGCATTTGTGAAAATCTATGCATTCTAGCTTTAACCGTTTTGTCTCTGCCCTTATTCCCTTTGTAGTCTTTTTTGATAATTGTTGAATCAATTAATTTGCACATAGAATAAACTGCTCGAGATTTCAAATTTCATGTTGTGCTCTGCTACTTTTTTTTATACCCCTTAGTTCAAAAATTAGTAAAAGGATATATTGTATTCTTGATCAGCATCACTAGCCGAGTCGATATGAAGGCCTAGATCTCAGAGACTATCAGGGATGCCACAGAAATTGCTTTCGCTTGAATTTCACATCAATTTCATTTCGCGGTGCCACAGGTCAATTCGCAGAATAATTTTGTGCGGAAAGAACTAGCGCTAAGTCCGTTATCGTCCGATGCTGCCACCAAGTCCGATTTAGATTTTCGAAGTCAGGGTCAGCGATGCCACATTTTTTAGTCAAAATTCGAAGTAAGAGATTTAAAAAATATATATGGAACCACTTCAGTTTTCTTTAAATTAAGCAGTAAAAAAATAGCTCTTTTGAAGTAAATCAAGTTTTATCGAAAAAAAACCTTAAACTTATTGTGCAATTTGTGAAAACATTTTTCACGAAGAGTTGCCAGACTAATGGCAGACAATTGCTAGAGCTGTCCAGTAACTTTTATTTTTTCGCGCCAATTACTTTTTAAATTTTTTTCAGCTAAACAAAATCAATTATTACATAAATAAATTAAGTTTTATTAATTAAACAAGGAAACAATTAAAAGTTTAGTGTTCTGCAATGATAAACTTGAAAAAGTTGCTAATCAAACCTTTGGGTAATTTAATCTGAAAAGGTGTCAACCCTCAGCAGCCTAGTTCGAAAAGGTTGGTGAAAATGCTAAAAAAAATTGAATCTCTCGAAGTTCTGTGGCAGCTCTGAATTTTCCGTGCGGAATTGCTTTCTGCGAAATTCTATTTCGCTTGCGATTTCTGTGTCACCCCTGTATAAGAGCTAGAGCAACCAAATTTGGCACACACACTTCTATAAGCCAAATGCAAATAAAGTTTGTTTCAAATTTTTGCCACGAAAACATTTTTCATTATATTAAAAAATGGAAAATTAATTGTGATGTCAAAAACTTCATCTGGAAACAGCAAAAGAACGAAAAAAACCAATTTTTGAGAATATCGACAGGTCTTGAACAAACTGGAATTGTGTTTGTTTTTTTAAATAACAAGAAAAGTTTGCAATTTGAAGTGTATTTACATATGAATGAATAAAACTGTAGTGTCTTTTAGAAATTAAAAACAAAAAGTTCCATAACTCGAAGTCTCTATAACTCGAACTTTTTTCGTGGATAATGGTGATTCGAGTTAGGGAAGTTCGAGTGTATATTAACTAATAATTTTAAATAATTCATGCACATTTTTAATGCGATCTTTTATTTTGGTTATTGTTATTTGCATTGCAGCTGCGCCACATGAAACTGTTGCATCCACACGTGGCAATCAGTTCCCCTTCCATTTCGCCCGAGTCGCGCGAGCAGCAGGAGAATAATATTCACGCTCTGGCCGAAGTATCGCTGGTTAATGGTGATCGGGAGACTAGGTAAACTTATTTCAATTGAATCAGTCATCAGTCAATTCACGAGTGAATTAAACTCGTTACAGCTTTCAAATCAAATCGGAGCCCTTGGAGCTGCAACAACAACAGCAACAACAACAACCGGTGGCAACACTGAGTCTGATGCACGAGAACAACAATTCACCGATTGGAACACCGCACAGTCACCACATCATCAAGGCCGAGCCCCTGGACATGGACATTGTCGATGTGTCGCCGCCTTTGCTGGCGCCTCCCGTGGCCAATTCGCCGCTGGGTCCGAGTGCCGCGGAGGCAATGAAAAAATACTGCTCCACCTGCGACATATCCTTCAACTATGTGAAGACTTTTTTGGCCCACAAGCAATTCTATTGCAAGAGCAAGCTGCATCGACCCGAGGCGACTGATAGCCCCAGTCCCAATTCCAATTCCAATGCCAATGCCAATCCCGTTTCCAATCCCGTTTCCAATTCCAATCCCTTGTCCAACGAACTCTTGCTGCTGCAGAAGAACAAGGAGAATCTGCAGGAGGCGGCCATTTGAGAGAGCCAGCGGATGTGGGAGGCGCACCGCAAGCAGCTCGAATGGTACTACAAATGCTTCTAAATCGATAATCGATTATCGATAATCTATGTAAAAATCGATTATCGATTATCAATAACTTATCAATAATAAATCGACAATTGACACAACACAAAATCAATAATCGATATATAAAATCGATAATCGATATAAAAAATCAACCGAATGCCGAATTGAATCCACGTCGAACCGTCACAGTATCGAAAGTATTCCCCCGAGAATCTCGCTGCCCTTCCAAACATAATGCCGCCAACAGATACAGATAATAAGATACAGATACAGAAACACATAGATGTACATATGCACGGCTGCATTCAAACTTAAGCGCCTCTGAGTACTCGTAAGTTTAATTCAGTACCCTGAGTGCAATAAATTCAAAGATCCGGTTCTCATCGATGGAGTATTCATTTTTTAAATTAATTTGAGTACTCATATGAACGGCATCGAGAGAACGAGAAACGAATGAAATAAACGAAGCAAAGATTTTCAGAGTACTCAGAGTACAATTAATTTTATTTTTATAATTTATATGTTACAGTTAATATTGTTCGTCACAAAATTGAATAACAGAAATTTTGGGGCATACTTAAAATTAAAAGAAACTGAAATTATGGCACTTATTTCCCTCACTCGCTGTGCTCAGTTATTTCGTAATTCAATTCAGTCTGCGTTTGTGAATGCGAAGTTTTCAGTTTTAATTCATTCATTCAATTCATTTAAAGACGCAGCCGAACTCATTCAATTTATTTGGGCGTGAATGTCTCATTTGAAGATTTGAATGCAGCCATGCAGACCATAAATACACGTACGTAAACACTTGCAGATACACTGATAAAAATTGTTTTGTTCACGACTCATTTTTATCGACAAGAAATTCAAAGTTTATTGACAAAAAGAAAACGGATTTTTTCTTAGGATAAATCTGTTTAGTTTTTGAAAATCAACTAGTTACATAAATTTCATACTTTTTCTCATTTTGCCACCTTTAACTTTATTTTAATTTAAATTGGAAATAGTTAAAAAAAAGATTAGATTTTCTAAAGTTAGAAATTAAATAATAATTCGGGTAACGGTCCAAGCTATGCGGCACACCTCCAAAAAAAAAAAAAAAAATCCAAAATTAGAGCCTGATTTATCATGAATTTAGGTGTAAAAATTATTTCCGGGTCTTTTATAGTTTTTTTTTTAAAAAAATTTGAAATTTTAATAAAAATGAACTATTTTTTGTTCTCTTGTTCATGTTGAATAATTTTGAACGTTTTCCAACACTACTTTTTTCATATTAATTTTTAACGTGATTTGCAACACTGTACAACGAAATCATGTCAAAGATTTGAATATTTAACTTATTTTCATATAAAATAAGCAATAAGGAAATATAAAGATAGATAATTAAAAAAATTTTTAGAGACTGTCAACAAATATTTAAGGAAAATGGATCATGAACTGTTGTTTCAGGAGTGAGGGATGTGAGATTAATGCGCCGCAGGCGAAAAATTAAAAAAAAAAAAAAAAAAGCGCTATTTCACATCCCTCACTCCTGAAACAACAGTTCATGATCAATTTTCCTTAAATATTTGTTGGAAGTCTCTATGAATTGGTCAAACTCCCTAGTACCCACTTCACAGCCTGTGAACATTGTATTACAACTTATCGCGAATAAAAATTTCGTACGCATCCCATTAAAAAAGTGTTGGAAAACGCCAAATTAGGATGAAAATAGTGTTGGTAAACGTTACATGTAATCGAAAAAAAAGAACCATGCAAAGCTCAAATCAACTCTGGAAAACTCAAAAGAACATTCAAATAGTTCATTTTGTATAAAAAGAACAAAAAAATAACTCATTTTTTTTAAAATTTCAAAAATTTTAAAAAAAAAACTATAAAAGACCCGGAAATAATTTTTACACCTAAATTCATGATAAATCAGGCTCTAATTTTGGATTTTTTTTTTTTTTTTTTTGGAGGTGTGCCGCATAGCTTGGACCATTACCATAATTCGATAGGCTTGGACAAATTAAAACATTTAAACATTTTTCAAGGCTCAAAAAATTATTAAACATTTACAGGCTTGTGTTTAAAATATTTCGCGTCGATAGCAAAAATTCTAAAAATAAGAGAGCAAAAAAATATTGATTGGGAAATTGTGTTTTTTTAAATATTTTTTCTCTTAAAACTGTTTAATTTAAGAACAGTGAAAGTTTGTATGACCAATATTTCTGATTTAAGAAAACTAAACTGTTCATTTTTATCAGTGTACAGATACATATATATAGAAAACATGTATACATATATAGTAGAAATCATGACATATAATGCATGCCAAAGCTTACCACTTAGACAACAACTAAATTGAGTGCAAGAAACTAAAAGTTTTCAATATACATACATATACTATACTATATAAATAATTTAAGATATAGTAGTATCTAGGGAAGAAGAAGCTAAATGCTCTGTCTCTCTCTCCCTGAATCCGACTCCGACTCCACTTGGATACGTTGGCAACGGTAAATAATCCTATAGATCCAATATTCGACTAATAAATATTATAATTAAATATATTAACTATTATAATATAAACTGTGTAATTTAAATATATACATACATATATCTAAACATTTAAACATACATATATATATGAAGGTGTACATGTTATACTACGTATTTATTAAGAGTGTGCGACAATAAAACTATTTAATTTATTCAAAATAATTAAAAAACTTCTTTTTTAATTTTCTTAAGAATACTTTTTATTGCGTTAACTTTCCTATATCCTTTCGCAAGAATAAAGGGTATCCGTTTTATTACGTTTGAGGACTTTCGGTCCAAGAGCTTTTTTTAAAAAAATGTGCTTAAATCCATAAAATTTTATTTATTTTGAGGACTATCATAATGTCCTCTGGCCCCAAAATATTTACAATTTCGCCAGACACAAATACTTTGAGAAAAGGGAGAAATTACTTCAAGAAACAAAGCTAGGACGTTTCTCAGAGAGAAAATTGTGGCAAGTGCTGGTCAAAGGACATACAAATCGTCCCGTAAACAACCGAGTTTTTTTGGATTTTGTGATTTCCCTCTACTTCACTGCGATTTTTAAATGACATTTTTTGCTGCATACTTATAGTGTCCACGTTACAAGGACTTTTTTGTACACAAAATATTAGCAATGTCTCGGCTGTATCCTCACAGATCCTCGTGAGTCCTGTGTTAAACAACGTGCCTCAATCAGGGCAATCAACTGGCCAAAGGACATCCAAATCGTCCTGTAAACAACCGACTTATTGAGGATTTTCTGAATTCCTTACAATTTCAAGGCGGCTTTGACATGCAATTTTTTGATGCATACTTTTAGGGCGGACCTAAAATTATTGTGATTTTCTGGTGAATCAGAAAACCCCCCACACCCCAAGTTCCCCCTTCCAGCCTATAAATAGTTGTTTCACATATTTGTCATTATCAATCTCCGAGTACATATAAATTTATTGAAATAATAGTATGCCAATCTTACAGTGCTCGAAATGGAAACAAAGGCGAAATCTAAATAGTTTATAATTATAAGGTATGTAATTAATATGTATGTATATATTATATATAATTTATAAATGGTGATCCGCATACTCATTGTTGTTTTACATTTGTGTTTGTTTTTTTTAATCATTTTAAGTAAACTTAAGAATTATTAAAATGAAATAAGGAGCATTCACGAAAATCATTGATCCTTAAAATGGAATCACTTAATCCGTCAGCGCCATTATGTTTGTTGTAGTTTTGTTGTTGTTATTGTGTGTGTGTGTGCATGAAGAGAGAAGAGCTATTTCCGTTAGAGCTACAAAAACATCTCGATAAGTCCTTGATAGTATCGATAAGTGTATGGTGACACATCGTGCGCCGCTAGAAACTCGAGAGGTCCTTAATAATATCGATATTCTGTAGGGTTTTCGCAGCTCTAATTTCTGTTGCTGTTTACTAGTTTTTGTAGTTGTTGCTGCTGTTTGTTGTTGTTGGTTCTTTATTCGGTGGCTGCCATGGCGCGTGCCTGGGCTCGAACCCGCTTCTCATACTCCAAGCGATTCTGGCAGTAGATAGTGTATGCCTCAGCCTGTGCTGGATCCTTGATGTTGGGCTCGTTCAATAAATCCTGAATGCCCAACAGAATCTGTTTGATTGTTATGGCCGGACGCCAATCCTTCTCCTCATCCAGCAGCGACAGACAGACGGTGCCAGACGGATACACATTGGGATGAAAAAGTGGCGGTTCGAATTTGCATTTTGGTGGCGACGTCGGATAATCGTCTTTGAAGATCATACGCAGCTTGTACAAGCCACCCTCCCAAGGCGTAGACTTCTTGCCGGGAATCGCGCACTCCCAGATCATCAGGTTCAATGTGCCATCGGGATTTTTGGCCGGACGTGCAACGAAACCAAATGGGTGATCCTTGCGCCATGCCTTGCGCTCTTCCCCCAAACGTGTTATAGCAATGCCGGACATCTTGTGCTTCACTCTTCTTTGCTGTTTCTTCTTTTTTTTTTGCAAGCGGCTGTTTCAGTTTCTGCCTCCTCTACTTTTTCGCTTTCGTTTTGCGTTTTTGCTAACGACGAGTCTCTCTCTCTCGCTCTCTCTGCTTCTTACCTACGCTGTACACGCTGCTTGCGTCTGTTCGGGAAAAAAGTTGGCAGCCATTAACAAACTAAAATACCAAGTAATTCCGCATGTTTCATGCAATATACATACCTTGCTGCTTTAGTTGCTTGATTTCACAACTAAATGCAAATTGAATCGTAAGGTTTTTACAATACTTGCAAATTTTTTCACACAATTTTAGCGCAATTTGACGGCTTCTGCCGTCTTAGAAACTGTGAAGCAACCCTGTCTTTTGACAGTGACGATTGTCGATAAGAATCTTCTTCTAATTTCAGGCAAAAGGTGGCGCTTCAGCTTGGCAACGTGGGTCAGCAAACTTAACCGTTCCTCAACTGTTGTACACCCATCGATTTCTGCATTTAATTGATATTGGTTTATCGATACGTCTGTACTTTTTAAAAGTGTGACCAAATTTATGAAACGCATAAATACAACAAATGATACATGCAATATCAATAATGGCGGCAAATTCAAATTTTATAAGTTTGTAAATATTTCAGAACACTCAATTGACAACCAGGTTGCCACTTAAAAATGTCTAATTGAGCCAAAAAAAAACAAAAAATTAGCCAAATTGCCTTAAGTTTTGTCGCACAAACGCCAATTGTGTTTGTTCTAAGTTTGACGTTCTCTCTTTTTCGAGGCACAAACATCATTACGAAAGCATTTTTTATGTATCTCTCTCTATCAGACTCATTTTGACAGATTCGCCCCGAGAGAGAGCGAGTACATCACCTTCTTATAAATCCACCTTGTGCAAGTCAAGTCAAGAGATTAAAAATATTATTTGTTTATTATTCCTGTAGACTGTCGCAAGTGTTGGAATATTTTAATTTATTGTTCTTATATGTAATTAATTTGTTTTGTATAATTCATTTATAGACTTGTGTGTTTTTGATTCTTGTACAAAATGTGAAAAATAGGTTTTCTATAAAGTTAAACTTAACTCGAACTCAATAAGGTGGTTGTGCCTTGTTGCGAAGGAACATTCCTAAGTAAAATTGAAAGTCGTCTTTTATAGATTTTTAGCTGGAAGTTGCAGTAAGCTAAGGAAGCTAATTAATTAGAGGTGGTCCAACCACCACATTAAACAAAGTTTTAGCCAATAAAATAGAATAGAAAACATGTAGGCGGGGGAAGAGTTGGGATTCCCAGAATTACTTTGCTTTCTTCGATTCTTTTTTCTTGCTGTTGCTGCTGCTGCTGTTGCCGCCTTCATCTTTCTCCTTCTTCTCCTTCTTTTCGGGCTTTTCCTCGGGATGATCTTCATAGCTGTATTATATGGGGGAAAAAACAAATATATATTTGTCATGGGTTTTATATATTTTTTAGAGATTTTCTAGAGTGATAAGACTTACGCAAAGAGCACCTTGAGCTCGCCACGGATGAGGGCCACCAGGAGGGGGGTGCCCATGCAGGCGGGGACGAGGTAGAGCAGAGCAGGCTGTGCGTGCTTAAACACATGCATCACAAAGATCGTGGCCATCAGACCCATGAAATAAGCGGCCAATGTTGAATAAAAGTAGATTCTCGTCTTGCGCTTCTTGTTGCTGTCATCGAAGCGGAGCAGGAGGGCAATAAAGATGCCCGGAATGACAATATCGCCCAGTCCCAGCATGGCAAAGTTGGAGGCGTTCAGGCCATTGTCGAGAATATCCTGGGGAAAGACTAGCTTGATGGGCGCCTCAAAGCTCTTGGCCACAGTCACCATGACATTGGTGCCAAACACCCAGAAGATGTCGTAGAAGAACAGTCCGCTCAGCAGAATGACGCCAGTGATGAAGTTATTCAAATGCAGCATCTCCACGCCATTGATGGCAAACGCCAATCCGAACATGTTGTTGGCTATCCAGTGCTTCTTCAGCAAATACCAGACTCCAATCACCGACGAAATCACCAGGCAGACAATGTCGTGCGTCGAGAACTTGTAGTTGATAATGTCCTCCTTGTGTTTGCCTTCACCTTTTTGAATAAAAAAAAAAATTTATAATAATTAATAAATTTTGTTAAACGTTTTCCACTAAAAACAGATTTTTTTGATCACAAGGAATCAGTGTTGCCAGGTGTTAAGTAAGCTCTCGCATAAGTCAGATTCTGAGTTTATTTTATTTTTTGAATATTGCCAAAAATGCCTATTTTAACCCAATTTACCTACTTTTCATACAAAAAGTGGCTAGCGAAGAGATTTTTGAAAATTTTTTTTGCAGTCAGTCTTAAAATTGTTTGAAGAATTTTTTTGCATCAAAATATTTTTTGTAAAAAATTGAGGAAAAATGTTTTGAAAATTTACTTTTAGATTAATTCGAAATTTTCGAAGGGGTCTATAAGGGAGCAAATAAGCCCCCAAATCTCAAAATGCTTGATGTGCCAATAAATATGTTCGCCAGTGTACTTATTGCTCCAATATGCTATATGAACTTTAAAATAAGCTATTTGATAATTTTTTAAGCTATTTCATTTTTAAAAATGCCAGAACTAGCCTGAAATAAGCTAATCTGGCAGCACTGATCACAAGGAATGCCCCTACCTTTGGTAAAGTGTATGTGGAACGGCACCTTTGGCACTGCGGCGGGCATCAGAGAATTGATGACGGGACTCAGCAGATGGGCGAGAGCAATGACGCCCAAAATAAAGAAGTAGCCAGTGAGCAACAAGTTGATGTGGACCTTCTGGAATATCTTGAAGAACATGTAGAGGCCGAACAGTGCCACAGATGCAATCAGCGGGAAATACATGGCGTCCTTCTTTGTCATTGTGTCCGCTTTCTCGCCCGTCGACTGTGAAGAAGAAGAAATTCATGGAGTGAAAATAATCGGATTACATTTGAAGTCAACGAACGCACCTTCTTCAGTTTGTGCAGTTTGACGGACCGTATGGAGCCAAAGATAATGGGCAGCATGGCCATTACGACGAGGCTGCCGTATGCGACTGCAATGCCCTCCGGCGTCGAAATCTTCTTTTCGTTGGTAATTGTCTCATTCTTTGCGTCCGCATTCGCCGCATTTCCATTTCCACTCACATTCTCGAGGATGCCTTTGATTGCCTCCTTTACGCTGCCAATGATCTCCTCCGCCATGTCACTTAGTTTATTTCACTAAAGATTAACTTAACTTTTATAGTTGCCGTTCACGATTTCTAAATGAAAATCGCTCGGCTTTGCAGTTTGGGGGTAACTAACAAAACTGACACGCCAGCAGCACAGCAGCGCAACAACAACAACAACATTCGCACACACGTCACGCAAATGCCATGGTTGCCACTAGGTTTGTTGATATAATATTGACATATCGATAGATATTTTTTTTTTTGGCGATGATATATTTTTAAGTGATTTTTTTAACGAAAATTTCAATATCGATATAATTGTGCGATATTATCGACAGCTACTTATACCGTATTTTTTGATATACAAGAAAAAGATATTTTTTCATATCAAATATTAACGATATTGATATTTTTAAAAATTTCAACACCCCTTGTTGCCACTTAAGAAAATCAGATGATCCAAAAAAAAAACATAGCCAAATTCAGTAAAAAAAAACATGTGGCAACCTTGTAACAACAGTTTCTGTTATTGGTTTCTTTATCGTTATCATGGACATTTAAACTCAAAATGGAACTGTTAAACACAGAATTGGAAAGTCGCAAACGTTTTAAACTTCGTAAAATTAAATTTACTACGCTTTTAATTATTAAATTTTCCTAGTGTTAATCGTCTGTTAACAGTTTCTGTTATTAATTTCGTTAATCGATTACATTACCAGTTTAACTCAAAATGGCACTGTTAAAGTCAAAACTGAGCATTTTTCCGTTATTTTTAAATTGCCACTTAATATCTGATTGAGCCGAAATCAAACTAAAAATGAGCCAAATTGACTAAAAAGAGCCAGTTTTGGCGCAAAAACACCAATTGTGGCAACCGTGCATTTAAAACCACTAAATTGTATACGCTTTTAATTAGTCAGTTGCTTTTATTTTTAAATGTGTGCCTGTTGCTCAAGTGTGCAGTTGCTTTATCGCTTATGCATTCGACGCCAGCGACGCTGCTTTGTTGACTTTATCATCATCAGAGCTGCGCCATGTGCTAAACTCTTTCTGTCTCTGTCTGTTTCTGATTCTCCGGCACAGCAGCGTTCGATGGTCAGTCGAAGTTCGGAGATCGTCGAGCGCACATTAAAATTAGAATAAGTATTCCGAAAAATATACACTAAAATTGAAAAAAAAAAAAAACACTGTGAACTTGAGAAAAACAATGTCGAGCAAGATAAAAACGTTGATTTCCGGTCGTGGACTGACTGGACTGTTGTTGTTGCCTCAAATTGGATTATTGATATTGGTGGGAATGCTCATTTCCGTGCCAGGCGCCAGTTGTAAGTGCAAATGCAAATGAATTTATTCATTGCCTATCTGTAACTTTTGAATTCATCTTTGCTTAGCTGCAAGCGATGAAAATGCGGAGAACTCCAACTCCAACATCAGCACCATCGAACGCCTTCAGATGAATCTGTTCATTAACTACGATGAGAATGCCCAGCCGACTGTCGGAGGACAGCCGACGAACATCAGCCTCGGCCTCAATGTCAACTACATCGACATCGATGAGCTCAACGGCAAGATTACACTCCATTGCTGGTTAAGCGCTGTAAGTACACTCGGCGAAAAAACAGGATTTACCCCACTTAAACAGCGGATATTTCAGCACAGCCGCTCTAAAAAGCTGTCCGAGTTCGGAATTTCAAAAAATGAGAACAAAAATCATATTTAAAAAAATAAAATTAAATTAAAATAAGATTTTTCCAGGATGTCATATTTTTCTGAGCTTTATAATCCAGAGCAGGGAATGATTAATTTATTTTAATCAGACCCTCTTACATAACAAATAAATATTTTCATATTTACTAAAGTTTTCACAGCCATACATAATTAAGTATGTGATAAATTTTGGGCCAGTTTATCAGCAAACAGCAAATGTGTTTGAAATTTGTTTAGGTTTTATCTCAACTAATTTTTGAATGAGCTTTAATTTAAGTTGATTTATTTCACTAGAGTTTAGAAATTTTACTGGTATTGGTTTTTATTTATTTCCGCATCAGTACAATTTTATTTGAGATTTTAAATTATCATTTTATTTGTAATTTTCAATCTCAACTTAATTTTTAAGTGCAAACTTTCTCAATATTCCTAAGCAAATGTGAACAAATATTACTAAGAATAGCAAAATTTATAAATTAAAATTAGGAAATCCAAATTAGGAATCTTTTAATAAGGAAATAAAAATAAGGAATCCCAATTTACGAATAATATAACTAGCAAATAAAAATGAAGAACTAAAAATTACAGATAAAGTACTTTTTCTTGGATTTTCTCAAAATTTGTTTCCTAATTTTTGTAGCTTTGTAGATTTTTTTTTATTTTATTTTCCATCCTTATTTTCCTAAAGTTATATTATAGTTGTATTTTCAGTTTTTTGATCCCTAAAAAATATTCGGAATTCGAATGAGGTATTAATTAATTTACAATATTGAACTCTCTCTCTCTCTCTCTCTCTTTCTGACAGCGCTGGACGGATGAGCAGCACTCGTGGAATGCCCGGGAATACGACAATATAACCAAGGTGCATTTGTCCGGTCACAAGTTGTGGAAGCCGCAGATCACGCTCTTCAATTCCGCCGTGGAGGAGGGCAACTTTCTGGTGAGCACGCAGCTGATCCTGTCCAGCGATGGCTCCGTGCTCTGGGTGACTCCGGCCGTCTATACGG
The DNA here is from genome assembly GCA_035047525.1 of Drosophila quinaria. Classification (NCBI taxonomy): domain Eukaryota; kingdom Metazoa; phylum Arthropoda; class Insecta; order Diptera; family Drosophilidae; genus Drosophila; species Drosophila quinaria. Next base: position 297,779 of record JAWNPO010000007.1, read on the forward strand.
CGTACTGCAGCCTCAATATGCGCAACTGGCCGTATGATCTGCAGACGTGCAAACTGAAGCTCGGCACCTGGTCCCTAAATCATATTGAGGCTGTCTACAACAGGGAGAGCCACGAGCTCAACTACGAGAATCTCGTGCAGTCCACGGAGTGGCAAATTGTCAAGGGCACAACGCGATTTGTGCATCGCGACTTTTACAATTATGTGGAGTTTGAGTTTACGGTCAAGAGGCGTTCCTCGATGTACACCGCTGTCATCTACACACCGGCCACCTGCATTGTGCTCCTCGCACTCTCCACCTTCTGGCTGCCACCTCAGATGGGCGAGAAGATCCTCCTCAATGGCATCCTCATCGTCCTGATCTCCGCTTTCCTCATGTACTTTGCTCAGTTGTTGCCGGTGCTGGCCGAGAATACCCCTCTGATTGGTAAGTTGTATTATTATTATTATTATTATTACGCTGCTTACCTGACAAGTGATAAGATACAGAAAATTATCTGTTGAATGCATTAATGAATAAACTCTCATATTAAATCTTTACTTAAAAAACTAATATATTTCTCTAAAATAATACAACTTTAATTGAAATTAAATGACGATCTTTAAATATTTTGAAATTGTAAGAATAATAAAAATAAATACAAATTAATATTATTCAATATATTTGGATGGCATATTCTGGCAACAGGATAAGCCTTTATAATACATTTTTAAGCTTAATTAAAGAAATTAGAAGAAAAAATTATCAAAATTAAAAATTTATTATTATTTTTAATTTAGATTTTGATTATATCATTTACATATGGCAATTTATTTTTTTTTCTGAATAATATTTTACTAGTGGTTTCTTCTTTTTTATCTCGCTTTTTATTTCTCATTCTTGAATTTAAATGAAAATTGAAATTTATTTATCAATTCCCATGTTTTATTTGATAATTTAAATGTATATTTCAAATTAATCGTTAATGTGAATAATAAGTATTTTGTCTTGTATTTAATTTTTATTATAATAATTAATTGTATATCTTACTTTTGATCTCAATGAAAAATATTTTTATATAATAAATTAATAAAAATAAAATAATAATAAATAACAATCATGAAAATATTATTATTATTTTTTTTTATTTTGATTTTATAATTTATACTTGTATTAATCTGAATAATATTAATAATTTGGGCCTTTCTCTTATATTTAATTTTTATTATCCAAATAAATATCATCTATCGTTTTTTATGTCAATCAAAAATGTTTTGAAATAAAACTAAAATAATAAGTAAAATTAAATGGATATTTTAAAATATTTTATGATTTACATATTGTGTTACAAATCATGATTATTTAATTAAATATGTTCGATTTGTTTTCACAGTGGTCTTCTACAGTGCCAGCCTGCTCCTGCTGAGCATATCCATGATTATAGAGGTCGTGGTGCTTTACCTGGCCACCGCCCAGCACAAGCGTCGTCTGCCCGACTTCCTGAAGCGACTCCTGAATGGCAAACTGGGCACCTGGCTGCATCTCTCCTACTTCAGCAACGAGAGTGAATCCTCTTCAGCACGAAATGCCCATGGCAACGGGATCGTCAAGGAGCTGGATGAGCATGTGTACGACAATGCGGATGATCTTATCAACCCGCTGGACATCAATCATTCCAGTGAGATGCCCTCGGCACGTGCTCTACATTATGACTGGGTCCTTTTGGCCACCGCCGTGGATCGCATTTGCTTCCTTGGCTTCGGCCTGGTCTACGTGGTGCTGTGCATCGTGTACGCCGTCTAGGATTGGACTGCAAGTGGCCATCCCAATCCGCACATATCTTGGATAGTTGAATAATTTACCCACTTTGTATTAAGCATCTTGTAATCCTTGTTTTTACGCCACATTTAGAATTATAAATCTGCATACTTATCGATTAAACTTTGTGTTTTGTTTCAACACTTTGGAAAACGGAGGAATTCTCATTTAAATTTTCTAATTCATTTTTAATTAATTTATTTAATTGCAATTTTTTTTAAAATTATAGTAAAAAAATATATATTTTTTTTATACGGTCATTTATCAAATAAAAGAATAAATAACCAAAATTACTTTTAAAAATTAAATTTAAATAATCGATTTTTTTAATTGTATGGCCGTCAACTAAATAAATAAATAACCAGAAGTACTTTTAAAAATAATCTGTTTATTTAATTATATTGTCATTAACTACAAAAATTACCAAAAGTAATTTGAAAAGTTAAATTAAATTTATCTTGATTCGTATTTGGTCATTTAAAAGTTTATTTTAATTTCTAAAAGTACTTCTGGTCAACTTGAGCGACTTAATATGATATTAAATTAATTTGAATTTTATATAAATTGAAATTCAAATTCAAACATACAGGACAAAAAATTAATTAAATTTAATTATCTTTAAAACTTGTTTTTTTTTTAAGCGTGGAGTCGAGTACAGAATAGATTGATAAATTTGAAGTATTCTCATTCCAAATTCAAAGTCTTTTTAGAGTTATAAATATGCATACTTATCCACAACCAAACACCCCATAAAAACATAGACAAAAGCGTGTTTATAAATATTATAATGTTGAGAGCTCTATTTATATGTACATACATAATACGATAATTGCAGACACTGTAGACATAAAAGTAAAAGTAAGCCTAAACTTACAAGCGATAAAGTTTAACAGACGATGTAACAAATTAGACCCAAAAATTAGACCTCAAGTGGTGTGAACAGAGGGGCGGGAAGGAGAGGGGAGGTCAACTACACCCCTTCACCCCACCCACAAACCCTGCAAATATTGCTCATGCGATCCTCCAGTTTGTTTTCTTTTTTATTGTTTTTTGGAAATTGCTTCATTTTTATCACATACGAAAATTACGCAATCAAACAAAATTAGAATTAAGGAATTAAGCGAAAATGACCTTTTTCGCAGCAAGACAGAGAGAGATAGAGAGTGAGTGAGTTAGAGAGAGATGGCTGCACAGCGGGAATTCCTTGCGCAAGTCCAGTTATCTTGCCTCCCTTTTGCTCCCAACCCCTAAACTAATTGGGGTTGACATTTCAATTAAATGCATTGCTGGCTGGAGTTTGCTGCTCATAGGTCACCGTCGTGGTGGAGGTGGATGCGGAGGTTGGGGTGGATGCGGAGGATGTCCTGGCTGTTGTTGTCTCCTGGCCAGCGCTGCTGGAGCTTGTTGTTGCATACGAAACGGGTGCAGAACCGGTTGCGGAAGCGGTAAAGACATTGCCAGGCGAGGGCACGGATGAGGCCGTCGAGGGCGAGGGGAATCCCAAACTGGAGGAGCAGGTCGAGGCCGGCGACGTCAGCTCTGGATGCAGATGATGAAGATGCGAGTGGGAGTGGGAATGCGAATGGGAATGAGAGTGGGAATGATGTGCAGCCAGATTCAATTGATGCTGCAAATGCGGCGAGGGCAAAACATGTGAACTGCCCACGACCTGATGATGATGATAGGCATGGGAATGCTGATGGTGCTGGTGCTGCTGATGTTGCTGATGATGCTGCTTATAGGAACTAATCATGCTGGTCGTGGGATCACAGCCTTGGGCCTGTGCCTGGCAAGCGGCCATCAGGCCGTGGAAATCAAATTTGTAGGCATAACGCTTGCCATGCACCTTGGTCATTATATTCTTGTCATAATAGTATCTGCAAAAAGGAAAGTTTAAATAATTAAATTTTAATTATTTGTAGACCAATAAATTAACCAACTACCACAGGCAAATAGCAGGGGCTGTAATCATCGTAAGTGATTTTAAAAAATTTTTAAAATAACGATTAATTTCAAGTTTTATAGATTTGCTCATAAAATTATGATTAATTTTAAGTTATACTTTACTTCTCAACCAATAATAATTTTTTGAGCAAATAAAAAAAACTTATGGAATAATCCTTATTTAAAATTATTTTATTGCATACTTTTAGGCACTCACATTGATAAAATGCTTTAATCAGTCATTACCACCTTTCTATTTGTCCGATCTTGTTACGATTTAGAAGGATGATAGGCAATAATAGTAATAAACGGTATTTAAGGGGGCGGAAAGGGGCGTGGCAGAAATTTAAAACAAAATTCACCTGCGTGGGGTTTATAGAAGTCTAGCATATGTGCCAAATTTGGTTGACCTACCTCTTATAGTCTTTGAGATCTAGGCCCTCACACGGACGGACAGACGGACAGATGGACAGGCAGACGGACATGGCTATATCGACTCGGCTATTGATGCTGATCAAGAATATATACACTTTACAGGGTCGGAGATGCTTCCTTCTTCCATACATTGCAACGAATATCCCCTTTTACTTATTTTTATTCAAAGTGTAACGTTCGCAACAGACAAAAATTAAGATTTTAATTTAACGAAAATATATTAAAAGTCAATGGTTTATTTACAATATTTACAGTATAAACAGCGTCTGTTGTAGGGAACAACTTGTACTGCAGTGTAATTATTTAACGAGACTAAATTACATTATTTTTTAAGCAGTAATTACAACTTTTTGCATATTGTGAAAAAATCACATAAAAAATGTAAAAATGTACTTCAACCCCAAGTCGAGTTCAATTTCTTAAAATGTACGAGACGCAACTTTCACCAAGCTTAATTTTTTTACAAAAACTGTAAGACGTTTATCTTAAAATAGGTTAAAAAGTACTGTATGTGTTGAAAAGAGACTGTGAATGAGTTGACAACTAGTTTTGACTTGGATGAGTCAGAGCAGAGTCAAAAACTGCCACAAGCTGCGGTGCGTGTTAGTTGGTTAAAATGTTAAATGCTGCACTCGAGGTCGCAAACTCACCTGAGAGCTCTGCTCAGTTTGTCGTAGTTCATGTTTGGCTTTGCCTTGCGTTCGCCCCAACGCTTTGCCACCTCGTCGGGGTCGATGAGCCGAAACTCGCCCGATTGGCCCTCCCAGCTGATGCAATTGGCATTCGACGAATCAGCGAGCAGCTCCAGCAGAAATTGCCAGAGTTGTATCTGCCCGCCAGAGCCCTGAGCGACCAATCGGTGAGAGGCAGCGTTCAGCAGCTGATATGGATCTGAAAATAGAGAGCATAAATCCTCATACAGATACAGATATAGATACAGACACGAGTGAGTGAGTGAGTAAGTGAGTGTGTAAGCGAGAGAGCGCGCGCAGTTATAAACGAGATTTTCTGGTCAATGGCTGCTGTGTCTGACGCGAGAGAGAGGGAGAGAGCAGCGGAAGGTGAAGAGAGGAGAGCGGGAGCGGAAGAAAACGTGGCATGCAAACCAAATGAAAGCTTTTAATCCACCTTCTGTGAATAAAAATACAGCAAAAGAGAACACAACCAAGTTCCACTGAAAATCAACCATAAATCCTCAACTATGGGGAAACCTTTCGCCTCCTCATTTGAGGATTTGGATTTGGGTTGTTCCCGCGATAAAAACGTGATGCATAAAACCCACAAACAGGAATTATATCCAAGACTGAACTAGGGAAAATCCACTTCATGTTTTCAAAATACAAATCATAAGGTGACTCACGGACTCCGATCACGAAGCACGAGGAAGAGAAGCGCAAGATCAAAGAGAACAGCGAGACTATGAAATGTTCAGCTACCTTCACATCTAATGTGAGTTGATAAAAAAAATATAAAACACATTTATGCTTTTGGCAACTGTTAGACACTCCGGAAATGCCAATTGATATAGTAACAGTTTATATGTACATAATTATATCGGAAAGAAAAAAGACCAAACATAATGTTTTGCAAAAGAAAAACACAATTTCTTGGGTTATTTTCCTTATTTAAAGTTTCTTGGAACAAGTTAAAAATAAATATAATGAAAAACATGACGTAAATTTTATAGAAATTAATGTCAAATTTTAAATTATTTGTTAAATAAAAAAAACGGACCTCAAAGTGTTAAGCTATACATACAAAAAGTTAAAGATTTATGATTTTATTTCTTTAGTTCAATCAATCACTTGGTATAGAAATATGGTAAAATACCAACATAATGTTGTTTAAATGAAAGATGAAATTTCTTCGGTTATTTTTTTAATTTGCAAATATCGGAACAAGCTAAACATATAATAATAAAAAATGCGATTCAATGTGTTGATAAAATTTATTTTTCCATTTTAAATCACGTACTTGATTTTCAACAAAGAAATTTTTTGTGACAAAATTAATACACAACTGTACTTTTTTAAAGTACAATTCAATGAGATTCAGAGAAAGAAAAATACTATCATAATGTTTTGAAAAAGATCAGTTTCTTTTCTTTCTTATGCTATGTAAGAAGTTTAAAGAAATAAATAAATAGTGAAATTTAATGTGTCCAGATACACTCAGAAAAAATATCAATATTTCCGTATTTCCGTAGGGGATATTCAAGTACAAACAATTTTAAGAGTTAACTGGGTTCGGAATTTCCAAAACTGGGAACAAAAATCTTATTTCAAGTTCGCTTTTCGCAATATCGAAAGTGTACAAAAGAAAAGGAGTTTTCGTTTTGATAATTCAAGTTTGTAAAAATTTGAAACAAACTAGTTTAAGTACACAAAAACCTTGAATTTTAACTTAAACAGATTGCTTCCTATTTATTTCAAGAATAATATTAAACAATGATCTTAAAGTTTTGACGTTAAAACGGTAAAAAAAAAATTTTGTTTTCCTTGAACCAGTATATATTATTAACAGAAAATGTACAACATATTTTATTTAAATTGTATTAGAATTGTATTAAAATTAAATAAAAATATGTTTTACAAGTTTGTGAGAATCGGTCCATAAACATATAAATAATCGAAAAAATGAATTTTTCAATTCAAAAGCGCGGACCAGGAATTCATTTTAGAACTATGGTTTCTTGGTGAAAACATCGTAGAATTTACCATAGATTATGAAAATATGTTAGCATATTTTAGTTTTTTAGGGCCCATACAAATCGACATACTTAATTTTAGAATGGCATAATTTTCTGAGTGCATGAAACAAAATTAAAAAAATGGTTGAAATTTTTCATTTTTGAAATGAGTATGTGAATTAAAAAATATTTGTAATAATAATGAGAAGGGTACATCGATCCAAAGAGGGTATCTCGCAGTCGATCAGTGTCAACTGTCATCAGTTCTTACTTATCATACCATTGAAGATCATGGAGCTGTGCGCGGATGTGGTTGAAGTGCCTCCATGATGGTGGTGCTGATGCTGAAAGTGGTGCACGGCGGCCGTGTGGTGATGAGGATGTGGATGTGGATGCGCATGTGGATGAGAATTGGGGAGATGGTGATGCGTTGCCGACGGCGTCGGCTGCATGCGGAGTCCGAAGCGTCTGTTGAAATCCTCCGAGAGGCGCCACATGACGCCCACATCAACGCTGACACTCATCTTGTATTTCTCTTAGGTAATTTCAATTAAATCCACGTAACATAAACATTAATTAAAATTCACTTTCACTTAGAATTGCATTTTAAGTATTTTCATTAAGAATTTGTCGAATTCATTTGATGAATATTCAGAATAAAACTCTATAAGATTTGATTTTGATGAGAAACACTTGATATTTCTTTATTGAATTTTCGTAGCAATTTGTCGAGTTTATTTAGCGAAAGGTTTTTAACATATAATTAGAAACAACTCTGTACACTGATTTTTAGATGAAAATTCAAAGTTTTGAGATAAAAATCTTAATTTTTAAGAAAATTAGAATTTTAAGAATTTTCGTGATTTTTGCCTTAGTTAAAAAACAAATTGATGTTAATTTTTTTTCCACTGAGTATTTTTATTCATATTTTTTGTAACATTTTAATAATCACATGTTCTTTGCTTCTTTTAATTCAAAAATTTTTCCAATCAATTTGTCGCGTTGAATGTAAAATGCGAACCGTTTTGGGCCAACTTCAGTTGGCAACTGATGCCAGAATTGGCAACAAGCTCATCATCAACTGGCGATGAAAGCGAAGACGAAAACGAAATTCACCTGCGCAGCTGGTGATAAACGCTTTAGATGCTTCGGCATCTCTCTCGGCAATGGGAAAGTCACAAAAGTCGGAAAGTCGGAAAGTCGGAAAGTCAGAGGCCACGTGCAGCCACTCAACCCTCAGAGGAGTGAAGGAGAAGGGGAGTGAGAGTGGGAGTGAGAACGAGAGTAGGAATGTTACACAGAGCGAAAAAAATTAGACATTTCTTTCTTAAAACTTAGATTGAAATTACTACTCATATTGAAAGCCAAGTGCGAAATTTAAATATTTTAGTATTTTAAACTTTAAAAACATTTCAAAACGTACTTGATTTAGATGAGCTAAGTACAATATTATAATCATTATAAAAATTTCATTTTAATGATTATATTTAAATTTTTTACTTTTTACTTAATGATAATCATTATTTTTGAGTAATTTTATAAAACTTACACTATATCATTATTTTTGACCAAAAAAAAAATAAAACTCAAAAATAATGATTATGAATTTTTTTTAGCAAAATTATTTTATATTGTTATAAAGGGAAACCATAGCTTTCTTATTTTTGGTTTTAGTCTTAGATTTTATTATTTGTTTAATTATTATTTAATTTGATAAAAAAAATGCAGAGATTAAGAAAAAATAAAGATTTTGGGGCAAGCCATTTTTTTCTAGGTCCAATAGAAGTGTGTGATTTTTTTAGTAAAAAAAAAACAAAAATAATTATTATTTACGGTCCCTGTAAAATAAGAATATGTTAATTGACATAGCAGAAAATATAGAATTACTTGGAAAGTCTATGCCAGCAAAAGTAAAAAAGAATAAGGCACGTTTTTTAAAAGAGAATTTTGCATAAATGTATGGAATTAATTAATGTTAAATAAAATGAATAAGTACATTGAAAAACGGCCCTAAAAGAATTCAAATTCTTTATCTTATAAACCGAATCGGTGCTAAGCTGCGATTTCGTACTCATTTCTAGTAAATCTAGATTTTTATTTGATATGATTGATAGTAATTGATTAAAGAATTTCCATGTTCAAGTATGAAGGTCAAGTTTGAACTTGATATTTCCCTCAGTGTAGACTGAGGCATTTAGTGCCGCCGCAGAGAGATTCAACGCGTAATCTGCGCCACGCCGACAACGACAACAACGTGTAATCCTCTTTGGCATAAAAAACAAATCAATTAAATTTGAGTTCAGGTTCAGTCCAGAGGCAGTTGCTCCATCTTTGACATATGCCCGAAAGTCCCGAAAATCCACATGGAGCAGGAATAGGAACAGAAACAGGAAGGATGCGACGAATTGAATATTTTCCTGTACTTTTTCCCGACCGACGGCAAAAACTTAGCTGACCGCCCGTCGTGCTGTTGTCACTGCCTTTGACTCTGACTCTGACTCTGCCTCTGACTCTGACTCTGATTTCCTTCCTTCCCACTTCCAACTACCTTTCCCACTCTTTTTTCCACTGACGCTCTGGCTTTGGCCGCTGACTTTTCTGACTTTGCGACTTTTCTGTGGGATTATTTTGATTTTATTATTAGATGCCACATCCTGTGAGAAATTATCATATTTACATCGTTTATTATTAAGTTCATCACTCGAAAAGCGACGCGACGCGACGCGACCACGCCCTCTCATCCCTCGCGCCCTCCACCTTCTTGATGTTAATAACTGTCCCGTGTTGTAGTCGGGTGTGCTCGACTATGAGAGACCCGTTGACCCGACCCGACTATGAGAATAACCTTAAACTTTATCACTAAAAAAATTTGAATTACCCTAAAAATGTGAACAATTGCTAAAATAACTTTTCGCTTCTCACAAATTTAAGAGACCCTTTCATATTTTCAAGTACAGGGTCTATTAAATGTCAAGTACCCAAAAGTGTTGCATACTTTGTTGCGTTGGTGAAATTTTTGGCGATTTACGTTTATGAGTGAAAGTTGTAAGCCACTTTCTTAGTTAAAAAACTGGTAAGGATTCAAGAACGGTAATTAAAAGGAGCCTCAACTTGAGTCCCCTTTAGGAATATGCCCTCTCTTTTTCCACATTAATTTCACGCCCTTATCAATGTTGAGGGTGGGAAAAAAAAACAATCAATGTAGCACATAAGTAACCAGGCTATCAGCACCTCAGCATCTTAATCAGTTGCCATTAGGTTGAATCGAATGCAGAATGGCGAGAGTGGAAAAAGGATTCAATTGATGCTTGACCACAAAGGATACACTGTGTGTTCAGGACCTTGCTTAAACGTGCCCCTGGGATTACGACGTGCACTCAATTACAAGCAGTTCAATCTGGACACCATTAGATTTATGTTACCATAGATTACACTCGATTTACTATTTACTCGAGTGACTCCAGCGAATTCCAAATACTTTCACAAACATTACAAAGACAGAGACAAAACTACGAAACTAAATGGAAGGGAAATGGAAATGGGAATGGAGAAAAAATAATCCAAATCTAGTAAATAAAATGAAATACAACAAACATTCATTGCCATAAAATTGGAGAGAGTAATTCTTCAAATTTCCATAACTTTGCTAAAAATAATCAAATATTCATTTCAAACATGGTTTAGTCCAAAAATTCGAATTGTATTCAAATTTCATTAATTTCGTTCAAATAATTTTCTGCTCAAGGATTTAGATATTCAAAAAAAGAATTTAGGTATTCAAAATATAGGTTCCCCCTTGTGTATTCTAAAAATTTAGTATTTTATAAATCAAGATTTCACTTTTTATATTTAATTTGTTAATTCGTAACCAAAAATTTTCTTTGCAATTGGTCCAATTTACTAAATACACTTGGTCTATTTGAGACATAATTTGTTTCTTAAATTTTAAATCTCTAGTTTACACTTCACTCCAATTTTATAAAATTTGTTGCAATAATATTTACCTCAAGATATTGATTTTTAAGCAAAGGGGAACCCTTGTTGTTATTGAAATTCCAAATAAGTTAAGTAAGTTTAAAAATTGTAACATTTTTCTTTTCATTTTTTTTTTTAATTTTTAAATATGTTTAGATTTTTTAACATTTAACATTCTTTTCTTTCTACTCTCTCCGATAATAATGGTTAACACCTTTTGTCAAAAATCTGGGTGTACTCACTTGGCTCATTCTCGTTGAGCATGGGACTCGTCTCGCGTCCGGTGGCCCTGTACAGGCTGAGGGCAAAGTGCTTGGCCAGGAGGATGCCGCCACGTCGGGATCCGGCACAGACCCAGAAATCAGCGCGGCTCAGTTGGCACAGCTCGTTGCCGTCTTTGGGAAAGCGGGTTATATCCGGCTCCGGATCGATTTTCACCTTGCGGGTCAACCATTTGACCCAGCTGGCAATGTCCTCAGTGGTCCAGGCATGCGGATCCACGGGCAGCACGGGCGTGCCAGGACCATCACTCTCCGTATCCGTAACTGAGACGCAGGCTGGAGAAGGCGGGGACACATTGATATCCACGTCTTGGGTGGATTGGGACTTGATGAGGATGGGCAATCTGGAGGAGCTGGAGCTAGACGAGGAGGAGGAGGAGGAAGAGCTTGGATCCCAGTCGGAACTGGATGTGGATGAGGAGGTGTCATCATCACTGCTGCTCCGCCTTCTCCTTCTGCTTGTTGACGCCTTCGACTTCTTCTCCCTCTCCTTCGTCTTCTCTGCATCCAAATTAGCCTCTGTTGCTCCAGTTCCAGTTCCTGTTTCTGTTCCTGTTCCTCCGGCGGATGCACCGACTGTGTCAAGTCGGCTCTTGGCATCTTGGTGCATGGCATTAAAGCTCAACACTTGCCCAGCTCTCGTGCCGCACAAGAAACTTTCGATTTGGGTTTCACTTTGGTTACGTCGCCGTAGAATGGCCATGGGATTATGGGACTACCCCAACAACACTACAACACACACAAAGATTTTTGTTTTCTAAATTTAGAAATAAATTCATATTCAAATTGGAATTGCGATAAATTCCAAAAAAAAAAATCGCATATTGATAACTAAGTATTTTTTCCTAAAATTTATTCTTCTCTTAATAAGCGAAACACTTTCTTTGAATCAATTTTTTTAGCAGTATTTTTCTAAACTTTTGGAAAACTTTTCAAAAATTCGGAACGCAGCGCTGTAGAATTATTCTCAATTTGAAGAAAGCCGGCGGCAATAAATCCACAGAAATCATTAAGATTGATAATAACGTTCTTAATTAAAAGTACTTTTATTTAATAGTAAAAAGTGTTGAAAAATCCTTTACTTCATTTTCTTTAAGTCAAATTGACCTAACATTTAGAAAGAATTGATAATAAAAGTGTTGATTAATACGATTTACATTTAAATAAAAGTACTTTTTATTAAGATAAAAGTTTTTTCAAATTAAAAAATTTGATTTTAAGTTCGATTTTAATGTAAATTATTTTTTGGTAGACAGTTTTACACACGTTAATCAGATCCTTTGAAAATTTGCTTTTATTTATTTTCGTAAAAAATTTCTAATTTAAGAAAAACACTTTCAACTTATAGAAAATTTTTTTTAAATTTAAAATTGAAATTAACACTTTTAGTATTTAGTGTTCGTTAACTTGTTTAATTTAAGAAAATCACTTTTAAAAATTATAGAACCTTAATCGAAAAGTTCAAGAAAAACACTCAATTTATAGATAATTGTTCTAAAAACCGCTTTTAGGTAAATTCGATTTGTTTTCGAGTAAACTTAGGGCATGACTTTTTGACCCACACTTGAATCAACTGCAGGCTTCCACTTTGATTACACTTTTTAGTGACGTCATTGTCAGTTCTGGTTACACGCACTCCCGGATCGCGGGTTTTCAAACGGATTTAGGATAAACAAGTGGTTGGTTGGTTGGTCGGTTGGAGGTGTCCGGTGATTCACCGAGATTCCGATTCACGTCGCATTCGCGACACGCGCGCGTTTATCTCCACGTTTCCAGGGAATTACACTAGTTTGGTCAAGAAATCAAAGTCGATTTTCCGACACCGTTGGAAAATGATCAAAGTTAATAACCGTTAATCTCGAGCGATCGCAAATTGATCGATATATGTGCACACTTGTATGTTATTTTTACGATTAATCCGCAATCCGTAATCCGACAAGCATCCGCACAGGTTCGCGTCTGGCAAGTTAATGATCAGCAAAAACGTACAACGATAAAGTCATGACGAAATCAAAGCGCCAAAGCTCTCGTTCCCCTTTGCTCTCCTTCAATCTCGCTCTCTCACGAATGTTTGCCGCTCTCAGTTGCTGCCCACCCGCACGAAGCAATAACAGAAGGAGATCTCGTCGGCAAAAAGCTCTCCCTTGACTATCTGACAATCAATGCGAGGGAAAGGGATAGAGAGCACCGAATTGCACCGCACTGAAGCATCAAGGGAGAAAAACCGAACGATTTGACAGCCGACGAGATCTCCTCTTGTTATTGCTTCGTGCCCACCCGCTAGCAAATAAATAATTGACGCTGCTTCGCCGCTTATTGGCGACCGGTTCGGTGCGTGCAATTTGCCAGGGGGATCGCAAAACGAAAAGCTTTTTCGTTTATCTATGCTTTGCTCTCTCGCGATTACAATGCGCGCTCGCAAGCATGACGTCGGCAACTCTCGGCACATATTGAATGACGCGTCGTGAGTCATCGCTGTCGACGCTGTTGACACACAAACAAACACACAGATAAACAAACTCGCAATTCGCGTGGAGCGCTTTGTCATGGAGTTCCCCAGGCACAGGTTTCTGAACTGCGCACAGTGGGTCAACACGGCTAGATAAGCTAGATAAAAAAATATACAAATATATTATTTATTTAAATAAGTGACGGGTGTCCTATGCTCGGGAGCTCGACTACTTGTTTTGTAATCTATTCGATACACCTTTCAGCGTTCAAAGTCAATATATTGTTCTATTGAAAAATGTATTTTAAAGTTCTAATTTATGTTCAAAAGTTTTAATTTGGACTTTCATAGACGAATAGTCTTTATTAAGTTTAACAATATCAATAAAAATAAAACATAATCGTTATTTTTATAAGAAAACTAATAATTATTACGGTCGCTAATACGCTTTTTTGCCCACTGTGCGGCGGTTAGTAGTAGTAGCAGTACCGTGTGAGAGGGGAAGGGGGCAAAAGGTCGTTTGAATGCTAAATAAATTCATTCATTAAATTACGTTCACTCTCTCACGCTCTCTCTCTCTCTCTCTCGCCTTCTCTCTGGTTTGTTGACGCGTCATCATTCCTGGAAAAGCTCGATGAGTTGTTCGCTATGATTGGCCTCCTCCATTCGATCCAATCTGCGCTACGTTTTTGGCCAACACACAACTTGTTGGCCGTTGTCGAAGTCGGCACCAGATCACAACAGTGTCGTATTATTTTTTTTCGTTTATTCATGGGAATCGCGCATTACGAGTCGAAAAATGTGAAAGCTTTAAGTTTGCCTACAAATAGCAAATGCTCAAATAGACGATTGCTCTATTGAAATTATTTGAATTCAGCGCGGGTTTCCAAGAAATCATTGTGATTTCATAGCTGTGTTGTCCGCATTTAGTGCAATGATTCACAGCCCCCTCCCCCTCTTGGCCACCCCTCTCCTCGTCCTTGTCTTGAGTGTTGTGTCTGGCGCCACAATTATTATACTGATAAATAAACATATTTATATTTGGATTTTGTGTTTGTTTGTTACGTTACGTTGAGATGATGATCAAGCGACGGAGCTTTTACTATTTCCATTCATAACTTGCTTGCCTGTAGGTGTGAAAGTGTAAGTGTGTGTGAGTGAGTGGAATGTGTGGAAGGTGTGAAACGAGTGGAACGTATCTCTCTCCTCTCTCTCTCTTTCTGCTGATGAATGATCTTGTGAAATTCCTATTGCTCATTCATAAACTTGGCGTTTGTAAAATGTTTAACTTAATTCATGACGTACCTATTACGGTGGAACTTCTCTATAATGAACTTTTCACTTAACGATTTAAATATGATAATTCCAATATATTTCATTGTTTTCTAAATTTATTTGAAATTATTTATGATCTTTTGTTATTTTTATATAAATAAATTCGAGTGCACTTGAGCCCCTTTTAATGGCCTTTATTATGTAGTTCCTCTGTAACTGACAATTGAACAAGGGGAATTGCTTTTATAAATTAAACTGATAATTTGCATATATCAATTATAAATGATTTATCTTGTATTTATATATTTCCAAACACAATACACTTTAGGCAAGTTCAACTGTAACTAGGGGAATCACTTCAGAAATGCACTTTATTAATTAAAGTCATAATATGCATAAATAGGTAATAAATAACTTTTTTTTTTAAATGTGCAAATTCACTTTAGGGAAGTTCAACTGTAACTAGGGGATTTACTTAGGGAATTGTACGGATAGACAATTGTAGTTTTTACTTTCACTTGTGGATTAATTAAAAGTAAAATCACCTTGGGAAAAGTGTGCATAAAAAGGGAATCACTCAACGAGATTCTATTTGATTAATATATGGATTAATTTGGACTTTGACTTTGGCATGAGTAGTAGCTAAATGCAAACAGTGAGGGGAAAATTAATAGAAACGTGAGTCATTTTGATATTTTAAACAAACTATTTTATAATATGATAAACATATAAAATTTCGTTGTTTTGTTAAACTTTTAAATATTTTTCGGAAAAAGTATTAAGTAAAAATTATGATACTGAACAAAATTACGTTTGTACGAAGCAATTTTATCAAGTGGGCACAGGGTAAAAAAAACAAATAATTTCTCATGTTTTTATTCTTTTTTTTTTTTCAATTTGTATTTTTTATGAGTATTAGTTTTCTGTTACCTTTAGTGGCAACTTAATCTAGTTTCTATTACATTTTCCATCAGCTTAAATCTATGACTATTTTTTTTAGTGATTAGTTTAGTTCAGTTCCTCCCTGATTTCCTCGTCATCCGCTTCGTCATCACTGGTTGTCGTTGTTGTCGTCATTGATATTGTGGATTGTGCCGTTGCCGTCGTTGTCTCTCTCGCTGTCGTCGTCGATGAGTTGTTGACTTGACGTCCCGAATTCCAGATGAGCTCGAAGTCCAAGTCACACTCCTTGGCCACACGTTGCACCAAAGCTCTGTCGACCAATCCCGACGCACTCCACGAATTATCCTTGACGGCCAGTTCCTTTAAAGCCCGTCCTGCCTCGGGAAACTGCTTGGCATTGACCAAAGCCCGCACCAGCATGGCCAGGATGTGGGCGTGGCGTATGGGCGGCAGCTCGGGCTTAACTGGAAATTGTACAAATCAGGCGTTATACATTTCAAAAATTTTACAAAAATAGATTTATTTTTTTTCTTTTAAATGGGACTGTTTTTGAACCTTTTTTAAAAAAAAACTTATTTGATAGGGATATACTAGTCATTTAAATTCGGTTTTTTTTTATTGGATCAGGAACATATTGAATTCAATAAAAAAGATTTGTTTTTTTTGTACGAGGGCTGTTCAAAAAGTTGTCGACCTATAAAGTTGGACGTCGAAAAAATAGGTATGCTGCTGGCGGCACGGATTACTCCACTTCGGATCACCCGAAATGGAAAAAGTAAACGGCATTAGATTCAGTACACATGTAATTCAGGCCCGTACCTCAATCATAATTTTGGGAGATTTTTTTTTTAATGGCGGCCATTGAAAAATGAAAAAGCGATTTTGTCAATTTTGCAATATCTCCTAAAGTGTTTCGAATTTCAAAAAACTCTTTTAGGACAATATTCTCAAAAGTAAATATCAAAACTAATATAAATTTTATAATAATAAAAAAAAAAGTAAATCAAATAACCAGAAATGCACAAATTCCAAAAAATTCAAAAAAATAATAAATAGAGTTGAACTTCCCTAACTCGAACTTATTTAACTCGAATTTCTCTGTAACTCGAACTAAATGAGTGGCAGTAAATTTAATAATCTTAGGAAAAAGTACTCTATAACTCGAATATCTCCCTAACTCGAACCTTTTCTTTGGATAATGGTGATTCGAGTTAGGGAAGTTCGACTGTAATTTTCAAAAATTTTCGAAATGTAATTGAAATTGTCCCATTGAAATTGGACTCACTCAACATGGAGCGACAGGCTGAGATGACGGCCAGATTGTCGCCGGCCTGCAGGGACTGCTGCATCTGGAGGATGGTCTTCACATCGGCGACGGTGCGCTGCAGGTTGTTGTAGGCGTGCTGGGCGTGGCTGAGCTTCTCCAGGCACTTGGCCGCCTCCTGCATGGCAATCAGGGCCTTCTCGTAGTCCTGATACTCCTCGATTTCCAACTGGGCGCAGATGGCATAGAAGTTGGCCAGCGAATCATAGGCTTGTCCCTTGCTATAGAAGCCAACGATGTGCTTGAGGATCGCCGGATCACTTTGCCAGTCCAGAGATTGCAGATAATTCGCGGCCATAATGTAAATCTCGCGTTGTCGCGACATTGTGGCAAAGAAAATGATTTTATCCGTGTTGCCCGATTTCAGAAGGGATTTCATGGCACGCACTTTGTCTCCGGCTTGCGTAAACTTTTTGGTGGCACTGTGATAATCGCCCTGCTGCTGGAGAAGATCCCCCAGCTGCACCAGAATGCCCAGCCGAGTGGTTTCCGGAAAGTCGCCCTTACTGGGCGTGAGGAGATCCGCGAGTTCCTCGGTGACGGGCACACCTTTGTCCACACAGATGCTCAAGGCACGCTCCAAGTGCTTGGTCTTGGCCAGCAATTGGACCGCCTTCTGATGCTGCTCGATGCTGGTAAAGAAATCCGCACAGCGATTTATTAATTCCGCATCCGAATCGGCATTCAATTCGCTGGCTATAATCTCCAGAATCTCCGGCTGCTGCGACTCAAAGGCCATCTCCAGTGCCTTGTGGAGCATGCCCGCCCGATGGTACAGTTCCACGGCATGCTTGAAGTTGCCGCACTCCTCGAAGTACGCGGCTGCAATGGCCTTGTCCCGACTCCGCGATGAACTCGCCACCGTCCAGAGCTCCTCCTGGAAGTCGTTCTCCTTGCAGATGCGAATCGCATTGCTGAACGTCTGCGCCCGCGTGTAGAACATGATCGCCTCCTGGAACTTGCCCACATTCTCGTAGTGCCGTCCCAGGTGATAGCACGCGGCCCGATCTCCCGACTGTCGGGCAATCGCATCCGCCTGCAATTGCGAGATTTGATATTAACACCAGTCATAAAACAAGAGGAAGAGGCTAAAGTCGAGCTCCCTTTACTTAATTAAATACACAAATATTATTTATTGCATACTTTTAGGCACTTGCATTGGCCTAAAACTTAAATCAGCAATTACCACCTTTCTATTTGTCCGATCTTGTTGCAATTTAGTAAAATGATAGCTAATAATAGTGGTTAACGTTAATTTCTAAAAAAAACAGGGACCGTAACTGCTATAAGTTTTAAAATAAAAATTGCTAATTAAAAATTATTTTTAAATCTTACTTAAAAAATCAAAAATGATCGTTAAAATTAATTTTATAATAAAATTTGTGAAATAACACTTATTTCACATTTTTTCAATCAAAATAAGATTTATTTCCATTTTTAAAGTTACAAATAAGAGTTAAAGTGAATATCTTTTGAGCCAAGTGGTGTGTTCCATAATTATTCTTGACCTATGACTCGAGACCTTTCCGACTGAAATAGGAAATTTTTGGCGTTCACCATTTTACTGTAGCATATTTCCTTTACGTTGATTTTTTTAGTTGAAATTCCCATTCATAACTCTTATTTTCAGTTCCTAAAAAAAACTAATATCTTAGATACTGTGGCGCGGCAAAAATCTGAAACAAACTTGAACTTCGTGGGGCTCATAAAAGTCTCTGAACTTTAGGCCCACACACGGACAGACGGACATGGCTATATCGACTCGGCTGTTGATGCTGATCAAGAATATATATATACTTTATATGGTCGGAGGTGCATCCTTCTCCTTTTAAATTTATTTCATCGAATACAATACCCCTTTTTACTTATTTTTTAAGTAACTTAACGTAACGTGTATCAAATCTTATTAAAGTTGCTCAGACTTTTAACCAGGTATTCAAACCGTTACCATAGCCGCTATTAACCGATTGGAATTCTTTAGCGTAACTGAAACCGTAAGAAACCGATTCATGCATAACGATTTTCGATTCGTTCAGGAATAAAATTAATTATGTTATTAAAGTGTAATAATGGTTTACAAAAGTAAATTTAATTTTTATTTCTAATTTGTATGCTTATCATAAAAAAAATCTTAAATTTTTGAAATTTCTAAAATTATAAATAATTTTTTAATTTGAACCGAAATCACACCCGTATTCTGACACCGAAACATTCAAAAACCGGTAACCATTACGAAGCCGATCTACAAAACTTGTTCGAAACCGATAACCGTAAATGGTTTAAAAAGGACACAAAGTGTGATGAAATATTCCTTACAGTGCCTACCTTGGATATCTTGCCCAGGTAGCAGAGGATCTTCACCTGGGAGAACCAATCCTCAGCCTTGCTGTAGACGGCCAGAGCGGCGTCCATGTCGCCGGAACTCTCCACGTACTGGCCCCACCACTTGAGCAACTTGGGATCCGTGGTCGACTGAATGTAACGCTTCATGGCCAGTGGATTCTCCAGGAGCAGCTGTGTGATATTCTGGACGGGATTCTGCGTCTTTTCGTAGTACTCGAGGGCGCCCTTGATGTCGCCACTTTCGCGCAGGGCCAGCGCCTTCTGGTAGAACGTGTGCTTCAGATGAATCCGATCCTCGGTCTCGGCCAGCTTGAGGGCCTCGTCCAGTTGGCCCGTCGACTGCAGCAGCTTGTTGAGCAGATCGTGGCGACCGCAACGCTTGTACAGATCCTTGGCCTCCTCGATCATGCCCAGCTCGATGGCCAGCACCGCCACCTTGGCCTCCAGCTCCAGATCATCGTCCTCCATGGCCTGGCGCAGAGCACGCACGGATCTCGCCTGCTCCAGGTGACCCAGGCACACCTTGGCGAATAATATATAAACAAAATTTAATACGGTATGAAATTAGAGGTCAAAATATAAAAGAGTGAAGTTTTGGCAAAGTTATGACATTTCGAAGCTTTTCAAAATTGAACAAATTTGGAAAAAGTTTAATTTTACAATTCAATTTTCATACAGAATCAAATTAAAGTTTAAACACAAATAAACCTGGCATTTTGCTTGGTATTTGATTAAGTTTTGTTTAAGTTATGAGAGCTTAAAGTTTTTCAAAAACCTGTCAAGGCTTCAGATGGAAAAAGTGGTCAGTGTTGGATAAAAGTTCAATTTTCCACATGAATTAAATTTCATGAACGAATTGAAACTCCGTTAGAAAAAGGGATAAATCGGACAAAGTTTTGACAGTTTGAAGAGTTTGAAAATGAGTCAAATTTGGAAAAAGTGGTGTTGAAAAAAATTTTAAAATTTTTTAATAATAATTAAAATTGTAATTAGAGGTCATAAAAAGGAAAACTGACATTCTGCAATTAAATCGGTTCAGTTTTGTCAAAGTGCTTAAAGTTTTTAAGAATGTTATGGAAAAAGTGAACAGTGTTGGAAAAAAAATGATAAATAAATTGTTCTAATGAATTAAATTTTGAGCAAATTATTTAAAGGAAAAATTTACGTTCCCGAAAAAATAACGTAATTAAATCGGTTAAGCTTTGATAAAGTTACTGTAATGAAATGGAAAATGTGGGCAGTGGTGGAAAATAATGCAATATTCCAATTGAATAAGATTTTAGGCAGAATCAAATTATGGGTTATTTAAGGGAAAATTTACATTTTGAAAAAATTATGACAATTCCAAAAAAAGTGTCAAGGGATGAGTATGGAATTTTCCAAATGAACAAACATGTGGTGCAGAATCAAATTAAAGATTAAACAATGATTAAAGTTTGAACAAACTGATGATAGTTGGATGTCTGTTGAACACACCTTGGCCACATCCAGGCGACTGGTGTGGACGCACATCTTGGCCAGGTTGGTCCAGATGACCTTGGAGTGAATGGAGCGGACAGAGCGAAAGGCCAAATCCATTTGACCCTCGGCGACGTGCAAACTAAAGTTGAGAACCTGTCTCCGAGTAACTGCGTCGCATTGCTGCAGATCCGCGAAATCCTGCAGCGGCTGCTCCTGGACAGCATTCACCTGGATGCAAACGACGCTGGGCACACACAGATTTAAAAGCTGTGCGCCTTGCGCGATTGTTTGGGTCTCCAAAACATTTAGTTTGCCTTCATTTTTGTCGGAATAGAACATGACCAGAATTTGGGATTCCACATAGTGGCTGGGAGCTGGAGCCTGGAGTTGTTGTCGAGCTGTTGTTGTTGTTGTTGTCGATGGTTTCTGCATAATCATTGACCTGATCTCCACAGCCAGCAGACGCGGCTCTTCCGTATCCCAAAAGATTCGCACAGCCAGACTGGAGCGATTGCTCTGGGATTGGGAATCAGTTGCAGTTTCTGTCTGAGATCTGGTCAAATCGTACTCAAACAGATTGTTGCGCTCAAAGTCCCAGCAATAAATGGCCGCACATGGCGTAAAGCTGCTGTTGGCCATTATCAGGGCCAGATGGCTGCCCAAACTGTTGCACTTGACCAGAATGAACTCGCCAAAGTCATCGAAGATCTCGTGGCCCGACTTGCTGGGGAACAACAGCTTCGGATCGTGACGCGTCACATCGTAGGCCTTCACATAGCCATTCATGGTGAACACGGCCAAATAGCATCCGGTCAAGTCCATGCCAATGATTTTGCCTTAAATCAAATTATAAACAAATTATTTTATTTTAAGTGATGGTCTTATAAATAAAACACATTTTCATGCCCCAACAATTTCTGATATCCAATTTAGTGACGAATAAGATTAAGTTTTACATAGGAATTATTAAAAAAGAAATTTTGGCAAAACTTTATAATTAAAGCATGATATTTAGGAACTCCAAAAAAGAGTTATGAATGTGTATTTCATTTTCTAAAACTAGTCGACGGTGCTACAGAACAGCATACTCGACTGTCGGAGACCCCGTACTTACTATGCAAAAATAAACACTGCTTAAATTAAAATAATATAAGTCGCAAAAAATATTTCATATATTTAAACATACACACTAGAGGGCATATTTATTTTAACAACATTTAATTTTAATTTTAATCTACTTCATGTACATTTTGGCATCAATGGAAAGGTCATTTCAATTCCGTTTGAATAATGCTAAACTTTCCTTAACCTATTAGGTACCCATTGAAAATTTTGAGTTTTTTTCATTAAATTATTACAAAAAATAAGGTTTTCAACATTTAAAATAAAATAATAAATTATGTTAAATTGTAAACTTAAAACTGAAAAAGAGAGTCTTACCTTCAACATCATTGCCCATAATCCTGTGAAGAATGACGCCTCCCACGGAGTAGACAACAATGTCGCTGGAGTTGAGACAAAAGATGTTCTGGTTCTGCAAACCGAGGGCGAGACACTCGGCGTTAAAGGTCTGCAACAATTTGATGCTTAGCGAGGGGGGCGAGACGGAGGAGGAAGATGTGGAATTAGCGCCAACGCCAGATGCCTCGAGAATCTCCTCGAATTCATCGAGAGTCTTTTCCACCTTCTGCAGACTGTACGAGGAGATGGAACGTCCATTGCTCACAACCAAATTGAGTTCGTTGAGCGCCAGGGCAGTCACAGCGAAATCCGCTTGGACTGTGCACTGTCTGCCGCTGCAGTGCGTCAGCTGGACACACTTGGCGGAGCTCTGCACCGCCCACAAGGTTCGTGTGTGCGAGGCGAGCAGCGGCTGCTCCTTCAGCATGAACACACTCGACAGACAGTTGACCAGAATGCACGGCTTGCTCAGCTCATTGAATCCCCAGGTGCAGCTCTTGACGGCTCCTTGGCGGGACAGCGATGATATATTGCCCAATTGCCAGGCGTCCTCGGGTGCACCCACAAAGCAGCACAGCTGTAAAGAATTGCCATTCAATTTAAGACTTTAAATTGTTGTAAAAATCAAAAATAATTACATCTTTTATTTAAATTAAAAGAAATAGTAAATAAACAAATTATTTCTTGAATTTTATTAGTAAATTACTCATTTTTTGATTTAAATAAAAATTAATTATTATTCTTTTTTTTTTTAAAGAACGCAATCATTTGAAGATTTCAAAATTGTCTTTAAATGCAAATCTAAAATGTTTACTTTCATTATGTTTGTAATAATTGCAAATTATTCGAAGAATCGAGGGGCAATCATTGACTAATAATTGAATTTTCATTAAAAGAATTACTTTTTTTTTGTGTTATTTGAATAAAAAATCTACTTAAATATATACTTAAAAAATCTACTTAATTCACTTTCATTAAGTTTGTAACAAATATGCAATCCACAATCAATTTAGAACAAATGATTGCAATCAAAATGGTTTGAATTTTTTTATTTTAATTTGGATATAAGAAGTTGTGAAACTAAACTACTTATTTTTTTAAGTGAATAATAAATCAAAAAGTTATTAAATAGTAATTAAACTGTACAAAGTAACTGCAATCAAAATAAAATGATTTCAATCAATTTAAAAAGATTATTTTTATTTATTTTAAGCTCTACTAAAACAGCAAAAAATACTTCTTGAATTTAGTTAAAAAATTACCTATTTTCTGAGCTGTATAAAAAAATAAATAAATTTTATAAAGTAACCAGGAGTTTTTATTTTCAATATATGTCATGCAACAACAGAATTTTTGATGCAGAAGGTTAATTTGCATCGGCAGCTATATGATATGGTAATTCGACTTTGATCAAATTTGGTCAGGATGACAGTCCCAAACATAAAACCTCTGAGTTTGGTTGAGATATCTTGAGAAACAAAAAAGTTTATCATACTAAAGGTTAATTTGCATCAGATTGTTCCCATGGCAGCTATATGAAATAGTAATCCGATTTTGACCAAATTTGGTCAAGATGTAGGACACAGTTCCACAAATTCAGTCTGTGAGTTTGGCTGAGATATCTTAAGAAACAAAAAAGTTTTTCATACTAAGCAATTTACTGATCATTGGTTGCTAATTAAAAGGAGTGCAATTATTTGAAGCTCCATTTGAAGCAGCTCACCGTGCGCTTCCAGGTGTAGAGATTGCCCAGATTGGTGGCGGCACAAAGGGTTTGATTGCTGGTGCTGTAGGCCAGGCAGGTGAAGATCTCATTGGAGGCGAGTTGTGTGTATTTGGAGACCTTTCTGGTCAAGTTGCCGTTGCTTTCGCTGCTGCTTTCCGGACTAAAGAAGTTGCCCGTGGAAATATTGTTGTGATTGTGGTTGTTGGAGGAGGATGTGGCATTGCCCAGACTGGACAATGATGAGCTCACGCCCGCCAAGTGGGAGCTGGTGGGTTGGTCCATCTTGAGCAAATAGTTGTCGCTGCGCTCAATGTCCCAAATGCGCACTGAGAGATCGCCCGTGATGATGGCGAGGCTGTTGCCCGCCCAGGCGATGGCGCCCTGCTTCCCAGTGCCACGCCCACTCAGCTTCACGCGATCCAGCTCCGTGAGAATGCCCGTGGACTCCACCAGATAGAGGGTAATGGTCAGATCCTCCAGCAGACAGATGACAGCGTCCCTGCCATAAAGAATGTAAATTTTATTAGGCAAGTTAGACAATCAATTGGAAGCACTTGCTTCTTGGGATGCCACAGCATCTGGACAATGGCGGGCCGATGGGGGCCACTCTTGGTCACCTCGGAGCAGCTACCGCCCTGGTTGATGTAGTAAACGACGCCTCCCTGGGTACAGGCATAGAAGCAGTGATTGTCCCGCACCGTCGAGTGGCCACGAGCAGCGGTTCTTGGACGCCAGTTGGTCAGCGTATCGAGGGCGTTCTCATCCCCAGCGACCGCTGCCTTGGCCAGACTCGCCATCTCCTCGCGCACCTCGCTCTCCACGGTGCGGCGAAAGCAGATGAGTAGCAGCACCTCCCTCAGATCGTGCGAGAACATGGTCAGGAACTGATACTGGCCATCGCAGCGCCAGCCGGTGACCAAGCCCATCGCATCCGCGGTGACCATTCGCCCGCCCTGTTCACTGAACTCCAGCAAAACAATCGCCGCCTTGTGGGGGCCACTCACACTGGCGAACTCCCGATGGCCGGCGAACCACACGTGAATCTCGCCGTGCTCCCAGCCCGTGGCCAGCAGCGCCTTCTCCGGGTGCCAGCAGAGCGCCGTCGCCTGCGACGTGCCATGCACTGGATACGTCACATCGCGCTGAGGCTCGCCCTGCAAATTAGAAAACAAATGCTTATTTTAATTGCCAAATTGTAAAAACTTAATCGAAACGAATATCGGTTTCAGTTGTGTTCGCATTTAGGTGAACGGTTATTATTTACGTAACATTTTCATATATCGATTACGTAACGGTTACCGGTTTGTTTCGCATTCGGTATTTCGGTTTCAAAATGCCGGTATTATTTCAGTTCACAAAAATTTTTAAAAAATTATAAAGAAATGTAAATTAAAAAAAACACACAAAAATTTCAAAAATTAAGATCTATTTTTCAAATTAATATATGTATGTATAAATTAAATTGGGGCTGAAATTAAAATTAAGTTTAGTTTTAAAAAACCCAAGATTGCACCTCAACAACACAATGAATTTTATGCCGGACCGAACTAATATTAACCGTTTTGCATAAATGGGTTTCTTAACGGTCATAGTTTCATATGCACTTCATATACTTTAACACTTTTTTCCTCACGATTCTTCAAACAATTCTACGATTGACTGCAAAAAAAAAAAAATTAAAAAATCTTTTCGCTATTATTTTTCAATGTTTTTTTTTAAATCGCTAAAAATTACCTTGTATTTTAACCCCTTTTTCCTACTTTACATACAAAAAGTAGTTTTTCTTAGCAAGTTTCAAAATATCACAAAAACTACTAGCGAAGATATTTTTGAACATTTTTGCAGTCACTATTAGAATTGTTTGAAGAATTTTCTTGCGTCAAAACATTTTTGGTTTAGCCTTAGGAAAAAGTAGACCGTTACAAAAATGGGTACTTAATGGGTTAAGGAAAGTTTTGTATCGTTCAAACGGAATTTAAGTGACCTTTCTATTGATGACAAAATGTACATGAAGAAGGTTTAAATTATGAGTAGATTTAACTTTAAATTTTGTCAAAATAAATATGCCGGCCAGTATGTAAATTCTTTTCTCTTTTTGAGGCACTACCCCTAAAATACTACATGTTTTTATTGATTTCTTCCCACTGTGCACTGTGCAGCTCTTACCGTGTCCGCAAATATTGTGACGCTGCCGCCGCGTTCCTGGCTGTAGGAGGCGACCGCAAACAGAGGTTCATTCGGATGCCAGCTGCTGATGGTGCTCACTGCATCCACGTCCAGGAACTCGATCTTTGTATCAAAATACAGTGTCATCTCGACAGTGGCGACCTTAACGTGGCTAACACTTTAATCAAGTGGAAAATGTCCCAAACAAAGCGTTGGCCACAACACATAACGGTTGCCATGACAATTCCGGAACTTAATTTCCGCATGGTTGCAGCCCTGGCAAAAGAGTATTTAAATAGCAATTAGTAAATAATTCAAGGTGCGCTTGAAAAAACATTAATTTCACAATTGGAGAACTGATTTCATATTTGATAATGTTATCCTCTTTAATTCTAGGCGCATGATCTGTCAGAATACACTGCACAACAAAACATTAATTACCATTCACAAATTTAATAAATTGATTTCAGGAACTGCAAATATGAATGCTAGTTTCAACTTAAAAAAGTCAATGTGAGGGAAACTATTGTAAAATGGTAACTTTTTTAACTTTTATTTTTGATTTTTAAAATAACAGTAACGGAAAAACTCGTACCAAAAATAACTCTAATTTTTTATTGTTATTGAAGAAATAAGTGTTCTATCGCAAATTTTTATTAAAAATTGAATTTGAATCCTTATATTTGATTTTTAAAATAAAAATTAAAAACAATTTCTGTATTGTAAATTTAAAATATAAATTTGAAAATAACTGTTAGTTTGGAATTTATTTTTTCCCCTGATTGATTTATTAATATTCGTTTATAAAATTCAAAGTCAGCTATAAAATTAAATTTGGTTCTAAGTTGTTTGTTTTGGTTGGTTGTTTTTGTTTATTTGTGAACTGTAAACAGAAAGAAAATCTAGTCAAATAAATTATGAAATCAAATATCGACCTCAAAATCTTGTTGCACAGTGTGCAAGTACAAAGTCACTCAGCGAGTACACACAAACACACAGACACACACACACACACAGGCCAGCAAACGAATGCAAAAGCAGAGAGCAAAGACAGCAATTAATGTAGGCACACTCACACACACACACTAAACACACGCATATTGGATATACATATGTATGTATGAAATCATCGACGCCGAGTAACAAAAACAAAAAGAACACATCATTGCTGCGTCGCAGTTGAAGGGCAGAAAACGGTTAACAGTTGAACTGAGAACATCGTTGAGAAAAGCAACTAAAAAAATAATGGCTGAAAGTGGAAATGGAAACGCTTTAAAGATTGCAGGAGCTGTAATCTTGCCAAATCTGGGCAGCATTGTCAACGGCAGACTAACACGAAATAATCTGCAGAATTGGTATGAGAATCTGAAGCATCCGTCGTTTAGGCCACCGAACTGGCTTTTTGCACCGGTGTGGACAACGCTATACGCCGGAATGGGCTACGGCTCTTACCTGGTGTGGCGGGACGGCGGGGGCTTCAATGGCGACGCCCAGTTGCCGCTGATCGCGTACAGCGCCCAGTTGGCCTTGAACTGGGCCTGGACACCGATCTTCTTTGGCAAGCATAGCATCAAGGGCGTAAGTAGTTGATATAAATTGCAGTGCCTGTTTGATTTTCTTATCTACTGATGTCACACGACAGGGACTTGTTGACATTGTCGCACTCACAGCGACAGCCGGCGCGTGTGGAATTCTTTTCTATCGCGTCAATAAGACGGCCGGCCTTTTGTTTTTGCCCTACATGGCTTGGCTGGGCTTTGCCACCGCCTTGAACTATGCGATGTGGAAGCTGAATCCCACGGAGAAGGAGCAAAACGCCGAAGAAAAGCGTAATTAATCATTCATCGCTTTTTTTGAAAATTGTTTTTATTTTGTCAATGTATCAAAGTGTAATCGTCTGAAAATATAATGTAATCAGCATTATCGATAAACTGCAGTATTTTATTATCGCCGATCTTTGGTGTTTGAAAGCGCTTCAAAATAGTTTGAATTAATTGGCGCCTTATTTGGGGTTTGAATGTGCATTAAAATATTGCAAATTAATTGGTGCCAACCTGTGCTGGTTTTAATTATTTAGCGCAATTAGAATCAGTCATCAATACCGCAAAGTTGTAGTTTTTGTTACGCTCTGCTGCATTTTTGTTTTTAAAATTGTATTTATTTGCTCAATATAAAAAATGAAATTGTCACAAAGTAAAAATCGAATCGGCCTTATCGATTAAGCTGCAGTGTTGCTATCGATTATTAGTTGCCCGCTGATCGTTGGTGTTTGAAAATGCATTGAAACAGTGTGAATTTAATTAGCGCCATCTTGTGCCGCTGGAGTGCCAGCTTTTGGGGAGGCCGCTTTTGGTGACGACGACGCCCTGGGAGAGGACTGCGCGTTGGGTGTATTTGCTGGCGTCTTGGGCTTGCCCTCATTCTGTCCTCCAGCCTTCTGTTGCTGTTGCTTTTGCTGCTGCTGCGCTGCTGGTTTATTCGCAGCTGGTTGTTGCTTGGGGGGCGATGCCTTGTTACCTTTGTTGTTGCCTTGTTGCTGCTGATGACCAGTTGCTGGAGCAGCTGGTTTCGGTCCAGCTGATTTGCCTGTTGCCTCTGGCTTTGGTGCCACGGCAGGCTTTGGATTTGCTTGCTTTTGTTGTTGCTGCTGCTGTTGTTGTTGCGCAGGTTTGTTGCCGCCGGAGTTGGCTTGTGACTGCTTCTGACCCTGTTGTCCCTGCGCCTGTCCTTGCTTAGCGGGCTGCTGCTTTGGTTTTTGTGCTTGCTCCTGTTTCTTGGCGCCGGCTGCAATTGTGGGTTTCTGAGCAGAAGCTGCTTTTGACTGCTGTTGCTCAGCAGGTGCTTTGGGCTCAGCTGGAGGAGTATCCTGCTCAGCTGGTGGAACAACTTGTTGAGCAGTTGGTGGAGGAGTAACATTCTTTGCAGCTGGTGGAGCAACATCCTGTACAGCTTGTGAAGTAACTTGTTGATCAGCTGGTGGAGCAACTTGTTGTGCAGCTGGTGGAGCAACTTGTTGAGTAGTTGGTGGAGGAGTAACATTCTTTGCAGCTGGTGGAGTAACATTCTGTACAGCTTGTGGAGTAACTTGTTGATCAGCTGGTGGAGCAACTTGTTGTGCAGCTGGTGGAGCAACTTGTTGTGCAGCTGGTGGAGCAACTTGTTGAGCAGTTGGTGGAGGAGTAACATTCTTTGCAGCTGGTGGAGTAACATTCTGTACAGCTTGTGGAGTAACTTGTTGATCAGCAGGTGGAGCAACTTGTTGTGCAGCTTGTGGAGCAACTTGTTGAGCAGTTGGTGGAGGAGTAACATTCTTTTCAGCTGGTGGAGTAACATTCTGTACAGCTTGTGGAGTAACTTGTTGATCAGCTGGTGGAGTAACTTGTTGTGCAGCTGGTGGAGTAACTTGTTGAGCAGTTGGTGGAGGAGTAACATTCTTCGCAACTGGTGGAGCAACTTGGTGTGCGGCTGGTGGAGTAACATTCTGTAAAGCTTGTTGAGTAACTTGTTTATCAGCTGGTGGAGCAACTTGTTGTGCTGATGGTGGAGCAACTTGTTGAGCATTTGGTGGAGGAGTAACATTCTTTGAAGCTGGTGGAGCAACTTGCTGTGCGGCTGGTGGAGTAATATTCTGTAAAGCTTGTGGAGTAACTTGTTGATCAGCTGGTGGAGCAACTTGTTGTGCGGTTGGTGGAGCAACTTGTTGAGCAGTTGATGCAGGAGTAACATTCATTGCAGCTGGAGGAGCAACTTGCTGTACTGCTGGAGGAGTAACCTTGTGTAAAGCTTGTGGAGTAACAGTCTTTGCAGCTGGTGGAATAACTTGTTTGTCAGTCTGTGATGGAGATGCTTCTTTCTGTTTTACCTCGATACTCTTCTCAGCCCCTGCATTGCTTTGAGCTGGCAATGTTTTCTCCACAGTTGAGGGAGAAGCAGGAGCAGCAATTGGTGTCTCCACTTTTTTGGGCGCGGGTGTTTCAGCTTTTACTTGTCCTTGTGCCGGCGTCTGCTCACCTTTTGGCTTGGCGGGAGTCACTGGAGCTGCCACTTGTTTCTTTTCATCTTTAGCTGAAGTAGCCACTTGTTTCTTTTCTTCTTTAATTGGAGCTGCCACTTCTTTCTGTACATCCTTTGCTGGAGTTGCCACTTCATTCTTTACATCTTTAGTTGGAGTTGCCACATCTTTCTTTGCGTCTTTTGCTGGAGTCGATTCCGACTTCGGTTCTTCAGCGGTCTTAGCAACATCCACTGCAGCTATTGGTTCCTTTTCGTCGGCAGCTGATTCACTTTTTGGTACGGCTGGTTCCGGCTGCGGTTTATCTGCCGCGACTGGATCTGAAACTTCCTTTCTATGGAGATTTGGGTTCCCTTCTTCCGACTTTTGATCGTATGCTGGCTTGGCAGGAGTCGCTGGGGCTGGTTGAACCTTTGCTTGAACTGGTTCCGACTTCTGTTGTGCCGGAATCACTGGAGCTGCAATCTCTTTTTTATCAACCTTTGGTTCACCCTTGGCCTGAGCTGCTTCCGGCTTGAGTACGCCTGATGGAGTCACTGAAGCTTCTGCAGGCTTATCTTGGGCAGTTGCTTCCACCTTTGGTCCTTTATTTTCGTTGGGTTTGTCAACTTTATCAGCGCTTTTTTGCACAACCGCAGCTTGAACCGGTTTTGGTGGCTCAGCGGCAACAATTTGGGCCAATGTTTGAACAACAGGTGGCGCCACTGCCTGGGCGGCTTTAGATTTATCCGCGAGGGGTGGAGTTTTTTGCTTAATTTCTTTTATCGGCTCTACTTTG
Source organism: Drosophila quinaria (assembly GCA_035047525.1). Lineage (NCBI taxonomy): Eukaryota > Metazoa > Arthropoda > Insecta > Diptera > Drosophilidae > Drosophila > Drosophila quinaria. The sequence continues at coordinate 328,798 of JAWNPO010000007.1, forward strand.
GCAACTGGCGAGGGCTGCTTCAACTGTTCCGGCTTTGGTGGCTCCGCTGCCTTTTGAACAGGTTCCGGAGTTTTGGCCTGTGAGTTGGATTTGTTTTTGTTAACATTCATTTTATTGGTATCCGTTTCGTTCTTTTTGGTCTCCTTTTTATCATCCTGCTTGCTTTTGGCCTTTTCATTCTGTGACTTTTTCGATGCTTCATTTTGTTTAGTTTCCTGCTGTTGTTGGTTTTTCTTGCGCTCCTGTTTGCCCTGTTGAGATTGAGGTTGTTTGTTATCCGCTTTATCCAACTTATCCGGTTTATCCGACTTATCCGTTTTATCCGACTTATCCAGTTTATCCGACTTATCTGCTTTATCCGCTTTTTTTGACTTGTTCGCTGCCTGTTGCTTTTCCTGCTTGCTAGCCTCCGTTTTAGCCACCTCATCGAAGTCTTCCACCAGCGTGGGCACCTCCTCATCCTCTTCAGCTGTCTTGGCGTCCGCCGATGTCTTCTGATTGCCGGACATGGAGTTCGCATACATTCGCAGCTGGACAACCGTCTCCTGGCCAAGCTGGGGCAAAATCTCTGGCAGCATTTCGACAATCTTCTTGGTCTCGCCGTGGCCCGTCACCGCAAACGTGTTGGCCGAGAGCGAAGCCTGCGCCTTGGGATTATTAAAGTGGATGACCGTGAGGTCGTCCTTGATGATGTTCACCTCCTCAATGCCCGGTATGGTGCTCACCGAGAGTTTCTTCAGTGAACTCTGCAGCTTCTTGTCGTCGGTGGCCGCCGTTTGATGCATCACCTTCTTCTTGCGCCGGGGAGTCCCCTTTCCCCCAATGCGCACCTGCGCCTGCAACCTTTTCAGCTTCTCCACATTCATAGCGCCAAATCAATTCTTAACTGGAATTGATAATAAAATTTAAAATTAGATTATTAAATTATACAAAATAATAATAATAATATTTTAATCATTCTTTAATATTAAACTTCAAATTAAACAATGAAAGTTTTTAAATTAATATAGTTGAAAAGTTTCCGTCTAAATAATTTACAAAATTGAATATTAAGTAAAAAAATTTAGAACTAATTTTAAAGCAAATAAATAAAGAATTGAAATATAAGTTACAAAAGCTTTAAAATTAATAAGGTTTTTAAATTAATAACTAAATAATTTGCAAGTTTTAAATATCAAATGAAAAACATAAAAAAAGAAAATTTTTAAATAATAGCGTTAGTGATTGATTTGTATTTAATTATTAATCGGCAAGAAAAATAAAATTTACTGTAAAATTGTAATATACATCAACAAATGTTTTAAATTAACATAGTTTCCAAATCAATTATTAAATATTTTAAAATTTAATTTAAATTGAATAATAAAGTAATTATTTTTGGCAAAATTTTAACTTAAAAAATATACAGAAAATTGTATTTAATTATTTAAGGGAAAGTTAAAATAATGGTGTACTGTCAAAGGTTTAATTTTAGCTTTCAGAAAGTTTACTAAATTATAGCTAACTTACTTTTAAGAATTAACACAAAAAAATATTAAATATAATCGTGATATATTATTCAATTGACAAATAATATATTTCAAAAAAAGCAAATAAACGTATTATTAATTTCTTAAAAAAAAAAACAAATAATAGTTTTCAATTTGGTTTTCTTGAAAACATTTACTTGACGGCATATATGTAGATTGAGATATATATATATATATGTTTGATATATATATTTTACATACACTTTTTTTTATTTTTAATAATAAATTTGTTTTTTTATCCTTTCAGTTTAAATTAAAATTTATGAATAATTTCAAAATTATATCATATTATATTAAGTTTCGAATTTCATTATAAACCTTAATCGTTAATTTTATCGACTGCTCGTAAATAATTATGTATTACATAAAATGTACTGATCAAGAAGATAAAGATTACCTCAGATATTTTTTGCACAGGCGAGAGAACGACGAAAATCTGACGACGTGCAACTCCACGGCCGAAATACCAAGAACCGAATGCGAATGCGAATAAATGCAGCCGGGCAAATGATCCAACATCCAACTGATTCAACAGAGTCACATTCACATTCACACTCACATTCACATCCACCCAAGTCGCAGGCAGCGCTGCTTTTATTAATAACGCTAAAAACTGCGAATCTCTCGCCTGTTTTTAGTTTTTGTGGCACTTTTTGCATTTTTCTTGTTTTTGTTTGTGCTTTTGCCTATACGCCTCGCGAAAAACTCTGAAAAACAAATAACAAATAAAATCACGAAAACAATAAAAAAAAAACATAATGTCGCCGCCGTTTCGCATACGATTTATAAAAATAGCCTCGCATCTGTAGCATCTTCTAGTTGATGGGATTCTTTCTATCTTTCCTTCTTGCCGTAGTTCTCTGATTGAGTTCTGTGCAGCAAGAACTCAACTCGGATCAACTCAACTCAACTCGGCGTGTGGCGGCGTTGTGCCCTTGCCAAGCGAACGAAAGGCTACAGTCGAGTGAACCCGACTGGGAGTGACCCTATATTTATTCAAAAGAACGAAGGATATCCCTTTATATCAAATATCGCAAAGAATAGTTATGAGTCGAAACAAAATCAAACTTTAAAATTACACATACAGTCACTCAAAAAAGTTTGTATGCACCCCAACTTTGTCAAATTTTTGTATAACAAAAAAGTTTTGATGCAGGTTTCTTAAATTAATCTTCTAATACAAAAATTTCTTTAACCCATTAAGTACCAATTTTCAAAAATCATAAATACTAGCGAATAGATTTTTGAAATTTTTTTTTTCAGTCACTCTTAGAATTGATTGAAGAATTTTTGTCGCATCAAAATATTATTTATAAAAAATTGAGGATAAAAGTTGAAAAAGTAGACTTTTACAAAAATTCTAAATTTTCAATGGATCCTTAACCCATTAAAGGCTGCCTATAGATCGGCTGGTACGATTTTGGCGAAATTATAAAACGTGTGCCTAGAAAACCATAGAAGTTGAAAGCAACAAAAAAATAATTTTTTTTTCTCAAATTTTATTTTTCCGATTTTAATAAATTTTTCAGCTTTTTTCGTCAACATTTTCTATGAAAAAAAAACCTAGATATTCACCTGTAAAAAACTACAGGTATACCGAGGATAACTAAGCTGTTCAATTTTTATACTTATATTTTTGTTATTTCTCTTTACTATGAAATAAATTTTGCCCCGATATCTCTCACATCCCCCGTGCTAGAATTTTTTAAGTGTCAACCCTTATAGACACTTAATAAATTCGAGGTACAGGGTCTAAAACACAAACCCAAAGCGGCTGTTGAACTATTGGCAACACACTCGACTTCAAGCAACGCGTCGCTGAAAGCAGAGCGTCAAAAATAGAAATAGAAAAACTATTAATGCAAAGTTATCCTCTCTCTATCTGTACTATATGTAGAAAGAGATCCGAGAGCGAAGTAATTTAAATAACAGAGTTGAGAAATTAAAATACATATTCATACTCAAAGTTTACTAGCATATTTGTGATTTAATAACAAGTCTGTTTAATGCTAATTACCTAATGATTATTGAACATCTAATCATGATCTATACAGTTGTACAGTATGTCAAGTAATTTCATTGACAAAGTAATTTCATTTAATATACATTTTATTTTGTTTAAATTCTTAAAGTCAAGAATGTCACTTTTTTTATACGTCATTTGTTTAAGGAATTTAATGCAAAAATAAAATTACAAGAATATAGAATAAATAAAGGAGAATGAAATATATGGTACATATTGTCATACACTCTTTGTGCCCTAATTACATGTCTTTTTATTGCTAATTACCTTACGATTGCAACAGAATCGAAAATCACAAACTAATCATTTGATTCTCCATTTCGCATATCCGCTGCGAGCTGTTGGGCGAATTTATGAATGTTTTTATGGTCCGAGTTGGCACAGGCCTCGTATAAAAGATTATGCACCTGCAGTTCCTGTTCAATAAGTGGCTCAATGGCCGTGAACTTTTCCCGCTCCGCTTCGAGCTCGGCCAGCATGGCCATGTTCTTTAAATATAAGAATAAATAAATTATTAATAATTGGCTCTCAAATAACTCTCCACGTTTTTAAATTGTTCGAAAGAAACCGAACACTTTGAGGAGAGAATGTTAAGAAACACATTCTATTTTGCTTTCTCTTAGATATTTCGCGTCTTTCGCTGACCAATTTGCCAAAGCCTTTTCGGAAATATTTTGAATATATGCGTGCCTGCCAGTGATGCCAATTTGGTCTTTTTCGGAGACTTGTCTGGTTTTTAACTGCTTAACCGCCGGGAAAAATCTCAAATATCTTCTATCCGATAATCAAGATTTTTTCTATTCAATTAAATTAAATATAATGCCAATTTTGGAACCAAAATTCACCTCTTAAAATGGGTGAATGTTTAAAATACGTCAAAATTTTGGTCTGAAGCAAACAAATATCTGCACATCCGTCAACTTTCGTTGCTGGAAAAACAAGAACAATTTAACACTGACCGCTTTTCGTCAATTTTCTTTGCTGGCAAAACAAAAACATTTATATTGTATCGTTTTGCTTTTGCTAATCCGAATGTATTTTGTAGTTGATTTATCGTTTGGTGTACAATTAAAAAGAAAAAGATCATTTCGTTGTGAAACGTTTTTTGTTTCTGAAGGAACTAACAAAAAAAAAATAGCAAAAAAGTTTTGCCTGTTTTTTTTATCTTTTTTTTAGTTTTGCAGCTTCTTTTCACTGTTTTCTTTGACCGTTTTGTTTATTTTTCCGGTAATCATTTGGCATCACTGTTTCCTGTCAGTCTTGCTCGGCGTATTCCTTTCTCCCTTTTGCAAAGTGCTCAAGAGGGTGTTTTGAGTTGCTATTGAGAGAACGATTCGTTCGATTCTCTGAGCCGAAAGTGCAAATCGATCGCTTGGGAAAATGTGTTTTGTTTTTTTTTTTGGCGATCTCTGAATGCAGTTAACGGGTGTCTGTCTGCTTACCTCGCGGTATCGTAGCTTCAGCTCCTCGAGTTGCTCAAACTTCGCTTGCTCGTCGGCACTGGTCAGTTGCTGCTCCAGGTCAAAGTCCTTGATGAGCAGCACGTGCGACGGCACCTCAAATGTCCTTTTGTCCAGCTGGCGCAGGCAATCGAGCTTCTTGGCGCACGCTTCCTGCATGAGGCACATGACGGCGTCCTTTTTTTGCGCCAACAACGCAGATGTCGCTGGCGTCTCAATTTTCTGCATTGCCGACTCAATGGCGCGCTTAATAAGTGACTTTACCAGATGATCACCTAAAAAAAGTGTGGCACCAAAATTTGAGACTGTGTTGTATTACAATAAACTGATGCTGGTACTCACGTTCGGCCGACAGTTGTTCTGGCGTGAAATTAAAGTACTCCAAGGTGGTCGCGCTGTTGTCAAAGTCCATTTTTATTGATTGTATTTCGTTTTATTACTTTTAAAAATAAATTTAAAATAAAATGACGCTAAAGTTGCTCAAAACAAATGCGCGGATAAATCGTGCACTTCGATAACTAATATCGATATTTTTTTATATTCACTGACTGCATATACCATGACCAGACCGTACTAAAAGTAATAGCGAAACTTATTTAATTTGCCATAATTTGTGTAAAAAGTGCAACAGCTTAAAAAAGAATTTTGTCTAAGTTGTTAATAAATTAGAACTTAGTTTGTAATTTTTTAATAATGTTATTGCATTTTGGCCAAAATGTCGCACTGAAAAAATACTAAATATAGTATGTTATTTATTATGATTTTCAGTGTTGCAAAGTGTAAGAAAAACCAGCTGATTCGCAATGTAAACACACTTGTTATGGATTAGCCGCATGCATTTTGTTATTAAACTTTTTAAAATAAATACGAGTGCATTTAAAACTAATTTGTGCTGAGATGATGCTACACAAATGTTGCTCCATCGGCCTGCGCTCGATAGCCACAAAGCCGCACATTGTGGTGCACCCGGAGATTCGTCATGCGCTGTCGCAGCGGCAACCGATTGTGGCCTTGGAATCGACGATTATCACACATGGAATGCCGGTGCCTCAGAATGTGGAGACAGCGCTCCAGGTGGAGGAGGTGGTGCGCCAGAATGGTGCTGTGCCGGCCACAATTGGCATCATTGATGGCTGCATCAAAGTTGGACTCACGCAGCAGGAGCTAATGGCATTGGCCAGAAAGCCGCGAGAGGAGCTGATCAAATGCTCCCGGCGCGATCTGCCCTATGTGGTGGCCATGCAACAGAGTGGTGGCACCACAGTGGCTGCCACCATGATTGCCGCCCATCGTGAGGGCATCCAAATCTTTGCCACCGGCGGCATTGGTGGCGTCCATCGCGATGGACACATTACGCTGGATGTGTCCGCCGATCTGGTGGAGCTGGGACGCACGCCCGTAGCTGTTGTCTGCAGCGGTGTCAAGTCCATTTTGGACATACCCCGCACACTGGAATATTTGGAAACGCAGGGCGTGTGCGTGGCCAGCTTTGATAGCCCCGGCGGCGTCTTTCCCGACTTCTACACTCGCGACAGCGGCTGCAGGGTGCCCTACAATCTGCCCACAGCGGCCGATGCAGCCAAATTGCTTCTGGCCTGGCGCCAGTTGAATCTACAGTCGGGCGTGCTCATTGGCGTGCCCATTCCAGCGGAATTTGCTGCGGAAAAGGCGTCGATAGATGCTGCTATAGTTGCAGCCAATGCCGAGGCGCAGGCCCAGGGTGTCAGTGGCAAGGAGGTGACTCCCTTCCTGCTCGCCCACATCTCTGCAATTACCAAGGGACGCAGTTTGCAGGCCAACATCGCCTTGATCAAGAATAATGCCAGGATCGCGGCACAAATCGCCTGCTCCCTTCTCCAAGAGAAGACAGCTGCTGAGGATCAGGCCACTAAAAAGCCCTTGGTTGTGGGCGCTTCCATACTGGACTTGTCCTTTAAGGTAAGTGATTTAAATTTAAAAATAACGAATTTAAAATAACATTTTCAAAGCTGGTAGTGAAAAGTGGAGTTATCGACATTTCGATTAATCGTTCTTTGTCGTCTTCGTTGATTTATCGATATATTTAATATAATAATAATAATATATAATCAAAATGTTATCGATTAAGATAGCTTAAATTTAAAAAAAAAGTCGATACAGTTGTATCAATTTATAAAAAAAAAAATTTTAGCAATGCACTCAAAGGCGTCGGCAGACGGGGAGGGGGGCGTTGCCTATCTATTTTGCCTATTCGCTTCTGAATCCACCCAGAGTAGTTTTTTGTCTTGAAAAAAATTTTTTAGCCCCCCCCTCATTGAAAAGCTGCCGACGCCCTTTATGCAATGCACTTATTTAGATCGATTCATCGATATTTAGATGTTTTAATAAATAATGTATAGATTTCGTTTGCGATTTAAATATCGATTGAAATTATTCAGCAAATTGCAAACAAAATGTGAAATTGACAAGGCAGACTGAACAAAATAATATCGATTAATTTGGCTGTAAAATCGAGTTTAAAACAAATTTAAAAAAAAAAATTATCGTTTTAAAAAAATAAACATAATAATCTTTAGGTAAAGGACAAGCACGATTTACACTTGGATGGAGCCACATACAAGTCGGTGACCAAACACGCAGCTGGCGGCGTTGGACGGAACATTGCCGAGGGCATTTATAAGCTGTACGGCGATGTGAATCTTATTTCCGCCGTGGGCAGTGACCATTTTGCCAACATGCTGAGGCAACTGACACCGGGTGCTCTGCAGCGCAATCTGATTGTGGACGAGAATAACGCCACATCGCTGTGCTCGGTCATCTTTGATCGCTCTGGCGATTGCAAACTGATCCTAGGCGATATGGACGTACATGACAGCATCACACCCGAGGCACTCTTGGCAAATTCCGAGCTGTTTCGACAGGCGCCGCTCATCGTCATGGACAGCAATCTGTCGGAGCAAGCGATGAACTGCACCCTGCAGTTGGCACAACGTTTTCAGGTATGAACGCAGAATGGTAAAGCAATAATCGTTTTATCGATTCTTTTTTTGACTCGATAAATCGATGGGCTTTTGATAAAATATGGTTATTTTGATAAATATTATTTATGGAAATTTTTTTTTAGTTCCGTCACAATTTTAAAATTTTAGTGAAAACTTTTCAATAGATATCGAAATATTATCGATATCGATATATTTTTGTTAAAGTGCAAAACTCACTGTCACAATAATTTCTTCACGAAATGTGAAGAAAAAAACTTTCAGATTGTGGTTAAAACTTTTCACAAAATATCGAAATATGTAATCGATAGATGTTTTTAAAAATACAAAACTTGCCGTCATAGATATATCGAAACATCGATATCGTTAGATACTTTTAAAAAATATATAAACTCGCCGTCATAGTAATTTCTTAACAAAATGTGAAGAAATCATTTTTTTTACTTAAATTTTAGTGAAAACTTTTCAATTTCGAAATATCATCGATAAAGCTTAATATTTTGAAAAATGTAAAATTTTAATAATTTTTTGTTACGAAAAATCAAGGCAAAAGCCCATTATGAAATATTTACGTCAGCTTTTCAATACTTTCGATATTTATCTATATCGATAGATGTTTTTAATATTTTCTTTACGAAATATGAAAGAAAAAGCCCTCAATACATATCGAAAGCGATTAACATTTTTAAAATTACCGTTGTAAAATTGTAGTGAACAGTTCAATAAATATCTAAATATGGATAACGATAAATATTTTCTAAAAATTTCAGGTGCCCGTCTTCTTTGAGCCCACGGACATGTTTATCGCCGGCAAGCCGTTTAAGCTTAAGAACGAGCTCACCCAACACATCCGATTGCTGAAACCGAATCTGCACGAGCTTAAGACCATTGTGGAGACCATCACTGGGCGGCCAGTGGAGCTGCATTTGGACGCCAAGATGGAGCGATCGGAGCTCTTAAAGCAGACGAAGAAATTACTGAAACAGATTGAATCGCATTTTAACTGCATCATTGCCACATTGGGAAATCATGGCGTGCTCCTCAGTTGTCGTTCCGATGCGGAAACTGATCCCGCCAAGCTGCTCTCACTCGCCCCCTGTGCCCGTGGAGAGCACACGACTCTCTTCTATGCGCCAGCCAAGCTGCAGAAGATTGTCAATGTGTCCGGTGCCGGCGACAGTTTCTGTGCCGGCTTCATAACGGCTCTGCTCAGGAAGGAGGCGGAGCACACTCTAGATGAATGTGTCGCAGCGGGATTTGCATCCGCGGAGCGTGCGCTGCTTTCCGAGTCGGCGGTGCCCAAGACATACTTCAAAGATGCCCAGACATTTGAGAGTTATGTGAAAGAGATCCTGCAAAAGATGCAGCGACAAAGAATCTAGAAGGAGACGCGGGAACTGGCCAAGAGTTCAACTCGGGTCGGTTTTAATCCACTTTATTGTTAGTATAATGATTCCTCTCATAAGTGTATCTACATGTACATAGGATGCTCGTCAATGGGCCCAACTGAAAGTGTCAAAAAAATATTTGTTATAAATTTTTAAAGATTTGGATTATTATTCAACTTACAGCTTTATCACCTTATCCTTGCCGCCGGAGGCTACTCTGGAGCCATCGGGCGCCCAGTCCACGCCAAATACCTCGTCCGCATGTCCTGGCAGCTCCTGTGCCAGTTTCTTGCTCTGCACGCTCCAAACTGAAATCACACAATTTGTTTAACAATCACTTTTTCAAATAGCAAACTTGAATCCTACCCTTCAAAGTGGAATCCTTGCTGCCGGAGACAATGAGACGCGAGTCCGCTGACCATGCGATCGTATAGACGGCCTGCACATGACCGCGGAATGTGGCTATAAATTGTCCATCATGTGCCCGCCATAATCTCACAGATTTATCAAAAGATGCGGAGGCAATCAACTTCACGTCCGGCGAATACTTGACATCGTTCACCACATTCTGGTGTCCCGTCAGTCGCTGCACGCACTTGTTCTGATTGTTGCGCCACAAGTACAAGGTGTTGTCATCGGAGCAGGACACCAGGGACTCCACTTCATCCGGACAGACGGCCTGGTAGCGCTTCAGAGCAGCAGCACAGAGTTCCTCAGCTGAAATGAACAAGCAATATATATATAAAAAAATGCAGTCACTCTTGAATTTGCTTGAAAAATATTTCTGCATCAAAATATTTTTTATAAAAAATCGTGGATAAAAGTTAAAAAAGTAGACTTGCAAAATTAAAAATATTCAATGGGAACTGAATGGGTTATGGAAAGATTTGTGTCATTCGAACGGAATTTTAATGAACTATTCAAATATATATACGGGGGAGCCACAGAAATCGCTTTTGCTTCAATTTCACTCAAATTGCATAAAAATTTAAGTGAATTTAAAGCAAAGTTCTAATTTTAAGTGAAAATTATAATTTTTTTGAGAATGTAAAGTGTTTCTTAACAAACTGTATTAACGTTCTGGGGTCGTTGATGCTTTCTTCTGCCTGTTACATACTTTTGAACAAACCTAATATACCCCTAGGGTATAAATAGAGTTTATGGACACCTACTGCTCATGCTGAGATGCGCCTTCAGGCGATCCTTGACGGGCTGAAAGGGTCCGGTGCGCAGAACATAGTCCGTGCTCAGCGCAATGCTGTTCACCCAGTGGGCGTGGCCGGAGAAGGTGCGACAGAGAATGCCGTCGGCAGCACGCCACATCTTGACCGTGCGATCCTTGGAGGAGGTGTACAAGATGCCCGCACCGCCCCAACGCACAGCCGTAACCGCGTTCGTGTGTCCCGCTATGTTGAGCAGACACTGGCCCAGTTTGACGTCCCAGATGCGACAGTCGCCGTCGCTGCTGGCCGAGGCGAGCTTCCGGCACTCGGGATTCTGATGATACGGCTCCCAGCTGAGCCCGTTGATGTGCTTCTTGTGACCACTGAGCGTGCGTCCAACTTGTTGTCCCGTCTCCGGGTCCCAGATCATGATGTTGCCCGCCTTGCAGGCACTTGCCAGGCGTTGGCCATCAGGCGACCAGGCGACGCACAGCACCCACTGTTTGTGGCCGCTGCAGGTGAAGTGCGGCGTCTCTGTATTCAGATCCCACAGACGCACTGTGGTGTCACCACTGCCGCTGGCCAGGTGCGCCCCATCCGGGCTAAAGTGCAGCGAGACAATCGCCTCGGCATGTCCCGGCATGGAGCTGGTGCATCTGGTCACTGGACGCACCTTGAAAACGGCCTGTGGCTGATACACAATATCGATGACATTCTCCGTATCCACGGCGCTCAGATCAAGCGTGTCCTCAAGTGACTTTTTGATCTCATCCTCGCCCACAAAGAACAGATACGGCGTCGTCTCCTCGTTCTTCAGCAACGCATTGCAAATCAGACCCAATTGTTGTGTCGTGATACCCGAGGGCAAGTCTATCGGCGGCCCAGCTTCCTCGCCTGTGTCCGATATAAGCCGTGCCTGCAACGTATGCGGCACTGCCATCTGTTCGGGTTCAGTGTCTTTGCCCATTTTCTGTTTTTTTGCCAACATTTTTCGGATCGCGCAAGAAGAAACACAGAGACAACAACAAACAACACGTGCTCTAAATAGCGATGTGTGTAAGTGGTATTTTGTTATCGCTAGTGCTGGCAAACTATCGATGGCACTATCGAAGTTTCGAGTATATTGAGCGACAGGATTGTTATGTTGTATTTTGTTGATTTAACTTACCTTTGTCGTTATTTATTCTAGGTTTTGTTGTTCATGTTGTTGATTTTGTATTCTTGTCGCGATAATGCTGTAAGGTTCCGAATGCCAACATATGTTTTGTGTATCGATGTAGCTATCGAGTGCACTTGACTGTTTCTCAATCGATGGTGCCGACTATCGATAGCTCTCCACCTCTAGTTGGCGCAATCCCACTTATTTTTTGAATTGGCTCTTTTTTCATCAGCTCAGTATCAGTTATTCTGTATAGTTTTAGGTTAAAGTACACATTTATTTTTATTTAATAGCATAATCACTATATTAAGATGAAAATGTGATTTACTTTGGAAATATGTGTTATTGCTTTAAGAGTTTTTGAACGAAATATTTTTTAATTAATTAAATGCAAAAATAACATGAACTGCAAAACAAAATTTTTGGCTCTTTTTTCGTCAATTTGGCTCATTTTTTGTTTGATTTTGGCTCAATCAGATGTTTTGAAGTGTCAACGGTGATCTCATCCAATATGATAAAATATGCTTACCTAAGTAACAAGAGGATCTTTTGCCATGACTTCGCTAGAGTGGGAAAGGGCTATGGTGAACGAGAGAGTTTCAAAAAGAGAGTATTTGAGAGTGGGACATACATAAGTGCATTCTAAGCAGTTTGTTGTACTTAATGGAAGGGACGTATCCAATAACGACTGAGAGTTCGGCCCGGAGTGTTTAAGCGTCCTATTAACAAAATCTCTTTACGAGCTAAAAGTCTAGTGACGAAAACATTTTCATTCCCCAAAACTTCCAATAACCAATTTTGTGACGAATAATATTAAGTATGTACAATATGTATGTGTGTACATATGTACATACATAAAAATTAAAAAAAAAAAATGTTTTTGTGACATTAGTCACATTGCACTAAAAAGTTTTTTTTCTTCATACCTAATGAAAACTAATTTTTTACTCAGAGCGGAATGCCAAAAAATGTTAACGCAGATAGATCATATCTGCAGCTTCTATCGTCTAAGTATGCACGTTTGACAGCTAAAATTATACCTTTCAATCGGTATATGACTCGATCTGATCGGAAAGTTATAGAATATTTCTCATTCTTTCTTTCGAACCCTTTCGTATGCTCCTTTCGTCACTAGCGCGGAGCTCCGTCAGCAGTAATATTTCAAAGTTTATTTTGATCACTGGGACGGAGTCCGGTAGTGAGAAAGAGACGAAGGGGCGAGGGAAGATATATACAAGGAAGAGAAAATTGGGTGTGGGGGTTATGACGCGAAGGATTTTCTAAAGGAATTGGAAGGGGGGAGAGAAAGGGGGGGGGGGGGGAAAATTATATATTATGGAGAGGGGGGGTTGTTTTTTATTTTTATTTTTTTAGGAAGGGATGATAATAAATTTTTGTGAACAGAAGAGAAGGGGGTGGTGGTTGGTTGGTTGGTTGGTGGTGGTGGTTAGAGGGGTAGGGGAGGGAAGGCAAGAATGAGGAGGGGAAAAACAAAACAGAGGGAGGAGGGTGGGGGGGGGGGGGGAATTTTAATTAGGAAGGAAGGGAAAAGAAATGTGGTTTGGGGGGGAAAAGTATTGTATGATTGATGTTGGATAGAAAAATTAGATAGGGTTGGGAGGGAAATTATATATTAACAAGAGGAGAGGGTGAAAAAAAAAAAATAGAGTGTGTGGGGGGGGAGGTGGGGGGGGGTAGGAGGGTGGGAAAGGAGGGGAGGAGGTACAGGATAAATATAAATTTATATAATTAATATTTTGAAATACGCAAGGTGAGATTAAATTGGGGGAGGAGAGGAGGGACAGGGGGGGGGGGGTTGGGGGGGGTGGTGGGAAGAAAGGGGAGAAAAAAATATACTTCCAAAAAAAAAAAATTTAATAAAATTTGTTATAAAAAAATTTAGAAAAAATATAATAAAGAAATATAGATAATTTATTTATATTAAAATTATATAGAAAAATATTTATAGATTAGGTGGGGGAAGGGATAGTGTGGAGTGAGGAGGAGCATTGAAAAAATAATTATAATAATTTATTAGATTTAAAGTGGGAGGATTTGATATGCAAGTGGCTGCGATGATCGTATTTTAAAATTCACTTCTTCGCTACAATTCCAAATTTGATTCAGTCAGTCTACATTGGAAACCAGAAAAGAAAAACCGCAAAATGTTGCAGAAAATAATTTGTGTAATATTCATATTAAGTGCATTTATTTTGTGCTCTTATAGAGCTCACAATTTCGAATTGAATGAAACAAAATTAAAAAATTCTCAATTAGCCAAGTTAAGGTAAGATGATAAGAATACACGCCCTACAAAACTAATTGATTTTTTAGAGGGGAGCAGGAACTTCACAGAATATTGATAGACGAACTTCTGACGAAACCGGATATTCAGGATCTTCAAGAAAGGATAAATGGACTTATTAACACAATGGAACGACAGGGAAAGTTGATAGATATGCAGGGAAAACTAATAGATGGAATTGTTAAGTCATCATACTTACGCAATTGTGCCGAGGCCACGTCTAATGGAAACCAAGACATAGTCCTACCCAACTTTAGTAGTCAACCCTTTACAGTTGTCTGCGATGCCAAAATACGGGGAGGTGGATGGACGGTAATCCTGAGGCGATTTGATGGAAGTGTCAACTTTTATCGCAATTGGAGTGCGTACAAAAAAGGATTCGGAGATCTGGGTGGCGAGTTCTTTCTCGGACTGGATAAAATACATGCTCTAACAGCAGATAAAAGTCAGGAATTACTTGTTCTGCTCGAGGACTTTGAGGGAGATCGAAGATTCGAGACTTATGAGCAGTTTGCCATCGGCGACGAAGATGAACAATATGTCTTACACAAATTGGGCAAGGCCAATGGAACAGCTGGGGATTCACTTGGCTGGCATCGAGGCATGAAATTTACTACATTTGATAAGGATCATGACCTTTACGGTACAAACTGCGCCATTCGCGGAACTGGTGCCTGGTGGTATCGCGATTGTCAGGCTTGGTAGGATGTAAAGTTAATTATTTCTTAGAACTTCGTTAATTAACTTAAATTCTTGCAGCCAATTGACGGGAACGTATAAAGACAATGGCCTCGACAAAGGCGTCACTTGGTACCACTTTCGGGGACTTGAATACTCCCTGAAAACAGCCATTATGATGATTCGACCTAAACTGTGAATTCTCAGTCCGCACTCTGTTCAGCCCTTTCGATCCCAACTTTGCGTGAGAAATAATTCATTATTATATGGGACAATATATATGTTTACTCAAAATATGAGAAAATAAAAGCACATTTAAATTTTATTTATCAAAGTTATTTTCAATAGAATGAACCAGCCTCGTGAAATAAGTAAAAGGGTATACTGTATTCGTTGAAATATACCTGTAAACTGTTTATATTCTTGATTTCTATTTTTAGCTCTCGTCCTTCTAAATCGCAACAAGATTGGACAAATAGAAAGGCGGTAAAATGTTTTATATACATTTAAAAATTTACCGGGTATCCCAAAGTCGTGAACTCGACTATAGCCATTGCCGCTTGTTTTAGTTAAAATTTTCATTAATAACAGTTATTTTCAGTTCCTCGTTCTAACTAACTACTCTTTGCTAAGAAAAAATCGAGTTCACTCCTTACCTTATTTTAATTCTGTTAATTCCATTGAATAAAAAGTCTAGATCGCATCACAGGATAACAGATCCACGGACTGGATAAAACTAAGATTTTTTATATTTATGTTGCTCAAGGCCGTCGGCAGCTTAAATAACAACTCTGGGTAAATTTCAGCCCCGTCTGCCGACGCCCTTGAAGTTGATTATTCAATAAAATTTAAATTTTCTAGTAATTTGGGTATTAAAATAGCAAATAGCAGATTATTATTATTAAAAATTTATTTATTTATTTCAAATGAAATGTGTTCTTTTTTAGAATTTACAATGCCTATGAGGAACAATTTTTCTCTAATTTAAATAAAATTAATAAAATTTTTATGTTTTTGTTGCAAATTTATTCAAAAGTTTATAAATTTATAATTTTTGTTCAAATTGCTCACTTTCGATAGTTTTCCATCTCTACTTCAATCCAATATCGATAGAACGAATGTGTATGCGATATTTTCCAATCGATAGCCTTTGACACTAGTGCTGTAAAGCGGTCTCCTACAAAATAAAATCACTTTGCAATACTGTCGCACAATTTTCATGTACGCGTTTTTCATACGTTTGTTGTCTATAAATTGATAAAAATGGAAAATATTCCGCGTACTCATGAAGGTAAGTGCAAGTAAATGCGCCTATGGCGCTTGAAGAGATGGCTGCTCATTAATTGGGCTACACAAATGCCGCATTTTGTTGTTGTTGTTGCTACTGTGGCTTTTGCCGAGTGTGTGTGAAGAAAATCAATTTTAATGTATGAAATGTTTTGCATGCAGATATTGAGGCGCAAATCTCGGATATACAAGCAAAGAAGACCGAGCTGGCCAAGAACAATGCGGCGGCTGCCGGTGTCGGTCTTTTGGACAGCGGGGGATTCTTCGACACGGATCTGTACGACGAGGAGGCGGCCGTGGGCAAGGGGGCGAAGGGGCGGTACGAGGGCTACAACACATCGATAGCCGCCAACGACGATGAGGGGGACGAGGACGAGGAAGACGACGGATTCCCAGTGCCCCAGAAGCGCACCACATACACGGCGCCCACGTCCGTGCTGAAGGACGTAACCCAGGGCAAGGAGGACATTGATCCCATGGCCGATCGACGGCGTCCAACGATCGCCGATCGCGAGGATGAATACAGACAGAAGCGGCGTCGCATCATCATCTCACCGGATCGCGCCGATCCCTTTGCCGATGGCGGCAAGACGCCGGACGTGGGCTCCCGCACCTACACGGACATTATGCGGGAACAGATGCTCAAGGGCGAGGAGTCGGAGCTGCGGCGTCGCATCATGGAAAAGTCCAAGGAGGGCACGCTGGTCAAGTCCTCGAACGGCGAGTCTGCGACGGCGGCGGCTTCAAAGGCGGAAGGTGGACGCAAGCGTGGGCGTTGGGATCAAACAGTCAGCGAGAGTTTCATACCCGCCAAAGTGGCTGCCACGCCCAGCAGCGCTGCTACGCCCACCTGGGAGGACGTGAGTACATGGCATACTATATACATATTTACCAGGGATTAAAACCGGAACGAATATCGATTTGGATTAAGTTTGCTTTTAGGTTATCGGTTACGCAAAATCTTCGAATAAAGGTTTCGTAACGGTTAACCGGTTTTTGTATGACTCGGTTTTAAAATACCGGTATGGTTTTGGTTCACAAAAAAAATTAATAAAATTGATTTAATTAATGTATTAATAAAAATTAAAAAGGCATTGCCTTCTTAACCCATTAAAGGCTGCCCATTGATCGGCTGGTACGATTTTGACGCAATTTTAGAAGACCATAGAATTTGAACAAAAAAAGACAAAAAATTTTATATTTTTTTCCCCTGTAAAAATCTGTTAAATTTTCATACTTATCAGGTGTATCAATTTTTAAAGACTTTCTTGGATTAATGCTTCATTCACACTTTTTTTTTTAAATATTCTTTGGTTACATTTTAACAATTTTAATATTTAATTTAACAAATTTATTTTATTTACGCTTATTCAGCGCTCTGAAAATTCGATCATGAATATCACAAAGTAAAAATCAAAATTAAACAATTAAAAATTAAAAAATTAAAAATAAATAAATAAATAAATGAAACGGTTACTAAACGGTTATTTCGGTTTACAGAGTTTCGGTTTTAAGGTTTTTTTTCGGTTACAATTTCAGTTAAGGTTTTTAATTTCAATCGGTTTTTACCGGTTAAAGGTTACGGTTTCGGTTAGGTTAATCCCTGATTTACACACATATACTAACTTGACTTTTTACCTTCCGCAGAAAACTCCCGGAGATCATCGTTGGGATGAGACGCCCGGTCACAAGGGCAGCGAGACGCCGGGGGCGACACCTGGACTGGGCACACGGATCTGGGATGCGACGCCGGCGCACGCGATGACACCGGGCCATGAGACGCCGGGACACGAGAAATCCGCACGGCGCAATCGCTGGGATGAGACACCAAAGACGGAGCGCGAGACGCCCGGCCACAGTGGCTGGGCAGAGACGCCCAAGCCGGATCGCAGTGGCAGCGGCGCCAGCGGCGAGAGCGGCATCTCCATTGAGTCGACGCCGGGAGCGTCCAAGCGACGCTCTCGCTGGGATGAGACACCTTCGAATGCCACGCCGGCGGGCATAACGCCCAGTAATTCCAGTGCCATGACGCCCAGCATGACGCCGCATGCGACACCGGGACATGCCACGCCCCTGTTGACACCTGGCGGCAGCACGCCCGTGGGCGTCAAGGCAATGGCCATGGCCACACCCACGCCGGGCGCCTTGGCGGCAATGACGCCCGAACAACTGCAGGCCTATCGCTGGGAGAAGGAGATCGACGAGAGGAACAGACCCTATACCGACGAGGAACTGGATCAGATCTTTCCGCCGGGCTATAAGATACTGCCTCCGCCGGCGGGTTATGTTCCCCTGCGCACGCCCGGACGCAAGCTGATGGCCACGCCCACACCGATAGCAGGCACGCCCGCCGGATTCTTTATTCAGCTGGAGGACAAGAGTGCCAAGTTTATGGACAACCAGCCAAAGGGACAAAATCTGCCGTTTATGAAGCCAGAGGATGCGCAATACTTTGACAAGCTGCTGGTGGATGTCAACGAGGATGCACTGTCGCCGGAGGAGCTGAAGGAGCGCAAGATAATGAAGCTGCTGCTGACCATCAAGAATGGTTCGCCGCCGATGAGGAAGTCCGCGCTGAGACAGATGACGGACAAGGCGCGCGAATTTGGCGCTGGGCCCCTTTTCAATCAGATCCTGCCACTGCTCATGTCACCCACGCTGGAGGATCAGGAGCGTCACCTGCTGGTCAAAGTGATTGACCGGGTGCTGTACAAATTGGATGATCTGGTGCGTCCATTTGTGCACAAGATACTGGTGGTCATTGAACCTCTTCTAATTGATGAGGATTACTATGCTCGGATTGAGGGCCGGGAGATCATCTCGAATCTGGCCAAGGCAGCGGGTCTGGCCACCATGATCTCCACGATGCGACCGGACATTGATAACATCGATGAGTATGTGCGGAACACGACGGCCCGTGCCTTTGCCGTGGTGGCATCCGCCTTGGGGATTCCCTCGTTGCTGCCCTTCCTGAAGGCCGTGTGCAAGTCCAAGAAATCGTGGCAGGCACGGCACACGGGCATTAAGATTGTCCAACAGATTGCCATACTGATGGGCTGTGCCATCTTGCCGCATCTCAAGGCGCTGGTGGAGATTATCGAGCACGGTCTGGTCGATGAGCAGCAGAAGGTGCGAACGATTACGGCTCTGGCCATTGCCGCCCTGGCGGAGGCGGCCACGCCCTATGGCATCGAGTCCTTTGACTCGGTGCTGAAGCCTTTATGGAAGGGCATCCGGACACATCGTGGCAAGGGCTTGGCAGCGTTCCTTAAGGCCATTGGCTACTTGATCCCATTGATGGATGCGGAGTACGCCAACTACTATACCAGGGAAGTCATGTTGATTCTCATCCGCGAGTTCCAATCCCCCGATGAGGAGATGAAGAAGATCGTCCTTAAAGTGGTCAAGCAATGTTGTGCCACCGATGGCGTGGAGCCGCAGTACATCAAGGAGGAGATCCTGCCGCACTTTTTCAAGTTCTTTTGGAACCATCGCATGGCGCTGGACAGACGCAACTATCGCCAGCTGGTGGACACCACCGTGGAGATCGCCAACAAGGTGGGCACCTCCGAGATCATCAATCGCGTCGTGGACGATCTCAAGGATGAGAACGAGCAGTACCGTAAGATGGTCATGGAAACGGTGGAGAAGATCATGGGCAATCTGGGTGCAGCGGATATAGATTCGCGGCTGGAGGAGCAGCTCATCGACGGCATCCTGTATGCCTTCCAGGAGCAGACCACCGAGGATGTGGTCATGCTGAATGGGTTCGGCACCATTGTCAATCAGCTGGGCAAGCGGGTGAAACCGTATCTGCCACAGATTTGTGGCACCATCCTGTGGCGTCTCAACAACAAGTCCGCCAAGGTGCGTCAACAG
The DNA here is from genome assembly GCA_035047525.1 of Drosophila quinaria. Classification (NCBI taxonomy): domain Eukaryota; kingdom Metazoa; phylum Arthropoda; class Insecta; order Diptera; family Drosophilidae; genus Drosophila; species Drosophila quinaria. Next base: position 348,647 of record JAWNPO010000007.1, read on the forward strand.
GCGGCGGATTTGATTTCACGCATTGCCGTCGTGATGAAGACCTGCCAGGAGGAGAAGCTAATGGGTCATCTGGGCGTGGTGCTGTACGAGTATCTGGGCGAGGAATATCCCGAGGTGCTGGGCAGCATTCTGGGTGCTTTGAAGGCCATTGTCAATGTCATTGGCATGACCAAGATGACGCCCCCGATTAAGGATCTGCTGCCCCGGCTCACGCCCATCCTGAAGAATCGACACGAGAAGGTGCAGGAGAACTGCATCGATCTGGTGGGACGCATTGCGGATCGCGGTCCGGAATATGTGTCTGCCCGAGAGTGGATGAGGATCTGTTTTGAGCTGCTGGAGCTGCTCAAGGCGCACAAGAAAGCGATCAGGAGGGCGACTGTCAATACGTTTGGTTACATTGCCAAGGCCATCGGACCACACGATGTGCTGGCCACGCTTCTCAACAACCTGAAGGTCCAGGAGCGCCAGAATCGCGTCTGCACCACGGTGGCCATTGCCATTGTGGCCGAGACGTGTCGCCCATTCACCGTGCTCCCGGCTCTGATGAATGAATACCGTGTGCCGGAGCTGAATGTCCAGAATGGTGTCCTCAAGTCGCTGTCCTTTCTGTTCGAGTACATTGGCGAGATGGGCAAGGATTACATTTATGCCGTGTGTCCGTTGCTGGAGGATGCACTCATGGATCGGGATCTGGTGCATCGCCAGACGGCCTGCTCCGCCATCAAGCACATGTCCTTGGGTGTCTACGGTTTCGGTTGCGAGGATGCGCTTACTCATCTGCTAAACTATGTCTGGCCGAACATCTTTGAGACGTCGCCGCATCTGGTGCAGGCCTTTATGGACTCGGTAGATGGACTCCGCGTCTCCCTGGGATCCATCAAAATATTGCAGTACACGTTACAGGGTCTGTTCCATCCCGCCCGCAAGGTGCGCGATGTCTACTGGAAGATCTACAATTCCCTGTACATTGGTGGACAGGATGCACTGATTGCCGGCTATCCGCGGATCACCAACGATCCCAAGAATCAGTACGAGCGCTACGAACTCGACTACATGCTCTAAGTGGACACATATATAATACATAGAATGTAATCTACCTTAAATTTTGATAAGATTGAAAATACACACAAATAGAACAAACACCAAGTTGTACAAAATCGAGTATTTTATTTGAAACTATTCTATTTATTTTAGAGTAGTCGCTCCATTGGGAAGCTCTACTGTGGACCAGAGTTGTAATTTGTAATCTTAACTTAGATTTGCTGAACTCAATTATATTGGTAATGCCGATTACTGCTTAATTACTGTTTAATTCTTTTGGTAATTAAACTTACCAACTTTTACAAATTTCTGTTTATTGGTAATTAAATTTCGATTGCAAGTTTAATGTTAATTACTGGCCAATTAATGTTTAATTATTTTGGTAACTAAACTTGTTGTTATGTACCATTTTTAATTTTTTGGTAATTAAATTACAACTGTGCTTTTGATAAATAAGTAATTGTTATTTTCTTTTTTTTTCTACCAAATACTTAAATACAATTCTGGAACTGTTACTTTTCTGCACTTGTTTTTTAAATTATCACTTAATTAAATTCATTAATTGAATTTAACCATTAATACTTTTGGTAGCTCAACATTTTAATTCATTATTTCGATATTCTTTATTCTTATTAAGTACATTTTTTTTGTAAATAATCCAATCAAATTGTAATTGAAAAATTAATTGTAATTAATTTGGAATACAATTTTAGTTGGCATAAAAAAGGGGTATTGCAAATTTAATTACTAAGTAATTAATTTAAATTTGTTTTTTGTTTTAATTAAACTTTTCTTAAATTGTGAAACATAATTACCAAGAAAATTATTTGTGTATTCTTTTGAAAATTAAATAATGATTAATTACTTTCTTTAATTACCGAACCTTATTGCCAAGAAAATATATATATCTTTTTTAATATAAAATCAAAATTTGAATACAATTTTGTTTGGCATAAAATTACTTTTCAATATAAACTTTTTTCGAAAATGTATGAAATAAATAATTAATTACCAAACCTAATTACCAAGAAAATAAGTTTTTTTTTTTTTTTTGAGCAGCAAATAATGATTAATTACTTTTCTTAATTTCCAAATCTAATTACAAAGAAAATATACATCTTTTTTAATATCATAGTTTTGAATACAATTTTTGTTGGCATAAAATATAGTTTTACAATTGAATTACCAATTAGTTTTTTCAAAATTAATTTGTTGTAATTAAGCTTCGAATACCAAATTTAATTACCAAGAGAATATATTTCTTTTGAATACAATAATTGTTTGTTGTAATTAAACCTGGATTACCAATTAATAATTAATTACAGCTCAGCTGTGGACTAATCTTTTGGCTTAGCAATAATACAATCGTGTGTCTTAGGGATGAATTGGGAGCTTAATCTCGGCCTGCTATCGTTGGAGCATTGACTCGACTATGTCAATGAGACTCTGCAGTCCAAACAGGTAGTTGTGATCCGGCTGAGCGTCTGGAGCGGGAAAGATGTGGGCAAAGTCAATGCAGCGCACGCGTATCCATTGATCCGCTGGAGGAGCAACTGCCTCCGTTTGATGGTAACCATTCTGCAAGGGTTTGTCCAGCCTCTGGAGCTGCTCAAAGTCGTAGCAGATGAGCAGGGAGCTGGCATAGAAATGCAGGAGACGTTGACGCTTAAACCAGCTGCGTATGCTCCGAAGCTGGCGCAGAACCTCAAGCAGCAGCGTCTCCTCCTGACCAGAGACATGCCCCACGTTGAAGAAGAGCGCCAATGCCTGACGGAATCCCTGCACATCCAGACTCTTGCCGTAATCTCTGCCTTGGCGGATGAGTCTGGACTCCCCCGCCACGGACTGGTAGACCTGGAAGCCGGGCAGGCACAGGCCCAGCTCCTGTTTGCACATCTTGTACTTTTGCTCCTCGATGGCGCGCTTCTGTGGCGAGGATAATGGATCCCAGGTGCGTCGTCCGATCTTGACGTCCATGACACATGGCTTGGCCATGCCTTGGGTCAGATCCTGCAGCTGGAGGAACGTGTGCTCGCGCTGATTCACAATTAGTTTGAGTTGGCCATAATAGCGTGGCACGTGCATGGAGAGTTCGGCCAGGAGGGAGGATGGGGATTCACTTGCATCTCCTGCTCCCCCTACGCCTCCGCCTTTGCCTCCCACTTCACCTTTGTTGGGTTCATGGGAGGCCAATGCACCTGTTGCACCTGTTGACCGCGACAGTGACTCATAAAAGTTGATTTCTCGCTCGCCACACTCCGGTTTGCCCATCGGCTTAAACACACGCCCCCCGCCGTCGCCGCCCTCCCCGCCACCACCACCACCTTGCAGCAAACCGACGGCGGACGCGTTGTGCGAATCGAACGTGTGTCCGGCCACCTGTGTGCCCAGCTGGCGATAGCCCAGTGGCACCGCTGGCCCCTTCTCCACTTGCTCCTGCTTCGCCATGTCCAGCAAGTCTGTCGCCTTGCACTCGAATGAAAATCACAGACAGACAGACAAAACACAAAAATCACAAAACAGCGCTAATTACAACAGCCAGTGTTGCAAAGCGCACAACCATTTAATAATACAGGTTTTCAATTGCTGCTGCTGCTTGTTATCACATCAAACGCAATTCCACACAATTGCATCTAATTAATTACTCAATATTTAATAAGTCACAAGACAACATGCGTTGTTTTGCTTATATTTGTTTTTGGCGGCAGTTTATGATCACCACAAGTGTTGCACAACGCCAGTTGCTAATGGGGAAATTATCGAAATGTCAAGTTATCGCAAGTGAGTAAAGTGATTGTTGCAATTGGAGTGAAAATTAAATAAGTACTCAATTAAATTAGTTCATTTTAACTTGGCATACATTTTATTTATTTATTTTTATCGAGGGGTGTTGCACAACACTAGTTGGGAAATTATAATTGGGAAATTATCGAAATCCAGAGCTATCGCTATCGCTATCGGCCGATGCGTGTGTTGGGAGTGGTTGTTGATGGCGTTGTTGCTATTTTAAACAATTACCAAGTTTATTTACCAATTTTGTTATTGCTAAACTCTAAAAGAAGCTGCAACTTGCTTATCAGCCATGTTGAAATCGTGGCACATTGCGTTGCTGGCATTAATAGCCGTCTATCTGTGCGGACAGGGTAAGTGTGCAGTTTGCCACACCTTGAAATCAAATGAAATAAAGTGACACATGTTGTTGCTGTTGTTGTTGTAGTTCACTTTGCTGTCGGACTGGAGTGTTATGTGTGCTCCAATCAAACGGGCAATACGGAAAAGTGCCTCAACACCATCAAGACCTGCGAGTCGTTCGAGAATGTGTGCGGCACTGAGATTCGCTGGGGCAGCCAGCCGTATTTCTCCGAGGGCGCCCTCAAGCAATATTACGTGTCGAAGCGTTGCATGACCAAGGAGCAGTGCCAGTCGAAGAGACGGCGATACATGCAGCTGTACTGCACGCACATCTGGTACGAGGACTGGGCCTGCAACGAGTGCTGCCAGGGCGACAGGTGCAACTACTTTGTCATCGTAAGTGCAAGAGTCTTCTTATACCCTGTGCCCCTTGAAAATGGATAAAATTGGGTGTAATGGCCTGGTGAAATGTATGCAACAGGCAGAAGGAGGCGTGACAGACCTTTTTAGTATGCATATTCTTATTCAGCATCAACAGCCCAGTTGATTCAGTCCTGTCCGTCCGTCCATCTGTTTGAAGTGAAGTCTCAGAGACTTGAAGAGCTTTTGGATACCGGGCGCAGATCAAGTTTGTTTTAAAATTTGGATCGCACCACTCTATCATATAGCTGCCATAGGATCGATCAGTCAAAAATCAAGTTTTAGGATTTTTTTTCGCACTTTATTATACACTAGGCAGAAAACCTATGCGTACAGCTATTGTAAGTCAAATATTTATAGTAAAAAAAATATATATAGAAAGGTCGTTCCAATTCCGTTTGAATGATGCAAAAATTTCCTTAACCCATTAAGTGCCCATTGAAAAATTCGAAATTTTGTAAACGTCTACTTTTTCATCTTTTATCCTCGACTTTTTCAAAAAAATTTTGTTGCAAAAAATTCTTGGAACAATTCTAAGAGTGACTGGAAAAATATCGTTTGCTAGTATTTTTTTTATGATTTTTTGAAAATTGTTAATAAGCCACTTTTTGTGTGAAAAGTAGGAAAAATGGGTTAAAATAGTAATTTTTAGGATTTTCAAAAAATTATAAAAAAAACGAGCAAAAATGTTTTTGAAAATATTTTTTTGCAGTAATTGCAGTCTTAATATTTTTTCAAGAATTTTTTTGCATGAAAATAATTTTTTTTAAAAATCGAAGATAAAAGTTGAAAAAGTAGACGTTTACAAAAATTCGAATTTTTCGGAGTCGACTCTAACCACTGAGTTTTAGGATGAACAACTGTTTTGTTTGAGATATCTCAATCAATCTGACAAAATATGCATCTGAGATGGACCTATACATTCTGACCAAATTTGGCTTAAGTCAAACACTAATATAATTCACATTTTGGTCGAACATTATTTGGCTTAATGTAGAATTTGCAATTTTTATTTTTATAAGCCTCAAAACACTGAACATAAATACAAAATTGTATTGCTTTCTATACATAAAAGTGAAACACTTTCTAACCTTTTAATTATTTTCAGAGTGGCGCCACAACTCGACGGGGCAACTTGTTAACTTTGCTCGCCATATTCTCCGGCATTTGGCTGCTTAAAAGGCGTGGCTTAACGCCCTAAAACGAACAACGAACCTCATCAAGCTGTTCTTTTATTCAACGCACACATTTTACATTCCAATGAAGCTCAGCAATTGTATTTCGAAATGTAATTGTAATTGTTTTAGTACCTACCATTAGTAAGTAGACTCTGTTCCGTCCATTTATATGTAACTAATTGATCCAAATGTGCCTTTTGCTATTTGTTTTTTATATATCAAAAAATGTCCAAATGCTCTTTAAGTTCCTCACAAGATAAATCCAGACAAAAGTGTGGAGAACTTGAAGCAGCAAACTTGGTTTTTTAGCTTTAGTAAATACACTCGAATTGTCTTAATCTCGGCACCTTTTGGGCCAAATAGAGTAATATTGTGCCTTTATATTCAAATATCGAATACTTTAGAAGATTAACGAAGACAAAACTGGCTACATAATTATAATTCTTTGATTTGAGTTCAACACTCAGTTCCGTTCATTTGTTCGTACATATTATATATTCATCTATAAATATATATTGATACATTTTATATTTACAATAATAATGTTTTTAAATTCATATCCACAAAAATTCTTGCATATTATAAAAAATAATAAATGATATTTCAATAGTAATTTTCTTTCGGACATTTTTCATTTAATTTTTTAGTAGCAACAATTTAATAAGGTTTACATATTTAAAGTTTATATAAGTGATTAAAATCTGTACACTAAACTTAATTAATTTTGTGCAAACAAAAACAGCCAATATTACCAGCGAAATAAAGCAATTAATTAAAATATGAAATCATACGTGAATATAAATTATTTAATGTTTTAGACCCTGTACTCAAAAAGTCAATATAATTCAAAAATTTGAGTTAATGACTAGTTTATTATCCGATATTATTGGAATGGTTTTTTATGATCGGATATAAGCTAAACATTTAGTCAAAGAGGATGTCGAGGGATCTGTGGCTGCGTAATGCAAAGAATGTATGAATATTTTTATGTATGTAAGCATAAACTGTATATATATTTATGTATTCTATACGGGTCTCTCATAATCGTATTTATTTAATTTTGTTTTTTTTTTAGAAATCCTAATACGGCTCCAATTTTTATTATTTTGCAATGAAAATATTTTTTAGACAGAACAACTTGTCGAAATATTTTCTAGCAAGTTTTTTCATTGAACTTTATAAAAGAATTAATAATAATATATTAATTAATATATTTTGCTGTGTAGTGTGATTTAGATTCATAAATTTAAGTGTATTCCCAAATTCAGCATTAAAAACATGAAGAAAAAGTATATATACGAACATACAAGAGCTAATTCACAATAATAATCTCGAAGAAATTCGAATTTGACATTAGGTTTGCCACAGAAAGATAAGAATATTTATAAAAAATATGACATGTATTTTAGTATTATTGTATGTTAGTTTGTTATACAAAAAGCTTAGATTATCGTTTTGAAATTCGTCCCAAGTTAAATTTGGACTCAATCAGTCTTCTCATTCATTCAGAAAGCATCAGTCGCAAAATGCTGTTCCAAATAATTTGTGTATTCTTTTTAACAAGTACATTAAATTCTTTCTCTGTGGCAATGCCACATTCGGAAATTAATGAGACGAACTCACAACTATCAATAAATTCACAACTATCGGAGCTGAGGTAAGATACATCTTAAATATTGAAACTTTCCCAAACTAATCAATTTTATTAGAGGGGAACAGGATCGGCAGGCAAAGGATCTTAAAAATCTAAGAACGGATTTTCAATTTCTCAAAGCGGATTTTCTATATCTAAGGGAGCAGCAGGAGCGACAGAAGAAAGATTGTCCTAATAAGGAATCGGAGATCGATAAAGAATCGGATGTTCAGCTTCACCAACAGAAAAAAGATTGCATTAATGGGGAGTCGGACAATCAACCCCTGAGAGAGGAGCTGGATGGACAAAAGAAAGAGGAATCGAAGGTGGAACGACAAAGAGAGTTGATTGATTGTACAAAGGCTAAATCAAGTGGAGTCTACGACATAATCCTTCCCAGCTACAGTAATCAATCCTTTAAAGTCGCCTGCGATGCGGATTCGCTTGGAGGTGGCTGGACGATCATCATGAGGCGGATGAAGTTAAGTGGGAGCTTCTATCGCAACTGGACAGAATATCAAAATGGATTCGGAGATCTGAGTGGTGAATTCTTCTTGGGCTTGGACAAAATCCATGCACTAACGAAGGAAAGCAGTCAAGAGTTGCTTGTAGTTGTCGAGGAAATGGAGGGAATAAATCAGTTTATAAAGTACGAGGAATTTGCCATCGGAGACGAAAGTCAAGAATATATCATACAGACTCTGGGCGAAGAAAGCGGAACGGCTTCTGATGTACTCAAGTTTCGCCATGAAGGGAAATTCGTGACGTTTGATCACGATGAAAGTGATTACTGCCGAAATGGTTCCATGGGCGCCTGGTGGACCAATAATTGTTTAAAAAGGTATGCCACAATGTAAATTGATTGTGAAAGCTTAAATTAGTATTTGAGTTCTTACAGGGGCTTTACGGGACTCTATGATAATTTGATGAGGAAAGCCGTGATGATGATAAGACCGAAAATGTGAATCCTAGAAGTCTAAATTACCCAGAGCGGAAAATACTGATTAAAATATTTGTTGAGTAAATTATTTTATGTGGTTGAATCTTCTATCAGTTAATAATTATGTTAATGTTGCTAGTTTTCTATTTAAGCCAGTTTGAACTTTGTTTTGATTTAATCTTAATTACTTTTTAAATCAGTTGTCAGAGTTTAGAAATGCTTGAGAAAAACAAAATAATTGTTATTTGTCTTTTATAAGACGAGCATTTCAGAACATAAAAATTATAATTTTTTACTTGGAGCTCAGCTTAATCTTTAATCTAATCACTTGGACTTGACCTTTAATAAATACACTCATATTGTCTTAAATTCGAGCCACTTTTAGACGCAATACAGCAATATTTTGATTTTAATTTATATAAAGTTTAATTTATATAAAGAATAATTGTGAATTTGGATTACAATTTGGATTTGGAGTCGTTCAGTTGGTGCAGAAGCAGCCGGCGGTGACGGTGACTGTCCTGAACTGCCACTGCCAAGGCTGAGTCAGCTCCTCGGTCAGCCAGAGTCGGGAGAGTGCAGCCGAGGAGGCGGCCGCCTTTGGAGGCGTCTGCTCCGTGCCCAGTGTGAGCACCTTCACCTTGTACTCCAGCGGCTTGCAGTTGGAGCCCTGGGTGCACTTGGCATCCAAAGCTGGCCGAGATTCGCAGATGGCGCTCATCAGATAGCGCGGAAAGTGTGTGCTACCCAAGTCCAGCAGATCGTTCTGTGGAGACAAAGAAAAGAAAAAGGTGAATTTATGAAGTTTCTCAGTGCAATTAATTATATATAAATATATCTGAAATATTCTTTATTTATATTGAAATCCGACTAATATTGATTGATCTTCTCTGTTTGTTAACCGATCGTGTTGAAATTTTCAGGAAATTTGTGCTAAGTATTATTCATTTTGTGTGAATAATCTAAAAACAGTAGCTTTAATAGTGCCCAAGTTATTCTAAATTTTCAAAATTCTAATTTTAGACTTTATCTTAATGATTTTCTCAGTTTATTAACCGATCGTGGTCTAATTTTCAGCAATTGTTTGCTATAAAACGCACATTCAGTGTGCCAAATCCAAAAACAAATTTTAAAATTCTAATTAACACTTTATCTGAATGATCTTATCTTTTTGGTAACCGATCGTGTTGAAATGTTCAGCAAAAGCCCTTTAAATGATATGCATTTTATGTGCCAAATCTGAATTTAAAGCTGATATAAAACTGTTGAAATTATTTTAAATTCGAAAATTTTTATTTTACACTTTATCTGAATGATTTTATCTGTTTGTAAGCCGATCATAATGAAATTTCCATTAAATGCTCGCTTAATATTACACATTTCGTGTGCTAAATCTCAAGAATGTAGCTTTCAAACTGTCCAAATTATTCTAAGTTCTAAAATTTTAAATCTGTTTGTTATCTAAATAATCTTGTCTATTTCTTAGACGATAATGATGAAATTTTCTGAAAACGTCCGCTGCTTTCTAAATTCTAACTCGTATAGTCTCTGAGATCTAGATTTTCTAATGGGCAGACTGACATTGAAATATACTTAAAATCTGATCTGGAGAACATTTGAATTAGAGACGCACCCTGACTTTGCAGTCACAGCCAGCCGAGTGGACATCGTTGCGTTTGTTGGTCAAGAGATCCTCGTAGAAATCATTGTAGTACATGGGCGGCAGCTGGTTGGGCGTGAGAGCCGCCTCCGTTGGATGCACTGGACTCGGAGTGCTCTGCACCAGTCCAAGGAGCGCATTCAGCATCTTGGATGTGCCTGCATCTGCATCGGCATCCGGATCAGTTACCTCCGCTTGGCGGGCTTCCATCTGTTCGGGGCATTCTCCTAGAAAACGACTGCAGCGTTTTGGCGAATTTCGTGCCGAATTTGCCGCTAAAACCGGAGACGCTAACTCGTCGTAGGCTGCAAAGCGATTCCCTGCGACAACACAGTGCAGCATTAGAGCCGCCAGCAAAGTGCTCAACTGGAAGATTTAAGGATTTAATTTATTATTTAAATAAATAAATGCGAAAATAACTGGGACCTCAAATAATCAGGCCTGTTCCGGTTTTCACTTTTTATTGTTTAGCATTTACTGAAATGTATTTATTACTTTGCATTTAGGAGGGTAAGTATTTAAAAATGCTCGTTTTTCACTTTATCGAACTTAAACTCATCATCTCAAAGTGAAATAAATCAGCAGAATTTCAACGGAACAGGCCTGAATGTTTATTGAAATCTTTTCACATCAAAAAATCAAAGACTAGAATACAATACACGTACCAAAAAAATAATGATAGTGATTAAATTTGAGCCAAAAAATAAAACTCACAAATAATCATTATTTATGATTTTTTTCGCTCAAAATAAAAGTCATTTTAAATTCATGGCTTTCATATTTTTCAATATCCATTTAAAAGAAACCCAGAGGACTCATAAAACACAAAGAAAAGTCTTTAAAATAGTTTTAAAAATTAATAGTGAGAGTTGCAAATTTAGAAACTGAATTTAAAGTTCCTAATTTAGTTGCTTTTGTTTCAAGTGATTATCATAGTTTACAAAAAATTAAAAATTTCTTACAATTAATGAAAATCACAGCTTAATATCCATTTAAATTTTTTAACAACAATTTTTAATTTTAAAAATTAATAGTAAGAATTTTAAATTTAGAAACTGAATTTAAAGTTCCTAATTTAGTTGTTTTTGTTTCAAGTGTTTATCACAGTTTAAAATAAATTTAAAATTTCTTACAATTAATGAAAATCACAGCTTAATATCCATTTCAATTTCGTAGAGTTGATAAAAATTGTAAATTAAAAAAATTAGAATAATATTTTGCATTGTGACTTGGGTATTAATTTAGTAAGAAAATAAAATGAAATGAAATTATGATCTTTAAATAACTATAACTTTAACTGATGATGCCCAATTTTGTATGCTACAAAAAGTTAAATAATCACAAAAAGTTAAATAAAATCCAAGCTGCTTGGAAAATGTTCCAAATAAAATTATTTTACGGTAAATTGGAGTACAATTTTTAAATAAAAAAATTCAAAAATTAGTGTGTTTAGAATTTTTTCATTCATTCAAATAATATTTTTACAGCTTTAATTTAGCAACGTTTTCCGATTTTTGATTTATATTTAGTATTTAGGGACTTACCCATGGCATTGCTCCGTTCCGTGTCCGTCCAGAGTTGGGCGAGATGTGCGACTTGGAGCACGTTGGTGGAACGCTTTTATAGCCGGGTCCAACAATGGAGAACGACTCTCTCGGATTACCTTTTGTGTGTGTGGTCCATTATGGTGCGTCACCTGGACAAAAGGGTCAGCTGTTGACACACTAACAAAGGATTCAAGGGTGAGCTGGTCAGTGGGCGGGGAAGGCAGAGGGGCAGGGAGTGCTGGGTGGGGTGGGGGGAATAGCTCGCCTCAAGTGTCAGGAAGTGAGTGGAGTGGCAATTCCCGGCTATTTATAGAAGCTCCCTTGAGTGTGTTTGTGGAAGATAGCCGAAAATGAACCAGGGACTCGACAAATATTCTATTCTCAAATAAAATATATTGCTGAAAAATTATTTGTTTTATTTTTTATTGAATATCATTTAAAATATAAATTTTTAAATTTTTTGAGTCAATAAAATAATTTTGAAACGCATAGAATAGCGTAAAGTAAAATATATTGAATTTTATTATCAAAAAATTGGTAATAAACTAATAGCCAAATTATTATTCACATTAATATTCATAAAAACTATGTAAAGATAGGATTATAAGTGTTTATGGCACTTAAAAAGGATAAAGCTTTCCGAAAGGCATTTCAAAATTAAATTTAATTATTAAATAAAATTAATCCATATATTGCTGAAAAATTATTTGTTCTTTTTTTTATATTCGATAAAATTTAAATGCCAATTTGTTTCATTCAAAAACTGATCAAAAAAATTAAAAATATAAATTTTTTGATTTTTTGTGTCAATAACAGAATTTTTAAATGCATATTGTAGAACAGCTTTAAGTAGAAAACATAGAAATTTTTTATTATCGACCAATATTTATTATCAAAAAAAATAATAGCCAAATTATTATTCACTATGAACAATAAGTGATTATAAACGTTTATGGCTCTTAAAAAGGATAAAACTCTTCCAATTAAAAATTAAAATTAAATAAAAATAAATTTAAAATTATTTATTGAATTAAAAATAATTATTTTTAATGTCTTCTGGGAGTTTGTTATTTTTTGTGACTTGTACTTTTAAGCACCCAACACTTACATGCGATCCCTGGACAAAATCAAGTGGGAAACCCAGTGACCCAGACATTTGGCACCCCGTCTCTCTCTCACTCTCTCCCCCTGCCAACATCAGCCCCCGCAGCGGTCTAAGAGAGCAGCTATGAGCTCATGTTGATGTCAGGCGGGCTGACACTGTGGAACTACCAAACTAACATACTATACTATTCTCTAGACCAAGTTCTAATGTCTTAGCTCAGGTGCAACGCGGGGCTTAGGGGGTTGGGGGGAGTGGGCTGTCCCAAGGCATTGTGGGGCTTCCTCAGTAACGAGGGAGAACTTTTGTGGAGCGCAATCCTCTAGAAATTGTCGTTGTCAGTTGTCAGTTGAAAACGCGTCGTTGCCTCGCTTGGTTCACAGTTTGACACGCGTGCGACTGTCAAACAGTACAAAATAGCTCTCAAACTGTTCAGCGTTACTCTTAAACAGCAGTCGAAGAGAGTTAGACAGAGATAGCGTGTGTGCTTGTGTGGATGTTATGTGGATGCAGAGTTAGCATCCTAACGGGATAACGGCTTAAGTGGATGCTGTTTGGATTGCGTTGCAGTTTTGAAGTGCTTGTTGTTGTTGTTGCTACAGTTATCCGCTTGACGGGGCGCAAAAACAAAAGAAAAGCGAAAGAAAAGCAAAAGAAAAGCGGGGGGAAGCCCCAAGAGTGCGCGCAGTTGTTGTCGTTACGAAAATCGTTAAAAAACAACGAAATAAAAATAAAATAAAATAAACTAAAATAAAAGAGCGCTGGGAATATGTCACGAATCAACTAAATAAACACAAAAACACGCCGAAATCCACACATACAGTACAGTATGTCAAGTAATTGATTTAACAAACTGAAAACAAAAATTCGTACTTTACTTTTGCCAACCATATTTTTTGATTTTTTAAATATATTTTTTTCAATTGTTTTAAGGCTAAAAAATATGTAACATTTTATCTTGTTAAAACAATTACTTAACTAACTGTGCACACATTCACTTAGGAACATTGGGGAAGTGAGCGTTGGGGACGCACTCAGGACACACATGGACAAAGGCACAATGAAGCGCAAGCAGAGAAGATACAGGTAGGAATTTATTAGGGCAACTGTGTCTCGGTTCTTAAGGGGCAACGATTTTAAAATTCGCTAAGCGGCCTCACAAAAAATTATATAGTGGACCATTAATGGGTTCATATACTCTAACATTTGTCAAATTTTTGTAACATATAATAAAAAAGATTTGATGCAGATTTCTTAATTTAATCATCTATTCATTTAAATTCCGTTTAAATGATGCAAACATTTGTTTAACCCATTAAGTAAAATTTTGAATTTTTGTGAACTTTCTTTTTTCTTTTTTCTTTTCAACTTTTATCCTCGATTTTAAAAATAAAATATTTTGATGCAAAAAAATTCTTAAAATAATTCGAAGAGTGACTGAAAATTTTTTTTTTCAAAAATTTTTTCGCTAGTATTTTTTATGATTCTTTGAAAAAAGGACGCGTCGTTATGTCGTTTTTCAATTGTAAAAGTCTACAATTTACTGCATACTTCTAGGCGTTCACCACTTAAAACAGCCATAACTTCCGTTATAATTAATTGATCTTGATGCGATATTATGGAATGTTTTACAATGATAAAGGGAAACTAACTGCACGAAAATACAACATTTTTTTAAATATTATGCATTTGGTTCAGCTTTTTGCGTCTTGTGAGGGCGCAAGAGAGAGTGAGAACATTTTGAAAGCCTACCATTAACAAAATGCCCCATTTTTTTAAATTTTTACGTTTTGACTTTTTTAGAACCACATTTAACACACTGCAGCTGCAGGAGTTGGAGCGTGCTTTCCAGCGCACGCATTATCCGGACGTGTTCTTCCGGGAGGAGCTCGCCGTGCGCATTGAACTGACGGAGGCACGCGTCCAGGTTTGGTTCCAGAACCGCCGGGCCAAGTGGCGCAAGCAGGAGAAACTCGGCGGCGATTACAAGGAGGACACGGCTCTGGAGCTGGATGTGGCCTTCGATGACAGCGCCGTGCTGGGACAGCTGGACAGCGCCTTGGGTGAGTTTGGTATTGCAAAAAAATAAATAAGCTGAAATTAAATAAAAATAAAAGGAAAAAGTTAAAATAAAGCTCTTCGACATTAATCTTTGGTTGGAACAAGTGCAAAAATGTTCATTAAAAAAAATGTTAATTTAAGATTTATCTAATTTTTTGCCAATCTAATTGAATTAAACTTTTTTTTAATGCTAAACTGGTGGTTAATAATAACAAATCTATTTTGTTATTTATATTTCTAAAATTTATTTGCCAATAACAAAAATAAAAACAAATTTTGTAATTCTTTTTTATTTTAATATTATAAAAAATAACAAAACTTAATAATATATTTTGTAATTTTTATGTTTAAAGATTATTATTACTATTTTTTATTTTTGTTATTTTGAAATACAAATTTTGTATTTTCTTGGATTTTTCTCTTACTTTTTTGACAAAGCTGGTATTCTTACTATTACTTGTTAAAATGTATATATAATTCATATTATTTAAATATTATACTAAGTTATCGAATTTTATTTTTATTTTTAAAAGTTTGTTTGGTGAAGTATTAGTTGATAATAAAAAAAATAAAGTGTGAATAAATTTTATAAATAAATTCTATTAATTTAATAATTAATTTCTTAAATTTTTAAAGTACTTTCAATCCGAAGTTGACATTAAATGAATATTGGAAATTTACTAACTCAGTCTCTCTCAAATTTGTAGCTGGCGGAGGAACCCTGCTGCCGGACACGCCGCCTCAGTCCTCCAACTCGCTGGACAACGAGCTGAAGGCTTCTTACGGCACGGGCGGACTGTCGCCATCGCGGCTGTCACCGAATATCTTTCTCAATCTGAACATTGATCACCTGGGACTGGAGCGCGGTGGCAGCGGTCTGTCCATGGAGTGGTCCACCTATCCGCCGTCCACGAATGCCACGCAGCCGGAGCAGGCGACACAGGCGACGCGGCACGAGGAACTGCATCCGAATGCGCATTCTCAACCTCATCCTCATCCGCACCAGCAACAACAGCAGCAGCCACAGGAACAGGATCAACAACATCAGCAGCAGCAACAGGATTGCACTTTGGATGCAGTGCAGCATCAGGCGCTGGCGAATGCCTTTGGCTCGGCCCTGGCCCTGGATCTGGACATGAGCGAGGGCAACTCCGCCTACGATGAGATGAAATATCTGAGCGTCGATCAGTTCACGATCGATAGCTTCAAGGCCGACTGCATTCTCAGCATGGAGCACGCTCTGGCCATGGAGGATAAGCAGCAACCTCCGCTGACTCAGGTCGTCTCCACATCCTCCGCCTACGACTGTCAGTCCCTGGCCAACGGCGACAGTGGAGTGCTCCACTCGCTGTGCCTCGACAGCATTGGAATGGGCATGTCATCCAACTTTGGCGGCCTCTCGCTGCTCTCCTCCCACATCACGGACGGATCGGAGACGGATCCCAAGTCGCCGCCATCGCTGCTTGTGCTGGACAAGAGTCTAAATCTGCCCCTGGACGGCATCGGAGATCTTGTGGAGCAACTGCATCATCACCATCATCATCATGGAGTTGGAGTGGGCGATGCCATCTAAATATAGTTAATGTTACTCCATCTTCTAGTTGCAATCTTCCAATTTTCATACTCTTTTCGGCTTAAGCATTAAGAAGTTATGCTATTTTCCAAAAAGTGTCAAATATTTCAAGTATATCTATCGCTGAAAAGAGTATCCCAACTTCGGTGTGCATCGAGGCTTCCTATCGATTAATTTCTAAAATATCCTTGCAGGCAGCATCATAATTATTCCCTATAGATAAAGACAATTTGCATAGATGCATTTTTGATGGACAATTTTCGAGTTTTGAAAAGTTATTGAAATTTTGATAAATATTTAGAATTGATTGTTTGATTAATAAAGTTTATAGAAATTTAGTAAATTTTAGAAAACTCTAGGATTGTGTTAAATTAATAAAAAAGCTTTACCTAAGGAAAATGGATTTCTAAGATTATTTAATTAAAGGAAATTGAAATCTATGGTATTTAAGTAAATATTAGGAGATGATTAGAAAAAAATCTCTACAA
The DNA here is from genome assembly GCA_035047525.1 of Drosophila quinaria. NCBI lineage: Eukaryota > Metazoa > Arthropoda > Insecta > Diptera > Drosophilidae > Drosophila > Drosophila quinaria. Next base: position 365,425 of record JAWNPO010000007.1, read on the forward strand.
ATCTTTTAAATATAGGAAATACCACATTAGCTTAATCTAAACAAATTAAGTAAATATTGTTTAGTTCAACATACGAAATAGAGAACTAATATGATTTGCTAAGGGCCGTTTTTTTAATGTACATATAAAATTTATTTAAAGTATAATAACAAATTTTAAATTAATTTCTATAAATTTTTCAAATTTTCTTTTAAAAAGTTATCAAATACCTTATTTACCAATTCTGAATTTTAAAACATGTTAGAAGTGTGATAAATTGAATCAAAATGTCGGCAAGGGTATTCAAACTTCGGCTTGTTCGAAGTACTAGCTGTTTCAACTTGTTTTCTAGTCAATTCACTGAGCAATGTTATTAATATGGGAGGAGGCATCAAATGTACTAATACACATATAGTAAAGTGGAAAAACTTTGAAAAATGAAACAGTCGTGTCCTTGTTGACTACCTCTATCTCTCTCTCTCTCTCTCTCTCTCTCTCTCTCTATCCGTCTCTCACTCTCTCCAAAACTTAGTTGTGCTCATTCCTTAGCTGATATCCTGATGTGCTCTATGTTTCCTATGGATTCACACACTTCTTGGCAACAAAGGACGACGCCCAAATATATGTTCCCTCCCAGCTCCTTCCCCCGGGTCTAGTTGTATTTGTGGCTCGGATTAGAGCCAACTAATTGTATGATTTGAATGGATTTCGGGTTTCGCTCGTTGTTTGTTTGGAAATAACATTTGCTTTCTAACAATTGCCCCCGCACATACAGTGCTGGCAAAAATAATAGAACCGAAACATTTTTAAAGGTACAAAAACAAGCAAGGGGGAAAGGCTACAGTCGAGTTCCCGCCTATAGAATAAACTTTATTTATTCAAATAAACATGAAACAATTTTTGTTGCATACTTTCAGGCACTTACATTGCTTGAAACTTAAATCAGCCATTACTACAGTTCTGTTCCGGCGACGTTGTTAAAATTAAGTAGGAAGATAGCTTATAATATAAGAGGGATAAAATCAGGGATTTAAACCGTAACTTAAAACGTAACCGAAAAAAAATATTTTTCATTTGACCGAAACATTAAAACCGCAACTCTGTAAACCGAAATAACCGTTTAATTTATAAGGGTTATTTTCGGTTTTTCATTCATTCACGATTTCAAAAACAAGTTAAAAATATTTCGAAAACATTTTTATCAAACATTTTTGTTAAAAATAATTTAAAACGAAAAATTTTGAACAGTTCCTACTAGATTTCCTACTCATAAGTCTTGTTTCCGATCTCTGATATTAGTTTTGTATTTTATTTTTGGTTTTATTTTCAAATTTTATTTTTGGTTTTAATTTATTTACGTTTAATTATTATTTGCGATGTTCATAATAGAATTTGTATAGCGCAAATAAAATAAATTTGTTAAATGAAATTTTAAAATAGTTAAAATGTGACTAAATTACAATTAAGAAAGTAATGCCTTTTTAATTATTTTTATTATATTATTAATGTAGTTATATTATTGCAAAGAAATTTGTTTTTCCTGAAACGAAAGCATACCGGTATTTCAAAACCGAAACATACAAAAAGCGGTTCACCGTTGCGTAACCTTTATTCAAAGATGCAAACATAACCGAAACCGTAACTGAAACCGATATTCGTTTCGGTTTCAATCCCTGCTTACAATAATAGATAAAGTTAATTACCAAGAAATACGCAATATTTGGAAAACTGTGCGAGTGGTTTTTTTTTGTCATTTATTTTTTTTTAATTTAAGTGAGTAATTTTTTATATCACGGGTATAATTATTTATTATCGCTTCTGTTATTTCTTCCCTTATCGTATATGTGTATATATAGTTCCTACACATTGACCGCATAATCCTCGCTCCCTCATCATCTCCCCTCTCCCCGCCACCCTCATTTCTACCACTCTCTTCTCTTAATTTTTAGCTGTAATTTCCATTTAGGGTCATTAGCGCCATGACGGGATCCTTTGTCAAAAGCTGCATTGAAGGCCTAAGCCTGGCAAAAGCTGGGACAATGTCGGGATGTCCTTTGTGCGCGCTTTTAAATAAGCTCCTCCATGAACGAGAGGACTCTTAGTCGCCATCAACTCTCTCTCTCTCTCTCTCTCTCGGCTTAACATTTTGGTAAGCTCTTTGTGGATTTGCCAACGGATGGACTTTTGCCCAGCTTTGGTTGGGAGCAGTCACCGTAGGATGCTGGAAGCCATTTTGCAGCTTATACACTGAGAGAAATACACTAGGAATACTGATTGAAATGTTTTTCAATTTCATTCCATAGTAAATTATTATTTGATGAAATCAAAACAAATTTTCTAATATTTTTTCACTTTGGCAAAATGCCTGTGAATATTAAAATATTAATTCTTTAGTAATTTTTTAAAAAGAATTGTTCAGTATTTCCAGCTCTGAAAACAAGCCATACTGAAATTATGTTTGATTTGCCTTGAATGAAGCAATGAGGATTCTTATAAGTATAATAATTGATAAGCCAATTACAAAAAATCGTTGAATTGAGATTTTAATTTTTATTTTTAATATAAAATATCCACGACATTTGTTGTACTTAGTTTAAGAAAAACACCCCTTTTTTAATTTTTAATATTCTAAAGTCTTGAAATTTTTTTAAAAGAATTCGTTGTTTTTCGGTCTCAAAAAAAAAAAAAAATGGATAAGTGCTTAAAATTCTTGTTTTTAATATTGTCAATCATAATGTATAATCAAAATTGAGCTTCAATAGCTTAAGATTCCAAATTACTTAACTACTTAGTTTTACAGACCCAAGAAATTTTTTTTCATTTTTTGGAAAAAATTCGAAATATCTTAGTATTTCGGATATACAAAATTTTACTTGGATACAATTGAAAGTCGACGTCAATAGAAATTTTAATCATAAAGTAAGTTCAAAAAATTCAAAATAACTCAAATATTGAAGGGTCTTTAGAAGCCTCGCTTTCACATTTTCAATCTTGGTCTAAAAACAAGTTTAAAATGTGAAATATCTTTATTTTTTCGCTCCGTGGAGAAGAAGGCGCAAGGAGCTAATTGCTGATGAGTTGACACTCAGCGGGTGTCCTGGCCACAGCGAGGCCACATTCCGTACGGTTCCGGACATTGACTGGTTGCCATTGGATAATCCTCGCAACAATGCGATGCACTCAACCGAAACTGAAACTGACTCAGGGGAGGAGGGTTGAAGTTGCGAGTCAACCCTCGTTCCCATTGCCAGTTGCCAGTTCAGACATGCACACACATGATTTGAAATTAATCGAAAATGTTTCTTACATATTGTGGCAAGTCCTTGCGAGTCCTTGGGGCTGTGTGCACAAGGACCACAAACTTTAATCGATAGTCAAATAAGCGAGGACGTCAAAACCAAAAAGAGGCAGGAGGACAATGTCTGGCCCACTTTCATCAGCATAAAACAAGGACAATGGCGTGTCCTTAACATCTGAATCCTGCAGTTTGCTGCACTCTTGCTTCCTTTCGTCTTTCGCCTTTGTGCTCTCTGTGTGTAATTTCTCTAACGTTTTGTTTATATTTTATATTGAATTGCCCTCGAGCAGCATAAACGCAATAATCGCACATTTTATGGATTAAACTCACCTGCTCAACTGCTAATCTATTCAAAATTTAGCCAGCAGCTAAAATGTCTGGTTTTGTGCTGCAGTTTGTTAGAGAGCATTCAAATCACAGCTGGTCAAACTAGAAATAGTTTCAGCGAATTTTCCACACACGGAGAAGTATTTGATTGACTGACTGGTCGAGCCACAACGGTAAGACCTAGAATGCTAAAATTTTCACACATCTTTTTTGGGTAGAAAAAACTTTGATGTGACAAAAATATTTAAATTATTATATATTTTATTTGATATGCATGATTTTAGCAGTTAAGGGGTATTATGGCATTATATTTAATATAGACTGGGCTCGAAATGAGCTATTTAGTTATTCATGATACATATGAATCGCTGATGAACGAATTTTCTACACACTCGAAAAAGTACATGATTGACTGATTAATCATTGTTGAGCCACATCGGTAAGACCTAGAATGCTAAAATTCTCGCACATCTATTTTGAGTATAAGAAACTTTTATATGATAAAAAATAATATAAATTATTATGTAATTTATTTGATATGCATGATTTTAACAGTCAATGGGTATTATAGCATTAAATTGAATATGGACTGGGCCCGAAATAAGCTATTGAGTTATTCATGATGCATACGAATTGAGTGCGAGTCGCTGATGAACTCGTTATGAAGCAATATCAAATAATGAAATATTAAAATCAATGCGACTCCGACAGGAAAATTCCGCCGTACCTCCGTACCTTCCTCTCTCCGCTTTCCCTTCACTTGACAACGAGGTGTTCATGTGAATAAATTGCAATTAACAATATTTTTATTTCAACAAACGAAACGCCTGTTGCCACGCCCCTCAGTCCCTTTGTCCAATGCCGGAAAGGATTCGCATGTAAAAAAAAGACTCACATTTAATTAAAGGCAAATTTAATGGGTAAATATTTCATGATGGTATATTTCATATTATGGTATATATGTACATATGTGTATATGTATGAAAAAAAATATGACGCTTAAATGTTAGTATAATTTTTATTTTAAAAACACAAAAAACTTTGCGTTGTGTGTGTTTGCCGTGTAAATAGCGCATGAAATGGGAAGGGAAGAAGTCGGAGTGGGGGACGTGGGCGTATATTAAATTTCTTGTTGATAGAGAAACAAAGAAAAAAAAAGTAGGAGAAATAGAGAAAAATAATAAAATACGAGGCGTGCACTAGAAAAACAAATGAAACAACATGAACAAAATAAATAAAGTGAAGAAATCAAAATTAATAGACTGCAAATATTTGTAGATTTTTACATGAACTATTAACTTTTAGGGCCTACAAATAAACCTTAAATTGGGGTAGAACAGCCTGAAATTCGAGATGTCATCGCAGGCAGCAAAAGAATAACGAATAAAGAATAAAACAAAGCAAAGAGCAGAAGAAACGTCGACCTAAGTAAATAGTCTGCTTTAGTGTTGACAAGTTTTAAGAAAACAAGAACTAAGAACAGATTCACAATTTTTTTTGACAATTATTAAGCCGAATTTTTTTTGTATAGAATAATATGAAAATTGATAAAGTTAAGGAGTTTTCTGAGTGCAAAATGAAAACATTTATTTGAATTTGGGTAAAAAGAAATGGAGAAAAACAAAACACACTTTTTTAAAAGTCTGATTTTTTCCTAATCCTGCAATTTCACTTAATAAATAGCCTGATTTGGCGGGAAAAGCTGAATTGGTAAGCCATGTAAGATAGGCAAATCAAACAAATTTTTTAAATAGTCTTACTTTTTGCTGCTCAGCTCTTTCCCGCAGTTAGTTTTAATAAATAGCCAGATTTGGAGGGGAAAAAACTTATTTGGTACAGTCTGCTCCGGTTGGATAAGACAGTGAGAGCGAGAAACAAAATGGCGACGGCAATGAACTGATGTTGAGCAAAATGAACAGTTAACAATAAAGGAAGAGAATGACTGGGTGAGGAAGAGGTAGAGAAATGGGAAGAGGAAGAGAAAGGGGAAGGAGGGATGAAGAATAAATTTGAATTTTGGTCACCTGGTTGACTAACTGACTGACTATCGGTTCGTCTGCTCAAAGGAAAATAACAAGACAAAGATGTCGACAAAGAGACCAAAAAAAAAAAAAAACAAAGAAAAACAGAGTGTCAAATTGGCTAGAGGACAATTTGGCAGCCAGCAAGAGGAGGACATGGTCAAGATTGGCGATTGCAGCTGCTCTCCAAAGCGAAAGGCATGACAACAGCAACGATAACAACAACAGCAGTCGAGCAAACCCGACTGGGAGAGACCCTGTACTTATACTGCGAAAAGTCATAGCGGGAAATATTAATTTAAGTTTCAATTTATTTGAATTATTTTGCATATTATAAAATAATATATAATAATTTATTGCAAACAATATTTAAATTGACCATTTTTACAGCAATCAAATAAGAAATCAGGGATTTTGGGATAAAATCAATCCAAAGCGGTGTGAGAAGTTCGTTATTTCTGAGATTTTATAAACCAAGCAACTATTTTAATTATTCGGGCTCTGTAAGAATTTATTTGTAGTGAAATCCAATGTTTAAGATTTTTCTTTTGGCTTTTTCAATGCCGAGAGGTTGCCATTTTTTAAATCGTAAGTACACACTTAAAAAAAGCATTCTAAAATCAAGAATTTTAAACTCAATTTTAAGATTGAATTTGTTTTCCTGCGTAGTTGAAAATGGTAGCTTTACTAAATTGGTTTTTTATTTTCCCTGCAACATATTTAATTGACAAAATTTTAAAATAACCTGTATCAATATTCTGACTGTCAAACTTAAGACAACCTTTGCAAAGTTTAAATACAGGGTCGACAAAACAGTTGAACATTGTTAAAATGCCAATTCGAGCGAAAATTGCAAAATACAAAACAAGACGAGGAAGAAATGAAGGTAAAGCTAAAAGAAAAAGAGGCTGACAAGGGTGTGAGGGAGAGGGGCAGTGTGAGTTAGAGCGAGATAAAGATATACACAAAGATAGCAAAGCAAATGATTTGCTTTGTTGTTTGTGCAAAAATGCAAATGAAATTGGACAACAGCCAAAGGAGGAAGAAAGTGCGAGACAGAGAGAGAGACAGAAAGAGAAAGCGTTAAAAAGAAAGAGAGACAGAGCGAATGAAATAGATAGAAAAGCTAACTGAAATCTGAAGTTGGTTGGATGCAATCAAATTGGTTTTGTTTGGAGACCCTCCAAGTGCTTCAAATGTGCTTTCGATGGCCATTGACCAACAGTCTGTTGGCATCCTTTTGCAAATAACTTGGCCAAGAAGTTTGTTGCCAAACTGCTCTCGCATTTCGGCCAGGTGTGAACAATTCCAGGTAGGACTTCACTCTCTCCTTTCCTTCCCTTATCCCTCCCTCTTCAATAAAAACAGAATTCATTTAAATATTTTGCTTGATTTTCATTTGGCTTTTGGTTTTATTAAATAATTGTGTGTGTTTTTTCTTTGCTCAATAAGTTAAATTTAATGTTACGATGTTTCAAGGTGTGATTCACAAATCTCTAATTAATCGATGCAACGATATTCCTGAAATATTACAGATTTCATTTATAAATTAATATATCATTTACTCCAAAGTTTAACATAGTTATTCAATATTTTTAAATATTATGCCATAAATGAATTCAAATAAATTTGTATTTAAACTTAGTTTAATTGAATTAAGTTGGAAAATTAAATTTTTTTTAATATATTTTATGGTTTTAATTTATGTCAACAATTTTGAAAGTCTATCAAGTTTTCTAACCAATATTTTTATATTTCAAACTAAAATTGAATGTATTTATTTTATGTGTATTTAATGGAGTTTTAAATAGTTGAACAACAATTTTAAATTAACTTTCGTAAATTTAATTTTGAATGCAACTGTGAAAAAAATATTTTTTATATGTGCTTTATGAATTTTTACTGAGTTGAAAAACAATTCGGAATTTACTTAAATAAATTTAAATTTTTTTTACAATATTTCATCAAAAATTTTCATGTTTAAGCGAAAATAAAGATGATTTCAGGAATACCTCGAATTGCCATTGAACAGTTGGAGATTTGTCGAACATGCCCCATTTTTATCGTTATCGTTATCGGTCTATCATGCGTATACTTAATTTATACTGCATTTTACTTCGGACACTGACACAAAACAACTAGATAAAAATACACTCATACTTACACACACACACACACATACACATACATACTCGCACATACATAGAACTACACATAGATTTAGTGACTGTACATTTGGCTAATCCTCTGCAGCTTCTTCTGCTTCATTTTCTTCGTCAACAACTTAAAATAATAACAGATTTTTAAACCTTTTTCCTCAATTTTGTTTAACTAAATTTTTCACAATTTGTATACATTTCTTTTTAAATATTTAATAAGTAAATTTGTTGCCTGTACAAATTGAAAATAAATTTACATTTTAAATTTAATTAATTAATGTGTAAAAATGAAAAAAAATTTAACTAAGCAAAATCTAGAATGGAGGATATATGTATTTTTTTAAATTTCTATTTACTTATTTATATACAAAACAAAAAGTGTGAAGGGTGTGAGGAGTTGAAACTATTTACAGTTGACCTTTGGCAATTTCTTAGGCCACCTCCAGGTCGGAGGATTCATCCGCATCCGAATAATGATTGGGATCGCTTTTGATGTGCAGCAATTGTGTTGCATAGTGTTGTTGTTGCTCCGCCGAACATTTGACAGATTGGCCAATGTTGTTATTGCTACTGTTGTTGTTGTTACTGTTGCTGTTGTTGTTGCTACTGTTGTTGTTGCTGTTGTTGCTGGTGGTGGTGGTGCTGCCACATTGCTCCTCCTGCAGCTTCCGCAGTCGCTCCTGCTCCTCGCGCTTCTGCTTCCGCCACTTGGCCCGACGATTCTTGAACCACACCTGGAATAATGCAAAATTGGAACAATGTTAGTGTTGTCAAAATTTAGTGTTATTTGAATATTATTATTAAAAGTGCAAAGATTAACATAAATTGACAAAAATTAAAAGACAACAAAATATTCAGGTGTGCTACAGAAATCACTAGTGAAAGCGAATTCAGAGAAAAGCTATTCCGCTTTGAAAATTTCTTCGTGTCAAAGAACTTCAACTGATTTAATTTTTTTAACACGTTGAACAACCTTTTCGAACTAGACTGCTAGGGTTGCCCCTTCTCAGATTAAACTTTTTAAGGGTTTGCTTAGCAACTTTTTTAAGTTTATCATTGCAGAATAAAGGGTTATTATTTTATTTCTTCTTTAATTAAGTTAATTTATTTTATTTATATAACAATTAATATTGAAAATCTTAAAAATATTTAAATTTAAAAAAAATAAAAGTTACTTGACAACTCCAAATTCTAAAATTCATTTTTTGTTGCAGAGGCGTTGGCAACTCTGCGTCTAAGTAAAATCTAAGACTAAAATTCTTTCTATTTCGTTATTTAAAAAAATAAATTCTGCAGAATTTGCATTAATAATAAATAAAAACAAAAATATGAATTTTCTTATGTATTTGTAAATGGTTTAAAATAGAAAGATTTCGATTTCAATTTTTAACTTCTTTGAATTGTATGACTTGCACTAACCTAAGCTACTTTATAGCTGAAAAGCCAGCACTGGTTCAACTTGGTTTAGTTGGCCGTCAAGGCAACCTTTGATATGGCTTCAAAAACACTTTCATCCGTTTTTCAAATTATACTTTGCAGGCAAAAAATAAAAACACGCTCAACTCCCCCTCCCGCCAACCCCTCCCCTCAATATTTGCCCCCCCCACACTTTACAGAGCTTCATCTTTGACTGGAAATATTTTAATATTTATAAAATTTGTTGTTCTCTGCTTGGCTCGCTGAATTTCTATGGCTGCGCCATTTGGTTTATCTGCTCCCATTTTCCGCCCATTTTCCCGCCACTTTTCCGTCCATTTTCCGTCTAATTAGCTAGCTTATTGTAACTGTAATTAATGAAGGAGTGTAAAAAAAACTTGCTTCTTGTTTTGTGTATTTACATTTTGGGCTTTTTAATTAGGCGGCTACGCCACGCCCACCCGCCAGCGTTGTCAGGGCCAACGCCCCCTTTTTTTGTGTTGCGCTACTTAGTTAATTAAAACAAAAGTATCAGTCAAGTGACTTAAGGGTTAATTTGCTTTGGCTAACACCGCGCAGAGGGAAGAGGATCAGAGCAAAAGGGAAGTTATTACCCTCTCTCTCTCTCTTTCTCTCTCTCTCTCTCTCTCTCTTGTGTGTGTGTGTGCACAGCATCTGCTTTGTCTCTTGTCATTTTGGCCAGTTGTTGTCTCTTTGGCAACGGGGTGGAGCCAAACTTGGCCCAATCCCAATGCCAATTGGCAGTTGCAATTGTATTTCAACCCCTCGCTGTTCGTTGTTTACTATATACACAGTACAAAAATCATTCCAAAGTTCCAAGTAAATATTTCTTGATTTCAACACGATATTTAAAAAGAATATAACTTTTAAATTAAGATTATAATATTATTTATTATTAAAATGAATTTATCGAATCTCGAGCATTAATATGTTTTCCGATTAAAAATCGTTCTTTTGAGCTTAAAGAATTTCTGATACAGTCTTATTTTCGATATATACTAAGTTTTGGTTCATTACAATCATTCAATTACAATATTCAAAGTTTAAAATCTTAAATTTTAATTAGAGTAAATCTTAATATTTAAATACAAATTGAAAGCAGAATAAATTTGGAGGCCAAATCATAATTAAAAAGCTATTCCGCTTTAAATTCTGTTTGAAAGTTGATTAAATCTTTGACTTGGCAAATTTACATGTTTAAAGTTTTGTCCATTTTCCCATAAGATTTTTTAGAAAAATTGAATGAGTTCAAGCAAGTCTTCATTCGTACTAAGTTTGTTATGAGAAATTGATTAATAGTTGAAACTAGAGATTTCACATCACAATCGAGTTGTATCGAAATTAAATTATTTGAACAAAAATAAAGTAAAATTCTTTTAAATTCCGAGCCTGATTTAATGACATTCCGATTTGGCCAAATTAAAAATGTTTAAACTGAAGTTTGTTTGATTTTCGAAATGGCAACTCTACAAGTTCAAATTTTTGGTACATTTCAGGTGGTACATGAAGGTGTCTTGATTGTTATTGTTGGCTAAATAAATACTCAAATTGCTATTGTTATTGTTGTTAGAGGTTAACAAATGGAAAATGCAACTGTTGTTGACCCATACAAAATTCGAAAACCCACAAAAAAGTTTAATTAGAAAAATTAGAAGCGCTGAAAAGTTTTGTTGGTTGTTGGCATTCTACACTTTGGTTGCCAAATTGTTATCATTGCCAGTGGAAAGTTTGCAACAATGCCACGCCCCCCTCTTTCAGTCTGCCCACTGACTGACAGAAAAAAAAAATAATAAAATGGGAAATGTTTATGCAGCAAATCGACTGAATTTGTTGAAATAACACAGAGCAAGAAAGCAGACAGCAGTTGTTGAGAGGAGCAAAAAGAGCAAATGACATGGATATAAGTATGAAGAGAGGGGGAATGGGGGAGGGGAGTGTGGGAAGAGGCAGTGTTGCCAATTTAGCTATTTTCCCGCTATATTTTTATGCTTAACGATGCCACACTTTAAATACTTTGTAGTATTTTTTAAATTTGAATGGCAAAAAAACATCGATAAGCCAAAAGAGCATTAATTTTTATTGTTTTTAACTATGAAATCAATTGAATCGAGTTGTATACTAACAATTTTAGATTCCCCAGAGTTTTAATTCCAATTTATTTTGTAATTTAAATATATATAAACACTTTTTTAACTTTAATGTCATATTTATAAATTAATTGTTCTGTCGGCTGCTTTTAGCCTGACAATAAATAAATAAATAAAATAGATAATTAAATAATAAATAAGATTTGATGCAGATTTCTTAATTTAATCTTCTGTTCATTAAAATTCGGTTTGAATGATATAAAAATTTCTTTAACCCATTAAGTACCTATGGAAAATTTTGAATATATGTAAAAGTCTATTTTTCAACTTTTTTCCTAAGGCAAAAAATATTTTGTTTCAATAAAATTTTCTGGCGGTTTCTAGCTTTTTTCAAAGGCTAGTTTAGCTTTTTTATGACTCGAAGAGTGTGCAGCACTGGAAAGAGGGGAGGGAGCGGGAAGCGGGGGAAATGCGTTAAACTTATAAGCAGGAACGTTGGACCAAAAAGATCTCCTTGAGCTCATTTCAGTTTCTACATATATAATTTGTGTAAATTTGTGCAGCTGTCCAGCTCCATTAAATCGGAGTGAGAGAGAGAGAGAGAGAGAGAGAGAGAGTGAGTGAGAGGGGGAAAAGCAGCTGTCTCAGAGAGCTACAAAATGCCGACGCCCTGGCAACCTTTGAATTCTCAGCCAGCAAAGGTTGCCAACCTGCTGTCATTGGAATTGGAGTGAGTTGGCAACGCGAACGTCACTTTGAAGTCAGTTTTGATGTGGGCATGGTCACGCCCACTTCCACTCGCACGCCTCGTTGCAACTGTCGCAATGCATTTAACGCTACAGGAAACTTCAAATTTTCATTTTAAATCTAATAAATTTTTGATTTCAAATAATTTAATTTGTGAAAATGCCTACAGTTATGTGTGTATGAGTGTGTGTGTGTGTATGTGTCTGTATTTATTTTCATAATTTCATAATTTTATAAGCTTAAGTTATTAAAACAACACACACACACATAGAAATCAGCTGATGGGTTTTTCAAAATGTTAAAATAGGAAAAACTTTGCCAACTAAATTGTGTGTCACATTTTGACATCCTATTTAATAAATTTAGATGATTGGAATGTACGAAACATATCAGAAGAGTTGTAAAATAATAATAAAATTTATTTACGCTGAATATCCCAATTGAGAAACTCCAATTACCTAATTTCTAATTTAAATTTTAGTTGTAGATGAAACCTGTTTAAATTTAATAAAACTTGATTGGTTTATTTTCTCTATATTTTTTCATAATAAATCTAAGATTATGTAAATTCTATCTAAGCTTGAGAAGTTTCGACTAAACTGAAGCGAGCTTCTATTACGAATTTTAAAGTACATATTTTCTTATTTGTGAGGTTTTCTGAACAAAAAAAAAACTTTTATGCAGCATAAGAGAGTTTTTCTATTACCCCATTTTATAGAGTATATTTAACATTTGCTATGTTGTCGGCTCATGAATGCAGCCAGCAGATTAATTATGTAAACATGCGAGTTATAAAATGCCTACGCAACAGTTTAAATTCCAAATAAATTAAAAAAAATCACGTAAAAAAATCGTTTTTAGCCGCTTTAGTTGGTTGATTGGCCGCCATCGACATGGCTTATTAAAATTTCATATTTTAATTAACTATTAGTCAGCATTGAACTCTAATCCGGGCTGAAGAACGCGCCGAAAGCGGAAGGGACGAATTCAGATGTGAGAGAGTGGAGTGGCAAAAAAGTTAATCCCGTAATTTCTACAGCCAACATGGTTTGGCTTTAACTCTATATGTATAAGCTCGAATATATTTACTCGTGTGTGTGTGTGTGTGTGGTCACGCGACCCTCTCCCCCTCTTCCCCTCTGCCCCCTCTAGTCGTTGCCACCCCGTTTCAAATCTGACTAAAACGCACAACATTTTCAATGGCCGCGAGCGCGTTTTTTGCGCTGCCAAAAATCGCAGTGAAATTTTGGGAAAAATTAAATAAACACAAGTGGAAAAAAATCTAGTGGGTATAGGCTACAGTAGAGCGAGAATGGCGCTGCATATACCCTGTACTTAAACTGTATACGAATCCTTAGGTTTCTGAATTTAAGAACATTTTGTGTTAAAATAGTTTTTTTTTTTTTTGTTTATTAGACAACTTTAAGAGAAAAGTATTGACATTTTAAAATAAGGATGGTTTTGCTATTTTTAAAAAGTTCTGGATGCAGAACTTTCATTAGATGAAATTACGATTTTTGTCGAAAAGTTTTGAATTTATGCTAGCATGTTTTCGAAGACAAGCTTCCAAGGTGTTAGTTTACTTAACTTTAAAAGCTATAGAACTGCGTTTGTAATTTGGTTTTTATTTTATTTTCTGTTATTATTTTTTTAAAACAGACTTTATCTGCTTAGGGTAAGAGAAACCCACATACAAAGTTTGGTTCGTCTAGCTCTTCAAGTCTCTGGAATCTAGGTGACGGCAAAGCCGTGGATATTTTAAAACAGACTGCTTAGAGAAACCCGCATACAAAGTTTGGTGTGCCCAGATCTTCAAGTCTCTGGAATCTAGGTGTTTATACCAGCGGTGGGCACGAAATCTGAATTCGTTAGAAGCCGCTGGCTCCCGGAGCCATTGCGTGCCCACCGCTGCTTTATACAGATGTCTCAGTCGACTGTAGCTTTTGACAAACTTTATACACTTTACTTTTAACTTTTAAAGTACAGGGTCTTACAAAAAACGAAGCAAGAGGGCGTGGGGAGGATCAGTTACGTGTAAGGCGTGTAAGGCGTGTGTTCAACCCAATGGATATCAATGAAACTGCCCTCGCATGCAAATTGAGGCAATGTTGCAACTTGGACCACCTCAAAAAAAAATGGCTTGCAAACACAACAAAATGGCCGCCGCTGGAAGCGAAAAACTTGGCATGCATTGGCTGACGGATGGAGGGATAGAGAGGGAAGACGAGCGGGTAGAGAGGGGAGTGTGAAGCGGATTGAAGCAGTTGCAGCTAGCAAATATTGCCACAGATTTTTCGGGCAAAAGCGCATAAATCGCTGATACGTCGAAATCCGCAACAGTTGCAGGGACTCAAGGAGGGATTGCGGGGGGCAGAGAGCGGTAAGGGGAGGGAGAGACACAGAGACGAGTGAGAGAGAGAGAGAGAGAGAGAGAGAGAGACGCATTTGGAAACGTGCATGAAATCCATTGAACAAACAGACCGACGGCAGAGTTGATTTTTAATTAACTACAAAAGCGCTTTATGGCCGTTTACTTTTTTGGGCCAGACAACGATTGACCCTCTCGGGAAGTGGGAGTGGGAGTGAGAGGGGGAGAGGGAGAGGCTGACCATGTTATTGTTATTGTTTGATATTTGGCGTCGAGAAATGCTGAACAGTGTTGCCACCCCCCAAATATCCCAGCCAGGATTAACAAATTCAGTGCGGCATGAAATGTTACCAGAAATATGTGTATGGATATTCTACACTCAAAAAACAAATGCCCTGTAAATCTTCAAATTATCTTTGATGATAACTTGCCTAGAGAAATATTTGCTAAATATTTAATTGAAATAAGTTTTAAAACTAAAGAAATCAATTAAGTTTAATTCAAAATAATAATACAAAAATAATAAAATAATTTTATTTAAAAAATCAAAAATAATCGTTTAAATTCAATTTTAAAATAAACGTTGTAAAATAACTCTGATTTCTGTTTTTTTTCGATGAAAATTAAAACAAGAGTTTTGATTTTTAAAATAAAAGTTACAAATGAGTGTTACTCTGTAACTTTTATTTTAAAAATCCAAAAATAAAAGTAAAAGTCATACTATTGGTATTTTTATGATTTATAGTATATTTTTGGTGGCATATTTCCTTCACATTGATTTTTTTAATTGAAATTAGCATTCATAACTCTTATTTGCAGTTTCTGTTTTTATTTAAATATAGTAACTTTTTAATTTGATGTGTTTTTCAGTTTGTGTTATTGTTCTCATTTTAATTTGGGCAATAAAGGGTTTTTTAGTTAGATCAAATGAAAATATATGAATTATGGAATTTCGAAACTTAATAATTTTTATTTGTTTTTATCAGTGTATATGTGTGATTGTTGTGTGTGTGTGTGTGTGTGTAGTTGGCTATGATAACTTTGCGCTTCGTTAATCGCCGCAGCTGTGCGTCTAATTTTCATGTTTTTTTCTGTTTGCAAAATTGTTGCCAAAAATCCAAAAACAAAAGCTCAAAAATCAAAAATCAAGCTCAAAATTTGTGTGTCCCCAAAATGCAGTTGATTGGTAAAGTGTGTAAAAATACATGTGTGTGTATGTGACACTCTCTCTCTCTCTCACTCAAACTCTTGCTCTCTCTTTGTGTGTGTGTGTGTGTGTGCGTGTGTTTGGACGGTAGGTGGAGCCTTGGGCAACACAAAATGGCGGCTGCCTTTGCACTCGTTGCTCTAATTAGTGAAAATTGGCAACGCAAGTCGGTTGGAAAGTTTGTCGCCAGCACACATACAAACACACAGAGAGGCACACACTAGCACACACACACACACACACACACACATGCACAGAAAAACAGTCGCCAGTCTACAGAGCACTATGGGATATTTTACCGAAAAAGTGTCATTTATTCATTTTTCACATGTACGCAAATGTATGAATTTTAATGCTGAGATATAATAAACAGTTCAAACTCTTATTATGTTACATGACAGAAATGTTAACATAAGATAACAGCTGTTAAGTCAGTCCAACGACCGCGTGCTTTTATTAACTGCAAAATTAAAGTGAATTTTCAAATTAAAACACAAGATAAAGAATCGTCTTATAATTTCAAACTTGAAATGGATGTCAACTGTTCAGGTTTGTGTTAATGCTTGTATATTGTTGATTTTCTACGTGTCTGACTAATTAAAATGTGTTTTTAGCAAGTGGTGTCAATGTCAAATTTTGGAAAGTAAGTAAGTAAGTTGAACTTTGCAAAGAGTTTAACAAAATTGTTATCAATTGTTAAGTGTGAGTCCTTGTCCATTGATTATTTCTTTATTAAGAATTGTTTATCTCGAGGTCGACATTTGACTACTTTTTTGGCAATTAAATTTTTTATCACGTCCCCTCAAAATTTTTGTTTTTTGGAATTGTTTTTGGGGTTAGAAAAAAGAAAATATTTTTGGTGGTTTTTATATAAAATAAGTTTTTTTTTGGGAAAGGGGGGGAAAATATGTTTTTTTTTTTTATGTAATTTTTAATAAAGGGGGAGGGAATAACAGTCATGTAACTGACACTTTTTCGGTAAAATACCCCATAGTGCAGAGTGAGGAAATTTTGCTGGCGCTTTTTCGTGTTTCGTGTTGTTGGATTAAAATCGCGCAGCCGTGAAAATTGCTCGTTACGCATTTGCTTGAATGTAAACTGTAAACTGTAGTTGGTTGACAGCAGCAGCAGACAGGTAAAAATGCTTTAACTGGTTTCCTGCACACTAATTAAAGTCAGAATCTCACACGACAAGCCAGAGACTCAATCAATGAATGACTCAACAATTATCTTTTTAATAGGAATGACAGAGAGCGCATAAAATAAGAGCAGAATTAACAACAAGTCAATGCAGTTGCAGCCAGTGTTGCCAACGGCGCTACACAAAAAAAAGACAGAAAACGGACAGATTTTTTAAGGGACCGAAAATCTAGACAAACAATGGAATTTTTTTTAAAATTTCAAAGTTGTATTTGATAAATTCTATGAGCGTCTTAGAACAATGAAAAAAGGATGAATAAAGGATAAAGTAAAATAAATTAAAAAAAAGTTAATTTCCGGATAAGGGACGCTTTAAAACTTTTCTGGAATTCGCAATTTCAAAACAGATAGATCTGTCCGCAAAAAGGACAAATTGGCAACACTGGTTGCAGAATAAGCATGCATATCTTAAGTGGTTCGTAAGAGCGGGAAAGTGGGTGGAAGAGAGAGAGAGAGAGAGAGAGCGTGGATCGTCAAGTGAAGAGAGAGGCGCTCATTTTACATTGTCCAATTTATAATCAATCAAAGTAAATAAACTGACATTGTTGAATTCGTAATTTCAAAAATTGAAACTCATTATTTTAGTGTGAACCATAAGAGTAGATTAAGTTGAGTGGAGTGCATTTCAAGCATGACGTCAATGCGCTCTGAATTCTCAAAAAAAGTTGGCGACATTTTAATGCTTCATATTTCTTTCCAATTAAATTAATTTAACTGAAGTAAAAATGTAATTAAATGTACATATGTATACAACACAATTTGAAATGATTAATTGCGTGTGGATAACGTTAAACCAATGAACACATTCTCTTTTCTGCTGCTTCTCGCTCAATTTTACGCACACAATGATGCTCAAGTGTTAATTTGAGTGCGGTCCATGATTGCTGTCTAATTTGGCGTGCTCTTAAGAATGAAGCAAAGAATAAGAGAAAAATTAACAATAGCCACTTGCTTGCATGTGTGAGTGAGTGGGAGAGAGAGTGAGAGATTAAAAACGCTGCGCTCTTCGATTTAGCACTCTCTCGAAGTTGGCGACGTTTTGTTTATTTGTTCTCAATTGTTATTACTTAACCCATTAAAGACTACCTATAGATCGGCTGCTACGATTTTGACGAAATTTTGAAATGTGTGCCAACAAGACCGTAGAAGTTGAAAGAAACAAAAAAATGTTTATCTTCAAATTTTATTTTTCCGATTTCCATACATTATTCAGCTTTTTTCGTCAACATTTTCCATGAAAGAAAAAACAAACCTGTGAAAAACTACAGGTATACCAAGGATAACTAAACTGTTAAATTTTCTTATTTCTCTTTACTATGAAATAAATTCTGCCTCGATATCTCTCACCTGCCCCGTGCTAGAATTTTTAAAGTGTCAACACTTTTTTGGGTATTTACATACCCATTAGCCTAAATTGGGTTAAAGCGAGTTAATTCATATACAGGCCTGTTCCGGTTTTCACTTTCGGTAAGATTTTGCGGAAGTGAATTTCTTTAACCTGCTCTTATATCATTTCGGCGAAGTTCTACGGATTTATTTCACTTTGAGCTGATGAGTTTAAGTCCGATAAAGTGAAAAACGAGCAGTTCTAAATAATTAGCCTAAATGCAAAGTGAATAAATGCATTTCACTAAACGCTATAAAGTATGAAGTGAAACCCGGAACAGGCCTGATAAAGAATGATGTCAACAGTGACGTGTTTAATTTATGTATAAATATTTTCAAATTAAAAATCCACAAAATTTTCCAGTTTTTTGCGGCATTTATATTAAAGTAAACATAATGTTTTTTTTTTAAGCTATCTCTTAAGATTCTGGCAATGGCTAATGCTGCCAAAATGTCAGATCAGGTCAAATTGTAAATCCATCAAAATCTCCCCGCCATCTTCCTTGGCAATAACGAAATGTAAAAAAATTTAAATATTTTCTCTTAAAAAAAAGAAAAAGAAAACATTTTAGCGCCGATTAATCGTTGGACATTTCTTAACTGGGGGCGACCTTTTAAGAGCTTAGTGTTGTGCACCTGTCTTCCCTTCCCCTTTGGAGTATTATCACCCTCACCGAGTTGAAGCTTAGCGCTTTTTTGTGTAAATTTATGCAGCTTCGAGGCCAATTTTCGCATCCGCAGACACACACACAATATTTGTCTATGGTTATACGCTTCGACAGCCAAAACTGTAAAGCAAACATCAAGTCCTGCTGAATTCCTGCCTGAATTCCTGCTGCCTGGGGGGCACAAACGCACTTTACGCCCCGCTCACACAAGTCCCGCGAGAATTGAGAGAGCGACCCTTAAACGATGTCGACAAACACACACACACACACACATATACAAGGCGTAAAATTGCGAAACGAAATATGTGCTCAAGTGTTTGAATAATGGAAAATTATGAAAAATTATAACAACAACAGCAAAAGCGGCAGGAAATCAGCCACAGACTCAGCACTGAACAGGGGAGTAGTTGAGGAGAAGCAACAAAAGGAGGAAGGGGGTTTGAAGAGGGGCACAGTGGAGTGGTCGTGTGAGATTTGTGGCAATGTTGAGTGGTTGTTGATGGCTGTGTGGTGCAGGGGGTGGTGCTGAAGGGGTGTTGGGTGGTTCAGTGGGTGGTTTTGCTGTCCGCAGGCTAGTTTTGTACTCGTTTTCATTTTCATTTTCATTGTTGTTTTCGGCTGCGTTTTTCCGAAATTAACGAAAATCTGCTGATTCCAGCTCATTGCCATTTTAATTTCATTTGGCTCAAACACTAAACAAACAGCTGAAAAGGCACTGAACAGGGAAGGAGTAAAAGCAGAGAGTTGTTTATTGTTGCTACTGAGAATGTAATAATACTTGACAATAAAAATAATAATAATGATAATAACAGTGTGATTGTGATTGCCTAATTGCTGCACCGCAGGTGGCCCAGATCCCAGAAGCTACTCAATTGTGCAACTTCAAAGCGGCAACACAGATTCCTTTTATGGCCAAGACCCTTTTATTGTTGTTGTCCTGATCCTGAGCTGATCACAATGCAAAGAATGAGTGTGCACATTCTTTGGAACCCTTTTGAGTGCGGCCAAGACAAAAAATCAACAACAATATTTGAGAATAGATAGAGAGACAGACTGACAGACAGAGAGAGAGGGAGAGAGGGAGTGAGAGAGTTGAGAAGCTGAAATGATTACTAATTTCACTGGCGACGAGGTTTAAAATAAATATTTGCGCTGCGCTTGAAGAGTTTATTGACTTGGCTACGAAACTGGGATGCTGAGATGTTGATGTTGATGTTACTGTTGAGGATGATAAAGATGATGACGAAGATCGGGAATCCGAATCCCAATCCGAAATCGAAATCACCTCAATCACTTGAGCTGCGGGATTAGGCGTATTTGAGTTTGCACGCATCGACAAAGCAGAAGAACCCAAGACTTGATCTGTGTGGTCAACTCTCTTTTGGCAGCTACTGTTTTACCCCAGTCAGAAGCACAAACAGAAGAAAACGACAAAGCAGAAGCAGAGAAGAGACTAAGAGACAGACACTCGAGTGTCTAAATAAAAATAATAATTGTAAATGATGAAGTCAAAATAAGCAGATCATTTAAATGGTGATGGGAACTCGTTGCGCATACGCAGCGTACAACTCAATGTGATGGTTGTTATACCTCTTACTCTAATAGTGAAAGGGTATATTTTGTGTACCCGAATTTTTCTGTTTAAGAGACACGTATTTTATTTTGACTATAAGAGTTAGATCAACTAAATTGGACACAAATTTGTTACAAACTTATAATTTGTAAGATAGAAAGTTTTTTTTTAGACTCAAAAATTCCTTTTATCAGTATAATTAATTTCACTTAACTTCAAGAAGATCATTTAAATTTAATTGTGTGTTTTAATAGAGCAACGGGTATAATGTAGTCGGGCAACCAACTGTACATTTTCTTTTGTCATTAACAATTATTTTACTTATTCGCATACAAATCGGTCAAATAAAATGCCAGTTATGGCTTTTTTAAGTTGAGTAACGGGTGTGATATAGTCGGATAATTGACTTAAACACGTTTTGTTGTTGCTGCTGCTGTCGCTGTTGTCTTAGGCAAGATTTTCAATAATTATTGCCACTTATGGCATTGCCATCCAGCGAACAGAGAGTAAAGTTGCCGGACGCGGACGCGGACGCGGACATGGGCGGAGTGGGCTCAAGTGGGCAACACTTGGCATGCAAATATGCTAAACAGTAGCTGCTCATGGATTGGATTGGGAATGGAGTGGAGAATGGAGTGGAGACGGAGAAGGAGACACAAAGAGTGAGAGGCAAGTTGATTATGCTGCTTAAGTCAATGACGACGATGACTGCGCACAAGATTTGATTTGGTTTTTGGTCTGCAATGTGGTTTTTTCTCTTGTTGTCGGAGACAAGTTTCAAGTCTCTTGCTTGTATGTTAATTAAGCGTCTTTCCACTGCACAGAAAAAAAACTCAAAAAACTTTGAGTTATTATGTGCACAGAATATTATGGTTAAATTAACACAAGAGGCGGATAAAATGGCAATCAATCAGCATTAAAATAGTCAAAAAAGCCAAAAACTTTTTTTTACAGAAACAATTTTTAAAAAGTCAATTAATAAAAATATTTACTAAAAATAAATATACAGGTGTGCTACAGAAATCACAAGTGAAAGCGAATTTAGAGAAAAGCAATTTCGCACCGAAAATTTCTCAGTGCCTCAGAAGTTCGAGTGATTTATTTTTTTCTAGCACTTTGAACAACCTTTTCGAACTAGACTGTCAGGGCCCTTCTGAGATTAAATTTCCTATAGGTTTTTATTTTATTTATTTTTTAATTAATTAGGGGTGCCACAGAAATCGTTTTTGCTTGAATTTGACATTAATTTCATACAAATTTATGTCAAATTCAAGCTGAAGAGATTTCTGTAGCACATCTGAATATAGTTCAATTTATTTATATTATAATTGATATTGTATAGCTTAAACAAATTTAAAAGTTATTAAAGTAACTTGACTACTTTAAATTCTAAAATTCGGACAAAAAAGTGGATTGAGCGATGATTTCGATTCCAGCAGAAATTCAAGTGGAAGAGATTTCTGTGACACACCTAATTTTTAGTATATTATGTATTTTGTACTTGGCTTAAGAAATTCCGGAAATGCCAAACTCCTGACACTATTGCGGATTAATTTTCTTTTTAAAACTCATGTTTTGTTTTCGCTGTGTAGTTTTTCCAAAAATTCAAATATTCAAAAATTTCAATTATCTCAATTTGTAATTGAATTTCCCATTGCTGGCCAAAATGTTCTAATCCGCTTAGAACGCCTCGCGGTTAAATTTGTCGCCTGTGTTGGTTTGGCAGTAAAGGCGTTAACTTGTCCCGCGGCTTGTTTCCGTCTCCCTCTACCTTTCACTCTCTCTCTCTCTCTCTGTCACATCAAGATGATTATCAAGAGTTTAATACTAAATTATCGTGAGTTGTCTTAAGCTCGTGTGCAAACATCAACTGCTTTAAATTGAAGCCCTCAAACTTGTGCACACGCAAATGTCAACAAATGTCGCACTTGACGTGTTTCGTGGCAGAAGGGGTAGTTGTGGAGAGGAGGAAGGGGTGGCAGGAAGGGGTTGGGAGCTGGTGATGGTCTCTATTTCAAGATTAAACATTGACCGGCAGCATATTGTCACGGCGACAACAACAAACAAGCGCTAATAATCCTTATCAAACGACGCTTTAAGCTCAAGCTGGCAACCAACCCCAACCCCAACCTCAATCCCTGCCTAAAAAACCACCCCCAACCACCCTGCAGTACCACCTTGAGCTTGTTAATCAACAACAACAAAAGGCGTCGCTATCAGCGCCATCAATAAATTGCTTACAAATTAAATTGTCAACTTTTCTGTCGCGTTTGTCGTTTGTTTGTTTGTTTGTTGTTTGTCGTCCGTTTTCGGGTTTCCGTCGAGACACTAATGGATTCTGAATTGCTCAGCTCAACCACCGAAGAACACCACAACCTCATGCAGTCGTACACTGAGCAAAATGTACTTTCTGTATTCAAGAAAATTAGTTTATAATTCAGTTGTCTTATATTGAAACATTTCTTTTTTATAAAAATCAGAATTTACACTTAAACAAAAAAATAAGTATTTTTATTCAATATTTCAACTGTCAAATATTGAGAAAGCTGTTGTTTTAAACCCATTTTCTGCCGTTGTTCGACTAGTCGAATAGAAAAATTTTTTATTTCTAGAGCGATTTTTTTATATAAACCAATGTATTCAATTCCAAATGAAAAATTAAGAAAATTAGAAAATCCAAAAATTTTCACTCATTTAAAAAAAATGTTTATTTAAATTTAATTTTACAAAATTTTTAAGTTTTAAAAAATGTGAATTTTAATTCAATTTTTAACCTCAATTAGCCTAGGAAAGTGGTTTTTAATGAAAAAAAACTATACATTTTGTATCGCGGCATAAAATGGGTTAAGACATATATTATTGCAATTTAAATTTAAATCAACTGTTATAAGTTTTTAAACAAAATTTTTCAGATTTTTCTGAGTGTAGAAATGTCCGTGCAGATTTGTAGCTGATTTGCCTAATGTGATCCAGAACAGAGACGCACTCTCAGTCCCAGTTTGAATCTGTTTCTCGGACAGGGGATGGTTGTAAGCACACCCCAGGGTAGGCTTTGCTTAACTTGGTCGAGTCGAGTCGATGAGGTTGAGGTTGAGGCTGAGGCTGAGGAGGTGGAGGAGAGTTGGGAAGACAGGCACAGCTTGTGTTTACATTGGCAATGATACGGCATAACCTCGAACTTGAGGGCCCATTACTCAAATTAAGTGAATCATGGCATTGTTTCGGAAGGAAGACCGACAAATGCTAAACGCTGACAACTAAATAAACATTCAGAAATTCACAGAGGGAGAACAGAGCAAGAGAGATAGAGAGAGAGAGAGATACTAAGAGATTGCGATGCTGATGATAAGAGAAGGACAGCATTCAATTGGCTTCGCTCGCGGCATTAAAACGAGCGTGAAATAATCGAATCGAATGGCATCGAGGTTGCGAATCAAGGAAAGTGCTACTAATTGTGGTTAACACACAGGGACTTATACTTTATAACCAACTTGGAGTGGAAATGAAGAGGAATTCCTAGTGAAACGAGGCAAATCTGGGAGATGAGATTTATTCACTATCTCCACATTCTTAGATTGTAAGTCAAGAAAATTCACCGATAAGTTCTCAAATTTTGAGAAAACTTAAAGAAAAATTTCCGAAAATGTGTAGATTATATTTTCTATATTTAAGGTAAAAACTGTCTTATTTTGGTCTATTTTTTCTCACTTGGGGTTCGAGTAAATTGATTTTAAGGAGTTGAAAATTCAATAAAAAAATGTATAGAAAAGCAATGTACAAATAAATTTTTAAGATTGCGGATTTCCCATCAAATATTGAAAAATATGAAGAAATATTGTCTTTCAATTAAAGGAAAATTTTTGGAAATAAACATATTCTTAGAATTAATGTTGAAAATTTAATAGAAATCGAAATTGCAATACGAGGAAATTGATCTTGAATCGGAGAAAATTCGACACAAGTTAATAAAAGACAGGTTTCTGTGATCTTTTGGTCCAAAAAATAGATTTAATTCTGACTATTTTTAAGGATAGAGATGAATATTATGTTTAAAGGACATTGTGGCCTTTGGTTCTGTGAAGTTTTAAAAGTCGTGGTCCTAACAAGAGTATTGACACAAAGTTGGTTAGGAACGGATCATAAAAATCCAAGATATACATTTTCAAAAAGAAATACATTTTTCAACTCAAAAAGCGCGGACCAGGAATTCATTTTAGAACTGTTGTTGCATCTTAGAATTGAGCATAGATTATGAAAATGGGTAACCATTTTCTTATTTTTTCGGGCCCATAAAGATCGATGCGCTCTAATCAAAATATTTGGGATAAGATTCTCTTTCTCTGTCCACTTTGGAGCAGCAAAGGGATGTAAGCAACTTACCTCCACGCGTTCCTCCTTGAGATCGACCTTGAGGGCGAGCTGTTCCCTGAGCACCACATCCGGGTAGTGTGTCTTGTCGAAGGTCGCCTCCAGTTGCTCCAGCTGCTCCTCGGTGAAGATGGTGCGATGACGACGCTTCCGTTTGGGCGGCGGACCGTGTCCCAAATGCCCCAGACCCAGATGATGCTGGGCATGATGGGCCAGATGGGAGTGCGGATGGGCGTGCGGATGATGCGGATGATGGTGGCCATGGGAGGAGAGTCCAGCGGCGGCCACAGCGGCGGCGGCGCCGTGTCCACTGACGTGCGCCTGCATCTGGGCGGCGGCGACGTGGGCAACGGCAGCGGCGTGCATGTAGTTCGGATAGAAGTTCGGGTAGGCAACTGTGGGCGAGCAGAGTCCGCTTTGAAATTCATATTCGACTTGGAAAAACATTCAACAAGCAAGTCCATAAAAATGCGCATAACAAAGCTGCAAAAACCCGCGCCATATTGTTGCTTACATTCTGACATACATTCCGTTTCCGTTTCCGGCCTCCTACCAAACTGACGAAAAAAAAACCTAGATGATTTCATATTCATCCATCGACGGTACCTTTGAATTTCGAATGCGGTTGAGGCTGCAAAAGATTTTGCATAAAAATGTGGCCGAAATCCACGCTCGAATCAACATAAGACCCAGTCGAACCACCCTCCTACCTCCTCTTCCCTGCCCTTCCTTCTTCCTGTTCTTTTTCCTCCCCCCCCCCACTGGCATCGATTCACAATGCAAATCCTCTCAC
Organism: Drosophila quinaria; assembly: GCA_035047525.1. NCBI lineage: Eukaryota > Metazoa > Arthropoda > Insecta > Diptera > Drosophilidae > Drosophila > Drosophila quinaria. The sequence continues at coordinate 391,043 of JAWNPO010000007.1, forward strand.
CGCTAAAAGTGGAATGGAACGGAATGCGAAATCATCTTTCACGGATCAATGACTAATTACGAATAATGCCATTCAAGGAAATAAAGACTAGATGGTTAGATGGTTAGATGGATTGCTGAATTGAGATTTAAAAGACTGGGCGAATTCGCTAAGGATTCTTTCCTTAAGGTGTTTGGGAGCAAAACTCACTGACTGGAAGGTGAATAACTACACTCAGAAAAAAACATATATCTTTTTGGCGCTTTGTTTTGTAAAATTTTGTATACTTTCTTAGACTCAGTTGCAGAATTTAAAAAAAAAATAAGAAATTTCATTCATAATTTTTAATACAAAAAAGATTACATTTTCTAAATTCAACAAACTATTCCAACCAACAATATGTAATATGAAAATTAGTTTTGAAATAAAAAAAAAATTATTTTTATTTAATTGTTAATTAAGACATATGACTTTACGTTTGAGTGGAGTGCAGTATTTTTTTTCGAGTGTAGACAGAGTAACAGAAATGGAAGCAGGAGCAAGGTCTTTTCTGGGTTTCTGGGTTTTCTATATTTTAGAAATGTTTTTTTCTAGAATAACTCACTTAAAATTCAAAACAAAAAGTATTGCTAATAATTAAAATGATTTGAACTATCAAGTCGAGTTTAAAAGGCGCGCAAATTCATATACCAAAAAAAAAGAAGAAATTATAAAACAAGTTTAAACGAAAAAATTTGGATTGTTTAGATTTTTTCGACTCATAAGTCTTGTTTGCGATCACTGATATTTTGTTATTAGTTTTGTATTTTATCTAAAATTGTCATTTTTATTTTAATTTTTGATTTTTATTTTCATATGTCTAATTTTGAATTTTTATTTGTGATATTCATAATCGAATTTGCATAGCACTGAGTAATCGCAAATAAAATAAATTATTTAAATGAATTACATATATTTTTGCAAAGAGACCAAACCGGTATTTCAAAACCGAAACATACAAAAACCGGTTAACCGTTACGAAACCTTTATTCAAGGATTTTGCGTAACCGATAACCGAAAACCGATGATAGTTATCAAGAGACGGTTATTTATAACAGGCGTATACTACAATTCTAAAATGAGGCTTCAACTTATTTCGAGTGCCAGTATGGCAGGGGAAGGGGGCGCAACTCACCTAGGAAGTCGGAGGGTGAGGCAGCAAATCCGCTGGCCGCCGCCGCCGCCAGGTGGCCCAAGTGCAGGCCGGGATGCTGCAGCATGGCGGGAACCCGTTGCGGGCGAATCGGACTGGCGGCGGCGCTGGAACTCGAATTGGAGTTGGGCGAGGCTGGCGATTCAGTGCTGCGTTTCATGTGGATGCTGTTGTTGTTGTTGTTGTTGATGTGGATGCTGTTGTTGTTGTGGATGCTATTGCAATTGGGAGTGTTGCTGTTGCCGTTGCCGTTGTTGGCGACGGCAGCACGTGATCCCAGTATGCTGTCAATGGTGAAGAGCGAGGCGGCTGCTGCCGACGCCGCTGTTGCTGCACCGCTCGCACTCGCACGCGTTGGTCGCTCCTCATCCAAAATGGTGACACCCGATTGGGAGCCATCATCCGATGAGGGAGTCTGAGATTGCGGCTTTTGTTGTTGTTGCTGTTGTTGCTGTTGTTGTTGCTGTTGTTGCAGCACTGACTGTAAACGTTGTCCAAGATAACCGCATTGCTGTGAGTTTAACAGCATGGCGGTGGTCAGCTGATAGGCAGCCGAGGGGGGCGACCGTCGATTGTTGGGGGGCGGTTGTTGTTGTTGTTGTTGCTGCTGTTGCTGCTGCTGCTGCTGCTCGCCAAGATCGCTGGCACAGCGCTTGAGCAACTGCGTCTCGACCATGTTGAGTTGCGTGGAGTGTAGAGGCGGCGTGGGCGTGGCCGGCGGCGAGCCGGGCGAGGGGCTGGGCGTGCTCACCACGGTGATCTTGAATTTGTTGGACTTGTCGCCGCTAGCCGCCAGCTGCGACGGCGTGCTCCACAGTGAGGACAGAATGTTGATGGATTTAATTGAAACACAAGTGATAAGAGGGTGATAACGTGTTCACGACACACGCGCGACGAGCGTAATTTTAGCGCTAACTGTATAAATCTCAACTGCAACGATAACTGTCAATTGTAACTGTAAACGCTTCTGCACCGTTCGAGCTGCGAAACTGTTGTGAATGCCAGCGACGCTGGCAGCAACAGTCGCAGTAGCGACAGCGACGCACACACGACAGTCGCTCTCACACTTGTACTCTTAAGCACGCGCTCTCTTTGCGCACACACACGCCAACAGCCAATCAGCGTGCAGCTAGCACACAACGCAGTCACGCCTCTGCCCACGCTCTCTCAGCAGGCAAACTGGTTTGCGCTCTCGCTCTCTCAACTGCTATTTGATGGTGGTGGTGGTGATGGTGCTGGTGCTGGCTGCCTTGGTGAACGCCCTCTGGCGGCTGCTGCCGTTGAGTGCGACATCTTCATTTACCGTTATGGTAAAGATGGCGCAGAAACTTTATCTCTCTGCTGCTGAGACGTCAACGTGGGCGTCTCTCTCTCTCTCACACACTCTCTGTCACTCTCTTTAGCTGCTGTTGTTTTTTTTTTTATTTCATTTCCATACTGACAGTTATTTATACAGATAAAGTCATCACTGACAGCCCCCGCGGCCATGAGAGAGACAGCACTATGCCAAACATAGTGCTGCCTGCTTGCACGCATACAAATTGTTGCCGTGCTGATGCTCGTAATGTGGAAATTATGTGTTGGAGTTCGCGCTGCTGGGATTCGGATTGTGACCATGGAGTGAGAATTGGATAGAGCGAAAAGGGGGAAGGGAAGTGAGAGGAAAAGGTAGAGGACGAGGAAGGGGAAGGGGAAGAGAAGTCGCCGACTGCGCTGCGCTGCGCGTCGTCGTATCTTAAGAAGATAATGACTAAATTAATGCTTTTATGTTTTTGGCAACACATAAACATCATTATGCGCTCAATCCTCGCCCGGCGCACGCTCTTCTCTTCACATCCTTCGTTTCCTCCTTCCTTCCTTCATTCCGTCCATCCGTAAAGGAGTAGCTGGCTGATGGAGGCTCCTTATATACTGCCTGAAAGAGGGTATAAATGGATAGAAGCTGCGTATGTATGTATATATATAGGCTGCCTGTGAAAGTGTTGGACAATCTCTGAAGTCAGCTTCAATTCCCGATTACTTGGTGGCAGAAAAATTAAAGATACCAAAAAGAAAAGTCGAGAATTAAAAGTATGTATGAATATTGAGTCTATGTCATTTTAAAATATATTTATTATTTTTTATAATATTTAAAATAGAATAAAAACTAAAAATTTATATAACATATGTAATTTTTTGAAATTGCAATCTGAGTCAATAAATAATTTAAAAGCTGAGGAAATATACAAAAAATACATACAGTAAGTCTAGTAATAAAATGAAAATTTAAAACAAAAATAATTAACATATTTATTTAGTTATTAATAAGACTTATAAAGTTCTTTTCTTAAGTTGATTAATTGTACTGCAACTCATTTAGCTTGAGTAAGAGAGAAATTCGAGTTATAGAAGTTCGAGTTATGGATGTACAACTGTATAACATCCACGGATCAGTCGACATAAAGATTTAATTTAAATTACTTAAGTAAAAATAAAGATAACAGTATTCAAAAATTTTAAATTTAAAATTTTACCAAAGTTGACGCTATATAAAGTTGTTCGTGATAAGCAAATTAAATAATAAGTTGGGAATCTTAATAAAGAAATAGTAAAAATTAATTAATAATAATTATTAATTACTGAAAATTTAAATTAAAAATAAATAGGTGCAAGATACTTTAAAAAAACCTAAGAATGTAAAAGTCATGGATAGAAAAGTCTGAGTAAACATATTTATATATTAAATAAATAAATAATGTATTACAAAATTCAAATTTACTTAAATTTTTAAATTTTTTTTTTATATACTTTCTTTAAGAACCAAAAGCAATTTTGATAAAACAAGTAATAAATAAAAACTAAGAAATGCTTTTTTTTTTTTAAATTGAATTTAAAATAATTTAAAGATTTAATTTAGAGAGAAAAACTTAACTTGACATGCATGTATTTGTGTGTGTGTGTGTGCATTGTGTGCATGTGAAAATATTTTAATCTAAAGTTTCCACATCAAACATGCCCAAGTGCAAATCCCAAGAATTTCCCCCGGGGTCTTCAAAATTTCCAGAGTCAAATGCAGCAAAAACTAAGCTACGACTAATGATAAATGCAATACACTCCATAGCAACTACACACACACACACACATACACACACACACTCACAACTACAGTCTGTATGTATACAACTGATTATGAGGGGACACCGCGCTGTCCCTGTAAAAGGATGAAAGGATCTGGGGCGACATGTGAAACATGAACACTGAACAATGTGAAACTACATTGTCGAATGTTGCCAATGCTTTTAGAAATTATTGAATAATTAAGCAAGTCGAAAGCAACAAAAGCGACAACAACAACAACAACAACGACTCCATTGGAGCATTAATAGTCAGCACTGGCTTGCGGAAGTGAGAAAGGGAGAGAAGCATGTGGACACCATTTGTTATTTGTTTTAGCTCTGAACTTCTTATATGAAACAGTGCCAGAATCCAGAACAGGCAACATCCGTCGGGAATTGGGACACAAACACACACACACACATGGAATACACTTGCAGAAAAAAACATGCATGCAATTTATTAAGTTATTTAATTTTTGAATTTATTAATTATTCTTTTAATGTCAGATTAAAATAAAACAATTCGAATTATATATGTAAATTTAAATTTAAGCTGAAGCAATCAAATTCGAAAGTGAAATAAAAATGTGACATGTTACTAAGTAAAATATTTCAACATATTTTAAATAAATAACTATAAGTAAGTATAAAATTTCAACATATTTTAAGTTAAATAGTAAACCTTAATCTAATAATTATTCCTAGTATATATAAAACTCCAGCATATTTTAAGAAAATAAGTATTATGAAATAAATAACAATTATTAATTAAGTAAATATTAGTAAGTCAAAATTTCAAATATTTTTGCAACATAATATAATAATAAACATAATAAAATATAAACATATTGTGATTATATAAATTAAAATTTTATTTAAATATTTCAAAGGTAATATTAAATACAATTCAATACAAATCGCATGAATATCGTCATACTCTGTGTTTTTTCTCCGAGTGTATTACATTGCTGGCGATTAAGCTCAAAAGTTGCACTTTATCCATTTCTCTAGTTGCATTTTTTGTTTGTTTTTTGTTTCCATGATTTTTCACGATTTTTTTTCCCGCTTTTTTTCTTTTTTTTACGAAACTCTTGATTCGCTTTTTGTTTTAGTTCGTAGATTGAATTTTAAATAACAAATTAAATTAACTCGTCTAAGTATTGTGCGAAAGTTGATTCGGTATTTGTTTTTTTTTTCCTTTTTTTTTATTGGCAACGTTTCAACTGCCAAATGTTCGATGATGGTCGGGAAAAAGTTCAATTGGCAAAGGACTGTGTAAACACTGTGGAATAAAAGGTTTTTCTACTTTTCCAATCCGAATCTGAAGATGTGTGTGGGGCAAAAAGAAACAAACTGCTTTGCTTCCTTTGCCTCCTTTGGACTCCTCCTCATCTTCAATCATCATGATTCTTTTTCCCATTTTTATTTCTATTTCTTTTTCGATTCTGATTCTGATTTCTATTTCGATTTCGATTTGTTTCCTTTCCACTCGCAATAATGGCGCCGTCGGCAATTTGTCAGTTGCTTTTCTCTCGTTTCAGTGCGAAATTAGAAAAGTTTCTTTTTCTGATTGCTTGCTCAGAGCTTGAAGATGAGGGGAAGGAGTGTTGTGCGTGTGTGTGTGTGTCTGTGTGTGTGGGCTTTGGCTATTTGTCTTGTTAAAAATTTAAGCGAATTTCGAGTGACAGCCAAAAGCGTTAAAATCGCCAATCGAAAATTATAATCAAAATCATGTGAATTAAGAAGTGAGGTCGCTACAGTCGAGCTCAATGACACTTGACTCTTTGTTTTTTTAATTTTAGATGTTCATAATTTTGTCACGGCTCAAGCGATTTCCTTGCGAAATGTTAGTTTTAACATTTTATACTACAAAATTTATAGCCTTTAATTTTATTCTGGAAATTTAAGCAATTTGGAAAATTAAATTTTTTTATCCAATACTCTGTCTTTTTCATACTTACTTTTTTCAGAGCTTTCTTATTCCATAATCCGAATCGATTTCCATGAACCAAAATTTTATTCCTTTGTAGAGTTACATATTTTTCAAACACAGTCCTTTTTTTTAGATTTGACATTTTTAAAATACTTAAAACATCCATAGCTTTGTTAAGACTTAACCGATTAAAAATGTGATTTTTTTCTATAGTTGTCCGAATTTTCCTTAGTTACCTCTTGGCACTTTTTTAAAATCTTCAATCGTGTCATATCTTCGTCAAAACTTTACTGCAGGGACTGTGAATAATAATTATATGTTTTTTTATTTCAAGCAAAAAAAAAAATAAAACTCATTCATAATCATTATTTTTGAGTTTGATTTTTTTGATAATATTTTATATAATTAAAAAAAGAAGAAAAAAAAAAAAGGAGAATAAGAAAAAAAAAAAAAAAAATAATAATGATTGTGGTGTAAGTTTTATAAAATTACTCAAAAATAATGGTTATCATTAAGGGAAATCTAAAAAATTAAAAAATAATCATTAAAATGTAATTTATCAAATAAAACTTATAATGATTACGATTACAGAATATCCTGTCAAAATATCAATTTTTCTCAATATTTGGCGTCCTATTTGATTCTGTTTCAAAATTTGATTAAACTGGAAAATATGACTTTTTTGCATCGTTTTTTGATGTTAAAGATGATGATGATGATGATGATAGCGATGCCTTCTGTTGCTGACATTGATATGTTAATGAAATGTGGCTAATCCGCAACCGGTAACCGGTAAACGGAGCAACCCCCGAGCATCCACCCGTTTCGACCGGTTTTTGGTTTGTTGGGAATCGTCAATTAAATGCGTAATCCAAATATCGACTCTATGGTCGCAGTTGATATTTGTGACATGGCGGAAGCCTCGAATAATATTGCAATGGCAGTCAGGACATGAGGACAGTCTGGACAGACGGGATATCAAGGGATCAGGATCAGGGCATCAAGGGATCAGACCAAGGATCAGTTTAATCTTGCGATATGCGTAAGCGTGCAAATTGCCATTGATTACGCATGCGCCACTGATGAACCTCATAATGAGCATGATCATGATCACGATCATCATGATGATTCGCCTAAAGTGTGAAAAAGACAGCAACAAGGGATCAAACGATAAGGCGTGCGAGCAAGCGAGAGCGAAACAGCAACAAAAGGTGCAATAAAACCGAAAAATGAAAACTGGATTCGGGATGAGAATTTGAGAAATTGGAATTGAGAACAGAAAACATACGAGAAAGGCGGATGAATGAAGCGGGGCGTGATCAAACCAAAATGGTGGCCAACAATTAACAGCAACAAAAGAGGCAGAGAGAGAGAGCGAGGCAGAGACAGAGAGTCGGAGTGAGAGAGGAGATTTGTAAGTGAGAGCGAAAACAGCTGCCTTTGATTTCAGTTTGAGAACAAACAAGGAGCACACTTTAAATTTGCCCAGAGGCTAAAATGCTTATCGACGATTTTTGGATAGTTCGATTAACGCGAACTCTGAATAGGACAGATTTTATTATTTATGCACATTATCAGGATAATATATGTACATTTTTTCTGGTCTCGATATACCGAAAACTGATTTGAGGGGAAACGATAAGTTTATTTTTGCATATCAAAAATGTTTTGGAACGCATAATTAGTTTAATTTTTAAATTTATATTAAATTAAATTTAAACTGTTATTTTTAGTTAAAGTTCCAAGTAACCAATTGGGATATAATAAATACATTGAAATTGATCATTTCCTAATAAATCTCAGAAAAACATGTTCTTTTTTGTTTTTAAAATATTGTCATATTTTTTCATAACTTTTCTACAAGTGTAACTATTAAATTCTAATCTCCATTTTCTGCCGTGCCTTTTTAATAATTAGCAATTATGAAAGTAATTGTTTAGACTTTCGCAGTCGCTGTCATAACTTTAGATTTGTTTATTTGATGCGTAGTTAAAAATTTAAATTATGTGCCCTTTGGGGGCGGTAAATATTTGTTCCGCAAAAATGGAAGGGTATGAAAACGGGTATAAATTTTTGGCAAGCCAAAGATGTAAATAAATCATAAGGGAAATTCAACTGTGAATTACTTCAACTCAATTAATTAGTCGACTTTTAGGATGGGAGATGCTTTTGTATGTGTGTGTGTGTGTGTGTGTGTGTTTCAAATTCCATTCAATTTGTATTTATTTTAACTCTTTCTTGACAAATCGCACAATCAGAGAAGGCAGCATTTGTGGTTGTTGTTTAAATTGTTGCGAGTGTTGCACCTTTGACAAAGGCAGCCGCAGTTAAACACAGTTTCTGCTTTTCCATGTTCTTTTTCTTCTCTTTTTTTTTGGGGCGCAAATTGGCAAACAAACAAACAACGAAACGACAAAACAGACAAACAGTCGAAAGGATTGCTACAGATGGCCAAAGAGAAAGCAGCGCAAAAAGGGAAGGCAGCTCCTCCAAGACTTCAGTCTTCTGTGCGCCAGCTCTGCCAGTTTAGCTATTAACTAGCTGGACTTTTAGCTAGAAATCTGGTTATATAGAAAAATGACTTAACTAGTTTTTGTTTGCATTGTCTTGTTTAAAATGGAAAATAATTTGTAGCGGAACATTTTTGATATTTGAGAAAACGGTCTTTTTAATCGGAATACTTAAGAAATTCAAAACATTCCCTGTTGAACATAGATTAGAAGAACCACCAATTTTTTTTAATAAAGTATTGGAATATTTAATAGAAGAAAATATTGAGCGATTAAGATTTTGTTGAGGAAAATAAAATGAAATAGAATATGTAATAGAGAATGATAAAAATAATAGGTCTTTAGCAAAGTACAAAAATATTAATTAAGAATTCGACACATATAACTAAAGATTTTGTCAATGATTTATGTATTTATTTATTGTCAGGCTAACAATTAATTTAAAATTAAATTTCAATATTAAAAAATATTTAAATATTTAAATTATAAAATAAATTCAAGTAAAATGCTCTAGGGTATCTGGGATAGGATAGGGGAAAACCACGTAAAATTAAGAATTGTTTCATTTTTTAATTTTATTTTTCATTCTTTAATCTGTAACTACGCATTATTAATTCGATACAAAAGCTTTTTTTAAGTTTTTAGCTATTTCTGGCAACATTATTTTGATTACTTTAGTTTCGGGCAACACTGCTATACTACATTTTATTAACCTTAAATCTGTATTCTTATAATTTTTTTTTACATTTCAAAAAGATTTTAGCTTTTGCGGCTGCATTACATATTTTAACCCCTGAAATTCGGGCAACACTGCTATAATATTATATTTACTAACCTTTGAACTACTTTTGTTTATTATAAGATTTTATAAAAATCGAATAACTCTTTTTTTGTATCACTTTTAAATTTATATTAGCTGTTTATAGCTAGTTTTTTTTATTGTCAACACTGCTATAATATTATATTTACTAACCTTTGAACTACTTTTGTTTATTATAAGATTTTATAAAAATCGAATAACTCTTTTTGGTATCACTTTTAAATTTTTTTTAGCTATTTTCAGCTAGTTTTTTTAATTGTCAACACTGCTCAGCGCTGCGTGTGGTTTGTGTTTGTTTTTACAATTGTCGGAGCTGAGTTCTTTAGGACCCTCTCTCTGTCCCTCCAACTCTCTCGCTCTCTCTCTTACCCTCTCTCTCACCTATTCTCGATTCGTGGGGTTTTCTTGTTATCCCGTGTTCTGTTTTGCCCATAAAAAACAATGCCAACACAATGGGCAACCCCTGAGTCGACTGCCTGCCATTTTTACTATAGCTCTCTATTATTAGAATGATCGTTTTCTGGCCGCTTTTCAATTGACCGTACAAATCGCAACAAGGCTCAGCCGGGATAAGCTCCCTTGTACCGCAACATATCCATATCCATATAGCCATCAAAAAAGGCTCCCTCCTCGCCCTGCATCAAAACTCACTCTGCTCTTTTCTTCACACGCCTCTTTCTCTCTCAGCAATCTCTTGTTCTCTCGTTCTCGTTCTCTTTCCCTCTCGGTCTCTTTTTTTTTTACGATGATCGCTGATGCGCATTTGATTGCTCTAGCCTTGCATTTGTATACCCGTTACTAGGAGAGTTGAAGGGTATATTCACACTATGAGAGAGAAGAGCTAGATCTACCAGTTTTAGCATCTTTTTTAAATTAATGCTAATGATACTTTTAATTTAATTGAATTTAATATAATATAATTTTTAATTTTTAAACACGAATTCGCAATTCTTTAACTTCCAATAAATTCAATAAATATCATATAGAACTCTATAAGAGCTAGAGACTCTAATATTAGTGGACAGCAGCGTATTATCACCACGGACAGAAGAGTGTATTAAAATTTATTTACGCTTTACAAATAAAAAAAAAATATAAACATAAAACTCACAGCCTTTGAGATATATCAAACAGCCTTAAATCATAGTCAATCAGATCTATTATTCGCATGAAGATCGGTTAAATATGGGAAGTTGTGGTTGTTTTAGCTTTAAGACAAATTAAATTTAAAAGTATTTGTTTCTTTTAAAGACAAAAAATAATATTTAAATTGAGTAACGGGTATCTTTTAGTCGGGCATTCAATTTGTTAATATTTTTGTTCTTTTCCTTATCCTTGTTGCTGGCGATCCTGGACAAAGCGTGCCTAAGTCCTTGGAAAATCGCTTCTTTCTTCTCTGTGGTGTTTTTTTTTGTTTTTCTATTATTGCGCATTTTTTATTTTTTCTCAATTTCCTGCAACTAATTGCGAGAAAAATCGTTAATACCTGGCAGCGATTCTTTAATCTTTAAGCGGTAGCTGGAGCTGGAGCTGGACATGGACATGGTCCTGGCCACTTCAGTTGCAGCTTGAGCAGCTTCTGCTTCCTCTTCTGCTCTCCTCCTCTCTCACTCCTGCATAAAATTGAAGGGTGTGAAGTGTGTGGAATGTGGAATCGCGGCCACTTGAAAATCTCGTTATCCTGTCAACGCCAGAAGAGTTGAAGTCACTGCTCGGCAGGAAAAACTGATAGTCATCAGCGCACAGTGGGCTGAACAGCTCGATTTGTTTATATTAATTTAAATATTCGACTCTAGAATAGGTTTCTTTTTTAATCCACTCGATTAAAGCTCCTTTTTTTACAAATATTATTACATACAAAGGAAAAACAAAGTTATAGCTATGGCAGACTCTCAAATCACCATTATCCAAAGAAACAGATGGAATAACGAAGTCTTCGACTTACTCTCAAAAAAAAACTTATCACTGTATCGCGCTGAAAATTAACATGTCTGCCTAAATATGAATGGACTAGAAGGCAAGTAGTATGGAATTCTTTTTTTTAAGTTTTTTTTTTTACTAAGTTGATTGCCACTCGATTTTTGATTGTATTTATGCGACTGGATTTATTCCAAAATTACGATTCTCATTAGAAGATTGATCTCCATAGAGAATAAAAACATCAAAAGAATTTGACATTGGAAAAATGTTTCTCATTTTTGCACATCATTTTATAAAAATAAATATTGAAAATAGATTTAATAACAATGAAAAAATTACGTAATTAAAATTTTCTAGTGTGTAATTTGTTTCGTATGCTTATTTTTTAATTCTTAAAATGAAAACAAAAACAAATTTCTATTAAAGCTTTTCTATTTATAAATATTATTTTATATTATTTACACAATGATGGTAGTATAAAATCACTATTATCCAAAGAAAAAGTTAGCATAATAATTTGCCACTCGATTTTGTTTGAGTTGCAGAAAGTACGAGTCATAGAAGTTCGAGTTATAGAATTTAGACTGTATTTATTCCAAAACTATGACTCTCTTTGATAAGATTAATCTACATACGTATAGAATAAACACAATAAGAATTTGGTATTGTAAGATATTCAGGAACTCTGATATTTCTGTTATTTTATAAAGTGACTTAATTTAATAAATAAAAATAAATTGATTCAAAATAATTAAAAAATAAAATCTTAAAGATATAAAATGTAAAAAAAATAGAACTTCAGTACTCTTAAAGATACTAATTAGAATAGTTTAGTCTGCTTCTTTCCCACTGTGCAGCGGCGTTAAAGGGCTGGAAAGGGAATGGCGGGGGGTGGAAAGGGTGAGGAAGGGGGGGGGGGGTGGCATCTGGAATCTGGGAGCGTCATCAAGTGCTTCTTGTCGAGCGATTGGCAGCTGGTGCCGTATCGCTTACAACACTCAAAAAGAGGAGCGAGGAGATGAAAACGACAAATCAAAATGAAAATGAAAATGAATGAAAAGAGCAAAAACAGAAGTCCGCCTACAACAACAACAACAACAACAACAACCACCACCAAAAAGCGGGCAACAGGCAGCGAAAGATTCAGAAGTCCTTTTGTCCTTTTGTTTGGCGATGCGATGAGCAACTGCTCTACCCCTTCCCCTTCCCCTCTCCTTGCCCTTTGTGCTTTAACCACGCGTCGTCGTCCTAAGCCAGAAAAGACCCTGAGAGAGAGAGAGAGAGAGAAAGAGAGAGAGAGGGAAAGAGGCACTCAAAACGCCTCGACGGGACTCAATTGTTTTGAGATCAATTTGCAACTTAATTGAAATCCATTTAAAGTAATGAGAGTTACTAACTTGCCCACAACCCAGTGACCCCTGACCCTAGATAATAACCCTATAACCCTAACCACTCTACCCTTTTATTTTGCATTTCCATTTCGATTCCTAGTCCGGCCTAGTCTAAGGCTGATCCTTAGCTTAAGAATTATAATCCCACAGACTATTCATATACTAAATATATGCATATATATTTTTATCTACCTGCTGTTCATCCTTCTCCTCCTCCTCCTTATCCTCAATCCAGATCAATTTGCAACCTGAGCAAAGCCAAATTGTCATTTTGCCAGTTTGGCACTCGCGGGTATCAAATTTTAATCATATGTATGTATGTATATTATCCGACTGGAAAAACAAAATGTGCAAAATGCAAAAACGAAAAGTTTGAAACGACACGCCAACTATTCGATACGCTTGTTCATTTAAAAAAGATTGTTTTTAATCATAAAGTAAAATTAATTTATACTAAAATCAAAGAAAAAACAATATGTGAGATTATAACTTTATGATACTACTTTTATAGAAGAAAAACATGAATAAAATATGAAAAACAATTTATAAAAAAAAAGTATTGTTTTTTGACCAAGAGATAAACTTATTTTGATATGATATAACAAAAAAAGGCGAATTATTTTGAATGGCAAAACAATTTTCAAACAATATTAAATTTTTTTGAAATGTTTGCTTGCTTGCAGTTTATATGAATTGAACCCATTTCAGGCTAATGGGTATTTAAATACCCCAAAAAGTGTTGACACTTAAAAAATTCTAGCACGGGGAATGTGAGAGATATCGGGGAAAAATTTATTTCATAGTAAAGAGAAATAACAAATATATAAGTGTAAAAATTGAACAGCTTATTTATCCTCGGTATACCTGTAGTTTTTTACAGGTGAATATCTAGGTTTTTTTTCATAGAAAATGTTGACGAAAAAAGCTGAAAAATGTGTAGAAATCGGAAAAATAAAATTTGAAAATAAATTTTTTTTATTTTCTTTCAACTTCTATGGTCTTCTAGGCACACGTTTCAAAATTTCCTCAAAATCGTACCAGCCGATCTATAGGCAGCCATTAATGGGTTGAATTAAAGCTGCAAGGGTAAAATAAAAATATTAATATTAATAAAAATGTAATTTATGATTGAAAATTTAAAAAAAAAAGTTGTTTAAGTTGTTTGCAACTATGAAACAGTTGTTATCTAATTAGCTAAAATATCAATTGAACACCAAAGTTTTCCATATTTGAGATTACATATACTACTTAAGGTAAAATAATTCGTTTTCGCTGCATTTTAAAAAATAAAAGTTTATTTAGAAATAACATATTTTAAATACTACACAAAATGAAAAGATCCTTTTGAAAGTGTATACAATAATATATTAAAAATATATACTTGGCAATTTTTGGCAAAAAAAATAAATGAAAATGTGAGGCGAGTTGGGAGTCCATTAAAAGGGAATAAGTGCGTGCAAATCCTGACCGCAGGATATTTTTCATATTATCAGCGCATATTACTTTATCGAAAAATGAAAAAAGCTCTTCAGCACTCTCCCCCCAATCCTCCCCCCTGTGTGGAGTGCTCAGAGAGTGAAGAAGAAGAGGAGGGGGAAGAAGAAGAGGAAAATGAAGTGGGAGCTAAAGGCGGATTGAGGATTGAGAATTGCTTTTTACTGCCAACTACATACATATATGTATACATCGTATCTATATCCATGTCCACGCGCCTTTTCACAAACACAAACACACCCAATAAAATAGTGCAAGGGCGAGCGAGAGGGAGAGAGAGAGAGAGAGAGACGCATACATATAAGTTGATCCCTTGCAAATCTCTAAATTGTTTTATGACCATATTGGAAAAGTAGGTGTAAACCTAATTTTCCTTTATGTGGTTCAGGCATCGAAGCTTGCCAACTGCAAAAGGACACACACTGTACTGTGAATACTGGGCTAGTAGGACACTAAACTGCGGTCTCATTTGTCCCAGTTGTTGTTCCGGCTCGGACAGGACAGGCCAGGACTCTTCGGACTCGAACTCGGACAGGACACTCAAATAAATCGCTCGCTTCCGCCTTTTGTTGTGGACCTCATTTAAATCATACCGCTGGCCAATTTGCATTCGCACCACAAGCCAATTGATCCGCCCTAATCTCTGCTCTCTGCTTTTAGCCAGGTCCTTTCAACTCCTTTGCGATTCATAAGTACTAGGGCATTTGAATTTGGGAAGTGAAAACAATAAATATACAACAATCTATGCTCAGGCCTCATTGGCTTCACAGACTCGGCAAATTGAAGTCAGACAGGCCAAAAAAAAGGGGTTCTTAACTTGGCCAAGAAAATTATGATTTCATTATTCTAATACCATTCACTTACAGACTTTTTTTAAATTAACTCATTGAAAATTTGTAAATTCAACATTCAATAACATTTAAAAATCACTTCTTCCCATTATAAGATTACAAATTTTAATTTTAATTGAACAACTGCAAATGTTTTTTAAATATTATTCGCTGTAACGGCTCCATGTGGCGCCATCTTTGGTTCAGTGCAGGCTTCGTTAAGCTAACTATTTCAGACTTAGTGGCAACGTTGTTCGGTAATCTACTTTGCGAAACAGAAATACGCCACCTATGGTTTGTTCAATTAAATTGTAGACGGTTCATTCTTGCAATTCGTTTGGCCAAAATTGGGTATCATCTTTTAATTTAAGAAAACCAAATAATTTGTAAATTCATTCATTTTTTAAAAATCCCACCAAACTCTAGGAAAAAGTCATGCTTTAAAAATTGTATAGCTTCAAATTTAGAGAAAAACCAAAATGGTTCCGTTTTCAAAAAAGAGTTAAATCTGACGGACTATCGACCTAATTCTGTGTGTACAAAACGGCCACGTGTGAAAACTATCGGTGGCTCCTTCTGGTAACCAAGGTTGCCATACAATTTCTTTGATAATATTAATTTCTCTTTAAAATAAAAACATATTCTTTTTGAAGTACAAATTCAATAAACCAAGAAAATTATAAAATTTCTAAAATAATAAAGTTGACCTTTCCCTTGGTGAAGAAATTGAGAAATTAGTAAGAAATTCTAAAAAAAAAAACAAAATTAAAAAATCTATGAAAATATAACAAACCTTCTGTGAAAGTTTCAAAGTTCTAGCTGTAAATTTTAAACAAAAACAATATTGCTTTTTTTTTCAACTTTTTCAAAAGTGTTAAAATTGGTCAAAAATGATATCGTTGCCAAGATTGCCACCTTGTTTTATTTTTTTGCCACTGCAATCAGCTGATTAATGCATTTATTTATTATTTGTGTGTGTGTGTGTGATAACCAAACATATTCCAATGCAGTAATAACAAACCAACATCAAATCATTCAAAAAGCACGAAACAACTCTTAATTAGCAGTAATTGTTGATCAACAAAGAAGCTATGGAAATGGGCAGACAGAAGAAGCGGCGCAAGCAGCGAAAGCGCAAGCATCAGCGACGACGCCAGCAGAGGGCGCTGCTGAATGCAGTGGCGGCAGCAGCAGCAGCAGGAGGCGTGGCAGGGGAAAGGGCAGATGCAGGGGCGGCGAGAGATGCAGCCCAACAGAAGAAGAAGATGTCAACAGAGATCTGGAACAGCACATACAACAGTTTGTTGCAGTGGCATCAACAGCAGGTGCTTCGCATTTGTCAAGTGCGAGAAGATGAGGAAGAGGAGGCTGAGGAGGAGGAGGAGGATATGGAGAGGGAGCAAGAGGAAGAAGAGGAGCCGTTTGAAGTGGATCCAGACTATTTGAGCTTCTTGGAGGTGACCATCAAACATCAAGAGGAGCTCAAGCAGGCGCGGGCAGCAGCTGCCACCGCTGAGGCCTGAATGACCACGTCAACAGGTTCCACAGCAATAGGTTCCATATCAACAGGATCCACAACATCACACAGCTGAGGCTTTAGAGCAACATGTTCCACATCAACAGGATACACAGTAATACGATCCACAACAATAGGTTCCATAACAACAGGTTCCACATGAATAGGTTCCATATCAACAGGATCCACAACATCACACAGTTGAGGCCTTAGAGCAACAGGTTCCACATCAACAGTATACACAGTAATACGATCCGCAACAATATGCTCTTCAGATCAATATGCTCCTTATCGTCAGGTTCCACATTATCAGGTTCCACATCCCACCGAATTCTTAGATTAAGTTTAACAATAAGAAAGCTACGAATTGTTTAGACTTTTGTATCTAGAAATTTAGTTTTTAAAATAAAATAAATTATAAAATAACAATATTTTTGGATTTTTTGCTCAACAATAATATTAAAATTAATAAATTTATCAATACTTAAGAATTCCTCTTAGTGATTTTTGAATAAAATTTGATATTTGTATCGAATTTTAACATTCATAAAGATAATGTTATTCGGGTTTGATTTTTCTAAAGTCGTAACAAACTCAACTAAATGGCGCCTTAAGCAGACGACGCGTGGGCGTTGCGTGTGCCCCAAAACGTAACTGTAAACTGTGGCAGGGATTGCAGGAGGTGGCAGTGAAATGGTGTGTGAGCGAGAGGGAGAGAGAGAGAGAGAGAGGAGCTGCACCAGGTTGCCGTTCCCAGAACTTTCCAGGCTAATGAAGCTGTGAGGAGACGCACATTAAACCGACCATGACAAATGCGGGCTCATTTGTTATAAACACATTTCTCGGCCCAAAGAAAGCTTCAAACAACTATGTAAGAACGCTACAGTCGAGATGATCGACGCAAAGATGCCCAGTAGTCAACAAAAAACAAAATATGCAAAAAATAAAACTTAAAAACCAAAAAAGCGTTGAAATGGACAGGGATTAAAACCGAAACAAATATCGGTCTCAGTTACGGTTTCTGTAAAATAACAATTAAAAATAAACCTTTTTTTTAATTTTTATTATAAAAACTGGAAATAAAAATTTATTTTTGGATGTATGAAAAACTGAAATTAACCCTTATAAATGAGACGGTTACTAAACGCTTTTTTCGGTTTACAAAGTTTCGCTTTTAGGTCCCGGTCGAATGAAAAATTTTTCTTTTTTCGGTTACGGTTTTCAATTTCAATCGGTTTTTATGGGTTCAAGGTTACGGTTTCGGTTAGACTTTTAATCTCTCAAAATAAGGAATCATAAATTGGGAAATTCAACTTAGAAATATATTCAGAGTACCAACAAATTAGGAAAAACAAATTTAAAAGAAAATTAGGAAAAGCCAAGCTCAAAAATCGCGTCTTTTTGAAAAATATATTTTTGATTTTGACTTTTCCAAATTTTTATCTTTCAAATTTATTTTTTGTTTTAATTTTTATTGCTCAAAAACTTTATTCCAAATTTGTATTTCCATATAAAATGTTTCCCAATTTTCTTTTCATTTTGATGATTTCCTAATTTCGGTATTGAATATTTTTGGATATTTTTTTTTGGGACATTTTCACACACTTATAAGCTTAGGTATAGTTGGCTCACTGGGCTAATTAGGACGGGAGCACGACTTGAACTCGTAGTTGGACCTGGAAATGGACTTGAAGTTGGACTTAAACTGGGATGGGATGGGATTTCATCAGGCGCAATGTATAACAGTGCAAATTTATAAGGTATCCCAAACATATGTAGTATGTATGTGGGCGTGGCAGGGCATTAGTCGCCTTTTGTGCTGAATTTCGACAGAAAAACCTAATTAAGTTGTGCCCCAAAAGTAAAGTGTGGCAACAATGAAAACTTAATGGACTCGTTTTTGGTTGGTTGTTAATGTTTTTTGTATTTTTGGGAGCTGCACTTGAAACTAACACCAACTTCCTCTTGACATTTTTGCCGCAGGTGTTGCAAACCAGCAGCGACCTTTCTACAGTTTGTGGATGCCACATAAATCATTGAGAGTAGAGCAACTGGACGCGATTTAAATTGAGATTGAACTCGTGCCAAAATAAAAAGTTACAATAGATTTTCAGAAAGTCGACGATCATTCGACCGATCTTTCTCTCTATTCGTCTCTAAATTCCTCTATGTATTTTGTCTAAAATTGAAGAAATAAAAATAAATAAAAAATAAAAGAGAATGGTAAATGGAAAATGGATTTTAATTTATTTATTGCATTTTTACTTTATTCAATTTTTTAACTCATATTTTCTTATTGTTATTGAAATTAAATACATTATTTTAGAAGTCAGAATAAACAAAACTTCATTTTTTAACTTTTGTTTTTTTTTTTTTTTTTTATTTTTACATTCATATTTATTTATGTCTCTAAATTTAATTTCATTTTAAAGTCTCTGTTTTTGTAAAAATATTCAGAATTCTTAAGAGGTCTCTCTCTCCCATTTTCTCTCTCTCTCTCTCTCTCTCTCCACTCTTCTTCGGTAATGAGCTTAAAATGGCCGCTGCCTTGGCTCCAAAGTGACGGCAAATTTGCCACGACAGCTGTGTGTGAAGCGAAGGCCTCTAATTAAATGGGTGTTGCTGCTGAATGTTGCTAATAACCAACAGGGCAACAGCAGCAGCAATAACAACAACAACAACAGCAGCAACAACAGCCAACGATGTGGAAAACAAACAAGACAAACCCAAAGGGCTGTTGCTTCATTTGTTGCTGTTGTTGCCAGCTGTTGCTGTCTCTTTCTCAAGTTGCGACGCCATGTTGCTGGCGCACTTGTTGCTGGCGCACTTGTTGCTGGATTTTAGCATGCGATACGACAACAACACCCCCAATTGCAAAAATATATCTTGCTGCGATCTCTGCGATGTGGATATTATGCATATTTTATGACTAACGAGCAGCAGCAACAGCAGCAACAACAACGACAACTGTTGCTGCTGGAGGCCAACCAGGCCTAGAGAGACAGAGACAGAGAGAGAGAGAGAGAGAGGGAGCTAGACTTGTAGTGGCAGACAAATTGTTGCCTACAAATCAATTAAATTGCTAATGCGCCGCGACAACAAACAAAACGGCAACAGCAACAACAGTAGCAACAATAACGACACCAACAACAGTAGCAGCAACAACAACAGTGCCAGTAAATTGTGCATTAGACTCACAATTTAATGGAGCTACATTCCAGCGCCATTGTTGTTGCTGCTGTTGTTGTTGCTGTTGTTGTTTTGCAATGCCGCCAAAGCGACCACAAGAAATGCATAAACATATTGCAGATTGTTGCATTTTTTTCTTTCTTTTCTTATTTATCTATTTTTTTTTGGTTTCAGAAATAATAAGGGAATAACCCCAACACCCACCCACCCCCTCCTAGCCCGCAGCATGAAATAAATGGACACAGGCACCACAAAAACAAATAACAACGACAATAAAAAGACAAGGGCACCACCGACTGGTGCCCAATGGAGGAAGCTAAAGAAAACAAACGGATCAGTCGAGAGCACTCGACGGCAATATACCCTGGGCCTAGTCCCCGGAACGCCGAAGATTTGATTTGCAATTCTCATACTTATCTTTAAATATCGACATATCGTTTTTGTGGCATTTACATACTTATACTTATGTATAATATGATTAATGATTTGAACTAATTTTAAAAATAAAAATAAAAAAATGAAAATTCGAACCTCAATCTCCCGTTTCGCTTGCCGAGTATATCGACTCGGCTGTTGATGCTAATCAAGAATATATATATTTTATGGAGTCGGAGATGCTTTCTTCTGCCTGTTACATCCTTTGAACAAACTTAATATACCCCCAGGGTATAAAAAAAAATACACTGCGGGCGGCTTTTGCTTTGGGCATAAATAAAGCGCTTGACAATAATTGCAAATAAATTTTGAAAAAATAGAGCACTAGATAAAGAAAATAAAAAGAAAAAAAAGCGAGGAAGAGAGAAGCAAAGATTTGTGTTGGGATTTAAATAATAACTTTGAATTTTAAAATTACTTTTTGCTTCGAATAATGGATAACAATTTTCACAATTTATACCCATTAAAACCTATTAACTTATTATAGTTTATTAAAGATTTGTTCTGAAAGTTGCGTTAAACCATTTTATCTTCTCACAGCCAAAATTTTATTTATATTTTAAAATTGCAAATAAAATTTGTTTTAAATTAAATAGAAGTTATCTAAGTCAACTTTAAAAATTATAATAAAAAACTTTGAACAAAAAGTCTGTCAGCAAGAAAATCTTATAAATTAACCCGAAAATATGGCTTGGGAACGTTTTACTAAAGCTCGATCATCTATTTTTAGTCAAAATAAAAATGATTGCCATAATTTAAATATAAAATGAATAGTTTCAGAAACAGTTATAGATTGATGATATATGTAATTCATTTTGAATTTGAATTGAAAAGCACAAGGGGAACCATTTGCATTTAAATCGAATGTAGGAAAGTAAAAGTAAAGAATAAAATATCGTTAATTTTCCATATTTATTTAGAAAAAAAAGAAATGTCTAATCATATAAATTGTTAAATTTACGATTTGTATCAAAATCAAATTCTGAGAAAAAACTTTTACTATGGGCGCTATGTGAAATATAATAATCGACAAATAGTATATCGGAAATGTGTGCTGCAGTTGTAGTTAAAGCTGTATGAGTATGGGAAAGTGATTTGACTTTAAATTGATTAAATTTCACATAGATTTATAGTAATTATTTATATAACTCTTATGTTATTGGTTTTTTACACCAATTGAGGAGGAAAACTGGTTGCTTAGTCTAAGCACAACGTGTTGCATAGCTGCACGTATTCAGGAACTTGGAACTGGGAACTTGCCACACGGCTCCAGCTCCGGCTACATGACTCCACAGAGAGAGCATGTCGGAATTCATTCAATTCCAAACTAATTCCGAGTCCAGTTTCAAGTTACACGCGACTTTATTATTTTTTTACTTATACTCTTTATAGGGTTCCATAAATTTGACATGAAATTTGTTATGTATGTGTATATTTTTGATCCGGTTGAAGATCTGAGTCGCATCTGTTTTCAAAAACCAGTCTATTCATTTTGCAGACATCTCGATGAAATTTCTGCATCATATACACAGAAAACGATTTCCTATTAAAATTAAAGTTTAAAATTCTTATTTTAGTATATAGGTAATTTTTAATTATTGCTAAATTAAAAAGGCAACCACTCGGCATTAAAATACCAAGAAAACATTTGATTACACCGCAAAAAGTTTTTAAAAACTTCCAATAATCAAAATCGGAACAATCATTCTCAACTTAAATGTAGAATTCTCAAATTAAATGTAGAGCTCTGCAAGGGCATTAACTCTTCGGCTTGCCTAAGTACATTTTTTTATTTAATTTTTATTTTTATTTTTTTGTAGTCGCATCGATTTTTTCTCTGTCGTTCTGCATTTGTTGCCTGGCACTTTTCTAGCTTCAAACGGCGCTAGCTGCATGTGGCACGAGAGAAAGAGTGTGATGGGGAGAGAGCGAGTGGGAGAGTGGGAGAGCGAGAGCGAGAGAGATGGTGAGGTACAAACTGCGCCTGCGCACGCGTTCAATTAGTTGCAAATTGCAAATCGTGTGGCGCATGCGCAACGTCCGAATGTCCGAATGTCCGAATGTCGCCACGTCCAGTGGCAATAACATGTTGCTGCTGCTGCCTGGTTGGTTGCTGGCAACAGTTGCTAATGTGTTGTCAAGAGAACTCGCGTTGACAGCAGAATCGAAAATATATCATTTCAAATTTGTAGCAACTGCAACTGTGAAAAGAGAGCGAGAGTTGAAGTAAGAAAGAGACAGCGAGTCAGCTATCGATGGCAGTTGTTGCTGTTGCAGTTTTTAATTGTGAGTGAAAACCGCAGCAATGTCCAGTGGCCAATGGACAATCGCTGAGTTATGGAATAGACCTTGAGACGACAACATCCTGTGCCTGCGACTCCAACTCCAACTGCAACTCCATTGTCCACTTTCTGTTGCTGTTGCTGTTCGTTCTAAGCGAAAGCGCTGCTCGTAACTCAGCAGCAACATTTGCATCTGCAACAGCAACAGCAACAGCAACAACAAATCGAATTCCATTTCAGTTGGCTTTGACTTTGCAATTTTTGTCATTTTGTGTTCTTTGAGTGAATGATAACTGACAGTTAAACAGGCTGTCTCCCTTCCCCTTGCTTTCCCCTCTACATACCAGCAACTGTTGCCTCCACGACAGCAACATGACTGTGTCCCTGGACTGTCTCGTCTCCTCTCCTTTCCTCTCCTCTCCCCTCGACTCGTTGCTGCATCCTGAGGGCACTTTTTACTGCCCCGGCCAAAGGTAAATGTCAATAAATATTGTCAATGCTTCTTCTGCACAACAAACGCTGTCATTTAGCGATGGGTATCGACTACCAAACGTATCGATATGGATATCGAATATTGACACAAAAACACAAGGTTATTTGTTTATTTTTTAAAGTTGGTTATCAGAAATTTTGAGGCACAGAAATGTTTTCGTCACTTGATTTTTACCTCGTTAAAATGTTTTTTTTTTTAATAAGTCTTTAACTTTAGATTCAAAATATTGTAAGAAAATTTAATTTGATTTGGGTTTAAGCATTAAAATAATATTTAAAACTGAGCGGCTAAAAAAGGATTAATGCAAGGATTCAATGTATCAAACATATTTTATTATTAATTTAAATCAGATAAATAATTCATTATATGATCAAATATCATGTCGTCGTTAATAGAATCGCTTTGAATATCGAAAAGAACTGTATTAAACTGTTGCCTTAATTAGTAGTAAATGTAATATAAAAAATGAATTATACAAAATATTAGCAATATTAAGAAATGGAAAATTCGACCATTTGATATATATATTTATTTAAATATATATTCATTTAAGAAATAAAAATAAAATTCTGCAAAAAAAAATTGGTCTCGATTCAATATCAATATCATATTATGAATACACATCCCTAAATTCATTGTCATGGTCTTTGCTGCAACTTGCAACTGGCAACTGTTGCTGATGTTGCTTATGTTGCTGCTGTTGCCTGCAACTTGAATGTTCAATTTAGCGCAATGTTCAACTTTGACTGCAAATGCAAAGACAAACTGGAGCTGAGCTGTGGGCATAAATTCTATCAACAAGCAAATGGAAATATTAACGAAATTTAGATGTTGTTCTAGAAAAATAAAAGAGGAAAATTGGGAGAGGGAAAGGGAAAGGGAAAGGGAAGAAGGCTTTTGTTTACGCATCTCAAAGTAACCGCCGACAATATCCGCAAGAGTCAAAGAGTCAAGAGTCTCGGGACAACGGCTCTATCTGCCACTCAAAAGAGAACTAGAGGGGTAGGCTGAAGAGAGGGGGAGGGGAGGGCAGAAGAGGGGAGAAGAGGGGAAGAGTGGAAGGTGAAGTGCAATGCGAAACCAACCGCAGTGTAACATACATCATTTTCACACCGAAACGCAATTGATGATGAGACCAAACGCGATGGCGTTGAAAGGAAACCTGTGGCAAACCTCAAGGCGAGAATTATGAGCGACAACAGCAACAACAACAGCAACAACAGCAACAGCAACAGCAACAATGATGGTGGCGGTTGGTGGTGGCGCAGCAAATGACTTTGAACTGAGAATTTGCAGCTAATAATTTACACAAAAGCGTTTTTAATCATCCAACGGCAGCCGAGGGAAGCATGGCCAATAAATTGCTAGCGTGGCAGCAGCAACAACAGCAGCAACAACAGCAACAACAGCAACAACAGCAAAGAGGAAGAAATATTTACAAGAAAGCAATCAATCAGCGCATTGCTCAATACGAGTGCGAGTGTGAGTGTGAGTGTACTCAAACTTGTACTCATACTCATAGTCAACCAGAAAGAATGCTATAAGCGCGCTGATCGACTGTTCAGTAACCGTTTCCTCGCTGGCATTTTAATCAATTAATATGACAAGAAGCACATAAAAAACAAGTATTAAAAGAAATTATAAAGAAAGAACATGGGAAAGTATTTAGCATAAATAAATTTATGAATGACACCAGTAAAATAAAATAATACGAAAATATTCAAAAACTTAAATTTTGATGTTAAATTTTGTGACGAACGATATTATATCAAAGATATCAATTGTTCTTAAATATGTAAAAAATAGTTTGACTTAGTAAATACAAAGAAGCGAAATGGAAAATAAAAAAATAAATAATATAATGATTTATCCATCAATATTGCTGATATCCAATTGCGTGACGAACGATAAAAATGGAATATCGCATATAAAATATTCATTGTAGTTACAAAAAAGAAAGGTATTTTTGAGCCATGTGCTTTTGTTTATGAATTCTTTATTAACAATAAAAAGAAGAAAAAAAAAAAAAACTAATTTTCTTCTTCAACCAAAGCTTCTGCAATTAAATTTAGTGACAAAAGATTTAAAATTTAACATAGAAAGTAAATACCAGAATTTAAATAAAATTTTTGTAGTTACTACAATTTATTTTTTTTATCAATAATAAAAGAGAAAATAAAAAGTAAAAGATACTATTATTCACTAACCGAAATTTCTGATATTCAATTTTGTGACGAACGATATACAAAGAAAAGATATATTTTTGGGCATATTTCAGTATTTTTATAATATTTGTTGCAAGTCAACCAAATTGTGTACCATTTTAAATGGTTTCTTTTAAAATTTATATTGTTTGATTGAGAAGAACACCAGAGTATTGTCGTGAACCTATAAGTCTGTTTACACTTTGTGTGCTGGGCTTATGATGGCGATGGATCTCGAACCACTGTGCTGGCATTGTGTCAGTCAATGATTGGAAGACGGAAGACAAGAAGAACTGGACATTCAAAGCGCAACTGGGAATGCCAATGGCAATGGCAGAAGATCATTGATAATGATCTGAGTTGCAACTAGAGTGGAGTGGAGTGCAACCTCCTCCTCCTCCTCCTCCTCCATCATTGCCACATCAAAGAGAAGGAGATGGAGGGGCAAGTTGAAAATCCAAAACTTTAAAAGTATGCGTAATGGCCCCAGGGAGCAACATTGGAGATCTTTGAGTTTTTGAGTTGCCTGCGGTTGTTTGCCTTTTGTCTCTAGATGCCTAGAAAACTCTGAAAGAGCGATGAGAAAACGCGTCATAAATGCGTAAAGTTGACGACAACAACAACAGCAACTGATGGACATCTGAGCTAGAATGAGAAGGCAGAAGATGAGAAAGAAAGAGAGGAAAGACTTGACTCGGCAGTCTTCATCATATTTAATGGTTGTGTGATAATATGCCACATTGCAGTCGCTGTAGTTGCTGCTGCTGCTGCTGCTGTTGCTGTTGCACGCCAACAACATGATGGCCATAAACAGAGTCAGTTGCAGTTTGCAGTTTGCAGTTGCAGCTTTGCACAAAATGCAACAACGCAAAACTCAATTAAAGAAACGCATTGCAGTCGCATTGCATTGCAGGCCATGATACTCTCCACTAACAACATGATCACGATGTTGCTGTTGCTGTTGTTGATGATGATGAACAACTGACATTGAAGTGCCAGATCGACAACAACTCGTTGCTGTTGTTGTTGTTGTTGTGGCCCACAGTGCTCATAAATATGGCAAATGCTAAATGCAGAGAGTCAGTCCTCCACATGGTCGTCATCTCCATCTCCATCGCCATCGCCATCGTCTCCATCTCCATCGTGGTCATCTACAACTTGGTTATTAGTCGCCCGGAATGTTGGCGATGCGCGTTAATTAACTCATCAATTTTTTCTTTCTTTTTTTCTTACCCCTCAATGCCGCCACTTGTTGCAGTTGCAGTTGCAGTTGCATTGTCCCTATACAAAATTCATTCAAATTCGATTTGGGCTACAATCGGACTTTTGACCAATTCTTTACTTTCCTTGCATTGTATAAAATTTTATGAAATTGTATTTATTTAGAGAGCTGCAAATTGTAAAAAATAATTCTTCGTAAAATTCTACAGAATTTGTTTTTAAAATCAT
This sequence comes from Drosophila quinaria, assembly GCA_035047525.1. Lineage (NCBI taxonomy): Eukaryota > Metazoa > Arthropoda > Insecta > Diptera > Drosophilidae > Drosophila > Drosophila quinaria. The sequence continues at coordinate 417,775 of JAWNPO010000007.1, forward strand.
TTAAACCGTTTCAAAAATTGTTTAAATTCGAAAATAATTTATTTGATTTTTTTCTACTCTCTTACTATTTTTTTACAAACACTTTCACACTTTATATTTTTCCCTCACATTAAAATACTTACTTATATTTATTTGCGCTTTTTCCCATCACTATAATAATTTTGATTCATTTTTGCATTAAAATTTGATAGATTGTAAAACATTTTTGTTAGATTAAGTCTGAGTTCTTTTGAATATTTATTTTCCTTTTACTAAGAAAGAAATTTTTATTAGAAAGCATTCTAATACGATTTTTTTTTAATTTAAAACATGGAAAAGTTTTTTTTGTTTATTTTATATGCGATTGGATTTTTCTAATTATTATTTTTTTGTATTATTTTTCTGATAAATAGTTTTTTGAAATATTTTTTCTATATTTTTTTTCGAAATGAAGCTTACAGAGTGTAGTTTCTGAATATCAAAACTTTATTTCTTGTCATTTTTAGTGTATAATGGTGATGTTTTTTAAATATTTAAAAAAATAAATATTAAAATGATTGAAATCAAATGTTTTCTATTCTTCCTTCAGTTTAAGTCTCTCTGAAGTCTCCTCCTCTTCGGTAAGTAGCCTGTTGTTGTTGTCTCTTTTCATTTATCCTCTCTGTCTGTCACTGTCTGTTTGTCTCTTTGTCCCTCAGTGCGTGTGAGGTGGCATTCCTTCGCGTTGCCCCTTCTCCACCCCCGCAATATGTTGTTGTTGTCGTTGTTGATGTTGTTGTTGTTGTTGCGAAATTAAGTACCTACTAGAATGTAGTTGAAAATGTCTTTAATAATGACAGCAACTATGCGTGGAACTTGAAAAGCGCGTAAGCATCATCAGCTTCGGAACACGTTCATGTGTCGTCGCTCATGTCTGCCACATATGCCCCCCACCCATCCACCCCCTTTCATGCCTCTTTCCTCCTCACTTCATTGACTGTCCATCCTCTTTAGCTGCTCCTTCTGTTGATTCGAGTGCGATTGCGATTGCCGTGTGTGTGTGTGTGTGTGTGTGTGTGCAATAATCTGGAACGTCATTTTTATTGCTGCCACTCGCTTGGGGCATGGAGTATGAAGCTATGGGGCATGGGGCAATGGGGCATTCCACGTGCCTCCTTCTTGTCATTCACTGGGCCACAGATCAGCTTAGAGACTCACAGCTCATAGGCTCAGCCAGAGCCACTGACTCAGTTGCACATCCCTCTGTACCCTTTTCACAGTGGGAAAATAAACAAGATTGGTTTATTTAATTATTTATTTACTGATTTAGTTATTTATTTATTTACTTAATCATATATTTATTTGTCTATTAATTTTTTTATTAATTATTAATTTATTTATTAACTTATTTATATATTTATTTCATGGATTAAAACCTTAACCGAAACCGTAACGTTTAACCGGAAAAACCGATTGAAATTTAAAACCGTAACCGAAAATAATGTAATTGGACCGAAACCTTAAAATCGAAACTCTGTAAGCTGAAATAACCGTTTAGTATTAGGGTTTATTTGGGGCTTTCATATATCCAAAAAAATAAAATATTTTTAATTTTTAATGTTGATTAAAAATATTCTAAGGTTTAATTTTAAATTTTTATTTGTGATATTTTATATTATTAATATAATTATCTTCGCCAAAAAAAATATTTTTTGTCAAACGAAAACATACCGGTATTTCAAAACCGAAACATAAAAAAACCGGTTCACCGTGACGAAAGCTTTATTCAAATATTTTGCTTAACCGATAACCGAAAATGTTTATTTATTTCTTTATTTATCTATTTTTTGTATTTACTTTAATTTCATTGATACTTTCAAAGGTATTCGATTTTAGTTAATTAATGTAAGCTAATCTAGTCATTTTGCCCACTGTGCCTCAGCTGCAGCTTCTCCAGCTTCAATCTCAGTCACAGGCTGCTCGTTGTCATCTTAAGCAATCATCTCATAATCGGAATCGGAATTGGAATCGGCAGTGCCAATGTGGCAGCGTCTGTTGCTCATTGCATTTATGAGGCATCTTCTCAGTCAGCATCCAAATCGGAGCAGCAACAGCAACAGCAACAGCAACAGCAGCAGCAGCAGCAGCAACAGTTGCTGACACATCGTCAAGGCGCTGATATAAATCTACGCATTGGCTCCGGATCTGGAGCGCGTTTTGATTGATTGCTCTGCTGCCCAGAGGCAATAGCAACAACAACAAGAACAGAATCGACAACAGCAGCAACAGCAACAACAACAACATTGGCTGCATCTGCGTTGGCGACTTTATTTTTTGCTGCTTTTGGTGTTAATAATAATTATTTGTAGCGAATTGTGTGAGACAGAGACAGATGGAAAAAGAGACAAGGAGAGAGAGAAAGAGGCTGAGATATCGTGAGAATGTTGGAATACATGAAATAGATCGAACACTGTTTGCAGGTGGTAAAATAATTGTACAGATAGCATACATTAATCTATGTAATTGATTAGTGAAAGAATCTTTTTAATGTTAGCATAAAATATTATTGCTTATTAAAAATGTTGATATCTAAGAAGAGAGAGTCTTAATGTGTTAAATGGAGAGATGAAATCCATCTAATATATCGTTATAAATTCAGATTTCTTAATGTTCTTATCCTTTTTAAAACAATTATAATATTTATACACAAATAATTTAAAGTCTCATCTGATAATTTCGTAATGTTAATACGCATATTTAAAACCAAATATAATCAATGTATTATCATTAGGCTGCTGATTTCATTAATTGACAATTGTCAGTTGATACGCATTTTAATAGTATTAAATATGGATTTATTTTAAAATTTAATTAGAGTGCAAATGTTGCTGATTGTCGCTGGCGAGTTGCGATTCTTGTTGGCTGTTGCTGTTGTCGATTGGCGTTTGGCGACTGACGGCGACAGCAGCAATAACAACAACAACAATGCCATTGGCATTTGCAGCATTTGGGACATTGACGTGTTGTTGTCGCTGTTGCTGCTGCGGTCAATGCTGGGCTGTTGTCATTGGGCAGAGGGCAACAGCAGCAGCAACAACTGCAAGAGCGGCAACAATGTTACAACGCTGCAATTTAAATAAGTGCCCAGCAGCAATGGCGACAACTACAATTGCAACTGCAACAACAACAACAATAACAACAACAACAACAACAACAAACAGAGAGATAATTGAGGCTCGCTTTGCCGTTTGTTGTTTTCGTTTCTAGCGCTCGTCTTTATTTCCTTTTGGCGACGCCGGCAACACGAAGGTCAACAGCAACAATTGCTGATGTGCTGGCTGTTGTTGGTTGCTTGTTGTTGTTGTTGTGCCTTTTGGCCAGCCGCTTACAAGCGTTGCAAATTCCGCGCGCCTGTCACCATAATTGTTCCACTGCCCCTTCCCCCTCTGCTCCTCTGCCCCTCCCCTCAACAAGTAACCCCTCCCCACAACCCAACTTGTGGTATGGCCAACACTTTTGAGAGATCAGCAATTGGTTGGCCTGTTTAATGAGTGCAACAGGCAAAGGCGAAAGCGAGATGAAGAGGGGGGACTGGGAAGAGAAGGAACAGAGGGGGAGAGCGGCATAGGGCTAAAGGGGCAGAGTACACTGACAAAATCTAGATTTCTGGGATACATTTCTGGAATCGATTTCCATTCTAAATTTAATTTATTGTTTGGCATTATTTAAGAATATTCTTTTTTACTTAAATCGATTAAATAAAATGCTTATATAAAAGTGTTATTTTATTATTTATTTTATATCTAGAAGAAATTTAGTCAAAAAATTTGGAAAACATTACTAAGAAGCATACAAAATAATTTGGAAACAGCAACTAGGATTCTAAAATCAGAAATAATGTTATTGGGTTATTTAAGTTAAGGAAAAAGTATTTGGGAAAATAAAAAAGATTGCGCTGTTTTCAATAAATTATTTATGGTGCGAATTTGAATTCTCTTCTTCCTTTTCTTCTATTTCCACTTATTTAAAGTATTTTTTTGGCATTTCTATAAAAAAAATCGGTGCTCGCATAAGGTAACGATATTAAAGATATTCAATTAAATAGTTGATTAAAATCGAGAATCAGGAAACTTGCATATTGAAATTATTATACATATTGTTATTCATTTTTCTCAGTGTAGTATTTGTGGCATGCGAGGTGTCTAAATTAGCTGGGAACGCGTTTTTCGGGTGGAGCAGCCATCAAAAGCTTCGTTTCTTGTAATTAGGTACAGAGCAAATGCCAAAAAAGCTTCAGCAACAATAGCAGCAGCAACAACAACAATAAAAGGGGCACAACATTTGTCAGCAGCAGCAGCAGCAACAGTTGCAGTGAGACTTCACAGCGGCAACAAATAATAAAAATCGGTAGCAATTGCAATTGTTGTCGAATGTTCTGTCGCTGTTGCTGTTGTTGTTGTTGCTGCTGTTGCTGTTGCAGCTGCACAAAGGGATGCGACTGTTGCTGTTGCTGGTGGCCATGGCAACATGTTGATCACTGATATCGTCTGCACGATTTGCTAGCAAAGCAGCAACAGGTAGAAGAACCTAAGACTCTGGACAGAAGAAACTGTTGCTGTTGCTGTGGTTGTTGCTGTTGCTGTTGTGGTTGCTGTTGCTGCTGTGGTTGTGGTTGCTGCTGCCTGCTGTTTTGTGTGGACAGCTTTTTGTGTGTTGCGCCGCTGCTGCTGCTGCTGTTGTTGGTTTTTGTTGATCTGGCAACTTCATTACTTGACAGCGCACGACTTTGATATGGAAGTAGACAGAAAGACAGATCGACAAAGAGACAGACACACTGAGAGACAGAGAGGGAGACAATTGAACTGAACAAAAGCCTTGCACTTAAAAAGCAACAATGGTTTATAAGTCTTAAGAATTTATAATACTAATATAATTTATAATACTAAGCATATTGGAATGAGAAAAATAATTGGAAAGAAAAAAGGTAAAAAAATGTCTATTTGATTTTTGCGTATTATTAAATTATTGCTATTTTAAAAAAATATACATGCAATTAAAATTTGTTTCTAAAATAATACTTGTATCTTTTTATTTATATACGTGGGATTAAAATAGACATGTTAAAACTTTTCCTTTTACAATTCATTTTTCTCATTTGAATTTCAAAAAGATATAAATATTATGTCGAAAAAAATTCCTTGGAAATATTTAATACAAACATTTTTTTTTTGGAAAAAAAATAAACAAATAATTGTAATTATTCTTAAAGCAATTACAGGGTCTTTCACAGTTGATTTTGCTTAACTTTATTTTTTAGCTTTTTGTTCAGTTTTCCAGCATATGGAATATTGTTGTAATCAATTGTACAAGTTTTTATGGATGTGGCAATGTCGCATGTTGTGTTTGTTTTTGTCATTGCTTGCAACGCGCCACATGCGGCAGACTGTTTTTGGGCCGAGTTCAGCGCATTGTCCTTGAGCCAGAGAGTCAAAGAGAAAGAGAGAGAGTCGGAGAATCAGAGAGTATCAGAGACGACCCACTAAGCAAGTTCTCCACTTGTTCCCCTCCGCTGACGCGTTGTGTGGCAATGTGGCACGACTGACACCTAGACACATTTTTGCTGTGCCACAAATCAAAAGGCAAACATTTTCACTTTCAATTACAGCAATTAAAGCGAGCAATGATAATAACTTATTTAAGACGCAACGCAACGCGAATCGAGACGACGACGACGACGGCGACGCTGAGAGCCTCGAAGTTGTTGGCCACAGGCCAAAACTGGACTCGCAACGGATGCAGCCTCCACTTTTTAATAGACCCTGTACATAAAAAGTACATAGGGTCTACAAAGCTTTCAAGAAATAATTAAAAGCTGAATATTTGGACAAAATATAAAAAATGACAGTTTTCCTATATTTACTTTTTTATTTAATTCATTTATATTTCAACTTTGCGCAAATAAGTACAGGGTCTATAAAACTTAAAAAAAAAAATTAAAATAAAGTCAAATAATAAATAAATAAATAAATGTTTTCGAAATTAATTTTTTTAATTAAATTCGTTTAAATATTTACAAATTAAGTACATTGATTACAGGGTCTCTCACATTCGGGCTCCGTCGAGTTATAGCCTTTCTCCTTATAAAATATGTACAGGGTCTCTCAAAGTCGGTTGGTCTTTCTGCACTAGTTGGTGCTGTTGCTGAGAAACTAGTTCAGCTTCAACTTCAGTTTCTGCGTTGCGATCGTTGCAAATTCAATTTTCGAAAACTATGCAACACTCATACGCCCCGTGGGTCCTTGAACCCCTCCCCCCTGTAGTGGCCCTCCTCCTCCATCCCCTCTTTCGCCTCGCCCAACGAGCAACGTTGCTACAATTGCAGCATAAACGCTTTTTAATTGAATACGAATTCTGGACTTGGACTTGGACTTGGACAACAGCAACCGGGCAGAAAAGGGGGATTGAGAAGGGAAAGGGAAGAGACTTTACCTGTCTCTGATATGCGATTCGCGATCAATGTTGTTGTCGTTGTCGTTGTCGCTGTGGATATTGCTGTTGTTGTTGTTGTTGCTGCTGTTGCTGTTGTCGTCGCTCGTTTTTGAAGTCATCGCCCAGTGGCTCACTTACAACTGGCCGCCAACGGGCATCCTTTTTGGCAGCCCGTTGATTTTTTTGTGTGTGTCTATAAACTCTTTTTTATGCACCCTATATAAATATATATATATATCTGTACATAAGTACATTTATATATTGTTAATTTATAGAAGTTTTTTGTGGCTCTCTTTGCTGTTGCTGCTGTTGAAATGCCTTCGAGTTGGTCGTTGTCATTAAAACGCGCGATGGGACATCGATTTGTTGTTGTTGTCGCTGTTTTCGCTCTTTTTAGCCAAGCACCCAGAAGTGTACAAAGATTTATAAGTTTGTGACAACGTCTGCACGCTGGTATAATTTGCTAGATCTCATTGAGACAATAAGAGTTGGAGTGAGCGAAATTTATTGACATTTATTGTTGTGGATGCAGATCAAGTTTTATTTTATTCGATGATTTAAAATCTAAAAGTAACGATTATTTTTTTTTAATTTTTGAAATACTAAAAGTATTTTTATCATATTATTAACAAATTGGCTTAAAATGTCAATACGATTAAAATATTTGTTCAATTGTATTGAATTTTATCAATTATAGTAAATGTTTTTAAAAATATATATTTAATATTTTTAAAATTATATAAATATTCTAGAATATTTACATCATTTTATTTGTGTATTTGCAAAAGTTGTTTAAAAGAGAGATTTCTCCTGCTTCGCTTTAAAATGTAGAAAGTGTTGTATTTTTTATACACATTTGTTTTCGTTTTATTTCCTTGAATATACTACTGGGCATCTTAAAGTCGAGCACTCTGACTGTAGCTTTCTTATTTGTTGTTCTTGTTCTCTGCTGCTTCCCCTTCACCTTCATCTTCATCTTCTTTTTCATCTGCTTCATCTTGTTGCAAGTTGAGATTCTTGGCCTGATGTTGATTTTTGTCGTTTGCCTTTTAAATGAAAATAACGATAAATCAAAGGTCGCTGTCCAAGTGCTGTCCCCAAACGAGATGAGTTTTGAGAGGTTTCTCCCCCCACCTTGTTGTGTCACCAGCCCCACCCCCTCCACCTACCCCTCTTCCTCTTTGTGGCTGCCTCCCTCACGTTTAGCTTGTGATTTGTTGAGCTTACGGATTTTTAATTGCACACCAAATGAGTTGGAGTTAAGCAAACAGGTGGCCAACAAAGTTGCAGTTGCACCACCCATCGCACCACAATTGCACCACACTCACCCACAAAAGTAGTGACCTCGTTTGCGGTTAGAAAACTCTGATGATGAGTGCAAATGATTAGCTGAATCCGAGTGTAAATCTGCGATGAAGTACGAGTCAAGTTTTCAGCTTTCCAAATCCGAGTCCACTACGATCTGGGCTGTCATTTCAGCTATTTTATAGCTAGACTTGGCTATTTTATTGTCACAAATTTAAAAAATACAATTAGCAGATGGTCTGGCTTTTCAAACCCGCATTTCTTTTTGACTGCTTTCTAGTATAACTAAGAAAATCAATAAAAAAAATGCAAAATTTCTTAATGAAAAATAAAGACATTTTTATTGCGGTATTGCAATAAATTAATATAAAAGATAATAAAACTGTGTTTTTATTTCCAAAAATTTTTCATTTGAAAATATTAATATAGCAAATGTTACTTATCACTAAATAATTCAAATTGTTGTTTTTTTTTTAAGTATTTAAATTCTTTTAGATGATCGCTTATTAAAAATATATATTTTTATTGATTAATGCATATTTTTATTTAGTTTTAAGCTGAACATATTTTTTTGTAATCTTTAAAAAAAATTAATAAATAAAAAATAAAAAAAAGAGGTTCATATTATTGACACATATTATTTTAATTTTAATTTTATGACAACACTGCCAAATACAAATGTTATTGTTTTCCGTAGCAACACTGCGATGGATTCTGGTATCGTTTAACGATGTTGCAAGTTGGAGACGATGAGAACGTGCCACAGTGGTAAACTCATAGTCAGAGTCGAGACTCAGACTGAGATTTTGACTCTTCCCGTTGTTGCTGTTGCAAGTTGCAAGTTGCAGTTGCATCTGTTGTAACTGTGGAGGTCTAATTAATTGCCACGCCGGTGGCTTTCTCGAATGTCTCTAATGTCTCTCCAAGTCAAGTCTCTCTCCTTCTGTGCTCTAATGTAGATATTCCATTGGCCATTAGACTGCGACGATTGATGTGATGTGGCAACTGGCAACAGGCAACATGCAACAGGCAACTCGCAACTGGCGACTTGTGATTATTTGTGTCTGAAAATGACGACGACGTCATAAGGTCGACGCTTGTCAAGGCAACTTGTGAGGGAGAGACGGAAGAAGAGAGAGAGAGGGCGGGCTGGAAGGGGAGAGCGAGAGAGAGGATGCCTAAGCTTGACTGCTGCACTTAATCGCAACTGAGACACAGAGCAACAACAGCAACAACAGCAAAAACAACAACATCTGCCTGAGATTATATCTCATCAAAGAAGCACGTTTTTGAAATTACCGTACTAAGTGGGCGTCTAACTGTGCCAATGAGTGTGTGTGTGTGTGTGTGTGTGCGTCTGTTTTCCCCCTCTCCTATACCCACTCCTCTATCACTTCTCTCTAAACATTGCAACCTCTTCCCATCCCCTCCTTCCCCCACCAGATTCACTAAATACTGCAAACATGGCCAAAAGCAGTTTTTCAAATTTTCCACGCTTGCTTTATGCAATTTGTCTACTTTGTCGAATTCTTAGTCAAAACTGTCCTACACAACACTGAGGCATTGATCAACACTGAATAACTCTTGTCGTTGTTTGTTGGAGGGAGGTTTATCAATAAAATTTTAGAAATATTGGTTTCAGTTACGGTTTCGGTTATGTTCGCATTTAGGTATTCGGTTAAAAAAAAATCTTTGAATAAAGGTTTAGTAATGGTGAACCAGTTTTTGTATGTTTCGGTTTTAAAATACCAGTATGGTTTCGGCTCACAAAAGAGGAAATTTCTTGTAAAATTTTATGTATTTCATTTAACAAATCCATTTTATTTGCGCTCATGAATATCACAAATACAAAATCAAAATCATAACATTAAAAATAAAAAGAAAATCAAAAATAAAATACAAAACTAATAACAAAATATCATTGCAAACAAGACTTATGAGTCGGAAAAAATCGAAACAATTCAAAATTTTTCTTTTTAAATTATTCTTTACTTGCTTTTTAAATTTTTATTTTTTTTTTTTTTGTTACTAAACGATTATTTCAGTTTACAGAGTTTCGGTTTCAAGGTTTCCCTCAAAAAAAATAATTTTTTTTTTCGGTTACGGTTTCAGTTACGGTTTTAAATTTCAAAGTTTACGGTTTCGGTTAGGGTTTTAAACCAGTTTTCAAGACATAATCTTTGTAATTTCTGCTCCGGCTTTATCTGAGATTCCGCCTTAAATTTGTAGCATAGTGTAATTTTCGACGAAAGCCAATTATCTGAAGCTTCTTTTCACCGCATTGGAAAACCAATGTCAGTTAATGTTTTATTAAAAATACTTTAATGCCATTAAGCATTAAACATTAAGCATTAAACATCAGGCAAGTGTATTAACCCCTGCAATTGGAAGTGGCAACTGAAGGGGAAGGGGCTGAAGGGGGGTTGAAGGGGGACCACACATAAACGGCTTCCAATGGTGCGACTACCGACGGTCGCCACGGGGTCAAAGGTGGCTGCCATTGGCCATTGACTTGGATGAGATGAAGATGAGGATGAAGTTAAAGTTAAAGTTAAAGTTGAAGATGAGGATGAGGACGAAGTTGAAGTCGGAGATGAAGTTCAAGTTAAAGTTGCCGCGTTTCGCATTTTGCGCGTTGGGTCAGGTTCAATTTTGTGCAGAAATGGAGGCGGTGCACTCGAAAAAATATATGTCTTTTAGTTTGATATTGAAAAGAATTTCCACTTAACAGAATTGCTTTCATTACTTTTTGAAGAAATTGACATGGACAGTTTTTAGAAAACATAATTTATGAAATTATTTTTTTTTTTTAATTAAGCTTTTTTGAGTTTCCAGTCTTTTTTAGTTACGAAGGGTAAATAAAACTACCCAGCAGAAATTTTAATTATTTAATTCGGTAAAATTCAATTAAGTTAGAAAAGTTTTTGCTTTTTAAAAAACTATGTTTTAGAACGGAAAAAAATTTAAGTTTTTAAGGAATTTATTTTCGAATAAAGATGTGGAGCTGTGAAAGCTTAATCGCGAATTTCTCAATTAGTTTGCATCTTTTTATTTTTTGAGTGTGTTTGTTGTGGCAACTGGCAACTGGCAATCGGCAACTGGGCAACCCACTGACCAACAGCAGCAGCAGCGGCAGCGGCAGCAATAGATGAAGAAGCAGCAACAACAGCAACAGCAGAAAAAGCCACAGAAAAGGCAGCTGCACTTGCTCCCCACAGCGCATAGACAATTTCTGGCTAATTTTCCCAATGGCTTCGCGTACTTCTAATGCAAATGGGAAAATGGGAAATGCGCCTGCTGAGAAAGCGAGAATGAGAGCGGGAAACGGAGTGGGCAAAAGAGAGATAGAGAATAAGAGAGAGGTAGAGAGCGAGAGAAAGTCTTATCGGGCACAAGACAACTACACAAGAATCGCAGCAGACAAGAAAAAATGTCTGCAATGCTTAAATAAATAAAATGAAGAAATTGTAGAATCACGACGCAACGGCAGCAACAGCAACAGCAACTGCAACAGCAGCAACTGTTGCAAGTAGAGATGTGAGACACATAAAATATATTGAATTTGTAATAGAAATGACTTCAATGATTATGGGGAGTTATTTTTTCAGTAAAATGAGAAAGTAAACTAAACTCAAGATTTTGATTCTAGCTTCAATTTTATTATAAGTGATATTAAAAAATTTTAAAATAAAAATTATATAATAATTAATTAATTATATATATATATATTAAACTTTACTTCTCAACCAAAAATTATTATTTTTGACAAAAAAAAAAAAAATAAAATTTATGGAATTTATATTATTTCATAAGTTTTATTTTTTACATTATTTCATAAGTTTTATTTTTTGCTCAAAATAAAACTCACGTTGTAGATTCGACTTTTTCTTAGGCTCGTTTTATCAATGTCTAAATACGGTATTTGATATTTATTGAAAAGAAAATTTTACGTAAAATGTATAGAAATTAATTAAATAGACTTTATGTGTACATTAAAAAAACGGCCCTAAGGAAATTAAGGCAAGAATGATACATATTTCTAGTCAATAAGCCAAGACAAATCATTATAATATTCCATTTAATAAATAATATTTCTTGTGTTGAGTAACCCTTGTTGAAATTACAACATGAGTTTTATTTTTATAATTTTTTTAAATAATTTTTTAAATTTGTTATTGATTTTTTGAATGGTTGCATCACTAGTTGCAAGTTTTATCTGTGGCATATTCGAGTCAAAATCGTTGACTGCTTCGGTTTCATGGCCATGGTTTGATTAAGGTTCACTTTATGCAAACAAACAACAACAATTGAGGCCTGATGAGGCAGCAACAAAATGTGGCAAGAGTGGTGAGTGGAGAGGGGAAGGAGAAGAGGTCGAGGAATTCGCATTTGATTTGTGCATTGAATGAAATTCACTTTGCTAACGTTTGTTCCTATAAAAAAGTATTCCAAAATGCCGTTAGCTGCAACTGGGCAACTTGCAACTTGCCACAACAACATGCAACAACGACTTACAACAACCACTTGCAACTCGGAGCAACTTGGAAGTTTAACGGCAACATTTGTAAGGTGTCCAATTGGTGTTTGGCAGCTTCGCCTTATCACAGCTGCAACAGGCCTGAAGGGGGCGTGGCCTAGACGCGGGACAGGGGGAGGGACAGCTACTCTGCTTAAGCAATTTTCTCACACGCTGCAAATCGAGGAGGAGATGGACAGGGAAAGGGGAGGAGTCTGCACTGGATGCATGTTAATGATCTTATCTTCTAAGCTTAGCATTTAATACCAAATTTGTTTTATGCAAATGAACCGAGTGCAGGCAGCAATTGCAATTGCAACCAGAAACTGGCAACTGTCAACAGCAACGAGCAACGTGCAACGTGCAACAGTTGCTGGTGACAAACTCAGGTATACTACAGAAAATAATTCCACAGGCGTTAGATTTGATGTTGCTGCCTGCCAAACACACAGCAATTTTATGGTATTTAATTGATGTTTAACCTTGCAAATGACCGGAAAATTTGAAAAGCGATACTCAAAACAACATGCAACTTGCAACACCCCCTCCTCGCCGCCTCCGCTCTAGACTGTACACTAATAAAAAAAGGTTGCATAAATAGAAATATATGTGTTTGAATTTAAGAAATTTGATATAAGTTAAACCTGTTTAAATGGCAAAGTACAAATAAAACAAGCGGAAAATATTTTAAACAAATATAAAATATTTTGTATTGCCTACTTTTACGCACTTACATTGTTTGAAACTTAAATCAGCCATAACTACCTTTATGATGGGCCGATTTTTTTGCTATTAAGTAGAATGATAGTTAATAATAGTAGTTATAATTAACAAGGTAAAAACACTTAATATGAATAACTCTATATTTTATTTAAATTGAGCTCAAATTAAATATATTTCGCACAATATATTATTTTACTTTGTTTAACCTAAATTCATTGATTTGAATAGCTTATTTAAAATATTTAAAATAAAAATTATAACAAATTAGTTTAGAATCTATAAAGACTTAAGATTTAATTAAATGATTTAAATTGGTATTTATTTCAAATATTCGCAAATTGTTTTCAAATTAAATACGTGTCATATTTAAAGTTGTCATATTCATTAAATAAATTCGAAAAAGTTTATTAAATGGTATTCAAATTAAATATGCTTCTCATAAATTACTATTTTATTTTACTCAACTAAGTTTACTTAAAATATTTATATACAAAATGTTTCAAAAGTTGACAATTCTTAATCGATTTTGATGATTTAAGTTATGCCTTTTCGCTCAGTGTACCCGTTCAGAGATCGTGTGATTTTGAGCGTGCGATAAGAGTTGCGCCTTCGATTCGCTTGCCACAGACAGACAGACAGACAAACAAAGTTAGCCAAAAATTGCCGGCTTTATTTAATAAATCTTTTTATGAATTCAATTTATTTTTCAATTTTTCAAATGCTGCCACCAACCCACAAAGTGAGAGAGAGAGGGATAGACAGAGAGCAAGAGAGAGATAGAGATAAGGGGGCAGCTAAAATCTCGATGCGATCCCGCCACAGATTTAAATGCGTGGCAAGAGGTAAAAGGGGGAAGGGGCAAGGGACTTAAATCAAGCTGCAACTTGCGTGTTTCATATTTAATCAATTTTGGTTGGTTGCTGTCGCAGTTGTTGTTGTTGTTGTTGTTTTGAAGGCGAGTCGCACGCTCTTTTATCTGATTAGGCTTCAATTTCAATTTCTCAATTGAGGCCTCATTGATGTGGAATTGGCTTCGGATTTTCAGTTGGGATTTAGACCAACAAGGCGCGATTTGTTGTTAACATTGAACTTTTGGTGTTTCGGCATGTAAATGCAATCGAGAAAACATCGATAAATCGATTTCAAACTTATCAAATTAAAGCAGTTTATCAAATTGAAGTCCAAAAGCCCAAACCATGGGATAGTAACAGTGTTGCTAATTTAGCTATTTTCACGCTAGATCTAGTGTGTTGCAACTGGCAAATGCGGTATAAATTGAAAAATAACTTATAGAGAGAGAGAGAGAGAGAGAGAGAGAGAGAATATGTGTGTTTGACACTTTTTAAAAGTTTCAGACTGTCATAACTTTGTAAAAAATCAATCAATTTCCATGCGGAATGTTAATTTAGTTTTTGTTTGGGCTTTCATTTAATTCTGCGTTAAAATGATATTTATTTGGGAAACTTAGTTTTGTTTTAATAACAGTTCACTTTTTCATTTATACAATTGCTTTACATTTTATTTTTTTCGTTTGGAGAGAAAGTCCCAACAAACTTATCAAGTTATATAAGACAGATCTTTCTTTCTCAAAATGTGTGCTTCTGCTTAGCAGAGTATCTGCTCTTCGATCAGTTGCGACCACTCACTGCCTTCACATTCCACAGCTGTGATTGTGTCTCTATGTTCCCATAGACTCTGTTTGGACGAGGAAAGGGGGAAAAGAGGATAAAAAAGGGGCAGCATCTAATGAGCGATTGAATTGAAAGTATCACGCTGTCCACCTCGAATCGTGCTCGAATCCCAGAAGCGGAAACCAAGACAATGCTCATGACTTTTTGCGCCAAGAGAGTTTTCTTTGAATTTTCGCCACAATCCCAAAAAAAAAAAAACACCTCACACAGTGTCCCTTCCCTTTTCTTCAGCTTTTCCCCCTCATGCTCTAACATTCAAGTCATTCAAGGCCAAAAATGTGTACAAAATACCTGGACTTGGACTAGAAGTTCAAGTTGCAATTGGAATTGGAATTGAACTTGAAGTTGTAGCTGAGCTTAAATCTGAATCTGAGACTAGGGGCCATAAATTAATCAAATTCCCTGGACTGGGCTTGAATTTAAATCTGGGTTTTACTTTTTGTCGTTTTCTTTTATTTTTTGTATTTGACAATTGTCAGAATCAGACCAGCGAATCTTTGCTTTTGTCCATCTGTACTTTCGACATACACCGGAAAAAAATAAATTAAGTTGTATATTAAAAATTAAATTAATTTTTTTTAGCTATTTCTATTAAAAAACGCATTAAAGTTTAATTCAGGGATTAAAACTTTAAACGAAAGAGTTATCTTTAACCGGTAAAAACCGATTAGAATTTAAAACCGTGACTGAAACCTTAACCGAAAAAAAAATTTTCATTTGACCCAAACCTTAAAGCCGAAACTCTGTAAACCGAAATAACCGTTTAGTAGCCGTTTCATTTCGAAGGGTTAACTTCGGATTTTCATACATAAAAAAAACAATAAATAAAAAAATGAAATAGCAAGTTAAGAATAATTTAAATCGAAAAATTTTAAACTGTTTCGTTTTTTTACGACTCATAAGTCTTGTTTTGCAATCTCTGATATTTTGTTATTAGTTTTGTATTTTATTTTTGGGATATTCATGATCGAATTTTCATAGCACTGAATTAGCAAATAAAATAAATTTGTTAAATGAAATACATATTTGCAAAGAAATTTTTTCTTTTGTGAACCGAAACCGTACCGGTATTTCAAAACCGAAACATACAAAACACGGTTCACCGTTACGCAACCTTTATTTAAAGATTTTGCGTAGCCGATAACCGAAACTGAAACCGATATTCGTTTCGGCTTTAACCTCTGTTTTAATTCTTATATATTTAATATTAAATTCTAATACTTCAATTTTTCACTATATTCCCCTTGTTTTTTGCTGTGTTTGTCGAGATTCGGTTATTGACAGCGTGTTTCTCTCTGCTCCCCTTTTTCTGTCTCTGTCTCTGTCTGTCTTTAGACTCCTCTTTGGTCCAGTTGACAGGCTCTTTGGCTTCGGCTTTGGCTTCTTTGGCTGTCGACCGTCAGTTCGATCGTCGGGTTTGGGATCTCAGAGTATTTTGTCCGCCGCCTGGGCGAAGATAATTTATGTCCTCGGCATTTTGCATACGACTCGGAGTCGTAATCGCATTTTTACTTTTACTTTTCCGCACATTTTGTTGTCGTTGTTGTTGTCGTTGTTGTTGTCGTTGTTGTTGCAGTTGTTGTTGCAGTTGCAGTTGCAGTTGCAGCTACTGTTGTTGCTGCTGCCCTTTGTGGTTGCATCACTTGAAGTAGCCGACAACTTGCTGCTGCTGTTGTTGTTGCTGCTGCTGTTGTTGCTCCCTTTTATTTTCTTTTCGTTTTCTTTTCTTTTTCTTTTTCTGTTTTTGTTCTTTTGTGAAAAATAACTCCTTTGTCCTGTCAGTCAGAGTCGCCGCTCGCTTTCGGTTTCCCTGAGCAGCTTCGTCTTCCCGCTTCCCCGCCTCCCCTCTTCCCCTTCCTCCCTGCTCCCTACAGTTTCAGCTGATGCTTTGCATACATAAATTCATCTGTGCCACTGTTCAACTGTTGCACTGCCTGTGGCAGTGACATTGCCAAGGGCGTCGTCTAATTTGCTTTAAGGAGGGGTTGCTCACACTTTTAACTTTTATTGTAATCTAAACATACAAACAATTTTAAGATATAGTAGATATATAGATATATATATATTTGTTAATATATTTTTTTTTGCAGTCACTCCTAAAATTGTTTGAAGACTGTTTTTGCATCCCAACATTTTTTTGGAAAAAATTGAGGAAAAAAGTTTTGAAAGTTGACTTTTTTTAAAATTCAAATATTTCAATGGGTACTTAATGGGTTAAGGAAAGTTATGCATCATTCAAAAGGAATTAAGATGACCTTTCCAAATATATTTTTTAAATTTGAAGACTTCACTTACAATAGCTGTTATAGTAAAAGAAAGAGCGCACCTATTATTTTGTCCATAAGTGTATGTATGCATGTATGTTTATCTTCTTTTCAAAAATTTGCCTATTTTCTCTTTACATATTTTTCGAAATTTTATTTCTCTAATTTTAGATTAGCAAATCTTACTTTTTGCTAAATTTGGAAACTTTTAAACGTTAAGTCTTAAATTAAAGAGGGAAGGTGTTGCCTATTGGCCCCCGTCTGTCCCCCTGCCACTGCTTCTGCCCCAGCATCTGTGGTAGTTGCAGTTGCAATTGCAGAAATCGCAATGAACTCTTGGCAACTCTCGGCTGCAACATTTTTAGCATCTGTCGCTGTTAGGGTTAATGTCAATTGGCCTGGCTACTGCCAATGCCATAAGTACACAACACTACAGCGAAAGGGAAGCAGATAGATGGAGAGAGAGTGAAAGAGAGACAGCGAACACAGAAGAGACACAGAGAGAGAGAGAGAGATGGAAAGAGTGGCAGCCCTAGGGGCTGATTGCATTGTCTCGCATTGCTGCAAAAGACAAAGAACCGCCTTCAATTTAATTAGCAGCTTCTGTAGAGTTCTCTGCTTACTTTCTAATTGCTCGGATAAGGAGTCAAAGGGGGAGGGGCGAGGGGCGAGGGAGGGAGTCAAACAGTCAAATAGTAATCATTGTTGACAATCACGAAAAGCCAACAAAACACCAGCTGAAGTGACTGCAACAGCAACAGCAACTTGTTGCTGCCTGCATTTCAATATCGTGCGCGGGTCGACAACAACAACAACAAAAACAAAAGCAGCAACAACTACAGAGAAAAAACATTTATACAAATTCAACTGGAAAACTAACAAAACGCCAATTAATTGCCAAATAGAATGTTTTATCTATGAAATCGTACTCGCAGCAGCAGCAGCAGCAGCAACTGCAACTGCAACCGCAGCAACTGCAACTTGTGGCGATAAAGGCGTGAAGGAGTTGCCAGCATAAAAGAGAAGAGTGGTAAAAAGAGTAGGAGAGGAGAATAGACCAACAAAAAGTATTAGTAAAAGTTAAGCATTTGTGACCGTAACACATTTGAGAGTTGGCCAATTGAAGTTGTTGCTTTTGTGTCGTGTGTTGCCAGCAACAATTGCTGTTCCGGTTGCTGTTGCTGTTGATTATTTGCGCAGTTTGGAGAAAAGCAAAACAGTCGACAGCTTAGCCAAATGGCCAAAATGCAACAGTGTTGTTGTTGTTGCTGATAGGAAGCAGCAGCAACATCGGGGCGATGCCAGCAATGGTGACGATCTAAGCGACCAACGTGAATCGCCAAGCGGCATCTTAGATGCTTATACAACTCTACACACACACACACACACATACACACACACACACACACATACACACTTGGGTGTTCGTCGTGCAGATTAGATGCCTTTATACATATGCAAAAAGGCCAGGCCAAAAGTCGTGTTGCTGTTGCTAGCCCAGTACTTTCAGAGCTCGCAGGCATATAGATTTGTGAATCTTAAGAATACATAGTTTATAGAAAATTTTAGAGTGGGAGAAACTAAATTTGGTGAGATTACCATAAAATATAAATTTGGTTACTTGGGCAATTTCATTTACTTAATTACAATATTTAAAGAACCTTGTAAATTTGAAAAAATTAAATTAAATTAAAAAAAGAAAATATTATATTCATTTAATACGAAATATACAAAAATAAATTTACTTTTGAGTTGAAAGAATAAAAAAGAAGAAAATGTATTTAATAATACATGCACGAGTATATAAATAAATAAATATATATATTTATATTAATTATTTTTATTTAATATTTTTATTTTTGACTAAATTTTTAATTTGTCTCTGCAGTGGTTGTTGATTTGTTTGCAAATGTTTCAAAAGTTTGAATGAAATTAATACAATTAAATTTTTCATCTGCGATTAATATTATATTGGATCAGGAATCTTTATCTATGATTGTTTGTGTATATAGAGGCAAGGCAAGATTGTCTCCAGCTGTATCTTTGTTTTTGATTAAATATTTAATTTTTTAGTCGTTAGAATCTTGGTCTTTTATTTAATAATATTGAATATTTTGTTTAGTAACGGCTGCGAAGATACGTGTAATGGGCATCTAATAGTCGAGCATCCGGACTGTCGCTGCTCGTTGCTCTTGTTGTTGCTGCCATTGTTGTTCTTTGTGTTGTGGTTTTCTTTTCTTTTTTTTTCGATAGCAGGCTGAAGAAAACGAGGCAAAGAAATGGTTACCCAAAGATCAAAAGTGAGTGAGTGAGTGAGTGAGGAAGAGAGATAGGAAGGGTGAGAGAGAGAGGGACGTGGGGGAGAGGATTGTGAGGCATTGGAACGAGAGGTGCGATTTAAGTGCAACTTAAATTTTAAATGCCACTTTAATAGCATCATTTGCACGCGGCGAGCTTGTTAAGTTGCAACAGAAAGAAAGGGGGGAGAGAGAGAGAGAGATACTGTTGTTGGTTGTTATTGTTATTGTTGCAGTTGCAGTTGCATTTGTTGTTGCCTCAAAGCGTGATCCAAGAACGAAGAACTTGCAACATGAGGCAATGCAATCGATTGCAGTTACACTTACTGCAAATGGAAACTCGGCAACAACAACAACAACAACAACAACAACAGCAGCAGCAGCAACTGAAACAGCAACAACAACAACAACAACAACAACTCATACGATTTGTGGACAACATTTGCAGCCATTTACTAAATTTTATTTGCTCGTTTCACGTTGCCGCAACTAAAATAAATCAAAATCACGCAAATTGCTCAATTAAAATTACTCAACATTTGGTTGAAGCTGTTGCTATTGCTGTTGTTGCTTAAGTTAAGAAATTAGCATTTGAATAATGAATAACAAACTGAATGAGCTCGAGATTCGAGATTCGAGACTCAGACTTGAGTTTAAGCCTTGGCAACAAACTGCTGTCATGTAAGCGACTAATTAACATGTCAGTCACTCAGTCAGCAGCAACAACAGCAGCAGCAGCAGCAACAACAGCAGCAGCAACCTTTCTGCCTCCCCTCTTGAGCATTTACAGTTACGCATGCGACTGGCAATAGAAATAAAAGCCAAATAATTTTACCAAATGCTTCCTTTTGACTGCACGCCAAGTTGCAAGTTGCCAGTTGCAACCTGTCGTCGAAACCAAACAAATCTCTCACGAATTTCAGCATTTGCCAAGGCAAAGGAACAACAACAAGCGCCGAAAAACGTTTAAAATTTTTGAATTTATTAGCCAAAAAATGTGAGGAGACACAGATGAAATGGGCGACAGAGGGAGAGCGGGAGAGGAGGAGAGAAGGAGACTTGCAGTCAGTCAACGGAGTCAAATCGAGTCTTGAACTGAGACTGAGACTGAGACTCAGACTGAGTCTCTGTTTGGGTTTGTGTTTCCTGGCAATCTCTGGGCTGTCGTTGCACGGCGCTAATTATCGCTGCTAATGATGCTTTAAAAGGCAGTCGTCGACGACAGGCGGTCGCAGCAACAACAACAGCAACGTCAACAGCAACAACAACAACAGCAACAACTGTGCCTCCAGTTGCGCAACTTATGGCTGTAGATTCGCAATGTTTCTTCTCTCTGCTGATGATGTTGCTGCTGTTGCTGTTGTTGCTGCTGTTGCTCCTTTCGCTCATCGCATGAGTAATTGACAATTTGCTGAAGTCAGCGTGTCTCCTGCATCTCCTTAAGTCGCTCATTTCGCAGCTGGTACACCCAGAGAAAAAAATGGAAAACTGAAATATATACTCAAACAGTTGATATCTTAAACTCAGAAATATAATTTTTAAAAATTTAAAAAAGATTTTTATAGTCTTAAACTAAGCAACATATAACAAAACATTAGTTGCTGAATTAAATGTAATTATTTCAAATTTTAAAGAGATTTTATACTGATACTTAAGGTCTTTAGCTTAGATATCTCAAAGTTGAGAATGTTTGTTTGTTTTTTCAAATATGTTTGAAGTTTTATATAGAATATGATATCTAAATAAATGTATATCGTACTTATAAATATATAATTTTATTTGTTTCATATTTAATTTTTATTTAAATTGCTAGCATTTTATCATCACTAATTTCATATTTATTTCAATTATGTAAATATTAAAAGTGCAAGGCATTTTCCGCAGGGTGTAACTGTGTATGTGTGCATACGTAAGCCAACTCCAGCCTGAGACTCAACCGATTGTTGCTGCAACAACAACGGCAGCAACAACAACATCAACTCTCATTCGCTGCTTCCTGCAATATTTGTATATGTTAATTGTGTGACTAATGACGGCCAACTTGTCATATTTTTATCAACATGTGAAGTTAACATTTTTGTTTTCGTCTCGCCAGGTTTCTTGTGGTTTTGCTTTTGTTTTTTTTTTTATTTCGTGGCAAGTTCGTGTTCTAAGTCTTTCGTTTTGCCGGCTGCCTGTTGAGGCTTTAATCGGGTCACTTGTGTCAAATTAACGCTTTTAGCGTATGCATACCACAGATAACGATAAAAAACAAAACGTTTCCTCCCACACACACTCACATACACAGAGAAAAAGTCGCGGGCTGGCAGAAAATTCGTTAGTACGAAAACTCAATCAAATGTCGAAACTTGAAAATCGTGATCATGGTCCTGCCTGGTCCAAAAGTCCGTCCGTCCGTCTGTCCGTTTAGCTGTCTATGCAGGCGTAATGGCTGTTGCTTTAGGCAACAGCAACAACCGCAGCAGCCACAGCAACAACAACAACAGCAGCAACGGCAGCAACAACAACAAAGTCAACGAAAGAAAACAACAAACAACAAACGGTAGCTGCAAACAAGACAAAAGACAAACTTATCGTTTGAATTATCGGCATTTATTTGCATTTTGATATCCCCTCTCTTCCCTCTTTCTCTCTCTCAGCTTCCCTCTGTTGGCCATGACTGTTTGTTGTTGCTGTTGTTGCTATTTCTGTTGTTTTTCTTGTTGTTGTTGTTGTGCTACTGTTGATGCTGCCTTGACGATGCCTTTAATTCACAAAAATGTATAGACAGCTCCAGAGAATGCTCTACTCCTAGGCATTTTTCAAGCAGATACCCTATAAAAAACGCTAGTAAACTCCTTAGCAAATCTTTTACCCAGGCAACATATTTTGTACATTCGTAAACTTGCGAATACCCTCAGACTTATTTTTATCACTCCATTTTTAATATAATATTCATTTTGTTTTAATTTAAACAATTTAATAATTTATTCTAAATAAATATAATAATTTTAAAATAGGTTTTTCCTTTTTTATTTTAATTGATTTTGGTTGACTGCTCTTAGTTGACGTAAAATAAATAAACGAATAAACATATTATTTCATCAATAAATAAATTTAATTTATAATTAATTATTAGCTGACACATGATAGACTTGAATGACTTTTCATTGTTATATTAGTACTGATATCAAAATTAATTGATTGGTTAATTTAAGTTTATTAATGTTACACATTAAAGAGATTTTCCTACACGATTACAGGGTATAAGCTAAATGTAGAAGAGCAGACTCTTGATACAATAAAAACAGAGAGAGAGAGAGAGAGAGAGAGAGAAGAACAACAGCAACAAGAAAATCTCATATGAGCATATGCGTTGGAAATTTAAGTATTTGTTGTTGTTGTTGTTGGCACTAGGTTGCAACTGCAACTGTTTAGTTTTCATGCTCGCTTCATGGCTCACTTGTTGAGCATCTTGCGTCGCATTTTACAGTTACTAACTGAGGGCTTCACAGTCCTAAAATACACTCGAATTAATTTTGATTTCTATTTAATAAAATTCTCATTTTAAAATTTAAATAAAGTTCGATAACAAACAAAAATTTAGCCAAAATATGTTTAGAATATTTTGACATTTGGTTTTGATTTATAAAAAAGCCTAAGTCAATTTTATGAAATTCGGCATAGTAAATAAAATACTTTCTAAATTAAAAGTGAAATTTCGATAATTTATAGGCGGTTTTTCCCAGAGTGTACATACACATATGCATGTATATATAAGTAGTAAATGCACAAAAAAAATTAGCATGCGCAAAGGTAGCAACAGCAACAGCGACGGCAGCAACAACAGCAACAGTTGCAGTTGCAACAGTAGCAACATTGCTTGGAATGTCAACAGCAGCAGCAGCAGCAGTCGCAGCTGAGATTTTTTTCTAAAGTTGTTTGCTTTGCTAAAGGATTTTCCGTTGCTGTTGTTTTGTAGCTGGAGGAAAACGTGATCACTTTAACATTTTTGTGTTGTTGCTGTTGTTGTTGCTGGTGATTTTTAGTGGTTTTAGCAATTCTAATGCTGTTGTTGTTGTTGCGATTGTTGCTGCTGCTGTTGTTGCTAAGCAGCTGCTGCTGCTGCTGTTGCTGACAGAGTTTCTCATATCGATACCGTACGATAAGCGGTTTCTTGCGGCTCAACATGAGCAATTGTCCAAGCTTTCTCATGCCAAAAACATTCCCCAATTCCCACTCTCTCTATATCCATCTCCTTATCTACCTAACTCTCTCTATCTAACTATCTATCTGCCTCTTTGTTTTCGTCACTCCGGAAATGTCTAAACTTCAGTTTTGGCTATTCACAATGAAATGTCGTCGCTGAAATTAAATACAATTGCAATGACAAACAACAGCAACAACAACGTTGCCTTTTTTGTGGGCTGTGATTCTCAAAGTTGAACGACTGCTAAGTTCGAGCATTGTTCTATTTATGCAGAAAAGTCAGCAGGCGGGGGAGGGGGAAGGGAGAAAAGCAACAGACATCAGCGTCATATTCTCCACCCACATGACGACAACAACAATCACAACAGCAACAACAACAGGCATCGTCACGGAAACAGTAAAAGTCAGTGAAGACAACAACATTATCATTATCATGTGCATCATCATCATTATAATCATCATCATCATTATCATCATCCACATCATCCTCGTCATCTTCATCTTCATCGTCATCGTCATGTTGTTATCCTCGTCTTTGGCTTCTAATATCTGTTGGCGGCACAGCAATTAAAAGGCACGCTCATGTTGTTGTTGTTGTTTTAGTTGTTGTTGTCTTTTGTCTCGTTGTTGTTGCCGTTGCGGCAGATGAAACATTGAAATCAACGTTGTTGTCGACAACAAGACGCGTCCTCTCAACATCATCCACAATCCACAACTGCTCACAGTGGGACTTTTGAACCTTTTTTTTCTATTTAAAAAATAAATTTTTATATTTGTGCAAGAAAAATAATAGCATTTATTTTATGGTTCATTTGAAAGAGAAACCCTTAGCAGCCTAGTTCAAAAAGGTTGCTGAAAATTAAAAAAAATTAAATCTCTCGAAGTTCTGTGGCACTTCGGAAATTTCCGTGCAGAAATTTCTGTTGTACCCCTGATGTACTCAGTTTTAAAACATAAATATTCCTTTAATCATTTAGCTTGAATTAATTATGCTTACTTTAATTAAATTTTAAAACTTATATTTACAAACAAAACTCTGACATTTTTTTGCCCTTGTATTTTTTTAATTTTCTTAGTTTAATAGAAAAAAAAAATTTCCGCAAAAGCTTTATTAAAAAATTTATTTAAAAATGTTGTTGTAATTAATATAAAAATTGGTTACGTATCTTGAGCTTAAAAACTTAAAATGTAAAACCAAGAAAAATGTTAAGAAGCTCTTAAAAGTCAGATACCCTTTAGTTTACGATAAGTATATATATTGGGCTTATTAAAAAATTAGTTATTTGAATTAATGTAAGCAAAATTGTTATTTATTTATATGTTCTCAGCTAAACATTTAAAATTGTATTTAAATTTGAAATGGTTGGACTTATTTTTGGACTGATCATAATGACCACTGTGCTGAGACTCCACCTCCACCTCCATCTCCATCTTTCTCCATCTCGATCTCCTGAGCTCATCAAACAATCAGAGAACGAGAATGCGCACGATTGCGATTAGGTGGAGGCGATGCGAGATTTTAGAACTGAAGAACTGAAGAACTGTAGAGAAGACTATCTAATGCCGAGATCTGTGTATTCCAGCAATGATGTCGATGTCGACAGCGCCACCTACATGTGGCGAGTCTCCTTGGGGAGGAGAATCGACGGGCGGGGAAACTGTCTCGGCGGAAGTTGTTTCTTCTTTTCAGCACTTTTCGTGCCTTCTTAATTTCTGTTTGTATTCGGCGCATAATTGTGCATAATTTGTTGATCAACATTGTTCTTCCCCCTCTCTGAGAACTCGAGCGGGAGGGTGGGCGAGGGGAAAGACTTTAGTTTGGGCGTTGATTGGCGTCTGTTGCTGTAGAATTTGTTGTTGCACTTTTGTATTGAATGCTAATTTTCTAGACGAAATCAAAGCGCCGTTAGAGCAAATCCTACAGACAATGGCGTTCCATTAATAACTGACAGGAGCAGTAGGAGAACAGACAGACAATAGACAGAGAGAGGGAGAGAGAGACAGGTCTAGAAGTGGGCGCATTAGCCAAGTTTTGTTTTGTTTGGTTTTTTGTTGGGCGGCAAACCCTTTTCAGATTCACATTCGCAGCAACAATAAATAATGAAACGTTGACACGACAACGTCATAACCTTTGAACGTGAAATCGATGCCACAAAATAGAGGCGATGCCCCCATTTGTGGCACAGAGAGAGAGGAAGGGGAGAGAGGGATAGACAGATGCCAATGCAAATACAATTTGAGAGCTACACAAAAAAATAAAGGGAATTAGAGTCTCAGTTGAGATGCGATTAATGCGTGCACTGCAAATTTAATGCAATAAGTTGCTTTAGATTTTAGAAATGGGTATCGTTATGCTGATATCGATATTTTGTCTGTATAGAGGATCAATCAGGCCTGTTCCGGTTTTTTACTTTTTGGCACTTTGTGATTTGAGTTTATTTACGTTAAAATTAGACTTTTTGTTTGAAAATTATAGTATTTCGCTTTTTCGGACTCAAACTCATCAAAGTGACACCAATCCGCTGAATATTGCCGAAATGGTTTTAGAGCAGATTGAAGAAATTCAATTCCGACAAATCTGTATATTTTAATTACTCAATTTAACTTTCTTTTATCTATCACATCAACATTCAAAGTGATTTTGCTGGATATTAATTTGTTTCATTATAGAGAAACACTATTTAATTAATTTTGATCTTGATTTTTAAATTGAACAGATTAATATCGATCTAATATTTATTTTTACAACACATATTTCCTTTTTATGATATCGTATTTAAAGTTAATCAACACATATTTCATTTTTTTGATATCGTATTTAAAGTTAATCCTCTCTCTCCCTCTCTCTCTCTCGCTCTCTCTCTCTCTCTTTGTGACTGGATCTTTCTAAATTTATATGTTTCTAATTTTATTGGACTACAATATTCCCACAGAGATATATTTGTCATAAGATTTTACTTTACTTTCTTCTGAATATCTATTTCCAGTCTCTCTCTCCCACTCTTTCTCAGTCTGTCGCTCCCTCTCTTTCTTTCCCTAACTTCACATATCTGCTCATTGACCTTCAAAGTCTATGATCTGATCTGAAATTATGGCCAATTGCTGCTGACTGTTGTGACATGTTGCTGAGTGCCTCGCACAATTGCTGCCAGTCACAAGATAATAGCAACAGCAGCAGCAACAGTTTCAGCAGCAGCAGCAGGTGGCAGCAGCCACAGCTTCCATTTACCAATTGCCAAACAGTCAATAGCCAACAGCCGATTGGCAATTGCCATTGGCCATGTCACACGTCGCTCATTACATGGCCAACAGCCAACAGCCAACAAACAGTCAATAGAGATCAAATGTATATTTTTTAATCGCAAATAAAATCGAAAACTACTAAAATAACAAACTTGCCACTTTTCCCTCCTCCTGCTGACAAATCAAATTAACTTGTCTGTTGTTGTTGTTGTTTTTCAATAGGCATTTTCAAGTGTAGCTTATTTCTTTTTTGT
The DNA here is from genome assembly GCA_035047525.1 of Drosophila quinaria. NCBI lineage: Eukaryota > Metazoa > Arthropoda > Insecta > Diptera > Drosophilidae > Drosophila > Drosophila quinaria. The sequence goes on from JAWNPO010000007.1 coordinate 444,703, forward strand.
TGGTCTTAATTGGTTGGCTGATAAGATGTGTTCATGTTGTTGCGGTTCTGATAGTTGTTGTTGTTGCTGTTGCTGTTGTGGCTGTTGTTGTTATTATTTTTGCCATTCACCAAGCATTGCTCCGATTAGCCACCGCCAGAATCACCGCCATCGCCATCAGCGTTGCTAATGAGTTGCTTTTCAGTGTTTCAGCCTTTTCGGTTTTTAGCTTTTCAGCTGCCTCCTGCTGTGTTGCGCATACGCAGTGTTGTTCCAGCCTCTCTCTCGTTCCGTTCTATCTTTTTGCATAATTCTCTCATTAGTCTGCTGCCGCTGTTTTTTTTGTTCTTGTTGTTGTCGCTGACTTTTTGAAAGTCGAAGTTCAAGTTTCGCCACAAGCGCGGGTGCAGCAACACTTTTAAAAGCAACGACAACAAAAACTACAACAGCAACAACACTATTCAGACAATGCTGGTCAAGCAAAGAACCAAAATGACATTACCTTAAAGTAAAATTACAATAAATTATTATTTAAAGAAAACAAACATATATTTTTATTTATTTTATCTATTTTTTTTATCTATTCATTTTTTTATTCATTTATTTACATCTATTTATTTATTTAACCTTTTTTATATTTATTTCTTAATTAACTAATTTATTTATTTGTGATTGTGGCACTAGTCAGAGCATATAGTCGACTTAATCCTGCAGTTGGCATTACAATTTGACTTATTAAAAATGACTTATTAACTTAATATTAACTTTTTCATACTGTCGTTAAATTTATGTTAAGAGAACGCGCAAACTATTAATATTAATCTAACTAGTTTTCACCTTCTTAAGCTAGTGTCATTGCATCATACTTGGACATATTTGCTGGCAGCTTAAATATGGAAAACACAAATCGTGTGCTTGCCATATTTTCGCATCAAATTAAAGCCCACAAATCACAAATCGATCAACAGTAGAACGAATATCCCGAGTGTGATTGTGTGTGTATGTGTGTGACTGTGTGTGGGCAACAGCAACAGCAACAGCAACTGCAACTGCAACTTGAACAATGTGTCAACGCAACTTGCCAAATGGCAAAATGCCAAAATGGCTGCTCAGCTGGATAAACGAACCATAATTTTGAATTTGGTGCGGGTTTCGCGGGGTTGGCAAATAGTACAGTCGCACAGTGGAAAAAATAAGCTAGATTAGCTTATATTAATTTAAATTTGTAAGCCTCAAGTACGAATTTTTTTAATCTATTTGATTGCCAAGAAAAATGTCAGTAAAATGGAAATGAAAAAAAAATGAAATAAGAATTACAAAAAATAAAAAATAATTATTTATTTATTTATTCAATATATAATTTCCGCCCTTTTTGCCCCACTGTATGTGGTGGTAATATGTGTAAAGGGGAGTGTGGATAGGAGGGGAGAGGGGGAGGGGGTTTAGTTGGTTGTTTACTTGCCCAAAGGCGCCAAGTCTTGCGCCTTTGTTATGCAAATGCTTTGCGTTCCCCGATTTGATGCCCGTTTGCCAAAAATACAAAAGAAATCAGCATTGCTCGCAGTCGTATGTGGCAACACTAGCCGCGCCCCCCGCCCCTTCATCACCAGGTCTACCAGCAGCTCCTCATCATGTTGCTGCTGCCCCATATGCGCCTCATGCCTCATGTGGCACGAGAATTGCTCGCATTGGTTTTGGGCCAGTTTTACGATGCGAATGCAAATTTTGTTGTTTTGCCACAAATATTTTGGCATTTGCGCATTCATTTTAATTTTCCCAATCGCCTTCGACTTCGACTCTGACTCTGAGTTTCTGAGTTTCTGTCTGAGTTTTGCGTTTGTTTTGGGGTCTGTTTTGGAGTTTGGGGCTTAGCTGACTTGTTAACCGGTTGTGGGCCGTCTCATAATTTCAGTTGCTGTTTTGGTAACAGTTGCTGCTGTTGTTGTTGCTGTTGTTTGGCTTAATACGTGACTATCATGTCATAATAGCGAATTATTAGAATTTAATGCGATTGCCTGCTGCACGTTGCACGTTGTGGCAACATTGAACCACTGCACCACTGCACCACAGTCCCATATTTATTCAAGCCTAAAACACAACATTTAACAAACGCTTTTCTCGAGTCGACTCGACTGTTAGTTGCCCAGTTTCCAAAAAAGAACATTTATATATTTATTTATTTTCAATAAACAACTGAGCAATAAATAAATAAATAAAAATGAGCAGTCAAATATGAAATAATATGTACAAAGACTCAATATATATATTACATAAACATTTAAAAAAAACACTTTTCTTTTTTTTTATTTTCACAATTGAATTAAAAAAGAAATTAAAAATAAAAGTTCAATCAACAAAAACAATTTTATATAATATATAAACAAAATTTAAATTATAGAAAATTTAAAAATATTTATATTTATTTATTTTTAGTAGAAAAATAAATCATCAGATAAATTAATATAAATTCAAAAATTAATCTTAAGATATGAAGGTTAAAATAAAAAATAAATGAATAAATAAAACAAAAATTACAAAAAAAAAATCAAATATTTTTAATTTTAATTTTTATAATTTTGTATAATGAGCAGCAAAAATATTAAATAATATAAAGCTTATGAGAAACGAAACGGAAAATCATTAGCCTGTTAACTGCTGTTGAATACTGGGCTAAAAACTGAAAACTAGGTCAATTGTTGGCAGCGACAATGCGGCATTATTATTGTGGTTGAGTTTGAATGGAAGCATCTCCTTCTATTGTTTAAAAAGCTGAGTTTTTAGGTGTGAAGCGATTGCCTCCGGGAGTTTATCGAGGAGACCTGATCGAACGAACGACTTTCGCCAGCAATCGATTATCGATTGTTAAACAGCCGAGCTGAATATCTTGTGGCAACATCTGCTAATCATTCGAATCATCGAAATCATGGTGATCATCGGGATTGGGAATTGCGCTTTGGGTAATTTTATTTATTATGAAAAACTCTTGTTGATGGACTCTGGGTGTGCGTTATGTCTTGATTAAGTATACGCCGCGTGCTCATTGATTTAGTTTTCGTTTCAACTGAATTGCGCTTTTCACGCTTTTCATTTCGACAGCACGGACAGACGGACAGTGAATTTTCAGTTGGCAGTCGACTATTTGCCAAGCAATTCAGTTTGGGAACACCTGCAATTGCAATTGCAATTGCAATTCAGTTTGTCTTTGGTTTCAGTTTGCTGAGTCGACTTCATGTTTAATAGAATCATTGAAATGAACATTCACATGTTCACACTCTGACTCTTGTGTAGCACGAATTTCAAATATCAAATTACATGGAATGAAGTAGTGCTTATATACAAGAGCAAGAGGAACTTTCAATCCAGTTAATCTCGGCTTAGTTTTGACAAATATATGTCAGATTGAATTTTTTTAACAAAGTGTCAAGTAAAAAACTTCCAAAACTGAGCAAAAAAAATCTAAATTAATCATCGTTTATGAGTTTAATTTTTTTGTTTATCTAAAATAATAATTTTTATAAAATTACTTCATTAAATTAGATAATTATTATCAGTGAAGAAAAAAATAAAAAACATGAATAATTTTTATATTTGAGTTTTATTTATATTTGATATACTATAATGATTACGATCTAAGTCTTAAAAAATTACTCAAAAATAATGATTATCAGTGAAAATAAAAGTTAAAGTCATAAATTTAAAAATCAAGGCAGAAGTGCAGAGACTGAGAAAAAATAAAGATTTTGGCGCAGGCCATTTTCTTCTAGGTCCCTTAGAAGTGTGCCATTTTTTTAGTTAAAAAAAAAAAAATTCATTATTTAAGGTCCCTGGTGTTTGCAATTCATTTTGTAGAACTTATTTGGTCGAATTTTTGTTTTTGGTGCTGTGACAACTGTTGTTACTGAAGTTGTCTCCCCATATTTGGGAACAACTCACGAGATTTCTGACAAAGAGATGGGAGGAAAAATAACGAAGCTGGCAACGGGCAACGGGAATGTTGGCGAGGCGTTAAATTTCATGTAGGTATTGATTTCCATTTGATTTGTCGTATGCTCCCTACTTCCATTCCCTCCCCATCTTCCCCCTTACACCTCTATACCCCTCCATCCGCTCATCTTTACCTTTTTCCCTTTACGCAGTCTCCAAAAACCGACAATATTTCACAACATTTCACCTCATTAATCAAACAAACTGCTGACTTCGACTTGGACTTGGACTCCAACTACGATTCCGAATCCAACTCGGATTCAGATTCAGATTCGCAATGTTTTTTTATGGCATATTTTCGGCAAGTGTCAGCGATTTACAGTTAGCTTTACAGGCCTCGGCCGTTGACTTTTTAATTGATTAAAATGAGAAATCATTGCGATTTGTGTGCGCTGATTGTGCGAATGATTTTGCCAAGGATCTGATTTCACAGACCCAAGAGAGAGAGAGAGAGAGACAGAGAGAATGGAAGGGAATGGGGAACAGGGCGGAGGTCGCCGCAAATTTGCCATTGTTCAGAGTCAGAATCATAATGACAAGTGAACGGACTTTCTTCTATATGGCGATTTTTGCACACAGGAAATGAAATTTGATACTTTTGTGCTGTTTTAGCCCAGTACCCAAAGAGGCTAAACCGGCTTATCAGTTTGTGACAATACATTTGCTATTGATCTTTGTTTTGAAATGCGTTAATCAAGTGAACAAGTTAATTAAATAATTTTCTTTATTTTTATTTATTTTCATTGTTTTAGAAACTTTTATTTTTTGTAATTTAAATGTTTGACAAAATTTTTGTTGTTCTCGTTTTCTGGCCTGCAAATAAAAAATATTGCAAAACTAGAAACATTTTCCATCACAGTGATTGAAAATATAATAGAAACGACAGTTATTTTTTAACCATTATAAAAATGAATATAGAATTCCGTTGACTTGTTTAATTTTGAAACATTCCTAAATAAGAGTGAAGTAAAAATTATGAAACTAAAAAAAGGCTATTTTTAAAATACAAAAGACTTAAAAATCATTTACATTTTGTTCCATTTGCCATATTTTTATTCAAAACCTTTTTTATTCTACTCATTATTTTATTTTTAATTATTTTATATTATTTGTGGTGATTTCTGGGCATTAAAAAGTCGATCAATTTACTTAATTGTTGCTTTTGTTGTTGTTGGTTCTGCGAAATCCGTGAGATGCGAAGTGCAGTCGCCAGAGAAGTGCGGGAAAAGGGGAATGGGGTAAGGGGTAAGGGAAAAGTGGAAAGGGGGCAATTTAACAAAAGCTTTGCCAATAATAAGCAATAAAAATTCCGCTTGGATTTTGTTTATACTTGATTATTCGCATTGTCAAAGATTTATAGTCGGCTTTGGAGCCTTTGATGGGACTAAGACCGAAAATCGCTGGGAATCGAGAGTGGAGTGGGGAGTGGAGAGTGGAGAGTGGAGAATGGAGAATCGCGAGCCTAATTGTATCCTTTGATGCAACTGTTTCGCATATTTGCAATGCACTCTTTTCGATAGAAGACTTTTCTTAAGATTCTAAAGGCCCTTTTTCTCTTTTGTCCTGGCTTCCTTTCCCTTCTTCTCTCCCTTCATTACTTCTCAACTTCTTTTTGTCGTTCTCATCTCACAGTTGCTGACAACTTTTGTACATTTCTCGCTAAATTAACTGAATTTCTGACCCTGCGCTGCAGGACGAGCACCAATAAAAAGATGAAGAAAAACAATATAAAGAGACAGAGGAGAGAAAAAGAACAACAAAAGCGAATCGTTAAGAGTCCAAAGATCGCATAACTCGCACCCCCCCACAGAGGTGCCTCCCCCCTCAAAGCAGAACTCTGTCTCAACTGTAAATTTCCAAAAAGAGCCCAAGTTGAAGTCGAATCCGAATCCGAACTCGAATTCGAACTCTGTGGTGCAGCTGTGTCGCTGACACAGAGAGAGAAAGAGACAGAAAGAGGGAGAGAGAGAGAGAGAGAGAGAGGTGGAAATATGCGCAAACTGCTTGATGTCCACTTAAAAGTGTCAACGTGAAATTCTTGGCTGCTCAGTGCACAACAAAAAGTGAACAAAAAGTGAAAAAGTGTTGCCTGGTCGCGAGCCGCCCCAAAGGGAAACAGTATCGAGAATGAGGTGAAGAGGTGAAAGAGATGAAGCAGAAGGAGAAGACGGAGATGGAGAAGTTTGTGGTTTTTATTTTAACTGCAGTCGAACTTCTGTTTTTTTGAAAATCGGGCAATGAGCTACAGCTGAGCGTAGAAATTATAAGTTTAATTAAATTACAAATGAAAGCTTAAATAATCTTAATCAATTTATTTTCAACTACAACTACAAATAAATTATAATTAAGATAATACATATCAAATTTTATAAAGTCAAAATAAATCTATTTAAAATAGCTAGCTATATCGTTCTGTAAACATAAAGCGGTACAATATATTAAAATGAAAACGAAACTCTGTAATCCGAATTAACCGTTTAGTAACCGTTATAAGGCTTAAATTCGGTTTTTTATACATAAAAAAATAAAAGTAAAAAAATTAAAAAGCAAGTTGAAAATAATTTAAATCGAAACATTTTGAACTGTTTAGATTTTTTCCGACTTATCGGACTTTCCGACTTTCCGAATTTGTTAAAAAAAAAATACACAGTTTTGGAAAGAAATTTTTTTTTTTGAACCGAAACCATACCGGCGTTTCAAAATCGAAACATTCAAAAACCGGTTCACCGTTACAAAACCTGTATTCAAAGATTTAGGCTAACCGATAACCGAAAACCTAACTGAAACCGATATTCGTTTCGGTTTTAATCCCTGATTAGAATTCATTTATTTATAGCATTTGAAATATTTATTTAAGTGGAGTTAAAAGAAATGTTATTCATAATTGAGGCTTATTCATTTAAAAGTGTTTGTTCAACTATGTAAAAATGTTCAAGTTGAATTAAATTGAATAATAAAAGCTTATTGAAGATAAAATGAACACCTTGCTTTTGGTAATTGTAATTAAATCGTGGATCAAGTACGTTTTTCGAAAGGTTTCTTTCAAAATCTAGTTTATGTTTAACATTTTTTGCTAGACATCATATAATGTCAGGGAAAGTTTCGATTTTCAAATAATAAGAAACGAATATTGGCAGGAATTCTTGATTCTTTTAAAGGGCATCAAGAAATCAACTAGTGGTTGAACATTTCTCAAAAGTTTTTGTTCCTTTCGTTGTTGTCTTCCCTTTTTGTTGTTGCTTTTCTCATTTTAGCGTTGGCTTTTTTGGGCTTTTGTTATTTTGGCAGTTGAATTGCGCCTTTCGCCAAACGATTCAACTCATTTATCTGAAACTTTTCTTCGTTTTTTGTTTTTTTTGTTTGCTTTTTTCTTTTTTTCTTTCATTTCGGCTGCAGTTCTCAGTTCCAAATTCTCTGTCTCTGTCTCTGGCTCAGACATTGGCCTGAGGACTTTTGTTTTTGTTTTTTTTTGTTGTTTCTGTTGTTGCATCTCTCGCGGGCCAAAGTTGCAGCATTTCGAGAATTTAGGTTGCTCCTTTTTTTGTGGCCACTGTTGCTGTTTTTGCTTTCTTATTTTATTTGGTTTTGTGGCCAACAAAAATATCACACGAGTATAATTGAGTTTGACACAATAAATTGCTCATCGCGGACAGAGGAAGAGTCTGGCCGGGCCAATCCCCTGCAGCTCAGCAGAGAGAAACATTCTCCTGGCTGCCAGTTGCCAGTTGCCAGCAACTGTTGCTGCTGCTGCTGCTGTTGTTGCTGTTATCGTTGACCTTTAAAGCCGCGCAGTGCGCTGATTTATAAATTGATTCTGTTTAACTTTGTGGCACAGCGGGTTGCTTTGCTCCTTGTGGCATTTCTGGTGGCAGCTTCCCCCTCTCCGTCTTCTGCCCATCTGTAATCCACATATCCACCGATTCCACTGACAACTGTTTGCCTCGTTTCATTTGGCACATTAACACGTTTTGTGTTTTGTGTTTGATTGCCGCTTAGTTGCGAGCTTCAATGCAAATCTCGCGGTTTGATTCCTAAGCGAATCATTAATGAGCAACTGACAACTGACATTGATCATGACGACAACGCACTGTGGACAATTTCATTGAATAAGCGAAAAAAACTTGCCAAATTTAAAAAAAAATTGAGCAAATGTTACTCTTATTTTTATTTGAAAGTTGAATTACTTGTGGGGTACTGCGAGTTCTGTTGAGATATATTCAGAAATTGCTACCTTAGCTTAATTGATTTTTTTAATTTATCTTCCTTTTCAATGTATATTTAATATTGACATAGATTGATTTATTTTAGTCTTTTTTGCAAAGTTCTAGAATTCCGTTGATTTCAACTTTGAATATATACACATATTCGATAATATTAGAAATAATAGAAACGAATCATTTCTTTTTGGTATTAAGTAATTGTATGCAATTATATAGTTATATAAATTAAATAAAATGCCTCTCGTGTCTAATATTTTTTACCATTACTGTGAGTATTGAACATTTTGTATTTTCTTTTGCTACTGAATCTACCAAGTTGCCCAGAGTGCGATGGCACGAATATTTCAATTAACTGACAGTCTGCCGAAAATGACTGAACATCCGCCAGATTCTGTTTCTGCTTCTTCTTTAGCTTCTGCTTCAGCTTCAGCTTCTTCTTCTTCTTTGGCTTTAACTGAAGCTACAAGCTCCGAAACTTCAATCGAGAAACTGAGCAACTGTCGTTGCTGTCAGCGGGTATCAAACAACGACAACGACAATGACGACGTTGTTGTTGCCTGTTGATTTTGTTATTTCCGCTGGCGAATGCAATGCGATAAAATGCAAATCTCTTTTGATGCTAAAAGGACAACAACAACGACAACAACAACAACGAGAACCATTCAAGCGACGCGTCGAAACAATGGCTGCAAAAATGGCTCCATGTTGCTGGTGGCACATCAACGTCAGCAACAGCAAGAACAGCAACAGCAGCAACAGCAACAGCAGCAGCAACATAAAGTTGGCTAGCTCATCTTGATGGCATTTCAGGGGATGGGGAGGCGGGAGGCTAATCTTCATCAGCCGCCGTTTGTAGTCGATCGGCAGCAGTTGAGGATTGAGGATTGCGCAAAGTGTAAAACTCACACAAATCCCTAGACACAACACAACGCAAAAGGATCGCTGAAAATGGCACAGTGGGCATTCGGGTTAGATTTGTTTATTGGTTCAAATATTCATAGCTCTAATACTATTCTAAAGTAAAGTATTTGACTTTTTTCGATCATTTTTGTACAGTCATAAAATTGATATTTCTTCGGCTGTTATTTTTCCAAATACTCTGTGATCGATTTACGACAAAAAAATCAAATTTGATTTTAAAGCACTTGTTTTCCTTATTTCAATGTAAATTGTTTTTCAAAATACTGAAATAAATAAAAAAAAAGTCGTTGATTTACATAAAAACGAAGTGTTTGCTGATTACAGAGATATTCATGAAAATCAGGGATTTAAAACGAAACAAATATCGGTTTTGGTTATGTGCGCATTTAGGTTCTCGTTTATGGGTTACGAAAAATCATTGAAGAAAGGTTTCCCAACGGTGAACCGGGGTTCGCATGTTTCTGTTTTGAAATACCGGTATGGGTTCGGTTCACAAAAAAATGGTTTTTTTTTTCAAAATATAATTATTTTAATAATAATAACAAATTTATTTCATTAGCGCTTATTCAGTGCAATGAAAATTCGATCATGAATATTACAAAAAAAAAATCAAAATTAAACATAAGCAAATTGAAATCAAAAATCAAAATTACAAATGAAAAATGAGATTGTAAATGAAACGGTTACCAAATGGTTATTTCAGTTTACAGAGTTTTGGTTTTAAGGTTTCGGCCAATTTTCCCCACTGTGGATAGAGGTTGGAGTTGAGGAGGGGAAGTGAGCGAGACAGCGACAGAGATGGAGACTGCGATGGTGAAGTTTTATCTGCTCAATAGATGGACATTTGGATAGATTGTTCTTGTTTAGCTTTGACGTTCTGTTCCCTTTCCTCCCTCTCTTTCTCTTTCTCTTTCTCTCTGTCTCTCTCACTCTCTCTCACTCCCACTCGCTGGCTGCATTATGAGATTCGATCATCGCATCGCAGCAACTGTTGCTGCTTCTGATGCTGATGTTGCTGCCTTTTCCTTGGTGTGTCATGTCCAAATTGTTTGGCCACAGTAGCTGTTATTGTTATTGTTGTTGTTGTTGTTGTTAGTGCTGCTGCTGCTGGAGAAAAGCAACAAAGCACAACATTTGCAGCTATGGAAGCTATTATTATATTTTAATGGTTGCCTTTGTGCCGGATTGCGAATGAAATTGGGTTTAAGTTGAAGCTAAAGTTGAAGTTGAAGTTGGGGATGCCACCGATGGATTAGGAATGGGTATCGATATTCAAGTCAGTATAATCATAATCGAGCTTTCACTGTTGCAAATAAAATGAACAAGGATGAACAAACTAAAGTCAACTATTGAGTTTTCATGAAAATCTTAAAAACTTGATAGTCACAACCGCAAAAGTCAAGTTTTTAATTTGTTGATGTATTTTTACATCACTAGTCTGAGGCCATCTCTAGGATGGATGGATGGCCAATGATTCTATTGGCAACAACATTGCCATTATGGCCACATAGCGCGTGTTTCATTATGCAGCATTGTTGTTGTTGCTGCTGTTGTTGTTGTTGTTGTTGTTGTCAGTCTCTAATGGATTCCTGTCTGCGCTGCACTGAAATCATCGTCGTCATCGTCATCAAAATAGGGATTGGATTTGAGATTGAGTTTGTTGAAATACAAGCTCACATCTCTGCAATCAACTGTCCATGAGAGGGGCTGGAGGTAGGGGGATGGGAGCTGAGGGGGCAGCGGCGCCAGTGTTGTCCACAAACGTATCGAATTACATTTGGCAGCGGCGGCATCGGGATTTGGTCTTTGATGCAATTCCAAGGCTGTCTCTCTTTCTATGTGTATGCATGTTGTGCGTGTGTGTGTGTGTGTGTGCACAGTGGATCAAAAGTGGCGCTCGAACTGCCCCCAGTTGTAACCCCTGTTGCTATGGTCGTCCTAGCGGAACCGGAAATGGACAAATGGACATTGGCCAAACAAAAGACTTAGGCAATGAACTTGAAAAAAAATGAAATCTCTTTATTATTGTGTGAGAGTTGAGATGCGAGTTGTGCGCCAATGATGTCGGCAATTAGCAATCCCCAACCCACTGATCTCCCCTCACCACTCTTCCCTATCCCCCCTCTCTCTTTCACTCGTTTCCTTTCAGTCAATGCATTTTTCGTGGTAGCAATTATTTTCGCATTTGTTGGCCACTTGAATGCTAATTCCAATGTGAGCAGACCTCATCGAGGAAAGCAGAGGGAAGGAGGGAGGAGAGTGGAGGGGGTAGAAGAGGAGAAGCGAGGAGGAGAAGTGAGAAACGAGTTGAGAACAAGCTTATTAGTGCAGGACGCATTTGCAATAAATTCGGACAATAATCAAGCGTGTGCTATAATAACGAGTAGAAGTTATCGAACGTCGGGGTGCTCGACTGCCAGATGCCTAGTACCACAAACATAAGTTAAGCAATAGAAAACAGTGAAATAAAGTAGTTAAAGAAAACAACTAATAAGCAATACCTTCGTGGACAGAACAACAGAATAGAAATAGATGTCAGGTTAAATAAATTATTGGTGGTGATTGATATCAAAAGTTCACTTTTTTTTTTTTGGAAATTGGAGTATTGCCATCAAATTGGTTGCTCCAACTCTAAAAGTCTCTAAGAGATCTAGTTGATCGTGCTGACACTGCCACTGACAAAACGATAGTCCCTTGTACCGTTTTGAGGTGCTGGGCTGAAAGTCGCAGTAGGCAAAATCTCGCGACTTCAAAGGATTTTCGCAGCTGAAGAGTTGAAGATGATGTTTCACCAAAGTGTTAAACTGACAAGCGAGACGTCGAGGCAGATGCAACCGCAACCAGAAGGTGATCGAGAAGGAGGAGGAGAATACAGTCAGTTTAGCGTCACACACACGGAGGGTAAAAATTCCCATATTCTCCCCTCTCTCTCTGTCGCTCAACATTCTCAACTGCGCCCCCATAACTGACACTTGCAATGAAGACATTAGCCGCTAATGGAATTGTTATTAAGCCTCGACCACAGCCTCAGTCTCAGTCTGCAAGCGCGCGTCTTCAGTCAGACTTTGGAGAATGGAGAATGGAGAAGCTTAGGCTCAACTTGATGGTTGCTCAGTTCGCTGGCGGCTTTAATTTTCGCATCAGCTCATCACTCGACCATTTGAGTTGAAATAAAATTATTATTGTATTTCATACGCAGTCATCGCTTGGCCGTTGGCAATCCTACAAAAGATTCCGACTCTGCGACTCGGATTCTGAATCTGATTCAGTTGGAGATTGGCCTTTATGGGATTTGCTTGCCAACTTGCGACTTGCGACTTGCCACTCATAATCGCTTTATTGTCCGCTTGATGTATTGACAAATTATAAAGGCGTAATGTGACTTTACCATCTCCCAGCTCTCTCAAAAGGGCATCAAAAAGACATCCTGATGCTATCGGGCATTGCCTGCATTGTCTGGCCCGGATCTACGACTGATTGCATCTTATCACGCAGTCCCAAGCTCGCAAATCACTTATTTTGCAATCAGCTGGCAAATCACAGACGGAGACGAAGACGAGGACGGAGACGGAGACCAAGCCCAAGTCACAGTCTCAATCTCAATCTCCCAGTCACAGCCGCATTTTCATTCTCAATCACAGTCTCAATTCCTAAACCTTGAATTGCTCTTATAAAAAAAACTAGTACGACAGACTGTGATCAAATTAACTTGACTGTGAGAGACCCTGTACTTGTATTTTTTTTTTAATCAAATTAATATAATGAAATAGTGATAAAAGTATAAAAACACATCTAAAGTAAAATATAAGTTTACTTTTGCTCTACAATTCACAATACATTGATGAAATTCGTCTACTTAATATATTAATTCTTATGCTATAATCTCTTGTACTTGAGTACACAAACTAAGTTAACCTTTTATATTTTCCAAAGACAGGGTCTAATGTAGCATTTAATGCTATAAATCAGCGGTGGGCACGAAATCTGAATTCGGGAGCACTACACCAAAAACTACAACAACAACAACCCTGGAGTCTACCCAGTTTGTTGGGAGCAGCCTTTAGCTCCCGGAGCCCATGCGTGCCCACCGCTGCTATAAATATATACATTTATTTGTCTATTGTACGCTTTCCATTATTGAATGTTTAATAGCTTCTCTTATCAGCTTATTTTTTAATACCGTATACTAATCTTGTACATATTTTGACTTTCAATCGCGCAGTCCAAGATTTGGGTGTCTAGCTCTCATAATCTCTTGTACTATAGTCAGAAATTAAGTTAACCTTTTGTATTCTCCACAGACAGGGTCTAATGAAGCAGATCCTTTTCCAACATTCTGAATCGAAGTCTGAGTGGGCATGGCCCCAAGTTTTTTTTTTTTTAAAGCTGTCGAAGTCTCCCCATTTGACAGCCAAAGTGAAAAATGTCCATCCGTCCAACGCATAGAACAATGTGAGGCTTGCAATACGAGTACGTGCTCATAGTTAATACAGCAACAACAACAACCATCATGACAACAACAACAGCAACAACATCCATACACTCTTCTCAGAGCCACTTAAATGGCTTTAAAAATAACCCAACGGCTTGGCTCAGCTCTGTTGTTAAGACTCGTGTTGTTATTGTCTTTGGTCTATAACAAATTAAGGCTTTTCACTTTCCTCTGTCGCCTCGTTGTTGTGCTTGTCGATATTGTTGTTGTCGTTGTTGTTGTTATTGTTGCTGTTATTGTTGGCAACGTTGTCTGCGTACACACCCCAAAAATGCAGCGTGGCCCAAATGAATACCTAGACGAGCATAACCCATAATCATCATCATCATCATTGTCGAAGTCGTTGGAGTTGCAGTTGAACTGAAAATGTTGCAGTTGATTTTAGGCCCATTATGCAAAGCGTAAACAGGCTTATGGTTTTGTGGCAATGTCTGTCTGTTGGTATGAACACATAGATCTTAGAGGCCATAATAATTTACGTTTTGTAAATATTTTTTGACTCTATAAATAATGTTATAAATTAAACTGTTGTTTCAGTTATATTTAGTTATTTCTCTGCATTCAAATATATGTGTGGGGATCGACAAATGAGTCTAAAAAATAAAAATTTAACTCAATTTAAATATCTAATAAGTCACCAATGTTCACATTTTGCTTAGTTACAAATCTAAAAATAAGAACAACAGGATTTAAAATAAATACAAAGGAGATACGAGATCTTTAAGCTGCAATTAAATACATACCTTCTTTCTTTTCTATTTCTTTTAACATAATTTTGAACTTTTGTTTTCTTATATTTTTTAGTAGGTACTGGGAAACTAAGAGTCGAGCATCTCGACTGAGAGTTCCTCAATTTGTTGCATTTGTTGTTGCTGAATGGTCTGCGGATTCCCCTCCAGCTAGAGGAGCTTCTTCCCAGCCCAGGTGGCATAGATGTTGGCCCAGTCCAGTGCAGTCCAGTCCATTCCAAAGGGCTGTCGTTGTTATTTGTATTTACTGTAATATGAATTGACTGCCGCTAATAATAAACAGCAGCAGCGTCTACAAAATGAAGCAGCTTCTCCTTTCCATGTCTCTTGTCAAAAGTGGCAAAGAAATTTCAACAGTTCTTGCCATGATCAGCTGCAACTGATACCAAGAACAGCAGCAGGAGTTCAAGTTCAAGTTGGAGTCGAAAAGTCGAAGCTGGCAAATGGCAATGGGAAATAACTCAACTTGGCTAAAAGAAGTGTGCAGCAAACAATGATAATGACGACAGAGAGAGGAGAGAAGAATATGGGTGAGGAGGTGTGGTGTTGGTCAGAAATCAGAAACAAATAAATGAGTCCAGGCAACAACTTTGAAGTGAAGACAAATCAGCTGTCACTTTGCCTCCTCCTGATCTCCTTGTGTTCCTCTCTCTCTCTCTCTCTCTCTCTCTTTGTTTCTTTCTCCCTCTCTCTCTTGCTTTGCGTGCTGCGTCTGCACAGAGTCTAGAATTTGTTAGCTGAGCTCCAGCAATAAGGAGGCCAAATAATTTTTAGATTTAACATTTTACAATTTATGATTTTTTATTCTTTAAGTTGTATATTCATAATTGCTATGCTTATCGTCTAATATAAAAGTAATAATTATTATTACATGTTTCAATTAAGATCATGCTTTTCATGCAAAAAAAGCTAAATTTCTGATATCCAATTCTGTGACGAGCAATATTGAATGTGGCAAAAAAATTATTTGTTATTATTTCGAGCATGGAATTGTTTTCGTCACTAGATTTTTAAACGTATTATAGTTTAATAGAGGAATTCATAAACGAGCTAAAACGAAGTAAGAAGCCTTCATGTTCGAAAGGAATTCAAAGAAGTCGGATGCGAAGTCGAACGATTTTAATTGAGTTGGTGCGTTCGTGTCAGACTCACTCGTGTCAGACACGAATGAATGAATGAGTGAGAAGGCTACTTTGTTTCGAGTTAATTTGAGTTTGTTTCGAATCTCGATTTAATTTTCATATTTTCTAATTTTCATGCGTATTTTCTATGTATTGTTGTTGTCATGTGCGTAATGCATTTAAGAAAGAAAACATACATTAATAATACATTATAATATAATAAGAGTTTTTAATCTAAGTTTGAATCTGAAAACATAATTTTAATGACATTGTGTGTGTTGGTGGCAATAAAAAAACGCTTCCTCATTATTAACTCAAAATATTTATATTCAGCTTGTTCAGCTGTTTATTCCACCAATCCAGACAATCAAATACATTATTCTATTGAGAAATTTCAAATAAGTGAAAAAATTCAGTCAATTGACAATTAAAATTACGAATTATTCTATTGAATTCGGCCATTTCAAATTCATTATTTTCACTCGCATTTATTTCGATAAGAAACTGTCATTTAAATAACAATGTCATTTACACTCAAACGAATTGAAATCAAAGTGTGCCTCGCACTCACTCAATTCGACAACGTTCGAATTAATTCAGAACTCTATAGTTTACTAATAATATTTTAATTTTATTGGTAAGAGTTTTTTAAATTGCTAAGCTGGAGACAAATAGAGAGACAGAAACAGATACAGTGCTGGAGACATTGAAGATACTTCGAAGGAGTCAGAGTATCTGCGTATGTGGCGTGTCAGTTCAAGAGTTCAGATACGTTTTGCCACCTACAACAGAGAACAGACAACGGACAACAGGCAGTTATTCAAGACCTTGTTGCAACGCCTTTTCACTCTGCTCGTGGGCGTGGCTGCCACTTTTGCTTTTGCCTCGAAATACAACAAAAATGAAAAGAGCAGAAAACAGAAACAAAAACAAAAAGAAACTGCAAAAAATAATAATAATAATAATAATGAAGGCATTCGGCCGGCAATCCATTTCCATTTCCATGTTGAGGTCTTTGTGGTTGCTACAAAAGTGGAGTCCTTGTGGTTTGGTTGCTGCCCCCGAGGCCCGCCACGTTAATGGAAATTAATCACAAATACAACAGCAATTTGTTTGAATGCCAATGTGGCAAGATCTCTTCAATAAAAAAAGATACTCATGTGTATTTGAGTTTTGATTTTTATTTAATATTTTTTATTTAGTTTTTTGATTTCTTTCGCTATTACAAACTACAACTTATCGGTTATTATCGTTCTTGTTTTTGTTTTCTTATTTAGAGGCTTGAATATAATCATACTTATTGATATATTTTTACAGCTTTGCTAGATCGTAAACAATTACACAATTAGCATCACACACACTCTCAAGTGAAACATATTTAAGCTTAACTGGAAAACTAACTTAAGATCTGGTTAAGAGCTCCTAAGTATACGATACGATAAATGTACTTAAATACGCTGCGTGCTATGGATAAACATTTACAAGGGCTCTTCAATGATTACTAAAAACAACTTTATACAAATTCCTTCCAAGCTCAGTTCTCCTTAATCTCTTCTCTCTCTTGTTCAGTTGATTCATGCTTTATTATTTTAATGCGAATGGGAATGGGAATGGAATTGGGAATGGAGGCAGACATGCGAGCGATTCTTCTGAATCCGATTCCGAATCTGATTCTGATTTCGATAATGTTTAATGAGTAAGTGCACTTGATTTCATTTAAATCAGACTCGAACCTTTCTACTTAAACTAGTTTTTAGTTAGTCTATGCGTGGTACTAATACTAATGCTTAGTTCTACAGTTTAGCTTTTAAGAAATGCTTACAATTTATGGCTGGCTTGGTTCGTTGTCTGTTTTTTTTTCTTTTTTTTGCCTCATTGACGCGCTGCCAGGCGGCCAACCAAGCGAATTTCAGAGAGTCTTTGTTGGCTTTGTGGTCGATATATACTTATTATATACTTAAGTATGCATAACTACTATGTACTACGATCCTATATACATCTGATTGTGTTAATGTCATCTTTAGTTTTCGACAAGTTTTAGAATTTGGAGTACCTGACATACACTTTGAATATTTTTGAAAATAGAAAAATATTTAAGAATCAACTTTAAATAAACCAAAATTAAAAGGAAGCTCACATATGAAACTTTAAATAAAAATGGGATTAACATTCGGAGAGTCTTTCTGCAATTTTATGTATGTTTTTATAATTTGTCGAATTTCTTACAAGGGAATCGAGTCGAGTGTGTGATTGGGTGTGTGTGTGTGTGTGTGGCTTGGGTGGTTGGGTGGTGCAAGTAATACTATGCATGTACAGCTGCGCTCCATTCTTGAGTGATTGAGTGATGAAATGAAATCTGTGGCACTAACTAGGGGATAATCACTACGTCTACCTTACGCTCTAATTGCTGATCACACGAATTTCTATAACGATTGGGGGCCCTGCCTCACTTCACCTCACCTCACCTCACTTCAGCTCACCTCACCTCACATTCGAGTGCCCACATTGGCGCGTTGGCTGGGCTGGGGGGCGTGGCGCGGCAGGGAGACGTGCGACATGTGGGTGGGCGGTCCGCCGAGCGGGGAAATCGAGGGCGATCGCGTGGCCAGGGGCGAGAGGGAGGGCGAGAAGGAGGGCGACATGGCCGAGGAGGTGCTGAAGCCGCCGCTGGCCTCGTGTCCGATGGGCGAGCGCGGCAGGTTGGCGAGACTGAGGTGAGGGGGAAGTCGCATGCCGCCCGAGTTGCCCAGCACGGGCAGATTGATGGCCCGCGGGGCGACATTGGTGAGCAGCGGGGGCGGTATGTGGGTGGGGGGCAGTTGGGGCTTGAGCACCACACTGCCCGTGGAGGAGTGGGCCAGCGAGGACTGCTTGCTCTTGGCGCTGGAGGAGGCGCCACTGTGCCCGCTGTGCCCGCTGTGCTCCGACATCGTGTCGTCCTTGAGGCGGGCAATCTCGGAGAAGACGTGCGCCAGCGGCTGGTACTGCGGTCCCCAGTCCAGCAGGTAGTCCCAGTTGTAGCTGCCCGTCAGCTCCTCCTCGCTGTGCACAATCGAGCTGAGGGAGCCGCCCACATTGCTGCCGCCCACGACGACGGGCACGGGCACGGGCACCTCGCCGTAGCTGGCCATCACGCCGTGTCCGTGTCCGCCATGGCCGACGGTGCCTACGGTGCCGATGCTGCCCGCCGTGGTCGCCGCGTCGTCCGCACTGCTGCCCCGCTCCGAGCCCGCTCCGGTCGCCACGTCGTTCAACTTGGCGTAGATGAGATTGGTAATGTCCGATCGGGCGGTGGCGTCCTCGTCGAACATGTGAAGCGTCGGCATGGGCATCGTCATGGGCATGGGCATGGCCATGGGCATGGGATGGCTGGAACCCGCCATGCTGGAGCCACCGCCGCCCCCGCCACTCGGGTCGTGGTCCACGATGCCGAGGCGCGCGAGATACTCCTGCGTATTCTGCACCGAGATGTCCGAGATGCGTCCGTCGTCGCTGCCCGCGCCGGCGCCAGTGCGATGACTCAGCGGCCCCTCGTTGATCATGCGAATCTCCTCGTCCTCGCCGTCGTCCTCCGCCGAGCCGCGCCCACTGGAGCCCGACTGCTCCGAGCCCGACAGCTCCGACGTGGTGGCTGCTCCCGAGCTGCCCGCGTGCGCTCCGAACGGCGGAATCTCGTCGTACTTGGGCGGCGCAAACTGGCCCGAGGCCCCAGACCCGACGGCAGCGGAGGCCGACGAGGCTCCACCGCGAATGGGAATCGTGTCAAAGGCGCTGGGATCCACATAGCTGTTGGAGTTGCCCACGCCCATTGTCTCCGCACTGAGGTGGGGCTTGACCGCGTTGCGCGGCCGTCGACTGCGCATGTGAATGAAGAGAAAGATGCCGGCGGCGGCGCAGAGGATCAGCAGCAGGGAGACTAACAAGCCAACGATCCAATCGCTGATGCTTGCCCCACTTGCCGCACCGCCTGAGGCAGCTCCACCGCCTGGAATGCCAATAGACGCCAGGTTGGTGTTGGGGTGCGCGAGGGGGTCCAGGGCGATCTCCACGACCGTCATGTTCTTGAGGGAGCTCTGGCGACCCGACGAGGCCGTGATCACCAGGCTGATATCGCGGCCATCGTCGACGAGGCTGTCGTCGAGTTTCCTTTTGATCAGCACCGCGCCGCTGCTGCGGTTCACCTTGAAGTGGCTGTGCGCTGCGCTTAATTGGTAGACAACCCGCCCGTCGGCACCGCAATCGCCATCTGTGGCCGTCACCTGGCCGACGACAAAGCCCAGCGGCAATGCCGCCGCCGCGGGCAGCACAAAGCGATACGTGCGCTCCGTGAACTGTGGCGTGAACTCGTCCCGCGACTCGATCTCGACGCGCACCGCCACCCGCGCGCTCCGCCCGCCCATGTCGCTGGCCTGCAGCTGCAGATGGTAGCGCTGACGCTGCTCGTAGTCGAACACCGCCGCCGAACTGACGACTCCCGACTCGGCGTCCACGCGGAACAAACGCCACGAGCTGTCGTCCGCGTCTGCGTCCGCGTCCGTCGTGGCGGCCACCAGACTGTAGTTGAGCTGCCCGAAGGCACCGCGATCCAGATCGCTGGCATGGGCCCTGAAGACAGCGGTGCCCACGGGCTCGTTCTCTGCCAGGAAGTGCACGTACTCGGTCAGGGGGAACTGGGGCGCGTTGTCGTTCTCGTCGTGCAGCGACAGATGGAACGCCCTCAGGCTGCACAGTGGGCGTGGCTGGTGGCTGTCGCAGGCGCGAATGATGAGCTCGTAGCTCGTCGCGCCACTGTCGTAGTCCAGGCGATTGTTCACGAACAGCACGCCGCTCACCAGATCGATGGTGAACATGTGCTCGTCGTTGCCCGAGCTGATGTCGTAGACGACCTCCGAGTTGGGCGTGTTCTCCTGGTCCGCATCGAGAGCCACCAACTGGGCGATGGAGTAGCGCAGTGGCGCCAGCTCGCTGATCTCCGCCTCGTACTTGGCGCTGGGATCGAAGACGGGCGCGTTGTCGTTGGCATCGAGTACACTGACAAAGACTGTGATGCCGCCACTCGAATTGGAGCTCGTTTGAGGGCTGTGGCTTGTGGCTGGACTCAGCAGCAGCTGCAGCTGCAGCTTGTAGAGATCGTTGCGCTCCCGATCGAGCTGCTTGATCAGCACAATGGCCTTGGAGGGCAGTAGCTCGAAGGCGGCTTCCTCGTTGCCCGAGGCAATGATCAGAGTCTGATCCTTGACATCTTGTCCCAGCTGCAGCACCACCGAACCCACCGCCGCCGCCTCGCTGATCTGTGCTCTGTACTGCGTCTGCAGGAACTGCGTCCTGCCCGATCCAATGTCGCCGGGCTGAACGCGCAGCAAGGTTGCGCCACTCAGCAGTGGCTTGCCCGCATCCCGAGCCACGATTCGCACAAAGTAATCGCCACTCTGCGATTCGGCAGCTGGCAGTTGACTCATGTTGACCGAGACAACGCCGCTTGTGGCATGCACCGAGAAACCCGCCAAGGGAGGATCGATACTGTAACTGATCAGCGAGTTGCCACCTTCGGCATCCGCGTCGGTCGCGTTCACCGTCAGCAGTTCCACATCCATCGCTGCACTCTCCCTCAGCTCCGAGGCAGCTGGCAAGAGAGCAAAGTAGGCGGGAGGTTTGCGTGCCACGAAAATCGGCGCATTGTCATTCTCGTCCGCCACGCGCACTGTCAGCGTGGTGCGCGCCTCGTGCGCCGCGTCGGAGGCAATCACCTCCAGCTGATACTCCTGCTGCAACTCGTAGTCCAGGCTGCGCCTCAGCACGAGCTTGCCGCTGTAGCGATCTAGGCCAAAGAGTGCGAGGTTGTCCATTTCAGCGGGAGAGTCACTGCCCAGGCGGTAGGTCAAGGCGGGATACGTGTCCACATCGTTCGCCGAGACGGAGGCAATCACAGCTCCCAGCTCAGTAGCTGTGAAGGAAAAGACAAGTGTTAGGAAAAGGGGGGATTAGTTTCTTTTGGGTTAGTCTCTATAAGAAAAGTATTTGCCCAGTGCATTATGGTAAAAAAGTCCGAGATTTTGGCATTTATTCAAATTTTGTTTTGATCAGTATCTTAAAAATGTTTTTTATTTTCTAAATCGAAAAACTCCAAAGCAAGCAAAAATAATTTTCATAGATTTTTCGGGGTCGGAAAAATAATTGCAACTTTTAGAGAAAATTGTGCTTGACTCGTAAGCATAATACAAATTGCTAAATATGGATAAAGTTGATTAAGATATTTTTTCACTTTTATTCATAGTCGTATGGGGGAGGTGAAGGCGTTGTCAAAATCAAAAAATAAATTTTTCTATCTATTACTCCAATTATTATAGGTTTGACTCAGCGGTGGGCACGCAATGGCTCCGGGAGTCAGCGGCTGCTAACGAATTCAGACTTCGTGCCCACCGCTGGTTTGACTCTATTAGGTTAGTCTCCATAGGGTGTGATCGGGTTATATTCTACTGAGTTAGTCTCGATATGGCTATGACACTTACCCTCGCTGACGCTGACAACGTTGTTGGGCGGGAACGTGGGCTGGTTGTCGTTGACATCCACGATGTGGACCCGGATCGTTGAGGTGCCCGTCATCTGAGGCACGCCCTCGTCGGTGGCAATGATCTTGAGGTTGTAGACGTCGCGTATTTCGCGGTCGAGCACAATGTTGGTTCGCACGATGCCGCTGAAGGCGGGCTCGATGACAAAGGCGTTGTCGTGGTTGCCGTCCACAATGTGGTACCGCAGTCGGGCGTTGGCGCCCTCGTCGGCGTCGAAGGCCTGCACCTGGGCGACGAAGGTGCCCTTGCTCTTGCCCTCCCAGACGGTGGCCACGAACTGACGCTGCGAGAACTGCGGACTGCAGTCGTTCGCATCCTCCAGCTCGACCACCAGTTCCGCGTAGCTCGACAGGAAGGGAGCCTCGGTGCTGCGAGCCACGATCACCAGACGCAGCTCGTGCGGTTGCGTTGTGGCCAAGGCAAATGAGGAGCTCGGCAAAGCGCGTTGACTGCGCGACGTGTTTCCACTTTCGGCCTGGGTTTCCGCCTGATCTCCTCCCGACTCCTCGTCGTAGTGCATGGCTCGTCCACGGGAAAGGGCTTCCAGCGTCGGTTTGGCAAAGCGATCGTAGTCCAGCTGCACAGGGTTGGCAACGCGAATCTCCCCAGTAGCGGCGTCCATTGAGAAGATGCCCTCATCGTTGCCCGCGCCGAAGGAGAAGCTCATCTTCTGCCTGCGTCCGTCGCTGCGCACGGCGGCCACCTGGAGCAATCTTGTGCCCCTTGGGGAATTCTCCAGCAGCTTGGTGCGGTAGGTCTCGTTCTGGAAGTGCAACGCGGGTCCCGGGCTTGCCTCGCCCACCAGCAGCTCGACGAGACCCACACTGCTCTGGGGCGGGTTGCCCTTGTCGCGGGCAACCACCTCCAGCTGGAGCAGATTGCCCGTCTCGCTGGCCAGGCTCTGGGCGGCACTCAGGGCGCCAGTGTTGGGGTTGATGCGGAACTTGGCGCGCGTTGCCGCAGATCCCAGCAGACTGTCTGCCTTGAGCGCATAGAGTATCTCGCCATTCGAGCCCAGATCGGCATCGTGGGCCTGGACCTTGAGCAGCGTCTGTCCCGGTTGGATGAGCGCCGGCACTTGACCCGAGTATGGATAACGCTCGAAGATAGGCTTATTGTCATTGACGTCCAGCACATTGATCTGGACGGCCACACTGCCGGAAAGAACCTGGTACTTGCCACAATCGGTGGCCACGACCATGAAGCTGTAGCTCGACTGCAGTTCACGATCCAAATGCCTGTGCCAAAGAGGTTTGGGAAATAAATCAATTAGTGATTTGTAAGAATACCAGGAATACTAAACTGAGATGCAGACCGTCTAGACGGACGTCACGACTGATTACTGCCAAGGGAAGTTGCTCAGATCGGACTTAAAGTTGGTTAAAGGGTATCTTTAGCGACACTAATTAGTCTCCCGCTGCGAGGCCTAATCGCAAAAGTAATCCTAGCAACAATTAGCTACACGAAATGAAGTGGAATTAATCCACATGTGCAGTAGAGTGGAGTACGGAGTGTGGAACTTGTGGGGCAGGTAATTAAGTCATTTGCCTGTGATCCAGAGTGCTTAATCTGACTAGACTCCCTCAACTATACTGCCAGAAATAATAAACCCAAGCGATTACAATCCCAGCCCAGACAGACTCGAAGGGCGAAGCGAGGAATTCCTTTTGCTTGCGCTTGCATGTCAGCCAATAAAACGAATTTAGCAAATTACAAGCCCATCCCCAGATTCAAGTTGATGTTGGGGCTCATTTTATGAATTGAATCAGTCAAAAGTGAAGTAAACATTCAGTGTGTAATTCTGCACAGACTTTGATTCGAGTCGGAGTCGTAGTCGGAGTCTGTTGTCTATTTAAAACAAAAGCTAAAATGCTTTCAAGGGTCAGTTTTCAGTATGTTGTACCATCTTCCTTCTCTCTCTCTCTCTCTCTGTCTCGCTGGCTCTGTCTTTTATGTTGTTGTCATTGTCGGCTGCGCTCGCTGATCATCAGGGACAGAAGAAACAAGCGAACGATACAGCCTGAAATTGCGACTAGTCTTGTCCATCGTCAGTCCGTCAGTCAGTCAGTCTGCTCGTCAACTCGTCAGTCAGCAACAAATACAACAAAAGAAAGGAACTAGCAACAAACCCGAGAGCCTGATCAAGCTGCAGCCACATTTCTATACCCTGCCACGTAGAGTGTTATAATTTTGCGTTGAACTTTATGAAAGTACTTTTGAAAAAATTAAAATTGGCGAAAATTATTTAAATTATCTTGAAAATATTTAATGTTTGTCTTATTTAATAAAAAGCATATTCAAATCTTATAAAAAGCATAAAATAAATTTATATTGTAATTATTTATTGTATAAGATACGCCCATATCTATTAGCTGTGATATTTTTCAAGATTTCGGGAACACTGACTTTTCCATAGATCTTTTATAGCAGCGGTGGGCACGCAATGGCTCCGGGAGCCAGCGGCTGCTAACGAATTCAGATTTCGTGCCCACCGCTGTTTGATAGTATACATTTTTATAAATGCTTAAGTAGAAGGGTATTCAATTGTCGTCATAAAAAGCATTGGGGGCTCTTTCCTGTTGTGTTTCTGTTTTTTTGCCCGAGCCTGACTTTATTTAGCTCAGCTCAAGCTGAGGAATCTCTGCGACCGAGACCGAGACCGCGAAAGCGCCCAAACAAGCGGCCAACTCTGAATCGGGCCAAGACTAACAACAACGTCACGAATTGTTTGTCCCCTATGTCTCTCTGTCTCTCTGTCTGTCTGTCTCTCTGTCTGTCGCTCTACAATTCCTTGCTTCTCTGTTGCTCTGATCGCTGTGTTTCTTTTTTCTCCGATTCTGTCTCTTTTTCTGTTCCTGTCTCTGCTTCTGTCCCTCTCTCTGTCTCTGTCCCTGTTCTGTTCTGTTTTTTAGTTGGTGGCGGGATTTCGTTTTTATTGTTTGCCGACAATCAGCGCAAGATAAAAATTGGTACATGACAGCGGATCGCGTTTGTATAAATGGCCAAACACTGGACGACGCTACTGTCATCTAAAAAACTACTCGAAAGGAGTCAAAAGGGGGCAATGCAACAACTCTCGCTCCATCTGTCACCAGTTCCCGCTCCGGAACTTCGTTCAACCGATCCGAGCTCAGCTCTAGTGACGCACTCCTCCCCTTAAGCCAATGCCCCCTGCATCGTCTCCATATCGGACGGAACAAGCAATTGTTGTCATCATTGATTGTCAATAAGCATAAATTTGCACCAGAGGGGGCCCAGACAAGACCAGAACAGGAAAGGACAGAACAGGACAGAACAGATCTGGACAGGACGGAACGGAACGGGTCTTGGTATAAGCCAAGTTCAAGAAAATAGGGCCAACCCTTTTTATTGTGCGTATGTGTCTCAGTCGAGAGAGAGGAAGAGCTATTTATAGCTATGAGTGCGCGGGGAACGGATTCGATTCGATTCGATTCGATACGATTCGAATTCGGATGTGGATTCGAGCTAGAATTGGGATTGAGATTGTCGGTCGCTGCGTAGGTTGTGGATACGAGTACTTGTAGCATTTGCTTCGAAATTATTTCAATGTTTTCGGTGTCCTTGCGACGAGATGTGACACACTGATAAGAAGTCGCATTGCATTGACCCGGGGACAAACGCCTTTTACCCCTTTACCATCTCATTGAATCGCGCAAAGTTATGATTATAATTTATCACACAAGCTTTTAACTTACTCTTAGTTTTGATCTAACTACAAGTATTACAAAATAAGACATTAATTTCGATCTATTAGGGTATTGTCGTATTGAGTAAAAATTACAAATAGAGAAAGGTGGCCAGACTGCTTAAAGTATCTAACGAAATACGGTCTCACTGAGGTTAGTATTGATATTGATTGTAGAAGGGATTAATTTTTCATGAAAATATATTTTTCTCTTTGTCAATTAATCATAGTTTTTGAATCCCCTGCATACTTTTTCATAACTTTGTACTGAATGACTACCTAACTGCTAAATTCTAGTAGAGCCCAAACGGTAAGAGCTAGGAGGCTGAAATGCTCACACAACATATCTGAGACGAAACTAACACTTTATTTACCATATTATTATCAAATATTGAATAAAGGGGATATTTTCAATATATTTTGATGGTTTACTTTATGAATGATTTGTTTCATGTGATAACTTACCCGACGGTGGTGATGAGTCCAGTTTTGCTGTCGATGGCAAACTGCCACTGGGTCTCATTGGCCAGGGAGTAGACGAGTCTCGCGTTGACCCCCAGATCGGCATCGGTGGCCTTGACGCGCAACACGCTGCTGCCGATGGCAGCATCCTCCTGGACACTGGCCACGTACTTCGAGAGCTCAAAGCGCGGCTCGTTGTCGTTCTGATCCTCGACAAGGATACTGATATTACAGTGCCCCTGGTGACTGATGGGCTGACCACGATCCGAGGCCTGTATCTGGAGTGTGTAGCGCGACTGTTGCTCACGATCCAAGGGCCGAGCACTCAACTCCCCGGTGCGTGCATCGATGCTGAACTTGTTGCCCAGATTGCCCCCTGTTGAGCACAGAGAGAGAACGAGAGAGAACGAATTAAATGTTGATGCGGAATTAAATTGACTTAATTACGGCTAGAAACAAGCTTTCCTGTTCTGACAATCATTTCTTTGCGTGTGCTGTTCGACTATGGAAGATTCTTCCTCATAGCCTTAAGACAATTAGAAGTTCAACAAAATTTAAAGTAAAATTAAGGACACACCTTTCTTAGTACAAATACAAAACGTTACATACATATATTTAATATTTCAAAATTGTGAATTATAGTTGCTAGTAATAAGAATTTTTATATTGTCAATCAAATTTAATTTAAAGTTAAGAGGTTTGCCTTAAAATTCATTCATACAAAATACAAATACAAATTAAAACAATTAAAAAATGTACATTTCGCAAAGAAATCGATAGACTTCTGACAGTTTCGCAAACTATAGTAGACTTACCAATGATGCTGTAGACCAGCTCCGCATTGGGTCCTTCGTCCAAATCACTGGCGACCACCGTGTGAATGATGGCGGTGTCGCTGTTCTCCGGCACCGAGAGACCATAACACGATCCGGGTCGGAACTCGGGTGCATTATCATTGACATCGCCCACGGTGATGAGGATCGTTGCCACGTCAAAGTGTTGACCCGTCGCCGCTTCCAAGCCGCTCTCCGAGGAACGTTGCTTCCGCACGGCAGACGAGGGTGAGACAGTCATCCGATTGGCGTCTCTCACATAGACGGGGATCACATATCGGGCCTGGGACTCGCGGTCGAATTGGCCACGAGTCGTGACGATGCCACGTTGCCAATCCACATTGAAGTGATCGTCGGCCACACCACTGGGTATCTCATAAGTTAGATTGGCTAAACAATTACAACGAAAATGAACGATTAATTTTTAAATAGTTGATTGATTAACTGATAATTATCTTTTTTAAAATAACTATTTAATGTTTTTCTAATTGTCTTATTTTTGTTAAACTTGGGACTGAAGGACGATGGACTAGATGAATTATTTCACAGTTCATATCTTAGAATTGAATAGAATATGAAAAATTAATTATTTAGTCATTGATTGATTAACTAGTGATGATCGTCTTTAACCACAATATTATCTGATTGCTTTTTTAATTTGTTTTTATTTTGAAGTTGTAGGATGATGGACTAGATTTATTTTATCTTAGGCTAATCTCATAAAGTAGTGATTATTAAATAATGGATTGATTAACTAATTGTGATCTGCATTAAAATATTTATTTAATCTCCAATTTAATTCTTTGTTTTTGCAGTTATTTCTATATTAAAAGCATGTATTATTTTAATGCTTTTTTAATTCGTTTTTTAATTTGTTTTTATTTTGAAGTTGTAGGATGATGGACTAGATTTAATAGTATTTTAAATTTTATCTTAGGCTAATCTCATAAATGGATTGATTAGCTAATTATGATCTGCACTAAAATATTTAATTAATCTACAATTTAATTCTTTTTTTTGCATTTATTTCTATATTAAAAGAATCTAACCAGTGGGAATAGTTTGTTAAATTGAAGTTCTTACCATTGTCGGCACTGTGGAATGCCTTGGCTGCCACTTGGAGCACGAAACTGCCACTGGCGACGTTCTCGAGGATGGTCGCGTGGTAGACAGCCTGCAGGAACTTGGGCGGATTGCTGTGACTGCCCTGGACGAGGACCGTGAGTGCGAGTGTGCTCTGCCTGGCAGTGGGAGATCCATGGTCAGAGGCGCGGATCGTCAAGCTGAAGCGACTCGACTTGTCCAGCTGCTCAGAGGAGGCGGGCGGCAAGGTCTTGGCCAGTTCCATCACTCCGGTCTCCTGCCTGATGCGGAATCTGCCCTCGCCGTTGCCACTGACGATTTCATAGGTCACGCGGCCGTTCTCACCCGCATCCCGATCCACGGCCACGATGCGAGTGACGACCTCGCCAATGCGGGTGGCATCGTTTAGATAAACTGTGGCTGCACTGCCTCCACTGGCACTGGCTCCACTCGAGGTCACCGCGGGCACCACAAACTGCGGCGCGTTGTCGTTGGCGTCCAGGACTCGCAGACGCACTGTGACCGATGTCTGCAATCGTTCAGTGACGTTCGAGGACTGATCCAGCGCCTGGACTATGAGCAGATACTCCCTGAGCGACTCGTAGTCCAGAGGGGATTGCAAGCTGAGCGATCCCGTGAGTGAGTCCATGGCAAAGAGAGGCGTCGCCTGCTCCAGGCTCTCGTTCAAGACGGGCGTGTAGCGCAGCAGTCGATACTGCAGCTCTCCATTCGTGCCCGAGTCCGCATCCGTGGCCGTGAAGTTGTGGATGATGCCGCCCACCGACATGGCCTCGCTCACCTGCAGCTCGACGGGATCGAGGGGCCAACGGGGCGCATTGTCATTCACGTCGGCCACCTCGATCTTCACTGTGATGGCACTACTCTGCGGATTGTTACTGGCCGAGGTGTCCAAGGCACGGATCTCCAGGCGAAACTCGGACTGCAGCTCGCGATCCAGTTGTCGGGCCACCACGAGATTTCCCGTGTTCCTGTCTATGTCGAAGGCGCCCTCGATGACGTCCTTGGTTAAAGGATTCAGCGTATAAGTCACAGACAGCTGATCATCCAGTCCGCTCCCTCCTCCTCCTCCGCCTTGGGGCAACTCCGCCCGCTCGTTGGGACTAATCGAACCCACCACGTGACCCACGATCGCATCCTCGCGTACCTGCAAAATGTAAATGAACCATTTAAAAAAAAGTGAAAATGAAATCATATACTGAGTACTATTAAAAAAATATAATAAAAATGTTCAGAAAATATTCTGATATGTTTTTAAAATTTTATAAATTTAAAATTAATTTTTAGGTGAAAGTTTCATATTAAAAATGATTTGTTGTTAGGCTACTCAATCATTTGATGGGTGTTAATATTACTATATTAATGAAGAAATCTAATTTGTTGGTATGTATATAAAAATTCTTTTCTCAATTAGTTATTTTTTGTATTACAAATTAAAAATTATTTAAAAGATAAAAGTCCATCCAGCATGTTTTCATCCCATTCAAATATTCTTTCTCAGGTTTGAACATTTTCAAACTCATAACTCTTTTTTTTTTGCGATGCCTGGTAAATAAACGCACAAGGCAATTATAGATTATATTTTAGTTATGTATTAAGAAGAGGGTCGCTTGGTGTGTCTGTCTGTCCGTCTGTCTCTCTGTCGGACTGTCGTCTTGGTGTCTTGGGTCCGCTCTACTTGGGGCTGCCTGTGTCCGCGTATCTTAATCTCAACAACAGTGTTGAAAATCCAATCTTAAAGCAATAATTCATACTTCAAGATTACGAAGGCAGCAAACATTTAAAAATTTCATTCCTTCCCAGACGTTCTTTTTTTGCGAATGAAACCAGCAAAAGGTAGACTACGAGTGAGAGCAAGAGAGAATGACAGAGACAGAGAGAGATAGAGATAGAGAGAAGTGGAAGCCAAGAAACATTGGCAATGGCATTAAAAAGAAATTATGCATTCCGACCAACTTGGAGGCCCCGAAAATCACTGAAGAAAAATGTGAGCCATTCCAATTGATGACGAGAGGGGGTCCCGGGGGGTCAGGGGGAATGGGGAAGGGTTTAGGCCTCAGTTTGGGCCAACTTCTTGCTCAAAAAAAGAACAAACTCTTCGCATAAGAATTTAATATGCAAAACCGCAAAAACCGTTCTGAGCATAATAACAAGAAGGAGAATTTTCTTTTTTTTTTGGTCGGTCTCTGTATGTGTGTGTGTATGTGTGTGTGTGTGTGTTTGAGTATCTTCTGCTTGTTTTTTTTTTTTCATAAAATAAAAACATTGAAAATATTGTTTGGGTCGCCAAAATGGAGACACAAAAATGACAGTCACGAGATTTATGCCCCGCCAAGATTACGCAGGAAACGAAGCGTTCGCAGTCCGAGTACTTTTAGTGCGGACTGTGTGCAGTGGACTAACGATGACTACTGCTGCTGTGGTTATCGTTGTGGTTGTGGTTGATGTGCTGTGGTTGCTGTGGTCGCTTTTCGGCTAAAAAAACCACCAAATTATGCACGGAATTGCTACAAAAATGGCAACCACCAAAATGGCGCATGATTTGTTGTGTACTTTTATAGCAGGAGACCAATTGCAGCAGACAGTGTGACAGTGGCAGTGTACAGGGTACAATGTACACTCGAAAAATAAATGAACTAGTATTTTATTTTTTACACTTTAATTTAGTTACTATGCGTTGGGGTTCATTTGGAAAATAGTCTGTTTAAAATGTGACAAAGTAAACTATTAAACTGAAATAGAGATATTGGTTTAAAATACTATAGATATCAAATTAAATAAAAAAATGCAAAACATTTATTATTTTAAATTCCCTCATAGTAAACTGAAATATTGAAAGACAAAAACTATAAAAACAAATTTAATATTCAGTTGAATAAAGTAATAAATTATTAAATAAATCGTATTAAATTTGCACACAATTGAAATTTGTTTTGCTTTCAATATTTAAATTTATTTAAAATTGCATTTTCTATTCAAATGTAAATTGCTTAAACTCTGCTTTTTTTCTCTGTGTGTATGAGACACGATCCTTACTAACTTGGCCAGCTGTCAACTGCAGCAACTTTAAGCTGCTTTGCAGCTGTTGGGCAAGGCAGAGGCTGTGAGGGGAACAGGGGGCGACAATTGGTTAACTGCTCGCGTCATTTGCTTGCGGGGGAATTGCTTAATTACAACAACGCATTACGCTGCAGATTTATGTGTGGCATCATCAACCAGCAGCCAGTTTGCCAGCTTGCA
The DNA here is from genome assembly GCA_035047525.1 of Drosophila quinaria. Lineage (NCBI taxonomy): Eukaryota > Metazoa > Arthropoda > Insecta > Diptera > Drosophilidae > Drosophila > Drosophila quinaria. The sequence goes on from JAWNPO010000007.1 coordinate 476,080, forward strand.
ACAATGCAACGCCAACGCAAAGTACAAAGCACATGGCACAAAATAAAAATAAAAATAAATATAAATATAAATGAAACACAAAGCGAGAAGAATGCAGATGCAGTTAGGAGACTTTAAAAAAGAGAAGAGAGTCAAATCAAAGGCGAACCGCCAACGAAACGCAACGAAATGTGTCAATTTTAATTGTTGCCAAAGCGGATTTAAGGGCCAAGACTGACAAACTGGAGACTGTGGACTGTGAGGAGGAGACTGAGTTGTGAGTTGAGACTGACTCTGAGACTGAGACTGACTCTGAGACTGAGAGAGAGAGAGGCAATTAAATGCATGTCAAAGCGTCGCAGCCATCAAGTAAGGAGCAAAGAGACAGAGTGTCGGAAATCAGGGATGAAAGACGGTGGAAGAGGGATGCAGATGACGCGACTGGATATGGGAATGGGAATGGGAATGGATTGCGGATAGGCATGTGTATGCAATGATGTGATGCGATGTGCTGTGCTGTGATGTGCGGAGTATGCAAAACATGTGCGAATCGAACGTGATAAAAATGTTAAAGGCTCAACGCTTCAACATGCCAAAAACCTAAACGGCAAAAGGCCCAAAAAACCACAACTACAACAAGCGAAAGCCAGCTTCGACACGCCGAAGATTTAATACCCTTAGGCTGCGCGCACTCTGGGAGCTTAAAGCGGAGCTTAAAGGCGAGCTGATCCCCTTTAAGAAAAGTACAGTATTGACATGTATAGAAATATTTGGTACACTCAAAATATTTAATTTGCTAAAAAGCAAAGAGTTACAAACAATAATAATAGTGAGCATCATTTATTCTAGCTGATAAGATCTGAAATAATCAGCTCGTCTATAAGCTCCGCTTTCAGCTCCCAGTGTTGATTTCTGAACAACTTTTAACATAAATTGCTTTTTAACATGTTTAGATTTAGTTAAAAATGTTAAGAAATATTTGACTTTTATAGTTTTAAAATCTCTTAAAAGATTAAAATTGAACAGCTTTTTCTCAAAATAAAAATGAAGTGTTACACATAATAATCCAATATTCAACCGACCTATAAAAGAAAATTAGTTAAAATTCCCATATTAACCAAATTTCTTAAGGATGAAAATCAAATCCATTCATCAGGTGTGTTTCAAAACTCTCGAATTCGTGAAAACTCGACATAAATTTCATACTAAATTAAAATACGGACAAAAGAATAAATCTTCATCAGATGTGTTCCAAACATCTCTAAAAATTTACATGGTGAAGTACTTAATTGACAGATCTTACAATTCGAACTGAGAAGCAGACAAAGGGAAATATCGTTCCGATCAAGAGTTTATATAGTTGATGCCCAACTTAATGAGTTGCACATTTCGTGACAGAATGTAAATACCCTCGGCAAGAGTATAACAACCACTGGGTAACAACAACAACCGCAACAACAATAGGAGTAACAACCAGGTGACGGTTACGAATCGCACTTAATGGACGCATGGGTCAAACGAGGACGGAGTGGACAACGGAGAGGGGAAGGAGTTGAAGATGGAGTACGAGTTGAGAGAGGATAAAGTTGGAGTTGGAGTTGGAGTTAAAGTCACAGTCACATTCAGAGTTGGCGTTGGAGTCACAGTTCAGAGTGACAATTACGCGTGCGCCATGCAACAACAACAACAACAACAACAACAGCAGTTGTTGTTTCTGCTTGAATGCAAATCGGAGTTGCAAGTCGCCGCACCCGCTTTTGGTGGAGTTGCCTCCCTCTCTGGAAGTCGAGGCGAGTCGTGTTCTTGGCCATTGTCACGTGACGCCGATGCTACAAATCATCCGGAGCCACAAAGGCAGGCGACAAACGCGCTGCTCACGACACGGCAGCGACAGAGGCAGCGACAGAGGCAGCGACAGCACAGAGCACAGTGGTAAAAAAACAACACATTAACTTATAAGATTATTGAAATGTTTTTACACCAAAAAATTTTTTTGTTTTTTTTTTTTTAATTTTTTCCTCTCAAAATAAAACTCACTTTTGCCTAATGTTTTTGCATAACCCTTTAGAAGAAACTCAAGGTTACCATCCAAGGCAAAAAATATATTTAATATGATAACGTAACCCTTTTTTTAAAATAGGTTTTATTTTAAGGGGCAAAAAATCATAAATAATATTTGAGAGTTTTATTTTATCGTTTAATGAAGAACATCCTTGAAAATCTTTGAATAAACCTTCTAAGTAGGTTTTATAATAAATCTCATAATGATTAAGTTCCCTTATTATAAGATTAATTAATATCTTCAATTAATACACAAAAGTATTCAGCTTTTCTTGTTTTTGGCAATCGAATTATTTTGAATATGAAAATGTCTAAATTAGAATTCGTATAATACAATTTTGTTTTACCCTTAAAGTTTTTTACTGAAAAAAAATGAATAAAACAAATTACATGAAAAACTGTGCTCCATTTGAAACAAACATGGTGCCTTAAAAAATGCCACAGCTTTTTTGAGTAAAAAATAACTTAATTAATTAGACATGCCAGTTTTTTTTTTGTTTTTAGGAAAAATTCAAATTTTTTAGTTCAATTCAAAAATAAGCAAAAATTATCGATTAGCAGCTGAGCTTTGAAATTAATGTAAGAAAAAGAAGCCTTTTTGTCCCACTGTGCAGCGGCAGTAGACAAAAAATGAATCAGGAAGAGAAACCAACGAGGCAATCGTCGTGTAAAACTAGAAGCGTCAAATAGACAAAAGTTTTCCTGGAAGAGAGTCTTCTCGCCAGGAAGAAGAATCGCATTGTTTTTCTTCATTTTTATTTTGGTGTTTTGTTGTTTTGTTGCTTTGTTGTTGTTGTGACCCTACAATAAATCTCGTACTCACCCTGAAGACGAGGCTGGAGCTGGTGAACGTCGGCCGATTGTCATTGAGATCGAGGACCTCGACGCGCAGCATTCGCAGCGTCTGCTTGGGCGGACTGCCGCCGTCGGTGGCCGCCACGGCCAGGCGGTAGATGCTCCTCTCCTCGTGGTCGAGCATGACGCGGGTGCGGATCACGCCCGAGTTGGCGTCGATGCTGAACAGGCCGTGGCCATCGGAGTCACGACCCTTCAGCAGTGAATAGCTGATGGACGCGTTCTGGCCACTGTCCCGGTCGATGGCGCGAATTCGCACCACCTCGGTGCCCGGCGGCTGCTCCTCCCGCACACTGACCACGTCCTCCTGCGGATCGGCGATCTCCGGCGCGTTGTCGTTCACGTCCGTCACCTGGACACGCACCGGAGCGCGTGAACTGCGCGATGGCTGCCCTTGATCGCGGGCCTCCATGACCAGGTCGTAGAACTCGCGCAGCTCCCGATCGAGGGGTTCTCGTGTGCTTATCTCACCTGCAAGGAAGCAAAGAGAGAGAACAGTTATTAGAGTATGTGCGAGAGAGAGGGGAAGTGGGAAAGACTGCAGTCGAAATTAATTAAACAACACACTTTGAGCACATTAAATACATATTCATTCATATTACAACATTATTTAAATTTAAAACAGCCATGACTAGCATTATATTTATTAAAACCAAATGCGGTTCAGTGATTCAGTTCAACCAAATCAAATTTTAAAAACAAGTTAAAAATAATTTAAAACTAAAAATTTTGATTTTGATTTTCTTATAAGCGCAAATAAAATAAATGTTTTAAATGAAATATTAAAATTGTTGAAATGTAACTAAGCTACATCAAACTGAAGAATATGTGAATTAAATGTGTGAATGAAACATTAAGAAAGTAATGCTCTTTTAAATATTATTATTATATTGTAAATATAGTTCTATTTTTGCAAAAATATTTTTTTTTTTTCGTGAACCGAAACCATACCGGTATTTCAAAGTTAACCATTACGAAATGTTTACTCAAAGATTTTGCTTAACCGATAACCGAAAACCTAAATGCAAACATAGCCGAAACCGTAACTGAAACCGAAATTCGTTTCGGTATTAATCCCTGTATCTTATAAAAAAAACCTCTTTACGAGGTAAAAGTCTAGTGACGAAAACAGTTATATGCCCCAAAATTTCTGATATCCAATTTTGTGACGAATAATATTAAGTTTGATATAAAAATTATTTTAAAAAAAATTTTGGCACTCGGCACATTGCGCCAAAATGTCTCAATTCTTCATACCAAATAAAACTCAATGTTTTGCGCAGTGCCGAATGCAAAAATTTTTTTTTAAATAATTTATATATCAAACTTAATATTATTCGTCACAAAATTGGATATCAGAAATTTTGGGGCATATAACTGTTTTCGTCACTAGACTTTTACCTCGTAAAGAGGTTTTTTTTATAAGATATCAGAAATTTTTGAAAAAGATATCAGAAATTTTGAAATTTCATTCTATCAACTTTGTTTATTTTTTGTACAAGCTAAAACAAACTGCCTGCCAACACTGGTTCCCTTAAAACACACATGCCAAGCGCAAAAGCTAGTAGCACTCTCAAACTCTGGCTGCTATGACACTTTGCTGCTGCTGTCCTATTTCAATTCAAAGTAAAACGTATATATTCAGTTAATAGGTTATATCTTCCAAACCAATCAACATAAATTTATGAATGATATATCAAAAAACGTGAAATTTTACAAGCTCAAACATATTGCAAATTAAAAAAAATCGTAGGCAGCGTTTTCTCAAAAACCGCCAAAATCTGGGACAAAATATCTTATTTCACCTGTTGATTTTTACCTATGCACTTTAGAAAAAAAATTTGAAGGTTTGCCTAAAAGCCCTTCAAAATACCTTTCCAACAATACATAGATCACGTCTGTAGCTCATATTGTTTGGATGCTATAGGGGTTTTAATTTTAACGGTTTTTAGCGATTTCCCGCTAAACTAGCTTTTTTTCGAAAAAGTCGTAGAACAAACGTTTCTAGATTTTTGATCGGAAACAAGTCCTCATTCAAACTTTTAAGCTAAATTTACGATTTGATCCAAACAAACAAACAAACAAACAAACAAACAAACAAACAAACAAACAGACAAACAGACAGACTGACTTTTCATCTCGTTTTGAAAGGGGCACCAAAAATTTCAAAATTAATTATCTTCTGAACCAGTGATCGGATTTTGATGATCAAGGTGTCATTCGACGCGTATTTTTGATTAGAATAGTAAAAAATTAAAAAAAAAATCAAAAAGGTCAACGGCCCATTAGTCATATTTAAATTTTTCCCCTCCCACTTACACCTGTTTCGAACCAGGTGAGTTTTAAAGTCTTAGTTCACATTTGTAAGTTAAGTTAAACTTTCGATCGGTTTAATCGACCTGATCGGACAGTCATAGCAAATTTTCCATTCTTCCTGTGTATATATGCTAGTCGCCTTCGCACCCTTCGTGCTGCTTTCGTCACTAGCGCGGACTGCCGTCCGCAGTGATATTATAGTTAATATATTCGAGTTAAAAACTTGATGGCATTTGGAGTGCCTATTTTAAAGTGTTTTCTATAGATTTTGAAGAGCTGAAAGTTGCATAGCAGAAAATCTAAACAAACTGAATCTATAAAATGCTGTGTGCCAAATAAGATTTTTATAAGCTCTATTTATAAGAACATGTTACATACAATACAACGAATACCATATACCCTTGAGATGTGTGAGTATCTTGTAGAGAAAGAGAAGTGATTGTAAGGGGAATCTAGCTTCATTGTTAGCCTGGCTAGAAACTGGGTCGCAGATATGATTAATGCCGGTAGTTGGCTGCAGTTGTGGTGCTGGTGGTGCTGGTGGTGCCACCGCCTGCCATCAAAATTGTATGCCTTGCAGCATTTTGCGGCCAAAAGAAAATCATGTCAGCAGAAACGAGTTTGCCAGACACTTGTGGATGCTGCTCTTGTCTTGGTTCTTGCCAGGATTAGCAGCACGCGATTTCCATATTTAATTTAAATGAACCAAGACTCCTTGCGCGCCAAAGGCGGACACGCAACCACATGAAATGGATAGGCAGAGGGAGAAGAAGAGGGAGAGCGAGAGCGAGAGGGGAATAGAATGTCAACTCAATGATATTCCATTGACGGATGAGCTGACAGCGTTAAAACTGTTGTTGCTCAAACACTAATGGTCATGCGCTCCAACGTCCAACTGGCTGCCAACTTCAGCTCCACATCTGCTCCCCATTCTTGATTCTCGACTCTCGATTCTCCGTCCTCCCAAGCATCTTCACATCTTCCATATCGCCAAACAGATCGCATTTTATCGCTTGCTCCATCGTCGTCTGCTTCTTTTTCATCTACTTTTTGTTGGGGAACAGGTTTTCATCTCAGTCTCAGTCTCAGTCTGCTCGTGCGCATTTGATCTATGGGCATTGACGTGGATGCAATGCAGGAGCTGGAAGCTGGGAGCCACAGTGCAGGAGCGACAGCCAAGTGCAGACCAGTAATGAATGACCATGGGTCATGGCTGCTGGCTTGACAGTCTGCCTCGGTCCACCTTGCTCTCTGCCCGACTCAGATTCACATTCACGTTCAGATTACACTTAACAAAATCCTTCAAAACAACTCTATTTTGAACGCAAAAATTTAGAAAATTACTCTTAAAAGTCTGTAAACTTATAAAATGTATTGTTCTTATATTTTTTCTAACTCACTTAGAGTTTTTTTTTTCTATTGTGAATATATGAAACATTTTTAATGAATTCTAAAAGTATTTATTTTTTAATTAGAATTTTATTCAGATAATAAGAGGAGTTATTTTTAGAAGATATTTTTGGTGCGCTTTCAAGAGCAATTTCACATTTAATTTGTGCAAAATTTAAAATTTAATAAAAACTAACCCAACAATATTTGATTTGTTATTTGATTTTTGTAAGAAAAATGTTTTTGAACATTAGAAAGATTTTCTCGTTTATAGAAAAAGTTCAATGAAATGTAGAATACTAATTTGGCGAGTGTAAGATTCAAAGTCAAAGCTCTAACGGGGACGGGTGTTGAGTGAGTTGTTAGACTCGGCTGCAATGCGATTGGGACACTAATTTATGGCTTGAGGAAGCCTCGACTCACCTGTGACGGGATGCACCTGAAAGCTCGAGTTGGCCGGCAGCAGAGTGTAGCGAATGGCCGCATTCTCCCCAACATCGAGGTCTGTGGCAGCCACAACACCCACAACAGCCCCACGACGCAGATTCTCCTCAATGCGGAACTCGTAGCTCGGCTTTTGGAACTTGGGATCGTTGTCATTGGCGTCCAGGACTCGAACTAAGACTCGCGCTCTCGCATGTGCCGCCGGTGTGCCATTATCCGTGGCCAGCACTGTGAGTTCATAGCGATCGCGACTCTCTCTGTCCAGCGCAGCGCGCAGATAAATCCAGCCCGAGTTGGGGAAAATGCCAAAGTGCTGGGCCAAGTCAACATCGGGTCCATTGAGGCCATTAAGACTCGACTGGCCACTGTGACTCTGTCTCTGACCGTGACTGTGACTCTGACTGTGACTGTGACTTCGGTCCTGACTCAAACTGGCATTGTCGGCACCTGCGTCCACAATGCGATACGTAATCCGAGCATTGTTGCCCGTGTCCAGATCGCTGGCATTCACCTGGATGATCTGCAAAACAATGAGACGAGACGTTGCTTTGTGTTAATTTGGAGACTACACAAGATAGAAAAGAATAACTAGTGAGAAATTCTAGAATCGAGCGAACCAGACTATAGAAGACTCTGCACTTTTTTTTATATAAAAATCAATCGAAAATTGGATATTATTTCAATATAAATAAAAATAATTTGTTGATACTGAATACGCACTAAGAAAAAAATGATTAATATGATAATCCCATTATAATTATGGCTACAAAATACAAAGTAATGAAAAATTCTTGTTTTGACATTAAATTTGTTTGTTTTATTTTAAATAATAGTCTTTGATTCAAATTGAACGAAATTCGAAGTTTGTTTATCTTTTCATTAAATTTTTAAAACAAATTTTATTTAAATAAAATATTCTCAATTGCCTCTGACAAACGTAGTGGACTCAGCAGTTTTTTCGGATGCACAGGGTCCAATAAAAAGAGTATAGATCTACATGCCAAACACGGCTGGCGGTCATCAATCATCTCGGAATCAAGCGGAATCTCTGATGCATGTCTGCGTAAATCTCTAGAGGAATCCCTAGAACTGCGCGCGATTCTCAACTCGTTTTTCGCTCTCTCCGGCTTGGGACTCTTGAGATGCCAAAGATATAAAGTGATTTTATGATCAAAACTAGTTCAGCCACGAGGTAAAGGCGGCATGCAACACAAGCATGCAACGTGCTACGTGCAACGTGCAACTGAAGGAGCATCTTCTTCTCTTCTTCTCTTCTTCTGTTCTCTGGGGTGTTGAGATATTTCAAAAAAGATATGACGCCTGCCTGACAAAAGCGTGACTTTTACTGGCTGTTAATCAAATTTATGTTGCGCATTTAGTTTGCATTACACAAATTTATTTTTCAATAAAATCTGCAGCCAACTCAACTACACTCAAGAAAAATTCTAGCTCTATTTTATGAATACTTATTTGTTAAAAACCCGAAAAGACAGTTAAAAAAAAACTAAATTATAGAAGTATTTTTATAAAATTTAGAAAAAATTACAGAAAATTCCCTTACAAAAGAATTTTTATACATCAGAAATTAATTTTCTAATAACAATTTATTATACTTTGAATGATCAAAAATTGATTTTCTAATTATAATTTATTGATTATAGATACTTTAAATTATTTTTCATTGAATTTAAAAATATAAGCTTTTATTTTTTATCCTTATTTTGGCATCTTCTTGGAGGATGTTTACAATTATGAAATTAATTTTTCTACATTTTTCTGATATCTCCAATTTATTTCTAATGTCAAATTTCTAATTTTTATACTCTGAATATTTAAATTAGTTGAATTTTGTTAGTTTAATTTGACCATTTTTTAATTATATTTATTCCTTACTTTTTCTTTGTTTGTTTTCACATTCCTCACAAAAATATGCAGTTTCAAATTAAGAAATCAAATAAGATTTTTTGAAGGAACTAGTGTTTTTTTTTCCAAGTGTATGAGTAAGAGGGAGGGGGGCAGTAACCAGTTGTGGATGATTGAAACTTACCTGTGAATTAATGGCCCGCGATTCGGAGACATTCACGGCATATTCGTCGCGCTCAAAGACGGGCGGATTGTCATTGACGTCCTGGACATCGACGATGATGGTGACGTCCGCGGAGAGCGGGGGCATGCCCCCATCGGTGGCAGTCACTGTTAACGAGTGCCGCTGCGACGTCTCGTAGTCGAGATGTCGCGATAACACCAAGTGTCCCGAGCGTGCATCGATCGCAAAGAGCGAGGGCTGAGAGCTTTTATTGATGGCACGCTGGGTGGCATTGGTCGGGGATGAGGAGAACGAGGCGACGGATGAGGAGAGACTGTAGGTCACCTGACCACTGCTGCCCGAGTCCTTGTCGTGGGCGTGCACAGCGAAAAGGGGCGTGCCCAGCTCGGCATTCTCCGGCACCGAGATTCTCACCATGCTCGTCTCAAACTCGGGCGCATTGTCGTTGACGTCCTCCACCTCGATGTTCACCTGGGTGTGGCCATAGACCGGCGGCTCGCCACTGGTGGCCTGGATGTTGAGCAGGACCTGCGCCTTGGCCTCGTGATCCAGCGGATGGGCAATCCGTATGTTGCCCGAGGCGGCCTCAATGCTGAAGTAACCATCCGGATCCCCGGAGTAGATCGAGTAGCGCACGGGACTCCTTTGGGCTGAGAAATTGAGATGAAACACAAATTGATTAGGAAAGCGCAAGAACTTTATAGAGAAAAAGAGACTACAGTCAGCGAAAATATTAACATACGAGATGAATCAATTTAAGGTATCATTTTGGGAAGGTATAAATAAAACTTAAATATTATTGTTAAGGTATAAACTATTTATAGATTTAATTTAAAGTCTTATTTAATAACACTTTTAAATTTCTCTTAAAATTCAATTAGCTTAAGAACTTATATAATAATTATTATTGAACGTACAGCTGAATATTAAATTGTTAGTTTCATTTGTATTTTGTTTGCCATTAGTTAAGATGTTAATAAAATTTACTATTTCTACGATACGTTGATATAATTAAATAAGACTGCTCTTTTTAACCATGCCTGTTTTTCTCTCTGTGTACAATTTTGCCTCATTAAAGGCAATTCAAATGCCAGGCCAGGGCGAACAAAGGATTTGCAATGAGTTGCAGGAACAATAGAGCCAAGAGATTGACACATGAGCAGGGAATGAATCAAGGGGCAAAGGGAATCGCAGTGGGAATGGAGATGGAGATGGGAGAGGGGATCGGGATCGGGATCGGAGCAATGAAAGGAAGTGCACAGCGAAAGCAGCAAATTAAAGCACAAAAATCATTTTTGCATAGCCAAAGCCAAAGAGTCTCTCTCTCACTCTGTGTGTCTTCCCTTCCCCCTCCCGTCTTTGCTTCTTCCTGATCTTGGGACTTGAGACTGCCACTCGTGTCTTGGTCTTTTGTATCATCATCGAGCGAATGATGACGATGACGAGGACGTCGTCGTTGCCTCGTTGATGGGTGCAGATTTCTGCCGAAATTTGCGTTTGAAGTGTTTTGCTTTCGCCATTGTGGCCCTGTCTTCCTTCTCCTCCTCCTCCTCCTCTTCCTCTTCACCCCCTCCGCTTTGTTTGTGCCCCTGCTTGTGGCATGGCCAGTGGCTTGTTGCATGTGGCCCATTTTGTTGCAAGCGCTGCAAGCTCTTTTTTGCTTGTACAAATTTTATTTTAATTTTCTTGGCCTTTTTTTTGTTTTTTCTTTTTGGTTGGCTTTGTGGCGCAACCATTGAACCGTTCCGTCTGTTCATCCGTTCCCTCTGTCCCTCTGTCCTCATATGCGCATATTTTGTTTTCCAGCTCAGTGAACTAATGAATGCCAACCCAATACAAAGACGTCGCCAAGTCGGCAAGCCATAATTTGGCCATGGTATCGAGTATTTGTTCGCCCGGGGGGAACCTCTCATCACAACTGGACTGTATTCGAGTCGATTCCCTTTAAGAATTTCGACAAACAATACTTACATACTAACAGTGCCAAAACTTCAACTCAAATATTTGGAAAACAAAATAAGGTAGCATGCAAATTTCAAATAATATTTGGCAATCAGTTTTTAATACGAAAGAAATATAAATGGGAACAATTTATTGAGTTTCCAAAAATATGCTTCCCATATGTCATGTCATTTTACTATTTTCAATGTTCTTATTTTCTTACAAAAAATATGTTATTTAGTATCTTCCGAATATTAATGAAATATATTTATCCTAATATTTTTTTGTACTCTATAATTATTTCATATTTCAAACTGCGAATTTTTATAGTTGAAATACCTAATTTATCATTTGTTTTTTTTTTTGTCATTGTTATTTTAATTTCTTCTTTTTTTAAGTGGAAGTTTAAATTATAATTATTCTAGTTTCTTTTTTCAATTGTTCATTCAATTCTGAATAATTTTTTGCAGAGACCGCAAATAAGAGTTTTGAGAAACTGGACAAACTTTTATTTTCCATTTTTTTTTTAAAGTTATAGGGAAAAAAAAAACATTATTTTTCAAATAAGCAAATAAAAATATATACTATTTTTAAATTTGTACTATAAAAACTGAAAATAAAAATTATTTTTCAATCTTTATTATAACTTTTATTTTCAATTGCTAAAATAAAATAATTTATAATTTTTACTTAAAAATTTAAATTTAATTACTATTTTACAATTTTTTTATTTAGATTGAAAAATAAGAGTTTTCATTTAATTTTTTTTTGATAAAAATCAGCAAATAACTTTTATTTAATAACTTATATTTTACAAATTATAGTCTTAACGATCCCTGATTTTTTGTCATTCCTAATTTAATTTTTTTTTTAATTAAAAATTTAGAAGTTGGACTCACCAGTGTCGCTGCTGGTGGCGATGACAGAGCCGACGACTGTGCCGCGAGGCACGTCCTCCTTGACGTAGTAGTTGTATCGCGCCTTCTCGAAGATCGGGGGCCGTTGCATGGCGTCGATGATGCTGAGGAAGACGACGGCGTCAGTGCTCGTCCGCAGTCCACCGCCGTCCGTGGCCGAGATGTTGAGCATGTGCCGGGGCTGAGTGCGAACCGAGAGCATGTCCGGACGTGCCACGAAGATCTCGCCGCTGGCACGATCGATGCGAAAGATGCCGCCCTCGTTGCCGGCCACAATGCGGTACGAGACTTGGCCGAAGTTGCCCGCATCGGGATCTGTGGCCACCACGGCCACGATGGGCAACGGCGAGCCAGAGCTGGAGGCCTGAGCCGGCCCAGATTCCCGCAGCGAGACATTATACTCACGGGGATAGAACACCGGCCGATTGTCATTCACGTCCGTCAGCTGCATCTTGATCATCGCCGTCGTGCTGAGACCTCCGCGGTCTGTGGCCAGCACGGGGAACTCGTAGCTGCTCCTGCGCTCGTAGTCCAGTTCCCCGGCAATGCAGATCTCGCCCGAGGTGGAGCGCACCTCGAACTCGGTCAGATGCTTGAAGCCCTCCCCCAGAGTGTAGTTGACCATCGCATTGACGCCGCAATCTGGATCGCTGGCCGAGACCTGAAGGCGAGTAGTAAAATAAATATTAACATTAATAAATTTATTATTAAGTAAATCAAATGAACAGAAATATTAGTCACAGTGTTTAAAATTTAAAATAATATAATTGAGTTGTAGTTAAAATCTGAAATAATTATATTTGTAATAATCTAATAAATTATAAATTAAAAAGAACAAACGATTCTCACATAACTCTTTTATTTATAGTGCAAGTTCGTTGTCCAAGTCATTTTTTTTGGTTCCAGTTCGTAACCTAAGTCATTCGTTTTGTAGGTTAAAACTGGACATTAGCATTAAACATAAAGCTTTACATTTAAAATCATATATTTCATTTGCATTTAAAATAGTTGTTCGTAAATAAAATAAATTAACAAAAAATCATAACAAGAAAGAATAAATTTTAGTAAATAAACCATTTAAAACTTAAAACTATCCTACGCAAAGGAATCAAGAGTGTTACGCTTCCTTATTCGTTAAGTTACTTATTGAGACAACTGCTGAGCTGAACGGTTGCTTTCCCAATTACAAATGAAGTTGTCATAATTTTAATTCGATTTAACGACTCCCCCTTCTCTCCACCTTCGGTCTTATTCCCCGACCCATGAGAGCTTCAACTTTAATTCGCCACACTCGTGGCGCAATTTGTTATGGTCACAGGCGAAAACGAAAAGCCGCAAAATCAAAGGCCTCCGGGCAACATTCGCAGGCTGCGTCTGATTGTCAACTTGAGTTTTTCGGCCAAGACGCCCGCAACTGTTAAGTCCCCTTCCGCCACTCCACTCTTGGGAAACAGGAGCAACGACCTCGCTTAATGGCTGCCAATTAGTTGGCATTTGCGTAATCAACATTTACATTTGCGCCTTGCCGCCCTCTGTCGACCCATCGACTTGTTGGCCCTAAAAATAGCACAGGCGAAGAAGGGCGAGGAAAGGGAAGCGGAGGGCGGCAGTCTAGAGCAAGACCTGGCATTTTGACGCCAACAAACAACGAGCAAAATCAGCAATTAAAACTGTCATTATTTCACTTTAAATAGTGGATTTTCCTCCCATTCCCGATCCCTGCTCCTCCGCCTGCTTCTCCTCCTTGGAGACAAGTCTCTGGCCCAGACTGATATGCATTTAAAGCGAAACGTGTCCACGGCGACTCCTCACGTTCAATTTTCAGTCGCTAATTACTCTTTTTGTAAGCCAAAGGCATCGAACTGAACTGAACTGAACTCTCAGGGCCTGGGACTGGAACTGAGTCTGGAACTGGCGAAGATCTACTTAGATTGCTGCTGCTGTTCAAGTCGGCGACTAAAGACTTTCATTAAGCTTAGTTGGCAGCAGTTTAAACCCGTTTAACCCGAGCGCAATTGTCGCCAAACGATGCCGGGCAACGATGTCGTCAAACAGCCAACAGATTGCCAATTTTATCTGTCAACAACATGGAACTGTTGAGAACGACACGACTAAGGCTGCTAAGGAGCAGAAACAGACCTCAGACCGTCAGATGTTGCTGCTGGTGAGTTATCGAATGAACGCCCACACGACATAAGAAGGCGCAGTGACGAATTCCCCGAGTGGAGACAACGCCGGACACTCTCCGCTTGACACTCCGCCTGACACTGACGCGGCGTCGTGGGTTGAGAGGATGAGGATGAGGATGAGACAGTAAAAGCTACCCCAGCTCAGTGGTGAAAGGCAGTCGAACTATTGTCCAAAGGTATCAGAGACTACGACTACTAATATCTGTATAAATAAAACTCTTTATCCTGACTGACCTCAAACGATTAAAGATAGAATGCTGAAATTTTCATACAACATAAATGAGATAATTTCATCGTGCAACAAGAAATTCGAAATTCGATCTGTAAGTAGGTCAAACCAAAATCACAGATAATATGTCTGGAAGTGTCTCCGGACCAAATTTGGTTTAAATAGCTGTCATGGGAACAATCGGTTGAAATTAACCTTTAGAATTAAAATACTCTGTTGTTGTCTGAGATATTCTAACAAAACTCTAACTCTAACTCAAATCACATTTGTCCTGAAACACACACATATCTCCAAACAAAATACATTCAATACAAATGAATAATGAGAATACGAACTCGAGTTCGTTGCCTAAGTCATTCGTTTTGCTGACTCAAATAACGATTGCCAAACAATGCACAATGCAAGGCAAAATTCTCTAAAAATTCGAGAGAGCTGAATTCGAGTGCAAGTTCGTTGCTTAAGTCATTCGTTTAGCTTGCACATATAACGGAAATCGGAAATCGGAGTTGTCAGCACGCACTTCTCACCATCAGCAGCGGCAGCAGCAGCAGAAACACACTTGAGCTGAGTTGGCCAACTGCAGGCATTCAATAACCAATTATGGCCTAACAAGCCCTCGCTTTTGCCTCCGACTCCGAGTCCGACTCCAAGTACGAGTCCGTTTCCAACATCTTCTCATCCATCTCCATCTTCATCTCCAGCTGTGGCTGCGGCGGCTACTGCGACCGCTGTTGATGTATGCAAATAAGCTGTCAAAAGTAATTTCATTCAATTACCTTATTTATCGTATGAAGAAAAGAAAGAAAACCAAAAACAACGAATTCGAAGCTGACCTCAACAACAATTATTGATGGAAGCTGGCAAAAAAGTATCGATATTGAGAAAATTATTTAAACATAATAGTATAAAGACATGCTCAGTAAATACAAATTAGTTAAATTTGAAAAAAAAAATAAACAGCTTAATATATTTCAATAAAATATTTAGCGATACATCGTATTAAAAGGCATCCCTAAAAATTATGTGGTATAGACTGTTAGAATCATGGTCTGATTGGGGTTCAGTTTACGATTCAACTGGAGGCTGAATTTTGGACTGAGAAGTTTGGAAAGAAACCAAACAACACACACATCCTGAGTCCATAAGTCGAACGTTGCATTTGCCATTGTGACTGTTGATTAGCACTTCAGCCGAGGCAGGAAAAAGTTGCAGAAAGAGACAGATAGAAACACAGAGAAAGAGAGAGAGAGAAAGAGAGGCTAATAGAAGTTGGCCAAATGTCGGTCGTGTCTCTGGCGCAGATTATCACGTAGTCAGAGCTTCAGTTGCTTTCTGATAAGAGTCGGACATGTCTCTCGGGCCGTGGTTTACTGTAGTTGTCTTCTCCTGCTTCTGCTGCTACTTCTGCTGCCTCCTCCTCTCTGAACAGAGTGCAACATGTGGCAGTTGTGGCATAGAGCAAACATTGAACCAAAACGCAGCCTTGCATATTTTTTATGCAATTTCCGGCAGATGTGGATGATTTACCTGTGCGCCAGGGCAGCCTCATGAGAAATGGCTACGTGTCACAGAAGAGTGCCAAGTGCCAAAAGAAATAAAGAGGGAGACATTGAAGACAGCGGGAGAGAGATAGAAATACTTTGTGGTGAGGCGATATCATTTTGAATGCATTTACTGGCAGCTTCAGCTGGCAAACTTATGCATCAGTCAAAACACATGAATTGGAAAACCAAATTCAACCTGAGGAATAATAATGATCTGGATGAAAGCAAGTCTAATAAAATAATAACAAAAGAACAGTAGAAATAGTAAAAACATAATGTAGATAAGAAGTTTCAAAATCTATTTAAAACATAAATAAATCCCTGTAGCGCAGGTAAATAAAATAATCAAATCAAATTAAATTAAAATCGATTGGATTATTCTGAAAACAGAATTAACTTTTATTTTTATTATATTTTAAACTAAGAGTTTTTAAGTTGATTTTGTAATTTTTGATTGATTCGGTAAATTGTTTTTACTCCTATTTTACAATATTTTAATAACAATTTAATGAACGATTCATTTATTTATTTACTCAGATTAATTTTTAGAAACTATCAGCATTATGTCCCCTTGTCAATCGAGTGTGGAACCCAATCTGACCCACATTGTGGCAATGAAAGAGATTTTTGCTGCTTGTTGCACCTTCGTTGTTCGTTATCAGTTGTGTGGGCTGCGGCTTTAGTTACAATAAATATAAATATAAATGTTGGGGACTTAGAAAGCGTGCAATTGTCTCGCTCTCCGATCGCATTAGTTGGATTGGTTATAAAGTCATAAGACCCTCTCGACTCAGGGGCATGGTCTGAAGAGGATGCCACAGTCCAAGCGGCTTGTAAAGATTTCACACCATTACATTGATTAGTCACGATGAGTCTCTGCCTCAGTTCTCAGCTTCGATTCTCACTTTCCCAATGCCCAGTCTCTCAGTTGACTCTTAATATTCCGCCAAGTTTCTCTGCTGCTGCTTCTTCTTCTTCTACATGGCACCTGATTTATGTTGACGCCTTATCAGAGCCTCTCAATATTTATTGCAATTTTTAGAAATTGTTCCTTTTTTTTTGTATGTATATAAAATTCAGTGGTTCGGCACCCTTTGCCATGCCAAGATTTATATGTGAGCAGATGTGTCTTTTTGATGGAGCACCAAAGTCTGCAAGAATCTCTCTCTCTCTCTCTCTCTCACTCTCTCTCCTTTACTCTTTCACAACTATTTGCGATTGCAATTTAAAGTTGAACCACATCCACATTCACATTTACCACACGTTGTTCTGCTTTCAAAAAAAGCAAAAAAAAAAAAAAAAAAGAGTCCTACACCGAAAAGCAATTCTAACAGTTATTGCAGCACCGCTGAACCACTGCACCACCGCACCGCTGAACCACCACCAAATTGCCACGCAGCTTGTCGTGTTATTAACAATTTTTTAATTTTCCGGTATAGATTTCTGAGCCACAACTGCGACGATGCGACGTGTCCGTGTCTGAGTCTGAGTCTCAGTCTCAGTCTCAGTTTAAGTTTAAGTTGAAGTGTGCAACTTGGTTTGCTCCATGTGCTCCACCTTGTCGCTGGCTGTGGATTCAGCTGCGTCTGAGACTCAGCATCCGACTCTGGTTGCATCATCAAAATGCATCTAACAAGGTTGTTAGGTGTTAAATAAGTGTGCTTAAAAATTTATCTTGTACATTTTCCTCCATTTGATTTATGTTTGCTCGCCCGCCAGACAAAGTCAAATGAGCAGGCGGTTAACCTGGCACCGCACAGTGGGACCAAATTACTAATTTAACTATCCAGAGCTGTCATAGGAACAATCGAATGAAAATTAACCTTTAGAATCAAAAACTCTGTTGTTGTATGAGAAGTGTGTTTTAAGTAGACGTTAAATGATTAATTATCAGACAGATTGTGACTTTTTCCTCAAATTTAGCTTTTTCCTTGATTTTTAACCAAAGTTCACTTGCAAGGAAGAAACATTAAATCCGCGGACAGTGGAAGTTACATATTTTCGTTTTCTTACAAAAATTGTTTTATTATATTAATTTGTAAAACCGGACTACTAAAGACTACTAAAGACCCCAAAGTGAGCTGGGGGTTGGCGAGCGAAATGAGCAGATGGCGGATCCCCCTAGTAATTTATAAGACACACTAAAAAAATATTAGATACTTTCGAGTAAATTTATCAGCTAAACTTAATCTAGCCTTTTTCCCCACTGTGCGTAGTGGGAAGCGTGAGATGTAAGGGATGTGAGAGGGAGGGTGAGGGGTGGAGGTACTTTTAGTGTGCAGCTGTCGTTGCCACGGCCACGTTTCGGCCACGTTTGCGGGCCATCAACCAATCGCCAATCGCCTTACGCTCAACGCAAGTCAAGCCAAGAAACTTTTGCTTTCGCCAATAGTCGAAAACTGGCCAACTGGCAAACTGGCAAACTGGCCAACTGGGATTCGGATTTGGATGTGGATTCGGCTTGGGATTTGGCTTTCGATTCGGAGTCATTGGGCGCCCACTTGCATCTATTGATAAATCAAAATTCCAATATGTACATGCGTGCGGTGGTGCAAGGTGGTGCAAGGAGGTGCAAGGAGGAGGTGCAAGCGGGAGAAGCAACAGATTTGCATTTGGCCGCCAGCTTGGAGGAAGCTGGACTTGACTCTGACTCTGACTTGGACTCGAACTCTGCAACAGCAACTGCAACTGCAACAGCAACATCAGCAAATGGCCAAAAACATGCGATGCGAACCACAAGTCAAGTCGAGGCACAACAGTCCAACTATGCAAAGCTCAGTCAACACACAACGAACAACGAACAACAAACAAACAACAACAAACAACAACAACCAATAACAACAACACCACAGTTACAACCAACGGCGAATGCGAATGCGTTTCTTGTGTTTGCACATTGCGAAAAATGCCTTTTTGCTGTTTTTTTTTTTTGTTGCTGTTTTTGTTGCAGCTGCCACCCGCCGTCTACTCCGTCACTCCCCTCTCCACAAATACTCCCTCCATTCACCCCTCACCCCACCTCAAAAAGAAAACTTGGCTTAGATGATGGATCGTTGCATAAACTCGTGAATGTTTTGTTGGCCCTGTACTTATTAAGCTTAAATGGACTTTAAGAGCTTAAACTATTTTTGAGAGATACATAAAATTTAATTACAATTAAAATCCAAAAATAAAAATAATAAATATAAATAAACAATAGTATTAATATAATTTATATAACAATTATTACAAAAGATAATTTCATTAATCAAAATTGTACGCCCAAATTTAAATGAACCTTTAAACTAAAGTTAATTTTAATTTATTACTATTATTTTTCTTACTAAGTGTGAATTGTTAAATTTAAATAATGATTTAAAATCAATGTGTATAACAGTGACTAGTGCCTTAAATATTAATCGTTAGCTTATAGCAATAGGAATCGAAATAAAGAAATCACTTAAATTAAATAAAACTAAAATTAAAATTTAAAATTAAATTAAAGTTAAATAAAAAGGCAGTAGACTGAATTTTTTCTTAAATTTCCAAGCACTAATAAATACATTTCATAACGATCGATTAAAATTATTATATAATACAAATCTTTCAATATGCTAATATAGAATAAGCACAGAGTCTTTCACTGTCGAGCACACTCAGCCTTAGACTTTCCCACTAGTTTGCCTTGTCTCCTGTTTGGAATGCTCACGTCCTCACGTCGTCGCTTAGAAATGTGCGTTGCATTTGGCAGCAGCAGCTGTGCTTGCAGTTGGCCAAGTTAATCGAGTGGGCCAAAAGGAATTCAAGGTGCCTGCGACAAAGTTCATGAACTTGAATGCCTATCAAATGGCCAGCCGTGGACCATTAAGCCGGAGTTTCTCTAATTAAGAGCTGGATGCATGCTTCAAAGCCTGCCTCAAGCTGAGGACTCTTCCCTTCTTTCTCCTCCTCTCTCTCTCTCTCTCTCTCTCTCTCTCTCACTCTCTCTCACCCACTCTCTATCACTCCTCTCGTCTGGCTGCATTGGCTAAATGAAATCAAGAGCCACAGGAAGTGACGTGGTCATGGCCAAATCAGCGAAAGACGCGTCATGCCACATGCCACATGCCACATGCGGGAGCACAAACGGAAACTGGCCAAGCAGCGAGAGAAGCAGAGGAAAGAAGGGAAAAGAAAGAGACAGCCGGAGTGTCGCCTAGACGCATTATTTATTCTTATTTATTTAATTATTTACTTATTTGTTTATTTTATAATTATTTTTTTATTTATTTATCTACTTGTTTAATTATTTATTTATTAATTAATTAACTTATTTCATATTTATTTTATGTGTATTTTTTAATTATTTGTTTTTTTTTTAATTTTTTATTTATTTATAAGTTTTTTATTTATTTTTTTACTTACTTATTTTTATTTATTTATTCCTCAATCAAAGAAGAATTTGAGATGTGAAGGAGACTGGTCAAGTGCATAACTGGATCAGCCATTAATCAAACAATGACTACATTAACAAATGTCTCCTGAGAAATAACTGCATTCATCTCATCAAAATTATCATCATCATTATCATCAGTATCAACATCTTCTTCTCATCAGAGTCGTTATGGTTAAAACTATATCAAGTTGCCGGCTTTGTCACTTCGCAATTCGCTTTCGCCCGAAAAAAAAGTATATATATACATACATAAGTAAAGGCTTATAGATCCTGTACTTATTCTGCCAAATTTAAGAATTAACTAGTTTGCAAATTCAAACTCTGAATCCTCAAACTTATGAAAATAACAACATTGGTGCTTATGATTTATTTCTGATATATAAATTATGATCCAGTCATAATTTATATTTTCCAGGCCGAGAGTTTTAAAATGAAGCGACAAAAACAGGCGCACAGCAAAAACAACATCAAGCGAACAACATCGAACAGAAAATCTCGTCGAAAAGAAAAAACAAAGGTGTGGGAAATAAAACAACAACTGGCAACAATTGCTGGGCTCTTTACTGAACATCTCTCACACACAAAAAACAAAAAAGAATAGGCAATGAAAAGTGTGTGGTTAATTTTTGCCGTTGGGTTTTAATCGAGTATTTTTAATGGCCAGCAATTGTTGTTGCTGTTGCCCGTTTGACTTTCGCCGTTTTCTACAATCACCAAAGTCGCACCAAACTCGGAGTTAAACTAGGAAATTGTCCAATGTTGTTGTGGTTGTTGTGGTTGTTGCACTTGCCAATCGTTGTCGTTGTTGACCATAACAGCAGTTGCAGTTACAGTTGCAGTTGCGTCTCCATTTTCCACTCCATCTTCAACTCCATTTCCATTTCCATCTTCAACTGAAGCTCAGGCTCCATCTGGAGTTACAAACTGGAGCAAGTGGGCCACACAAGGAGCCGCCAGTTGGCCCAGTTAGTCGGATGAAGACTAACAACCAGCAACCAACGACCAACAGCCAACAAAGTCCACTTCTAGCCAGGCCTTTAGCTAAAAGCCAAGCGATAAAAATCACAGCAGCCCTTACTCCAACTGGATTAGAGGAACTTCTACACAGAGAAAAAAAGTCTGGGATTTCGGAACATAACCCAATCCAATGCGTTGCCAAATGTTCGTAAATTCCTGAGTCTCTTAAACCAAGTACAAACTTGATTGATATATATTTAGACTATCGATGCTCTATAACAATTTTTTTTGCAGGGATCGCAAATAAAAATTCTGAGTTCAGAAGTGGCAAACCTGATAAAAATAATGTATGTAGAAGAATGGAAAATCGTAAAAATACTAATTCAGTATGCAGTATCTTAAGAACAGGATAAACTTTTATTTTTAATTTAATCTTGAATTTTTCAATCGATTCGATTTAGCATTTTTATTTATTGTCGTTAACTTACTTTATTTATTTACAAAATTAGACAAACTATATAATATTAAATCTAAGACATTATGAGATGCTTAGTTATTTATTTTTATTTTTGACTATGTTAATATAACAATAATATCCAGAATACATGCTTTAAAAAGTCCATGCTAAAATTAAGAATATTATATTTGAGCTTTAGACTCAATTGTATTTTTTAGTGTACTTGTACCACGCATTCAATTTCGTACGCCCACGACGAGTTTTGCTGTTCAGGGATCGCACTGATCACCGAACTGATCACTGATCGTTTTCTCTAGGCCAATAACAATCACAGCCAGACTTTTGTATTTGGATTTTTGCATAAATTCAGCGAGCAGAAACTCCAACTCCCATTCCCAATATCCATTCCCATTCCCATTCTCATTCCCATTTCCATTCGCATTTCGAGTCGCCGCCTGGCGAGCAAAAAGAATTGCAAATTGAAAATGTGAAGAAGAGCGCATAAATTTATTGAAACTGTGTAAATATTTGCACAGAAATGAATGGTCACAAATCAAAAGAAAAAAAAAACAAGAATCTTAAATCGCTCCCGGAAATTGGATGCTATCATTGGATACTACATAAATTAGAAATCCCAACTAGAAATTTGCCAAAAAAAAAATGTTAAATTTATGTAGATAGTCTTTGAGCACTTATGAAGTTTTAAACAATTCACAACATAATATTTGGGGTTCTTAGTCTTAAAGACTAATTTAAAAATGTTAAAAAATAGTATTTAAATTTTTGCTGCATTTGGCTTTGGATGCATTCATAAATTAGGCAGTATTTTGTGGCCACATTTCATTTTACAGACGCCGCTTTTGGTCACTTTCGATTTTAGCCGAGTTGAGTTTGGATTTGGACTCGGTTTCAGTTTCAGTTTCATTCGCCTGCGCCTTTTGCCAGGTTGATAAATGTTTCCTAGGTAACACATAAAGTGCAACTGGCAACTTGCAACTTGTGGCAAGTGCTGGGGCAGAGAGTCTAACGGTATCTAACGGTGCCAGGCAGCCAAACGAATCCAATAAGTTAATCAAAAGTTCAAGTTTTCAAGCCACCGCGAATTTTCTGTGTGTTGTGTTTTCTGCAATGAATTTGGTTTTTTGTTTGTGCATTTGCGTAATTTAAAGCAATTCCTGTTACAGGCGACGCACCCACACGCCCCACCTACCCCCTCCCCTTTCTACCCCATCCAACCCACCCTGTCCCCCTTGGGAGATACAAACTCAGGCCAACAATCGCATAAATCAAACCACAAAGTGGTTCGCAGGCAAAGTTGTCGCAATGTAAAGTTTTTCTTTTTGTTTTTTGGATTTATTTTTTTGTGGACTGCATGTGGAACGCAAGTTGTGTTGCGACCCACAGCGTTCACTTAGAAAAAAATCAAGATCTTACTCAAGCAATGGATATTCAATGAATAATATAGGGATTAATTCAAGTCTTTTAAAGATCGAATTGTACTAGCTTAAGTGCACAAGAATCTTGGACTTAGTTTGCTTAAATTTTTAAATTTGCTAGTTTTATTAAATACCATTTAATAATAGTGTCTTATGATGTTGATTTTCGTCTATAATAAGTTGGGAATTCTAAGGAGCAAGCAGGAAAATTTAAGTTTAAACAAAACAACAACTTCCAAATCGCAAAAAACAATATGGTACAAGTTCAAGTGCGGATATAGTACTTATTTTTGGTTAGTTCATTTTGCTCAGTGTATGACATATTTTTCTCTGAGTGTATGGATCGCAATCGATGCAAATGCTGCGCAAAATGCCCGCCAAACGATTTATGCGATTTTAAATATCGATTTTGTTGATTTTTGTTGGGCTTTCTGGCTGTCTGGCTGTGTGGCAGGTGGGTCGCCAGCTTCAACCACAGTGGTGGGCAGGAGGTGCAGTGGTGCTGTGAGGAAGCTGGTGCTTGAGAGTGGTTCGCAAGCAGAGCAGGCGATAGACGCCGCAATGTGGCCGAAATTAATTATGAGTGTGCTGCCTGCCTGGCAAATTGAATATCCCCACTCTCGTAGTGTTGCTGTGGTGTTGTTGTTGCTGTGGTGCTGCTGTTGCTGTGGTGCTGCTGTTTTTACTGCCGCAAGTGTTTTTCAATGTTTGTTTGAAATATTTTTGCCATTAGCCATGCGAAATGCAAGGCGCACTTTTTCACATTTTTAAAAGCATTATGCAAACTCTGCAATTAAGTTGCCACATAGATATAAGCTCTCGTCCTCTCCTCTCCCCTCCCCACCCCCTTTACAACTGCTCTCCTGTTGGTGTTGTGATTTATCTAAGTGGCACTGTGGGCGGTGAACGTTCAATTGGGCGTGTGTTAATTACGCGCTAACAATGACAAATGTCCAACAATCTGTTTGACACATCAGCTTCAGATGCGAGTTCAATGCTCTTTCTCTTATCACTGCGGACGGCAGTCCGCGCTAGTGACGAAAGCAGCACGAAGGGTGCGAAGGCGACTAGCATATATACACAGGAAGAATGGAAAATTTGCTATGACTGTCCGATCAGGTCGAGTTATATACCGATCGCAAGGTATTAACTTAACTTACAAATGTGCTTACTAAGACTTTTAGAAACTCACCTGGTTCGTGAGATAAACAGGTGTAAGTGGGAGGGGAAAAATTTAAATTATTGGAGCTAATGGGGCCGTTGGAGCCTTTTTGATTTTTTTTTTAATTTTTTACTATTCTAATCAAAAATACGCGTCGAATGACACCTTGATCATCAAAATCCGATCACTGGTTCAGAAGATAATTAATTTTGAAATTTTTGGTGCCCCTTTCAAAACGAGATGAAAAGTCAGTCTGTTTGTTTGTTTGTCTGTTTGTCTGTTTGTCTGTTTGTTTGGATCAAATCGTAAATTTAGCTTAAAAGTTTGAATGAGGACTTGTTTCCGATCAAAAATCTAGAAACGTTTGTTCTACGACTTTTTCGAAAAAAAGCTAGTTTAGCGGGAAATCGCTAAAAACCGTTAAAATTAAAACCCCTATAGCATCCAAACGATATGAGCTACAGACGTGATCTATGTATCGTTGGAAAGGTGTTATGAAGGGCTTTTAGGCAAACCTTCAAACTTTTTTCTAAAGTGATAGGTAAAAATCAACAGGTGAAATAAGTATTTTGTCCCAGATTTTGGCGGTTTTTGAGAAAACGCTGCCTACGATTTTTTTTATTTGCAATATGTTTGAGCTTGTAAAATTTCGCGTTTTTTGATATATTTATAAATTTATGTTGATTGGTTTGGAAGATATAACCTATTAACTGAATATATACGTTTTACTTGATTGAAATAGGAAGCAGAGAATTATTGATAACAGTCCAGTAACAATAATCTTTTAGACAGTCGTTCTTAATGATCGCCAGTGGCGCAAAGTGTAGAGCGTCCGATTTTTTCGTGAATTTCAGCTTGGGTTTCGGGTTAAATCCTGGCACGGACAAAACTTTTTTTTTTTTTTAATTTTAAATGCAATTAATTTGAAACGTTTGTTCTACGACTTTTTCGAAAAAAAAGCTAGTTTAGTGGGAAATCGCTAAAAACCGTTAAAATTAAAACCCCCATAGCATTCAAACGATTAGCTACAGACGCGATCTATTATCGTTGGAAAGGTATTTTGAAGGGCTTTTAGGCAAACCTTCAAACTTTGTTCTAAAGTGCATAGGTAAAAATCAATAGGTCAAATAAGTATTTTGTCCCAGATTTTGGCAGTTTTTGAGAAAACGACGCTAACGATTTTTTTTAGCTTTCAATATTTGTAGTGTGTAAAATTTCCCGTTTTTTGATATTGACACAAAATTTTACCGATGGGTTTGGAAGATATTACTGTTAATGAATATACCTTTTACCTTTACACTTCTGCATTACAATGCAGTAGAGACAGCAGCAGCAAAGTGTCATAAGCCAGAGTTGAGAGTGCTACTAGCTTTTGCGCTTGGCATGTGTGTTTTAAGGGAACCAGTGTTGGCAGACAGTTTGTTTTAGCTTGTACAAAAAATAAACAAAGTTGATAGAATGAAATTTCAAAATTTCTGATATCTTATTCAAAAATTTCTGATATCTTATAAAAAAACCTCTTTACGAGGTAAAAGTCTAGTGACGAAAACAGTTATATCCCCAAAATTTCTATATCCAATTTTGTGACGAATAATTTAAGTTTGACATAAAAATTATTTTAAAAAAAATTTTGCATTCGGCACTGCGCAAAACATTGAGTTTTATTTGGTATGAAGAATTGAGACATTTTGGCGCAATGTGCCGAGTGCCAAAATTTTTTTTAAAATAATTTTCAAACTATTTATTCGTCACAAAATGGATATCAGAAATTTTGGGGCATATAACTGTTTTCGTCACTAGACTTTTACCTCGTAAAGAGGTTTTTTTTATAAGATTTTGAGATACTCTAGACTTGGTCTTGGCCATCTTGGACATTCCAATGCTTAACTTGTAGACCGCACAAAACACAAAACCGCAAATATCAATTTTTATTGTCTGGACAGCAGAAACTCAACTGACGACTGGGGAAACCGCAATCGCAGGTCCAGCCTGAAACCTAATCAAAGTCAGAGTCAAATTCAGAGTCAGAGTTTATTTCTCAGCTTCCTTGTGGCGACCAGTGTTGCCAGAATTTCGAGGGCTAAGGCAGCTAATGTGATCCAGAAAAAAGTAGCTAGAAATAGCTAAGAATTTATTAATTTTTTGGCATTAATGTTTATTATCAAAAATTGAAACAATCAGAGAAATAAATTTAAAAAATTTAAATTGATTTTATTTTCTATATCTGAAAAAATAGCTATAAAAAGCGAAATAAGTTTTCTAGCTTTTGCAGTTAGTAATTTAGCCAAGTCTAAGCTACAAAAAAAGCTAAAGCGGCAATACTGGCAGCGACCACAGAAACAAATGGCAGCGTTAATGAATATGTAAGGCAGAGAACTGAAAACGGAAAAAAAGAAAACACCACCCAACCGCAGCTGGAAGATGGAAGCTTGCAGATGGAAGATGGAATATCACTTTCACTGGACCTTGTCATAAGCTCACAATCGTCATAAAGCGCCAATTTATAGCTCAAATTGCCACTCAGTCTTTCTGTCTGTCTGTGTGTGTGTGTGAGTTTTTACAATTTTGCTGTTGTTTTTCCTTTTTCAAATAATTTAACTTCATTTTTTTTGGCTGCTGCAGCTGTTGCTGGCAGCCACAAAATTGGTTGGGCCTTTATATTAATGCAAATATCTGTTGGGGTCTGTCTCTCTGCGTTGGCGACCCCCTGCCAGCATCAGCAGCACCACCAGCACCACCACCACCACTAGCACCACCATCAGCACCACTGTGGACGCAGTCATAGCCTTCTCCATTGCGATTTCTGGCTGCGATTGTCTCCGTTTCTCGTCGCTCTTTTGGCCACTTATACACAGAAAGAAAATGTTAGGACTTAGGACTTAAAGCCCCAAATAAAAAACTCGATTTCTCACTAAAATTTAAATCGATACAATTTTTGATAAATTTTAAAACTCAGAAAATTTAAGTTGTATAGTGCAAGCGTTCTCCTTTTAATGTTTTTTTTTTAAATCTTATTAAAGAAATTGCAAACACTAAGTACAAATTTTATTGTATGTAATGCCATTTTTCTATATTAGTTTCAATTATGGAATAATACTTATGAGTTATTTTAATATTTATTTAAGAGTTCTTACATACGTTTTTAAGCATTGCAAATATATCGCAATTTTCTCAAAACCAATTTATGTGTAATGTCATTTTTTAATTTTAATTTAAAAATGACTCAATAGTTATTTAAATTTATTTTAGAATTTTTTACTTATTTATGGTAATTTATTTAAATCAATATTATATATGTATTTTAAGCATACTCTTAATTTTTTTTTATGTTAAAATCTTTATTTTAAATGTATATTTATTTCAAGTAATTAACACAATTCAATATCAAATTAATTGCATTTTATTTAAACACAATTTTAGCGCTACTTGTTTTCTCTCAGTGCATAGGTTTAATAATTTTTGGTGCCTTCCGTTAGCTTCCATTGCTGGACGCTTGTTACAAACGAGTTACAAACACCTGTCATTACTATGGCAAATGGTGGTGCATATTGCCAACTGTCTGTCCGGCCGTCTGTCCGCCTGCCAAGTAGTCATAGAGCTGGAACGGATCGGATCGGATTGAGCAGAGCAAGACCAAGACCAAGTCTGGGCCAAGTTAGACACTCAGAATTGCATAAGCAGCCGCCTCGTTCGTCGTTTTTATTGTGACTTGTTTATGAAAATGATAAGCAGACGCGATTTATGACCAGCACCAACAAAACAGCAACCAACAAGCAACAACAACAAGCAACAAGCGACAACAATTGCGCATAAAAACAAAAAACTAAAAAGCGCGACTTTTAATTGGGACGCGCTTCATTTTCATAGTCGTTGTTGTTGTTTTTATTGTTGCTGTTGTTGTTAGTTTGGTAGTGGGAGTGAAAAGGTAGATGAGTGTCGAGACTATAGATGTGTCTACCGCATGGGGGCAAGCAATTTTGCCTTGCCACATATTACAAATTGTGGGAACTAAAACAAAAGACTTAGGCAACGAACTCGCTAGTGACCATTAGCCAAAGAGCTGCCACAAAATATATATAATATCTACTTATGCAATGGCCCAAACTCGTTGCGTCTAATGACGGAAATATAATGCGTTTATAGCTCCTCTCGCTAGCTAACTCTCTGCCGCTGCCCCTTCCCCTATCCCCGTCTCTTTTCCTCTGCCCTCTTATCGCATGCCATTTTAATAAACCATTTTTTCAATTAGACTCCTCGCTGCACAGTGGTTGTTTAGCTTTGGATTAATTCGAATGATAGGTTTCTTAACTATGATAATATTTTTTATAGAAACATCGAGGCATCATTTGGTGCTTTAGAAACACTTTGGACTTATATTTAAACAGATTTTGATGGTATGAAACGGAATAATTTCTTTTCTCTTTTATCTCAGTTAACATAAAAAGAATAATTTATATGTTATTTTAAAAATATGAAATGAGTTTTAATAATATTCAAAATAAATGCAAAGATTATTTTTTTTTCTGAGAATAAAATTTGGACACTAATCTTATAAAAATTTTAAATTAATTTGAGCTACAACAATACAACCAAAAGTAACCACTGTGCGCAAAGAGGAAGACAGAGAAGACAACAACAACAAAAAGCCGATCAAATGCAATGCAAAAATGCGCATAGTTTAGGCCAAAAAGCCAATAGACTGCAGTTAAGCTAAGCCACGTTAACAACTGGGGCAAGTGGGCCATCGACGCGGTGGCCTAATGGAATGGCCAACAAGTTGACTCTCGACTCTCAACTCTCAGGCTTTCCGCCGTCCGTCTTCTGTCCGGTCTTAACCAGTCTCGATCTCAGATCAGCGATCCGCGGCCAAAGCCGTTGGCCGAGTTATGAAGATGCAGCCAAATAGTTTTTGACAGTTTGCAATTGGCCGCAAAAAAAAAATGTCGCTGCTCTCTGGTGGCATCCACAGCATCCCCCCCCCCCTCAATTCCCCTCCTTTCACCCAATCTTTCCTTCATCTTTGTCACCGAAAGCAGTTATTTAGTTATAGTCGCAGTTCCATCAACTTGAATGATTAAAGTCTCACAGAGAAAGAGAGACAGAGAGAAAGAGGGGGAAGGAGAGGGGGAAAGAGAGGATAGGAGGAAGAGAGTTGGGGATTTGGATTCTGAAGTGTTAAGCTAAGCTGACAGTCCAGGAATCGACTGCTGATGGACATTAATTGATCTCTGGAATAGCTCGTAAATACAGAAAGGCGGGATTAAATAATAATAAAATAAAAGTTAATAATAATCTGTGTGAAGTGAGTGTATTATTTTTGGAAATTTTTATCAGAAACTTTTTTTTTTCAGTTTTAAATTGCATTTTTATTATTATGTCGTATTTGTATGATTTCCAAATTAGAGTTACTTTATATTTTTTGATAGATTGACAACAGAACTAATTTTTATTGTCAATATCTAAAATTTTTTAAAAATATTGAATTAATTTTTTTAAGTGAAATTTTGATATCGATAAATATCGGAGTTATTCTTTAAGTTTTTGATGGTTTTCAATGAATACAAAATTTATTTTATTTTAAAAATTTAATCATTCAGGCCTAGACTTTTAAAAATACGCATGAGAAAGAGGAGAAGCAGAAGAGGCGGAAGAGCGAGAGAGAGAGAGAGAGAGAGAGAGAGAGAGAGAGAGAGTAGCGAGATTTGAAGCTGGGAACACAAAATGTTGCTTAACTTTCAATTAAGTTTTAATGCACAATAATCGACTTTCTATTTGCCAGTTGTCGCTAATGTTGTTGGGGAAACAGGCAATGCAAATGGCATTTATTGCTCAAGAGGCCCAAAAACAAACAAACAAACAAACGAACGAACGAAACGAAAATTCGCCAATCTCCGAGTGCAGTTTTTGTGCCAATTTTGGTCAGCGATGCGTGACTTTGTCGATGTCGTGTTTTCTCATTGTTGTTGTTGTTGTTCTTGTTGGTGGAGAGAAGGGGCGGGGGCAGGAGGGCGAGGGCGGGGGCGGAGACGAAGGCGACTGCCAGTCAGAGATGCCAAAATGCCAAAAGAGAGCCACCAAAAACAAAAAAAAAAACAACAAACAAAGACTATAAAACAAATTTGGTCAAGCCAAAAAGGAAGCCTTTTTTGAAGTGATTTATGCTAATTACGAGCAACGTTTGCCAACAACAGCAGCAGCCCACAAGCGACAGCAGCAACAGTTGCAACTGCAGCAGCAGCAACACAACAGCAACAGTTGCAGTTGCAGTTGCAACTACAGGAAAGGGCGTTTAGCAAACAATTTTCCGAGTCAACTGCACGTGTGGGAAACTCTGTGTTCACTGTACTTTGTTAACTCATATGTACTGAAGACAAACACACACATACACACACACACACACACACACTCACTCACTCACACACTCAATCACAGAGAGAGAAGTGTGTGTATATATATAGAAAAGTAATTTATTTAGTGACACGCCCACAGCGATATAAGCTAAATAATCTTAGTTTTTCTTGGCGCAGGTACAACAACAACAACAGCAACCAAAACAACAACAACAAAAACAAAGTCCGAGAGTGGAGAACTGAACTGGTCACAACATATAATTAAAATCGAAAAGACCAGATGGTACGCCGTGTTTTAAAGTTCAGTTCAGTTTCATTCCAAGCGTAAAAACAGAGTCAGAAAAAAGGGAAAAACTGAAGAGAAACTGAATATTTCAGCCAAGATCGATAGAAAAGAATGAGTTAAAACAAAAACAAAAACAAATCAAGTAGTGGGAAACAGGCAAGAGTCGAGCAAACTCGATTGTGAGAGACCCTGTTCAAAAAATTAAATACATTGTACATCTGATGTAATTTATTCAATATTTTTTATTGCAAAATTAAGTTATGATATAATAATAATGTTTTTTTCAATTTGCGATTTATCAAGAAAATATATATGTTTCACGAGATCTTACTCGACTTGTTTATAAGCCCTTTATGCTGTTTTAAAAACAGGGTCTAATGAGAATGAAAGAAAGAACTCGAACTGGAACTCGATCTCCAAGTTGAGCATCAACTCGGGCTACAACTTGAGTTCGAAATGCGCAATGAGATTGAGAAAAGGGCGCAGATTGCCAGTTATTAGCTAAGCCAAAGAAACGTAAGAAGAGGAGAGGAGAGATAAGTGAGGAGGGGAAAGTTCAGGCTATAGCCTGCTATTAAAGCCATAAGTTGAACAACGAAAATTGCACATTGGGCACAAACTGAAGAGATGAAGAACTGCTAGGAAAATGGACACAGAGAATTCAGAGAGCGAAGAGGAAAAGGATGAGGAAAGGGGAAGGGACAAGGTAGAGTGTGTGGTGCGTGGAATGTGGATTGTGGATTGTGAGTAGTGCGTCACTGAAGCAATCCCATTCTCCCTCTCTGTCTCACTCTTTCTCGCTCTGTCTCTCTTAGCGAGCGATAAACCAAAGTTATGTGGTAATGATGGCAACAAATGGCCAGAATGCATTGCAACTTGCAACTCGCATAAAGGCATAAAGCATGTGGCATGTGGCAAGTGGATGTGGCATGTGGATGTGGCCACCTCTGGTCAAATTACTGTACTTGCAATTGATGGCCAGGAGCCGTGTAATGGCCAATGCAGTGCTCAATCCCCAATCCTCAATCCTCTAGATCAAGGGATAGTTGCAGGAGAGAATGCGAATGTCCATAAAGATATCAATAAGCCAGGGAACATATTGATTTTAATTAGGGGAAATATCACTGCGGACGGCAGTCCGCGCTAGTGAGAAAGCAGAGAAGGGTGGAAGGCGTAGTATATATAAAGGAAGAATGGAAAATTTGCTATGACTGTGCGATGAGGCGGTATATACGTGGAAAATATTATTAAATAATGTGTTTTTATTTAGGGTGGGGAGAAAAGGGGGGGGGGGGGGGGAAAAAATTAATTTTTGTTGGTGGGGGGGGTGGGGGGGTTGGTTTTTTTTTTTTTTTTTTTTTTTTTTTTTAAAGGGGACGTCATAAAATCGTGCTGGGTGAAGATATTATTTGTTTGTTGGGCTTAAGGAAAAGAAGGTGGTTGGGTTGGTTGTTTGTTTGTTTGTTTGTTTGGTTGGTGGGTGGTATAAATAAGTGATGGGGGGTGGAATGATAATTTTTTAGTAGTAGGGGGGAAAATATAAAAAAATAGAGAGGGGGTGTGTGTGTGTGGTGGGGGGGGGGGGGGGGGGTGGTTTTTTTTTTTGGAGAAATAAAAAAGATTATGTTGTTGTTGGGGTGGTTGTGGGGGGGGAGAAGTGTTGTTGTTTTTTTTTTTTTGTGTTGTGTTTTTTTTGTTTTTTGTTTTTATTTTTGGGGGGGTGGGTTTATTTTTTTTTTTTTTTTTTTGTTGTGTGTGGGTTAAAAAAAAAAAAAAATGTGTTATGTTTTGTTTTTTGTGTGGTGTGTGGGTGGTTTTTGTTTTGAAGGAAAATGAGTTTTTTGGGTTTTAGTTAATTTAAATTTTATTTTATTTTATTGATTTACTGATTTTGTGTTTGGAAGGATTAAAAAATAAAAATTTTTTTTTTTTTTTTGTGGTTTTGTGGGGGGGGGTTGGGGTGGTGTTGTGTGTTGTTTTTTTGTTTTTTTTGGGTTTGGGGGGGTTGTTTTATGGGGGGAGGAGGTGGGGGGGGGGTGGGTGCTTTTGGGTGTGTGGGTTTGGGGTTGTAGGTTGGTTAATAAAAAAAAAAAAAAAATTTATAATTTTTTTTTTTTTTTTTTATTTAAAATGGGGGAAAAAGGGAAAAATTTTTTTTTTTTGATAATTTGTAATAATTTTTTTTTAAAATGTTGGGGTGTGGTGTTTTGTTATGTGGGTGGGGTGTGGGTGTAATTTTTTTATTTTTTTTTTTTATTTTTTTTTTTATTGGGTGGTTGTTGGATAAATAAAATAAAAGCAATTGTTTATTTTCATCAAAATTTCTTTTCGATAAAGTTTGAAGAAAAATAATAATTTTGAAAAAGAAATAAATAAAAAATACGGGCTCAAATTTATTTTTACAACAAAAATTTAAAATAAAAAATTGTATTACAACTTGTATGATAGCTTTAAATTTTTCAAAATTAATCAGAAAGATCTTATATATAAACGAGAAAAATATTGAAATAATTATTCAAGATAATTGTTGTAAAAAATTGTATATTTGAGATCTTTCTTTTTCAGGTTTGATTTTATTCAAATAATTATTGTCTTATTTTAAACTATTAAAGAAAGTGTTGTTCTGTGCTGCGGCAGGTGCAATTCGAACGGGCAGCTGAGAGAGTGTCCCTAGATGAGGCCTAGATGGGGCCGTGGAGATAAATGCGCTTGGGAAATTGAAATTGAAATTGAAATTCCAGAACATGTTGGATAAGCAGAGAGACCAACGCCTCCAAAATGCAGACTCTGATAATGCATGTATGTATGTAGGAATCAAGTGCTTTGGTAATTGCTGATGATCTCAGCTCATCCAACTCGTAGATAACAGTTGCAACTTGCAACTTGCAACACAGAGGGGCAAAGAGCCTTCAGTCTGTTAATGGATATCGATCGATAGTTATTGTGCCCTGTGCTGGACTTGGACTGTTCTCGCATCATAGTCTCATGTCTCAAGTGTTTGATGGTACTTAAAAACTACATTAAAAAATAATAACAGCAACCGAACAGACGCCGAAGTTTATTGAAGCCAGATAATGGATCTTGTAATCATCATGCCAAGGCTTGAAGGACGGCAACGTGGAAGGGGGACTTGGAAAGGGGAAGGCAAAACAATAAGAAATAAAATCGATAAAAATGCGAAAAGAAAAATGAAACGAAACGAAAACTGAACGAAAACGAAACAAAAAGTTGGTTTTAAAAGCTGTTACAACTTTGACTTTGAAGCCTGTCTCGGTTCTTGGACTTGTGCCAGATATTGAATCTGAGACAGAGACTGACTGAGTGGGTATCGACAAAAAAATATATATCGACATTAACTGACTAAATGTAAAACAAACAAATTTTTTATTTAAATTATTATCTGAGAGAAAATATTACAAATTTAAGTGTAACAATACATTTTACTTTACCGAAAATTATAAATATTAAATGATTAGAATATATAAACATTTAAAATCTTGTACTATGGCTCACTTTATCGTCGGCCATCCCTAACATAGTCTGTAACAGCGGTGGCCACGAAATCTGAATTCGCTAGCAGCCGTTGGCTCCCGGAGCCACTGCGTGCCCACCGCTGGTCTGTAACATAACAGTGTCTCCATTGTCTGAAAGGGCGGAGGAGAGAATGTCTCAGTGCAAGGTAAGAAGAGATGGTTTGAGGTGTGTATTTGCCATAATTTGCCACAGCGAACGCATAAGCAACAAATGTAAGTGAGTCTGCACATAAAATGGCCGAAGCTCAGATGAGATGAGATGGGATGGGATGAGATTGTTGAATGAATGAAAGCGAGGACAACTCAACTCGACTCGACTCAACTCGACTCGACTGAGCTCAGATGTGTCTTGGACATGTTGGACCACTCGGGCATCCACTGACAACGTCACGTCATCATCAGCAGCGTCATCAACTTTGATGGGCACTCAAAAAGCGACGGCAACAACAACAGCAACAACAGCAACAACAACAGGAACAACAATGGCAACAGCAGCAAAATAACATTACATTTTTTGGGGGCTGAATAAATATATTTCTGAAGCTGAGGGAACGATAGCAATCACAACACCAATACACACACACACACACACACGGACTGCTGGAATGTAGGAAGCCGTTGTTCAGCGGGTGCGGCATGAGGCATGTGGCATGCAACAAATGACGAGATGATGGAGACTGAAGACTGGCGACTGTAAGATGGAGACGTCGAAGACGGCGCTCTCAATGTGCGCTAAAATTGAACAAAATCATCAACAGTGATCGACATGTGAGCTAAAGTTAATAACAAAGAGAGGCGGGCAAACGAAACGAAACGAAAAAAGGAGAATAAGAAAAGGGCAAGGAAAAGGGACGGGAACGGAACGGAATAGGTAGGAGCAAAGGGAGCAGCTGCTGTTGGAGCTGAAACTGAAATACGAAGAGCGAAATGATTTTTAATAAGCGATAAAGCAAAACTGCTTATTGGCTTCTTCTCTGCTCGACAGACAGAGAGGCCAGGTGGAGAGTTGGAGTCAGGAATGGACAGAAATCGACGGGAATGGACAGAGGCAGAGGGAGAGGGAGAGGGAGACCATGTCGAGGGAAGGGAATGTGCCGCTGAAAATATTTATGAACAGCTACAACAAAGTGGGGCAGTGGCAACAGGGGGAAATACAAATCGAAAAGCGAAAAAAGCCAACAACAACAGCCCTGATGCACAGTGGAAAAAAACAACTTTTGCCTCAAGTATTTATATATTTAATGCCAACTAAAAGCAGTTCACCAAAAGTACGTTTTAAAACTAAAATCAAATTAAGAATTAACTTATATATACAATTAATATTTTAAGACTAAAAAGCAAATTAAGTACTAGAAATTTAAATATCTCTGGATGCATAATAATTATTAAATGATTCAATATTTGATGCTGAAATATGCATTATTTATTTATTTAAAAATAATAAAATAACAACCTTAAACAATTTAAACAAATATTTTAATAAAATGCTAAAGAATCCCGTTGTTTTAGAAGGCGTAAAAAAAAAGCAAAAATAAAGTAAATAATTATAAAACTGAAAAATAATAATTTTTTTTAAACAATTTTTGAAAAATAAATTATCATTTCCATATTTTTTTTCGATTGCTGTTTAACCCAAAGGGAAAAAGAACTCAGAGCTAAGCATTTTGCCCACTGTGCGGTGCAGCAAGTTGAATTTGGAGCTAAAGTCACAGTGGAAGGAAGACAAGTGGACAGAACTTTTCGATCATACTCATCATTTTTGAAATTGCTTTCAACACCAGTTGGCTGTTGTTGTAGAAGTGGTGGTGCTGCTGTGGTGTGTGTGAGTGTATGTGTGTGTGTGTGTGTGTGTGAGTGTGTGTGAGTGGTGCGTAAAACCATCAAGAGAAACGCTTGCATCAGCGAGATATTGGCAGGCAACTTGTCGACGGTGCTTGGTGGTTTGGCGGGGGCGGAAGTGGCTCGCGTGGGGTGTAACCGACCTCAGAGTACGCGCACTTCGTTAGCTACGCGATCGAGTGGTGCCAGGGCGGGAAGAGGGGGGACAGGGCAAACTGGGGGTAGAGTGGAACTTCCTCCCTGTGTGTGATAAGCATTTTGCGTTAATTTGCGCGAATGTTGCTTAATGTGCGCTACCTTCCACAACTCCCTGAAGAGCAGGGGAGACATGGAAAGCAGGGGGCGGGGGTTTTGCCATTCTAGATGTGTTATCGCTAATTGGGGAAAGCGTTGTGAATTTAGTTTGCAGCTGCAAGTTTGCTTCCATAAGCAAATAACAATTAAAAGCAGGCAACTCAAATAAAACTTATGAGTTTCAAAAAAATCAAAGCTGGAATAAAAAGATTGACGAAATGGAAAAAAATTAGATATCCTGGAAAATGGATAAATATTTTTTATATTTTAATTGTATATATTAAATTCAGCTCTTTTTATTGATTTATTTTAACAAAACGATAAAATGGAAACTGAAAATCATTTTATATTTCAAAATCATTGAGTTATCTGCACATATTCTGGTAATTTTGGTTTTTTTTTGTGACCCCTATTTTTGATCTTTCTGTTATTTCAATATCTTTTATATGAGCATTTAGATTAAATTTGCAATTTGAATTGTAGAGAAATCGTCGCGGTCTCTGGATAAATAAATAAATGGCTGTAGCCAAACAAAAGACTTAAGCAACAAACTTGCCACAAGTGCTTATCGCTGGTATCGGAATCTGGGCTGATGATGCTTGGCCAAATTGATTGACAGCTCCGCTAAATCATTTGTGCTGCCAAAGTGTCAGCCAGGTCCTTGAATGAGCCTGAGAACGAGCTATTTGAATGCCAATGGAGACAAGAGAGAGAGAGAGAGGCAGAAGAGGGAAAGGAAGAGAGAGATGAAGA
This sequence comes from Drosophila quinaria, assembly GCA_035047525.1. NCBI lineage: Eukaryota > Metazoa > Arthropoda > Insecta > Diptera > Drosophilidae > Drosophila > Drosophila quinaria. The sequence goes on from JAWNPO010000007.1 coordinate 513,472, forward strand.
TGGAGATGCAGATGAGCACAAAGGCAACCGACGATCCACATAAATACACACAATTGACAATGATAATCAAATGCTATGCTAAAAATCTGCTGATGCTATGTGGGTATCCAACGAGGAGAAGAAGAGCAAGAAGAGAAGGAAGAAGATGGAGAGGGAGAGGGAGAGGGAGAGGGAGGAACAGCAGCAGAAACGAGCAGACAATGCGTACAAATAGTTGACAAAAATTTATAGTAGCAACAGAGGCAGCTGAAAAGAGAAGCTGGAAGAAGCGAACTAGACAGTCGTTGCAGTGCTGGCATTTAAGCTACTTTATAGCTGAAGCTTGGCTACTTTTTGTTATTTAAAAAGATGGAAAATTTAAAGCAGCTGTTAGCTGAAAGTTATTTGACTTCTTTTGAGATCTGCAGATGGCTTTGAATGAGTTTTTAGCACACTACACATCATTAATATCATTAAGGAACTATAACGTTCTTAAATAATTTTAATACTACTTGTATGACATAAACCATGTCCGAAAATATATAACGATGATCTTGTTGATTGCGTTGTTGAAGTGTAAGCAGTTAAATATTGTATTAAATAAATATATTCTGTTAAAGATTATCATTATTATATCAATAATAATAATAGTTATAATAAATTAAATTTTTTATTTTTTATATCAACCAAATAAAAACTTCGATAAATTAAATGAAATCATTTGTAAATTCGAAATTTTTATATAATTATTTTTTAAAGTATTCCAACACTTAAAATGTTGTTAAATTGGAAAAAAAAATTGAACACAAAATCTCGGACATTTTAACATAATACAAACAATTCAGCTAGTTTTCTTCTTATTTTTTTTTTTTTTTTATCAAATTGGCCCTTGAAATGCTGTCAGCACTGAGTCGTTTGTCCCTCGTTGGGCCTCGTTGTCATTGTGGTTGTTGCTGCGGTTGTTGTCCATTGTACACAACACAACAAAACGCAGCAGCAAAAGTAAAGTAGGGAAAAGAAAAGAAAAGAACTGAAACTGAACAGATTCAAGTCAAGAGCGCGGCGCATCCTTGCTGCTAGTTTGCATACCAGAGACTGCGGAGACTTCTTCTTCTCTTGCCTCTCTCAGCTTCCCCTCTCTCCTCTGCCCTGCCTCCAATTGGAGTCCGATCAAGTCGAGTCCATGCCGAAATCAGTCAACCATGCGGCTTCCGACGACGACGACGACGACGACGACGATGCTATCCCTACGATAAGAAATTAAATTAACGAGATATGTCAACGATGAATTCATTGCCATGGCTTAAGCGCAAATGCCGCCATTCTTCAGTCCCGCTGTCTGTCTGTCTGTCTTTCTGTCTGTCTGTCGGTCCTTCGCTTTGCATTTTATTCAACGTGGCTTGTGCAGCGATTAGCTTCGGCTTTTGGCATCGCGTTTAGCCAGCGACCCACATGGACATTCAGTCAGTCAGAGAGAATCACACAGAGACTGAGACTGAGACAGAGACAGAGACTGAGACTCATCTGAGAGACTCACAGGTAGCAATAAAGGCAGCTTCTCTACGCTCTACTTTACTTTTGGCTGTGGTTTCCAAAGATCCCCAGACAGCGCCTTTCAATGCCTTTCAGCCTTTCAGTCCTTTTACCCCCTTTACCCCCTTAACCCCCTTAACCCCTTGCTGCCTTCACTTTGGGGCCTCTTTCAATGTCAATGTCTGCATCTGGCTGCCATTCTTCAATATAATGACATCACAAAAGCTTCAGCTTCTCTTTCAGCAGCCAATAAGCCGCATATATCCATGAGGCAACAAGTCGCACAGTGGGCCAAAGCTCCTACATTTGCCCACATTAAGTTCAAGTTTGGAATTTCGCAAACTGCATTTAAGACTTTTTAATAATTAGTTATAATTGATCTGTCGCTACATTCGCTACATTTTACAAAATATTAAATACAGATGGACGAGACAAAAGATGTAAATTAATATTAATGTATCTTGGCTAATTTAGCTATTTTACCCACTGTGCGCTATTGTGCTTGCACGATTTTAATCACATTTCGTTTGAATTAGAGAAACACGAGAATTAGATTCGAATTTCGATTCGAATTTTTGATTTCAACAGTTGCTCTCTTCCTCGCTTCTTCTTTTCATAAGTCAATCACACACTCCCTTCCGCCCCCTTTTTGCCTGTATTCCTTCTTCTGCCTATCGCTTTGCATATGTTCCTCCTCAATTTCTGATTCTCTTGTCTCTCGCTTCTCTTTTTTTCCACTTCTTAGAAGCACCACTGGAGTCGAAACTTGCCAAAATGCATTCAATTCAATTCGAATAGGAATCGAAGTCAGCAATTGCCTTTCGCTTTTCTCGGACAACGACAACAACGACGACAACGACGACAACAACGACAACAACGACGACAACGACGTCGTCGACTGTCAGCGCAGGTGAATTTATGTGCACAAACCAAACTGGACAGTAAATCATCTGCACCACTGAGCGGTGGTTCTCGTTGGTTCGACGGTGGGTCGACCGTGCACAGTGGGCCCATGCGACAAAAATCAAAAAACCAAAAACGTAATTTAGCAATTTGAATAATGTCGTTTGTCTCATAAATAAGTTGGGTATTTGAGTGCAACGTATTTCTTCAGTGTGACCGTTCGCTCTATGCAAATAAATTCTTTAAAGTTAAGACACAAGCTTATCAATTCAGTGCGTTGCACTTTGAATAAAAATTGATATCATACAGTTGTAAAGTTTAATTTAAACTAACCATAATTTAAACTAAATCGTTGAGTGTCGTCCAAAAATGTAAATCTTCCGATTTCTATTTCTAACTTTTCTTAAGCTTTTAGTGTTGTTCCCCACCGATCCCCAGGTTAATATATTTTTTGATCATAGACACATAGTATCTTAAGATTCAAGTAAACCTAAATTAGCTGCCCTTAGCCGCCTTTTCATAGCAATATGTTGATCGGAGTGCCAAAGGTATTTGTGTCTTTTTTTCTTGAGTTTTTCCTTTTAAGTGCTCTTTTATGTGTTTGTTATTGTTTAGTTGTGTTTTAAATGTCATATTTGTATTTTTCTTTATAATTAACGCTACTTTTGATTCAATTAAATTGGTGTAGACCTTTCTTTTTCTAAATTTATTTCTATTTTACATTATTTGAAGACTAATTCATTTTATTTTTCTTAAAAATGCATTTAAGTATTTTCTCTATCATTTTTATTTATGTTTGTTTTTAGTGACCTTTCTAATTTGTAGAAGTAAGTTTTAGACCCCAAGTTAACTAAAACTTATTTTGTTTTATGTTTTTGATTTTTGTTAATAAATTGTTTGTTCAGTAATATTTAGAAAAACGATATACTCGAATTTTATTTAATATTTAAATGTACAAATGGGGGGTGTGGGCCCAATGTTTTCATAATAGTTTAATAATAATGTTATGAGCTTACAGTTTAAATTATGGATCTGCAGGACACTTACAACTATTTTTGTGTCGTATCTCCACACATCTCGACCACTGTGCAGTGGTTCGATGGTTGTTTGTTGGCAACGCGGCCCTAACGCGCTGATTGTCTTGCACTTCGGCACATTGTTGCTGTTGTTGTGGATGTTGTTGGAGTCTGTTTCATTGTTGTTGTTGTCTTAGGGATGGGCATCTATCGATTGTTCAGCCAATCATTAAAACCATTTTGAAGTAATTAACGATATAAAACTGAATCTAACATTATTTATAAGATGTATCAAACACTATTCTCTTCAGTCAACTGTCTTTCTTGAGATCATTTTATTAATTATTATTAATAATGTGAAATGATTAAGTTTGTTAATTATGTAATTAAATGCAATTTCTCCTGATTTCCATAACATCATAAAGTATTGCTGAGTTTTAATTTAAAGTTTTTCATATAAAATGTAAAAAATACGATCGGTAAATTCTGTAAATTTAAATCATTTGCGAAAAGCTGAATACGTAATTAAACTGCTTATTTAATATGCATATTTCAATTAAACAAATATTTGTTGAGTAACGACATTTTTCTGTAGTAAGTTTTTTTCAACCGATGCCAGTATCGATACTTTTTTTTTCGCTATTCCACACTATCTCCGTCTCCCTTTTTATCCATTTCCTTTTTTTTGCTTTCTTTCATCTGATAATTTTAAAATACAGGCCGAAAACTATGGCGACAATATCATCATAGAGCATTAAGCCATTGCTGTTGTTGTTGTTGTTACTGTTGCTGTTGTTGTTGCAGTGGAACTGCGGGCTGAGTTCTTTTCTCTTTTCGGTCTTGGCCTGTCTCTAGTTTTTTGCACTGACAAAAATGTTCATATTTAAAATGCAATGTGCTTAAATCAACTCTAACCCGGCCCCATTTACCCGCAGCAACAACAACAACAACATCAGCAGCAGCAATAACTTGTCTGCATTGCTTATGAAACACAACAGCAACAACAACAACTACAACAACAACAGCAGCAACTACAGCTAAAGAGGTTAACATCATTATTTCACCTTCTAATCATAATCTAGCCATGTAACTGAACATTATAGAGTCATGTGTGTGCATGAGTGTGTGTGTCTGTGTGTGTGACTGTGTGTGAGTTGCAGGCGGCGCCTTTTCGCCCGTTTAAATGTCAAAAAGAGTTCACAGCATTGCCATCTCACGCTGCTGTTGCCTCAAAACCCTGTACTTATAAAATGCAAATGGTCTATTAAGTTTGTTAAAAGAAAATTGGGCATAAACATATTAAAAACACTGAAGCAAATTTAAAAAAAAATTATAAAACAACATAAATACTTAAAAGTTGTACAACACATAGACAAAATCAAAAAGACTATCTGTTAAGCATATTAAATAAAACACCATTAAATATTGCTTTCATTTCTACAGTGCACGATTACACAGGGTACAGGGTACAGTACATGGTCACTCACAGTCGAGTTCGTTGGACTATAACCTCTTCTGTTAGTTAATGTTTGACATCGAGTGATAGCAGCTCACACTTTTAAATGTATCTATTGTTAATGGCGAGTTAATGGCGAGTCGAGCGAATTAAGCGCAAAGTGACCTAAACTTTCAAATTAAATTGCAGTCCAAGTTGTTCAATTTTGTAGGCAAATTGTGCTATACTGTGAATTGTCCACGACTGAATAATGAAGCCATTACTCGATAAGTTGCAAGCATTAGTTTTCTAAAACTGCTTGAGATATATTTTCTTACTAAAAAACTGTTAATAAAAGTAAATAATTTTTTTATATTTTTTAAATAATTGAGAAACTAAAACTTTTCTTTTTAAAACTTTTCAATTTTCAAATGTCATTTTGTTGTCAATTTGTGTAATAATGTCGATGGTCGAGAAATGAAGCCATTACACTATCTGTTGTCTGACTCTGACTGTCTCTCTCTCTCTCTCTGTCTGTCTCTCTCTCCCTCTGTCTGTCTGTCTGTTTTGTAGGTGCAGTTCCATATCGACTTATCGACTGGGCGCCTTTTGGCAGTTGGGCATCTATTTGGTTGGCTGGTTGCTTTGCTTGCTTGGTCCGCACTTCATTAGCGTGCAATTTAATTTGCACACACACACTCGAAGCACACACACTCACACACTTGGTGAGCTTGTGTTGTTGGCAATTGCAATTGCTGTGGCCAGCAGGAAGTCCGTTGTTGGCCAGCAGGCAACCTCTGCCTCTGCCTCTGCCTCTGCCTCTGCCAACAACTGTTGTTGGCCAACTGCTGCCAACGCTGCCCCCAAGATTTATCAGCAATGTATTTCTCTATCTCTATCTCTCCCCCTCCCTCTCTTTCTCTCTTTCTCCCCAATCAACATTTGTTGCTCCTTCTTCTTCGTCTTCTTCTTCTTCTGCTGCTGTTGGCCAGCTGTAGCTATTTAGGCATGAGCATGGTCAACAATGTAACTACGACTACAGGTTTCTCCATATCCAACTGCAACTGCAACTCCAACTACAACTTCAACAAGTAAGAAGTCTAAAGTCGAGCTGCTCGACTGTTAGATGCCCAGAAGTCCCATGATTAATGCTAAAATTAATAATCCAAAGGGCAATATAAAAATATATGTATAATTTAAAAATTGTAATAAGTAAATGAAAAATGTTCGAATGAGCCGCATGTCAAAAAATTGACTGCTTTTTAATGTGATGAGTTATAAAATTCTTCATATTCAGTTTTGATTTTTGAAACTTCATACGAATATTATCAGTTCGAGTAAGTCAACATGAATGATTTACAAAAATTTTAAAAATAAATTCAAGCGATATTAAGATTTAATAAATAGCATAAGTGAAAAGTCTAGCGAATATATTCATACGAATATTATCAGTTCGAGTAAGTCAACATGAATGATTTACCAACATTTTTAAAATAAATTCAAGCGACATTGAGATTTAATAAATAGCATAAGTGAAAAGTCTAGCGAGTTTGTTTGGAATATTTCCATAAGGTTTTATGCTAGTTTAAATTACTTAAACCCTGTATTTGTGATTTTATTGGACTCTATTCTATTTATTTGGACTTAATTCTCATTCAGAAATTAGTTAATTAGTATAGTGTACAGTTCACTAAAGATATTCAGACATTACCACAAACTGATCAGTCCGTTTATCTCTTTCGGCTACTGGGCTAACAACAACAACAATAACATTTGCGCTGGGTGTATGTTTTGTTTGGACTCTTCTCGGTTTGTTTGTCTGTTTGCTTTTGGTTATATTTACTAATTGAATCGACACCAAAAATGTAAATGCAACAACAAACAAACAACGCCAAGGCAACTCTGCACAACACTGACAACGACAACAACAACAACAACAACAACAAAGAGCCAGTTCCAGTTTGGACTCGAAATTGAAGTTGCACAGCAGATGCAGCAGCTTCTTGCCCCTTTGGCCCCCTGCCTCCTGCCCCCTGTCCCTCTGCCCACTACTGTCCTTGCCCCTTAAGTAAACAATGAGAAAATTTATGTTAGTCAAGTGCGTTTTTCAGCGGAAAATAAGCGAAAATATATAAAACTATTGCGCGTAACGAGGCCTTGTGTCTGTCTCTCTCTCTCTCTCACTATCCCTCTCTCTCTCTCTCTGTCTCTCTGTGTCTCTATCTCTTTCTACAGTTTGTGTGGGGAGTCATCAGAGTAGAGACTTGAAGCAGTGACAAAATCGGGCGACTGACGACAGATGTCGCAACAAGAAACTCTCAGCTGAAGAGCGAGAGAGAGAGAGAGAGAGAGAGAGAGAGAGAAAGATTGAAGCTTCTAACTGTACTTTGGTTGCTCTATGGCCTTGCAGACGATGATAGAGACAGAGACAAAGACAAAGACAGAAGGAAAGACGAGGGAAATTCAACATGAAAAGCAGCTCACGACACGCAAAACAGGCATCAATCATGCGGCAAACTAACCGTGCTGACGGACGGACAGACGGACGGACACGGGGGCGGTGGAGAGGGGGAGGGGAAGGGGGAGAAGTGGAGCAGGGTGGGAAGTGGTCGTAGAGCACCATTTACATGAGGCGACACCTTGAACTAGACAAGACAAGACAAGCAAGTCTGTCAATATACACTTGAAAAAAATATATGTACTTATACTAGAAATAAGTATGGCGTCTAAAAATATCGACTTATCAAGAAAAAGAAATTTATTTAAATTTGATTCTTCTTTGATGTCAATAATTTCTGGAAATGGAATTTCTTTATTTTAGAAATATTTGTCCCAGCGAAAATCGGTCAATCTTCACTTGGAAAAAATACACATTTGGAAAATGTCGAGGATATATAATAATTAAAATATAAATTTGACAATTTTTACTGGACATTTAGTTTTCTATTTGTCAGAAATTGTTACAGTAAAAATAAGAAATAAAATTTAAATGTAATTATGAAAATAAATATTTCTTATTTTTCCCGAGTATAAAAAATAAATTTTGTAACTTTAGAAAATATGATTTGAATTTTGGCTCCGCGGAAAAGTTTTAAGCACTTCATTTAGTTCATGAAAAACTGAATTTATAAAAACATATTTTTCTAATAAGAATGGACGACTTTCTGATTTGGAATGCCAATTAAGGGTCTTGTATTTTTTAAGTGTATCCAACCATCTCTCTGCATCTCTGTCAAATTGTGTGGCTGTCAGTTTGTTTTGCTTTTGGCCAGAACTCCTCATAGGCAATCATATCTTGGCAAGAACACAGCAAGCAGCTGCGGATGTCGGCGGAATAACAGTTTCTTGTTGATAAGCGCCAGCTGCGAGAAGCAGGGAGGGAGAAAAGCCGAGAGAAGTAGCGAGAAGCGTTGCTCCTAATGAGATTGTGGCTAATTTTGTGCCGCCTGCCTGGTGGGAAGTGGCAAATGGCAACTGATTCGCCCCATGCCCACGCCCGGAAGTCGCTGTGATTCAGAAAGACGAGAGAGGAGAGAGAGAAAAAGAGATAGACAGAGAAGCAGCTTGTCGCTAGACTTTTCCCTCTCCACCACCCTCACACAGAACAACAACAGATGCCGAAAAAGGCTAAAATGACGAAGAACAACTCAAGTTGGCCAAGAAAATCTGCTAGAATTTGCCATTTTGGGCCCAAAACATTTAGCCATATAGGTGCTCGGTCTGTTGTAGCTGTCCGGTCAGGAGAGAGGCAGGCAACATGAGGCACAGCATGCAAAATATTGCAGTGTTTGTAATTACAAACATGGCCGCTCTCTGCAAAAAAAAAAAACAAAAACAAAAGACTTAAGACACAAACTTGAACAGCAGCCAGCCTTAAAGCCAAACTGAAGTGGGCAAGAGGGGCAGAAGGGGAATTATAATGCACAGTAAGAGAGTAAGAGAGGAGAATGAAAGCATTTGGCAAGCTTCTCGCAAATTGCTGACCAATTTCTGACCCGACAAAATGGGGTCGACAATAATAATTTTAATTTGACAGCAGCCCCCACTCGATGCACGCACAGACACTTGATTGCCCACAGAGAAACTAATAACAACAACAACAACAGTACGAACAATAAGAACGGAATCAAGAAGTGAATATTCTACAGTCGTGATGATCAACTGTTGGGTGCCCAAAATTAAATAATATTTAAAGAAATATTTCAAAAAACTAATTTAAAGAATCATTTAAAAAACTATGAAAAGAAATATTAAAAATATAATATTCAAAAAATATTTAAAAGACAATTCTGATAATATTCTTAATAAAGAACTATTTAAATAAAAATATTAAAATAAATATTTAAAAACAAATTGAAAAGAAATACTAAAATAAAAAAATTTCTTAAATAATTTTTGCGTGCATAACATTGGAGTATTGTAACTTCATTGCATAATATCAATATTTAAGTGAAACTTTCTCGGATTTTGTTATTGGTCCTTGGCTGGTTTTTGCTTGGATAAATAAAGCGAAAGTGGCACGAAATATGTATCAATACCAATTCTTGTCACAAACTTATAATCTCCTACATATATTTTGAATACTGGGCCAACTACAAATGAGCACTGACAGCAGGCAGCATTTCACTTTAGAGTCGCCGTCATTTTCAGTCTGAGAATTCTACAGTCACGTCATCATCATCAACATCAACATCAACAATCAGAAACAGAGACAGAAACTTGCTACCCTTTTTTCCTTCTTCTTTTACCCTCTGTCCTCTTTCTTTCTTTGTCAAAATGGCCAACTGAAGCGGCGTCTGAGAAGGCGGTACATGTGAGTAGCTCCCTCTTCTGCTCCTCTGTCTTCTCCTCTCTCCTCAATGTCTTCTTCTTCTGGGGGCAATCAGTAGCACTCGACTCCAAAGTAAGTATAATGTGAGTATGAGAATGTACAGCAGCAAGGAACTCATAAAAAAACAACAATGTACGCAGCAAGAGAGAGACAGAGCGAGCGAGACAGAGAGAGAGAGAGAGAGAGAGAGAGAGAGAGAGAGTAAAAATGGCTACCAAATTTAGAGATGTTCCTCGTCAGCCAACTGCACTTAAGGGTCTGCCCTAAAGAATTTGTGAGTTCGTAAGTAAAATATATAAATATCTATATATGCCATAAATAATATGCACTGTGTGTGTGTTTGTTTGGGCATCTAAAATCTCTCACCTGGTGGAATTAACTTGAGTGCTTGTTTTTTATGGCTAAAGGGCGTGGCCTTTGTCTTAGGCACTAAAACACGGCTAAAACCGACAAGTTGGCGTCGTTGACTTACCTGCAAAAAAAGAACAAAACAAAAACGATAAGAGAAAGAGAAAATGTTAATGGTAATGTTAATGTTAATGCGAAATTTCTATAAAGATTACAAGTGCACTGATAAAATAGATAGACTCAAACCTAAAGTTATACTAAAAAAGGAGACTTTTAACAATATTTTATGTGCGTTAAACCAATATCTACAGGCTTTCATAAAAATTGCTTTAAAAACTTCCTGAACTTCCACAAAAACTGGCTGCCATAATTTTATTTAAAATTTTAGCAAAAATAATAATTTATTGAATAGTAAAAAATAAAAATTACAATAATTATGTGCAATAAAAAAATTAATTTAAAATATTTTTTATTAATTTTTAGCCAATTCAAAAAATAAATAAACCTAATTTTTTCTATGAAAATTACAATTTTTTAACACATACTTTCGCTTTTAAAGTATTCGTATATTTATTGATTACCCAAAAATATTTATATTGAGAATTGTATAATTTCAATATGTCCATCTTTTAAATCACACAGTTTTCCTCAGTGTATTTGAAAGACTAAGACAAAGGAGGCAAGTCAATTATCAATTCAACAATTTTTTAGAGTTTATTTTGTGGTCGAAAGTGAAATTCAAGGTGGTCGATAAGGGGTCAAGGGATTAATTGATGTGAAAGTGGAAAATATTTCTAACCAAAATTGAAGCTCAAGTTGAAGATAAAAGCAGAGAAGTAGGCAAAGGGTCAAAGAGAGTGACAAATGCCGTTTCTGCTGATTAAGCAAATGAAACAAAATTAATTAGGCAACTGAAACGTTGACCAGTTCAAAGATTTTGATCTCGTCATAAAACGGAGTAATTTTGGTTACTTTCCCCCAATCCGGAGTTGTTGTTCCCCTTGGCAGCAATCTACTTTTAATGACACGCCCACACCAATTAAATGCCACCATATTTGGCCAGCTCGATGCTGATGATTTGGTGCAGAGAACACAGACAAAAATAATCGATGTAATTCAACCATTTGTATAATAATTATTATTATATTACTATATTGTTTAGCAATTTATACTGAATATATGCAAACGATTTTCAAAAAGACTTTAAAAATAAAAATCTCTTTCGATTCATTAAATTACTCCAAAATAAATTTCTTTGAATCCCTTTTTTTAAAATGACAAATGTACTTTAATTATTATTTAAATTATTATTGTTAAAGGATATAATGGAAATCAATAATAACAATTATTTGAATAGATGCATTTATTTACTATGCTTTGTTTTCTCTGCGTGTATTTGTAGTAATTGCTCTCTAGGTTTTTTTTAAATAGTGTGCGCAATTATCGACAAACTCATTTTGCTAAACGACAAATGACTGAGGCGCCCACTCTTGGCCAAACTGACAACTGACAACTGGAAACTGGCAACTGGCAACTGACTTCAGGCGAACATTTTATTGTTGGCCAACAACATCGAGCTGTCAAATTTGTTGACAGCTCAAGTTGCAGTCAGCTCGAACTGAATCAATGAAAGCATCTCTCGAACTCTATGTTAACTGTGGGAGGAGTTACCCTCCAGAGGGGAGGGGGAGGGAGGGGCAGCTGCCATTCCAAGTGGCCCATAAAAAACCATGAGCAGCACATAAAACTTCAAACTCTCAACTTTGAAAACACAACGAGACAGAAGCTAAAACTGAAGCAAACCAAAAAAAAAAACACATTTGCCGTGTGATTTAGTTTGAAAAAGAAAAAACAAAGCTGGAAAATGGCAGACAGAGGACAGCGGACAGAGGACAGAGAGCGGAAAACAAAGAGACATAAATGTCCACCCACTTGCTGCTGTTGTTGCTGCTTAAAGTGTCAGTTACAGGTAACAGTTACAGTTAACAGTTAACAGCCAACAGCGAACGGTGGCAACACCAACGGCATTTTTGGCTTCATCTCTTCCTCTTCCCTTACCCCTTCCCCACCTTCTACATTCTCCCTCTTCTCCCCACTCTGTGCCCTTTTTAATTCGTTAGTTGGTCTGTAAATATTTGGCAGTATCATACAGTCGGTACTCGCAGTTTACCCACGGTCACAAATAAAGTTGTTGCTGCTGTGATGCTGTTGTTGTTGTTGTTGTTGTTGTTGTTGTTTTTGTTGTTTCAGTGCAACAACTCGTATGAACGCTAACGTATTTAGTATTTCGCTTTGGCCAAATGTTGCCAGCGACTTCGACATTTGGCAGCTTGGCTAACGCCCTCGGGCTAGAAGCAGTCACAGTTACCAGCAACTACAACTACAACAACAACTACAACTACAACAACAACTGCCACTGCCACTGCAATTGCAGTTGACTGAAGTGCCACCAGCTGCAGCTTAAACCAGGGATGGGAGACGACTACAAAGTTGCAAAAAATATCAAACAATAAGATCAATTTAAATGCACTCTAATACCCTCTTTAAGTTTTAAGATATTAAATAAATACTATTGCAAAAAATAAGATAAGCTCAGAATCATTGAGTTCAATTTATCCATGCAACCAAATGTATATTGATAAAAGAAAAATAAATAAATAAATACCAATATGTTATAAAATATATAAAAGTTATATTGTAATAATAAAAATAGTTTAGTTAAGATTAGATAAGTTGAGATCAATATAACTTCGTTGAATTTAAACACATAAATAATATGCATTTGTCAAAAAAAAAAAAAATAAATAAATATTTCTTTGAAATATAAATATGCTTTATTGTAATTATGACAATAATTTCTTTTAAAAAACAAAAGTATTGCTCAAAACTAATTTCTAATATCACAAATTTAAAGTCGATATATTGTTTGTTATATTTTATATTTTTAAAAAAACATAACATAACAATCAATTGACTTACGGATAGAATAATTTATTATCTTTTATTTGAATATATATTTATTTTTTTTGTATCAAAACAATTTCAACATTCCCATATCGATATCGATACCCATCCCTAACTTTTAGCTCTAGTTCCAACTTGGACTCCGATTCTCCAATTTCAACTCGAGGGTTTTCTTGTTGTTGTTGTTGTGGCCCATCCAAAGTCGCCAGAGTTGCAAAGTTTTTTATTGACCGCTTTGCTCCGTTCGCTTACACTTCAATTATTTATCTCTTAGTGGCAGACTTAATGCCCCCACCTCCCTCCTCCCCCCCTTTTATCTATCTATTTCTGCAGTTGCCAATGGAACTAAAGCTTTTTTTTTTACTTTAGGCTCTGTGTCTACAATGAAAGAGTTTAACGGTTGTTATTGTTGTTTCCATTTTTTTTTTTGGTCTCTGACAAGCGACACATTTTTGTGTCACTGTGTCACCCCTCCCCGCTCCCCGCTCCCCACTCCTCTCTGCGTGGGCGCTTTCTTAGCCATTATTTTGGGCAATTAAAGTCAACGTTTGAGCTGAAATGAAATCAGCTCTCAAGTGGCAACTGGCAACAACAACAACTTGTGGCATGCAGCGTGATGCTGCATAAATTCCTTTTCTAATTATTACGCCATTTTGTCTTGGCCATTTGTTGCTGCTGTTGTTGTTGTTGTTGTTGTTGGCGCATTCTTCATCCACTCATTACACGCATATTAAAATTTATTGCAAATTTTCTAAAGTAATTTCTCATACTAGAAGACGAGTAGCCATAACTTCAATAGTTGACTCTTCTTCTGCAGCAGCTGCTGTTGCCTCTGATGAGCACTCATCGCACCACAGTGCCGCCCTCTCGCCCCGCCACGCCCCCTCTCGCCAACTCGCTCCTTTTTAACCGACCAAAAGATGCTCATTGCTTTTGCTGTAATTAAAGCGATTCAATTTTCTGATTAGTTCGCCGTGGCCATGAAAACACATTACATGCCCAGAGTCTTTCAGCCAGGCTAAGAGCCGGGAGCAGAGAGCCCCTTGGCCTGGTGGAGCCCAAGGCAATGCCAGAGAATGCGACAGAGACAGAGAATGTGACAGAGATAGAGGCCGAAGACTGGTTAAGTTTTCAAAGCCTTCAAACCATAAAATGCCTAAAGACAGCTTTCGATGCAGCACTTGTTGCATTTACGCCTATGAATACGAGTATGACTATGAGTATGAGTACCCATACTCTTACTCGGATTCATTTCATTTTAATAGTCGTGCAAACAGCTGCTGAATGGATGCCTTCAATAGCCCTTATGAGATCAATACTTTAAATACTACCTAAAATAATATTGCAAAATTTCAGAATTGAGAACAAAAAAGAGGAACACGAAAATAGCAAACTTCTAATTATGGTACATATTAACATGTAATTGGGAAATTAAAAAGTATAAAAAAATGTTGATATTTATTTAAAAAAAACAATAAGTTGAAAATATTTAAAAACCCAAAAGATTAGCAAAGATTATGGAATACAAATTAGGAAGCAGAAATTTCGCAATCAGAAGTATTACATAAAAATAATATGAAAGTGTCAAGAATTAACTGGTTATGTTGATTTTTGAAAAGTAACTTCAACTTGAGTCGATCAATCAAAGCAAGTCTTGTTTAATATCAATAACTTCCTAAAAATACATACCAAAATATTTAATGAGAAGAAAGAAAATCATTTTTAATATTGATAGGTTCTCAAATCTTCATTGATTTTTTTTCTTATTTCATAGCTTTTGGAACAAAATAAGGATGGTAGTATAGAAACAAGTACTATAAAATTAGATATCTAACTATAAAATACTCGTTTTAATTATTAATAAATTTTTATTTTTTATTTGCTTAGGTTTTTTTTTATTTCTTGGTAACTTGTTTATTGTTTTTATTTTGCTGTTTAAATTATTATTCAATAGTTTAAATTTTGCCTTTTATTTCGATTGTGTAATTCTGAAATCATCTTCTTGTCTCACCGTCTTTTTCTCTCTCTTTCTCTCTGTCTGTCGGACTTTGTTCGAGTTGCATTTTTGTGCGTTTTGCACCCCGTTGAATTTTAATTCACGAAAATTGTTTCAAACGCTTGCCCAAAACAGTTTCTCGGCTTACGCAACTCTCGGCCTTTTCGATTCGAAGTTGTTGTTGTTTTCGGGACAGTTGTCAGTTTGCCTTATTCATTCATTCATTGATTCACTCGAGCGCCATTCATTGTGAAAATTGTGCTGGAAAAACTCAATCAATACCGAGCATACCGATGCGTTGGCCAAATTGCCGTTGGCCATTTGAACGGTTGGCCATTTGAACAGTTGGCCATTTGAACAGCAAAGTTGATCGTTTGGACGTCTCGTTTACTTGCTGCATTTTCCAGCGACACTTTTGTTGGCAACTGACAGGTCTGCAACTTGGCCGAAACCGAGACGGCCGCCTATTTTGGCAGCAATAAATTACGCACTGTTTTTGAATCTGTTTTTGGATGCTCGGTTTGTTGGCCAGGCTAAAAGCGGGTCCCACAGCGAGCCGAGAGTCGAGAGCTGAGAGTCTCTGGGCCGCTAATGAGCAGTTCAGCATTTTGGCCATGCTAAAATATTTGCTAGCCGTTGTCCGTCGTTTCGATTCGCAATTTCATGTCTAGGCTTATTTTTTATTTGCTTTTCTTGTTTTTTTTTTTAATTCTATTTTTTTCTGAAATTTATTTAGCAGCATTTTGGGCGTTTCGCTGGCGATCGACAGGCACTTTAATAATTAATTGAAAATAATAAATTTATGACAGATTTTCGACTGTAAGCCAAGTTTGCTGGGCTGGTTAATAGTAACGGTTAATGGTGTAACGCCACATGAGAGAACAACCAACAACCAACAACAACAACAACATTAACTGAACCGTTGTCCAAATAGGCCAACATATTTTTTTAATTAAAGCATTTGTCCGTTTTGGCCACAACAACGCAGGCGGCAGAAGCCTGTTCCTGGCCAACAACAACAACAAAAACAACAATTTGTGGGTGTTGGTTGTTGGCAAGAGGAAAACATCTACTAACCGAAGTACAGCTATCTATGTTAGCCTATCTATAAGTTGTCCAACGCACTTCAGTAAACCTGGCCCAAAACATGTGGGCAACAGCAGGTGGAGACTTTGAGAGACTGTGCCTGAAATTGAAATTGCCACTGAATTGTGAAATTAATCATCATCTTTTTGATCGCCTATTCTGTCTTTAATTGATCAAAATAAAAGGAAATATTTCCTATCAAATCAATTGCATAATATTTTATTGGTATATTTAATATAAATATAAAATAATTATTAATAAAACATCAAAAGTTTTTTTTTCAATCAATAGTTTCTTTTATTGCTTACTTTGACTTTAAGTTGATCGGAATAAATAGGAAATAATTCTCATCTGCTCTTTACAGTTTTTAGTTCGATTTTGGCTAAGCTCCAAACCTCCAAAAATTAAAAATTATTTGATCAAACAAAAAATAATAAATTTGGAGAATAAATGAACTTATATTCTCTTTGCAGCTAGATTCAAGCTAGATCCAAAATATAAACTTAATTTCTCCTTGCTGCTCATACTCATTTAAATAGATAAATCAGTTTCTTCCTCTTTGCAGCTAGTGTCATTTTCAGCTAGATTCAAGCTGAATTGTATTACTAGTTTAAATCATTTTATCACTCTCTCTCTCTCTCTCTCTCTCTATCTTTCGCTCTTGGTATTTCTCTCTTTCGTTTTGTATCTCAATCGTTTTCTTTGTTGCGGTTTCATTTAATTCCATTTAAATTTCCATTTTGTGTTTATTAATCAATGGCATGACAAGTCGACCGATAAGCTGGTCCTAGACACATATTCTTCTTCTTCTTCTTCTTCTTCTTCTTCTTCTTCTCCCTCTTCTTCTCCCTCTTCTTCCTCTTGTTTTTGAGCCTACAAATATTAATGGGTTGATAGCTGACTTCTCAGCCGCCCCAGAGATGCGGAGATTCAACGATCTCTGAATAATTCTGTTTTTGGTATTTAGAGCCAATCAATATGCGTTCTCTTTCCCTTCTCTCTCTATCTCTGTCTTTGCTTTCTCCAATTTGATTTCGATATCAACACAATTAATAGCAGATTATGCAAATCAGTTGTACACATGTTTGTATACATATATACATTTCTAGTATACGTATAATAATATGAATTAATTTTTAATTTTTTTGTTTAGCTTGTAATCCCCAAATCTGTGCACATTTTTATAGTTGTAAAGTCACAGGGAAGGAGGGGGCAAGGGATGGGAAAACTCATTTCAAGTAAATGAGTGCTAAATTGAAAATTGTCTTGTGTCGATTAGGCGCGTAAATCGATAAGCGCAAAAGCAATTTCCGATTGGGTTGAGTTATGTGCCACACGATTTATGGCAAAGGGAGCACAATTTACAATTGCCCCGAGAGAGAGAGAGATAGAGAGAGAGAGAGAGAGAGAGGGAGAGGGAGATAGGTAGAGATGCTTTTGTTGTTATGATCGTTGATCAGCAGCAGCTGCTGTCTTCTGAAAATCGAACCATGGCGAATAATATAAAATTAATTAAAGATGCTAAAGATAATTGATTAGAGCTGGCGATTAATAACGCCTCGTTTACTTCGAGAATTCGTAGAGAATTTGCCATCGAATAACGAGTACGCGTACTCACAATGTTATCGAGTCAATTGCCAATCGACAATCGTCAATCGATAGGCGACCTCAACTGAAGAAACAAGAGATTCTTGAGCTCTTAAGGAGAGAGAGAGAGAGAGAGATAAAGAAAGATTTAAAGGAAAGCGAAGAAATAGATAAAACTAATCTGGACTCAAAAATTTTAAAATTATTCAGGTGCGAAACATGATTAACATAATATTTTAATTCAACCCATCCAAAAATGCCATATCTAAGAAGTTTTCAATTGGATTTTAATGATTGGATTTTTTTTATCATAATTTTTATTTGCGGTCCCTGGACAAAAAAGCTTTATATTCATTAGCATGCATTTCATGGTTTTATTCTTAGCGATTTGTTAACCATTTTAGGGGGCAAGAGGTTTTGCTGTGAACCTGCCACTTGCAACCTGTAACTTGCAACTTGCAACTTGCAACTGTTTAACTAAGCAGCTTCCTGCAATAATTTTTGTGCTGCCTCATAAAATTTTGCAAATTATTTGCCAACTTTTGTTCTGTTCTGCTTTAAGCATACGAAATGTTAACGACGCTGCCAAGAGGGAGGGAGAAGGGAGAAAGGAGGAGCGAGGAGAGTGGCGGGAGAAGGAAGAGGGGGTAGCATCGGCAACTATAAAGTTATGGGTTGCTTTGTGCAACTTGTGTGGTTGCCTGCAACTCCGATCTGCTGGCAACTCTGGCTGTCATTTCCAATGCCAACGCTGTTATCTTTTTTACTGCAAATTATTAGTTTTTTACCGCTGACGAAACAACAACAACAAAAGCAACAACAAAAAAGCGACACAAGTCGAAAAAAACGACGAAAATGCGAGAAAAAAATGACGATAATTAAAACTCTAATTGTATGCGCTACCGCCAAGTCCAAGTCTCAGTTCCAGTCTTGGCTCAGAAGTCGGTGAATCCAACTGGAGTCTCCGGAGTCCGAAGTTTGAGGTCGTAAACTGTCCGATTGGAGAATGAGCCCCGTGCTGTGAACAGCGAACATTGTTGGCAGCCACTGTAGTAGTCACATTCCCCAGTCTTCGTTCTACATTTTCCCATCTTTCATCTCCTCCCAATTCGACAATTCTCCATCTCCATCCCCTTCCAGATCTCCATCCCCATCCGCCTTTCTCCTTGCCTATATACAAAGTAAACAGCCCAAAATGGTCGCCAGGTCGTTGACAACCACGATGAAAAGTTGAATTTTAGACTCTCCTTCTTCTTCTGCTCTGTTGTCAGCTGCATATTTGGCAACTGTGTGCAACAAACCACAAAGTGTCTGCCTGTCTCCCTCCCTCGCTGCTGCTCTCCCTCTCTGACAGTCTGTCAATTCACAGCCCAGAACCGACACTTGACCCAACAGCCATCAATGCGGCAAGTTGGCAACGCACAGTGGAACCAAACAGCTCAATTAGACTCTTAAACTATTAATAGTTAAAATTCAATGAAGTTAAAAAAGTATATATCCCGACTGACTGTCTGACTGACTTAGGATTAACGTGCAGCCCAAACGGAAAGAGATAGAAAGCTGAACTTTTCACACAACATAGATGAGTGGCTGTTTCTTAAGATATCCAAACTCAAAGATTATATGTTTGGGAGCGAAGCGAGCGTGGGCCGGAGCCCCCTAGTAATGTATAAAAAGCTTACATAATTAAAAAAAAAACTTTTAAAAAGTTACAATAACAAGTCACATAACAGAAAAATTTGTAAAGAGACTATTAAACAAAACATACAAATTTAATTTTTTAATTTATTTTAAAAAAATTTAAATGACAATAAAATTAATGATGATCATCATTATTAAAAATATATATTTTCCCACTGTGCAGCGTGACATGTTGGCAACCCTGGGCAACAGCCCGCTTTGATCATTTGCATCGAAGCGCGAAATCAATTCGTCTATTTCACACACTCAACGAGCAGACAAGGTAGACAAGGGAGCGGAAGAGAGAAGAGTGAAGAGGGAAGAGAGGGGAATTTAAGTACTAAGGCGTTTTGTTTTACATTACATGCAAGCTTAAAAAGCTACAAGCGTTGTGTGTGGTTTTAGCTAAGCACTTTTGTTTCCATCTCCATCTCCGTCTGTCTCTCAGTCTGTCTGTCTCTCTCTGTCCGTCTGCCTTAATCTGAGTCAGTGTCTGAGTTTAAGTTTCAATTCTGTTGGCCCCATTAACGAATTGAGTTGGAAATCCGATGCTGCTAGCCACGTTGGGGGCCAGTCGCAAAATCCATTCATAAATCGCAAGTGATTTCGATGTGATTTCCGAATGGAAACCAAAAAATGAACAACAACAATTGAAGCGTTGGCTAATTAACGTGTCTTCAGTCTGACAGGCCTCAAATTGTTTGCTTCACATCATAATTTGCTTATTTCAACATTCCGAAAACTAACATTGTATAAAAAAAACAAAATTGTAAATTTCATATATTCACTTTGGTTGTACTTCTTGTGTCATAAATAGAACTTTGAAAAATATTCTACAAACATTTTTTACATTTTTTAATATTAAATTTGTTTTTAACCTTTCTGTTTATGTATAATTTCATAAAAGCTTAATATCATAATAAGGTTTTAATATTATTTTGATTTTTAATCGTAATTTTGGTCAACTGCTGTTTGTTGACATTAAATAAATAAATAAAGGAGGTCTCTTTTCAAGTAGTTTATTTATTTGATTTATTAAAATTTTTCGGTACTTTTCGTTTTGTCTTCTCTCTACTAAGTCAAAGAAAAGCTGACTGGGTAATTTAGATTTTTATTATACCAAAGGTCTTCCCCCCTCGTCCCCTCGTCCACTCCTCCATCACCACTCTATGCTTCCCTTTTCCCTCTTTTTTGCTGTCCCTATTTGCTTTTGATTGCAGCTGATGAAACTAATTATATAGTGTATACGAGATGGGACGAGTCGAGTTTCCTCCTCAAATGGGGAAATGAAATATACACGTCAAGCATTTTGATATATGAGCCAGGAGATTGTGATTGCCTAAGCTCGCAGCGGGAATTCATCCCGTAGAACTGTAGATTTGTCGATCTACTAGAGAAGACGCCGCTTATCAATTTCTTCCACAATGCCGAGCTGCATTTCCATATGCATCGATGAGTTGCGAGCGATAAAAAAAGAACGGGCCACAACTCTATCGATAGCAATCAATGTCATATTTAATTCATTGTTATGGCCTTCATAAATCTGTGCTCCATAAGCACACACACATTCGAAGAGTGGAGACAGAGAGAAAGAGAGAGAGGAGCGTGGGCTATCCGTCTGTCTATCTCTCCATCTGTCCAAGTTGTGCGTGTCTCTTAAAAAGACCAGCGTTAATAAAAATGTCAACGCGATCATAAAATTTGAGCCACAGTCGACATTAGTGCGTCGAAATCGCCGACGATGACGACAGAGTGAAGGGTAAACAATTCTTAAACTAGCCTTAAGTCTAAGAAAATAATAATAAAATCATAACATGGTAGAAATCAAGTGACGAAAATATTTCTATGATATACAAATTTGTGAAGAACGCTCGAAATTATATACAGAAATTATTCCTAAAAAAAAGTTTGGCGTGCGACACTGCACAAAAAAGTTATTATTATTTGGTTAGAAAGACAGAATCGTTAAGCACAATGTTTCGAATGCCCAACTTTTTTATAAAATAGTAAATAATGCATGAAATTTCATATTGTTCGTCACAACATATATTATCAGAAATTAAAATATTTGAAAGCAATCTTAGTTGATTTGAGAAACTATTCGACTTTAGAGGTTATTTTGACTTAACTAGAGAGAGAGGGAGAGAGGAAGAGAAAAGAAGAGAGTGAGATGCATTCGCATTTATGGCTTTCTGTGCCCCAAATGAAATGTGTTTTATTGCATGCCACAGAAAGACTTCAAAATCGAGAACTCTGCGTCTCCGTCGAGTGACGTGTAACACAAAGCGAACATGGCATTATTATGGCTGCCTGATTTCAGCCGATCAATTGTCGGACTAGTGGATGGGGTTGGGGCGTTGGGGCGTGGTCAGTGAGAGGGCCAAAAGGCGGCATCGACTCAGCTCACGTCACGATGTGTGTTGACAGACGTCTGACAGGCAACACGTAAAGAGTCACCCAATACTCACCCAGCACTCAGAAATGTAGACTAAACTTAATACGGATTCCGACAATCAATCAGATTATGCAATTTGCAGCTTACCTGTAAAAAAAAAGAGAGAAGGCATAAATAAGGGGCAAATAAAAAAATTTTTTTAAATAATAATAAACAAATTGTAGTCAAAAAATCAAAAATCTAATATTGTGAAATTAACTACAAGTCATTTAACAATAATTGTAATTTCAATCCAAAGGTTTAAGTCAGCTATTGGCTATTAAATAAAAAAATAAAATAAATCTTGTAAATATTTTGGTCTTTCAAATTACTTGCTTAATTCAACCATTTAATAAATTAATTAATTTTTCTTTGTCAGAATACAATTTTAAATCTCAATTTTTAACCTTTAATGAACACCTAACTAAGTAATTTTGTTCATACTTGACAATAAATGAATAAATATATAAATAAATAATTTATAAACATATACATGAATAAAAAAAATAGTCAAGAACATCAAAATATGATAATCGTGTTTTGGAACGTTGTGGAATCTATTCGCCAGCCAGCAACAATGTTGCCAAGGCGTGCGCGCAACAAATCAAATGTTGCCATGCAATGACCGTGCAACACCGAGCTGCAGCAGCAACAACAACAACAATCTAAAACAACATTTATGAGACAGCTGTGAATTCTTAACTTCCTTTCTGAATGCAACGGTAACAACAGGCAGCCGGCAACTTGCAACTTGCAACTTGCAACGTGCAACACACACAAACACAAACAAATGCACAGACACTGAGATTGAGACTGAGAACACGGTGCATGCAGCAAATGCGAGAAATGCAACAAAATTAACATCATCAGACAGAAATAATCTATAATGAACATAAATCTCTTTTCAGCGCGCAGCAGCAACAACGACAACAACAACAACAACAACAGCAACATGGCCTCTTCTTTGAGGAGGAAGTACAAATTTACGTTTGGTGTTGAAATGAAGAAGAAGAAGAAGAAGAAGCAAATGAAGAATCAACTGCAACTCCAGTTCGATCGTGTTAAATGCACGTGTGCAAATCGCACTCGTCCTTCTCTTATTTGCGAGTATATATACTTAGACCCTGTACCCAATGAACACACAGGCTTATAAGTTCTTGACCATTTATCAGCTATCAGCAATCGTCAAATTTTTGATCGACTTTTGGTGATTAAATGTTACCTAAATATTCTGAAAATGTTGCTATTGTTTTTATTCAAGCAGCTGCTGGGCACCTAACAGTCGAGCAGCTCGACTCTAGCGCTCATACTTGTTATTTATTGTTCACGTTTGTTGTTGTTGTGTCTTGTGGTTGTTCATCGTGTGGTTGTCGCTGAGAAATATTTCAGAAATTTATGCATTTCTGATAAACAGAGGAAATGTCTCCACAGACATTGAGCAAATTATTAGAAATATGCGCGTTTAATAACCAACTGAGCAGACAGACTGAAGACTGAGACTGAGTCTGAGACTGAGATGGACAGCCAACGAACATAGCTAAACTAACTAGTTAAGCCAGGCAACTAACTTAGGCGACTGGAGAAATTTCTTGTCTCGTTCGTCAATCGTCTCTCATCTCTCAACTCTCAGTTCTCTCATCGCTCGAGCTGCTCACGCAAAATTTATTAAGTTGTCAACGGCCCGCAAAAATGTTGACAATGTCTTTGCCAACAACAACAACAATACCAATCACAGCGACTATGATTCACAGAGGGGGCAACTTATAATTCTTTTTCTCCATTTTTTATATGAGAGAGTCTCTCCTGATGATCGCGCTGCTGGTGGGCCTCGATCTGTTCAGTTGTCCAGAAGTCCGAGAAGCCATTGCCATTACTTGCGCCATCTTATTTGGCTTTAACTACTCATTCTGCCACAGTCACAGTTGCCAACAGAGTTGCCATTATCATCATCATCATCATCACCATGATCATCATCATTATTACCATCGCCATTGCCATTGCCGTTGTCACCACATTTACATTCACAGTCACAGCACATTCGTATTTTCGCTGATGTTAAAGAACATAGTGACGATGAATAATTTGTAGTTTTAAAACTGCTTCGAAAAGTATAATTTTTTTTAGTTTCATAATTTCTCTTTAATACCCATATAGCTTTGCTTAAAAACTCAGCAAAACAAAGCTTTTCATTATATTACTAATAATTTTTTTTTAAATGTCAAAATGACTCCCGCTACTATTATTAATTTTTTTATTACTGTTCATCCTCTCTGTAAAGCATCCTTCAAAAACTCAATGTTATTAAAAAACCTTTTTTAGAAAAGAGTGTTATTTAATTCGAATTTTTAAATAAATATTTTTTCCAATTAGTTTACTTTTTTAATTTCTCTTTGAACATTTTGTATTTATTTGAATAAACTTAATTTTTGATATTCAACTAAATTAAATACCTTACATTTTCACTAAATGTCCCCCTCAATAATTGAGTCACCACAAAAATGTAGAAAGAGAATTCTCAGTTTGTTATGTCGATGTTTGACTGTATTGTTGTGCGCAGCGTTTATTGAACTTTAACCAAATGTCAACAACTATGATTTGCTATCCATTGTTGTTTTTTCTTTTATTTTTTGGCTTCTATCGCTTTGTTCAAAGGGAGATTTGAGTTTTTTTTGGTTGTTAATTTGCATATTTAATTTGTTGGCCGTTTCCGCAGCGTTTCCGATTTTGAAATGGATTAATTAAAGTTTATATAGTGTTTAAAATGGCTTTGACTGTGATTAACGAACAACATTACAGTCACTCCCACACATGTACGCACACACATACAATAAGAGAGATCCTTGGGAAAGAGAAGAATGCAAAAGATCAATATTTGATTATGCAAAATGTTTAGCTTGTTTTAGCCACTCCCCACAGCAAACAAGGAAGAAGGGCGAAGGGAGAAGGGCAAAGTGAAGAGGAAGCGAAGAAAAACAAACTAAAGTTGAACTTCAAGCTGAACCCGCAACCGAAGCTCAAGTGGCAAGCAATTTAACACGCACGCATCTTTGCCATTCCAAGTGGAAACACACCCGCTGCCGAAGTTGAAGTTGCAGTTGCAGTTGCAGCTGCAACTCATGTTGTTGTTGTTGGTTGTTATTGTTGTTGTTGTTGGGTGCACGCTTAATGCGCATCAAGTTGGTTAATTTTAGGCTGATTGCCAACACGAGTGGAGAGCAGTGCAAATAGTTGCATTCGATGCTGCGAAATTGCTGCCGCAAAAACAAAAGACTTAGGCGACGAACTTGAAAACGCATTTGAAATTAAATGTTTGCTAATTTGCCTGATTGGTGGCAGGCTCGCTTTCGTTCTGCCTGGGAAACGGCAAATGTTAAATTAATGGTAATGGCAAAGAGGCACAGTGGGACAAACGCGACATTTAATTGTAATTTCCAATCTGATAAATCAGTCATAAATATATTTTATCTTTTAACGAAATATAATCTTAAAAACAACTTTACTTATTTATTTTTAGTTTATTAATCAGCTGTGCCCCTTTGGACCACTGTGCGTTGCCAATAACTGGCCAATACTCCAGAGGATTCGAGTTCGAGTTCCTTTCCACTTTCAGTTTCGACGCGTTCAACGTTTCAAGTTTGCTTTTTGTTTTCGCTCCTGCGCGCAGCCTAAAAATAGTGCGAAACTCTGCGCTGAACTGCAACTGAACCGAGCTGCGAGTTGGAGCTCATCTCCAATCCGCAATCCCCAGACAACTAGGGGCAACTGGTAACACCAACAACCAACAACCAGCAACAAGCAACATTGAAAAGACTGGACATCGACATGGACATGGACACCGACGGTTTGTGGCTTTGAGCTTTTTTAATTGTCGACAATGTTTGTTGCAGTTTTTAATGAAATTCATTTGTGCACCAATGTCGATTGCAACAGCAGCAGCAGCAGCAGCAGCAACAACAACAACCTTCAGGGAATGGCCTCGTTGTCGTCTGCGGTTTAGTTTGACTTTTGTCTCCCTTCGTTTTGTTTCGTTTCGTTTCGTTTGCTTTCCTTTGTTGGCCACATTGCGACGTGTCCTCCAAATAATTCATTAACACTTTGTCTTGTTAACTTTAATTTGCTGTCCTTTCGCCTGTCTGTCTCATTCTTGCCATACACAGAGGAAAACAATAAGCTAGAATCTATTGAAAATTTTAAATTCAACATGAGAAATATTTGACTTAAATATATTTTTAACCAACTATTGCACTTAAATGCTCTTTGACTTGATGTAGGACAGTAAATTAAATAATATCACTTGAAATTTTATTTGAGGAAATTTTAGTTTACTGTGGCATATTTACTTCCTCTTTTTTTTTTAAATGCTGAATAATTGCTCTTCATATAAATAATAATTAAAAGTTTAATATACATTAATAAAATTTATAAAATAAATTATATAATTTCAAGGGTTTTCTTTTTATCAGTGTACATTAAACTGCAGCTAAAGAGCGTCAAGTTGATAGCCAAATGAATGAATGACAAATACTTTGGCAGCCGTCGCTTAAGGCGAACACAATTTAAATCTTCGTTTTAGCTTCATTTCCATTGCCTCCCACTGCTGCTGCTTCCTCTTCCCCCTTTCCGTTTCCTTTGTCCCCAGTCCAAACTGGAGAGTCATTTTGGCAGCTTAAAATCTCTTAATCCGCCTCCCATGTGTATGAAATTTCAAACATGCCAACATCGATCCACTTTCGTGTCCATCAAGAATGCCCAGAGAAAGAGAGAGACAAAGTCTCAGTCTCGGTTTCTTCTGTGGAAGTAATGAAATATGTAGATGCAAATGCTTTTCTCTCTCTCCCTCTCCCTCTCTCTCTCTCTCTCTCTATCTCTTTCTCTCTTTCGCTTTGTACAGAGTTCTCTTCTTGAGTAATCTGATACTTTTGTTCCCTTTGCTGTTTAATGAGACGCATGCACAAATTTATGATCCGGTAAGCAGACGCAGTTTTGTTCAACGGTTCCGAGCATCGACTTTGATATATATTTAACATCTATATGTTTGTGTATGCATGTATGTGTGTGTTTACTGGCTGCATGTACAGTTAGGCCTTAGATAGACTTGGCCACAATGTCCAACAATTGATTGATGGCAATTGATGGCTGTCAGAGGTTACCACTCACAATTCGACTAACGAGCCACGGGGAACTCGTCATAAATTCCCCAATAAACACGCCAACCACAACCCCAGCCAAAACGAGTAGGTGAATAAGGGGAAGAAGGAGAATACGAGGAGAGAAAGACGAGCAAGACTTGCAAATAAATTTGTCGAATTTGTGCAGAAATGAAGCCACAAAGGAGCAACAGCTGTAAAGTAAACAGAACACAATACAGAAATATCTGCAGAGTGACAGAGAAAGTCCGATATAGAGAGAGACAAAACCAACCGAAGTGCTCGACTATTAGAAGCCCAGTATTAAACATTATATTTGTAAAGAAAGTTAAAAACGTAAATAAAACTAGGAAAAAAATATATTAAAAATATTCTTCGTTCCTGAAAATTTGATTTCTTTTTTAAATTTAACAGACAAACAAACAAGAAAATATAATAAATAAAATAAAATAAAATATGTGCAAAAGATTCGTTAAAGATTCGATATTTTTATAAAGCCCAGTGAATCAGTTTGAACAACTTTCAGAAAGGTGCAAGGAGCTAGAAGATTTAATGATCTGATCTGTAGTCTGTTTTTCAAACTTTTAAACTATATTTGAGCACACAAACACATAAGCCTGTGTTCACTTTGGGTACTAGGCTAAGAAGTGCATAAATAAAGGTTTAAATAAAGCCAACTTCAACTGCAACTTCGACACCCTGGCCGAAAACAGTTACTTTTTAATCGTCGTGTCGCATTTGGTCATTCTTCCATCCTCCTCCCATCCTCATCCTCCCATTCTCATTCCCATCTTTATTCTCTGCTTTATACTCCACCATGTCGTGGATCAAGGCAAGTTCAATTTGCCAGCGAGCTTTGAATTTAAGGCTCAATGTGCCGCAACTTCAGCTGCATGCCACATAAACTATAAGGAAAGCAGCTACAAGCAACCGCAATCCCAATACCAATCCCAATTCTCGATTCCCAATTCTCGATTCCCGATTCTGAGTCCCAACCTGAGATCGCAGCCAAATTAAAATGTTCTTTCAACTACGAACTTTCGACAATAAATTGAATTGAACAACAAAAGCAGCCACAACAACATGGCCAAGACGGAGCAGGAGATGGACAGTGTTAACCTGGCTCAATTGCAGTTGTTGTTGTTGTTGTTGTTGCTTCCTTTGGGTGTCTTCAGCGTTGTGCCGGACTCTGGTCAAAAACATTTGTCATGTCATTTGTGTGGTGCAGGAAACGACATGCGTGCTAATGTGCGACTGAATCGATGCTCTGTGGCCAACAAAAAAATAAATAAATAAAAAAAAAAACAAAATGAAAACATATGCCCGACTATAAGATACCCGTTACCTTATTAAAATGTATATACTAAATGTAGATATGAATTCTGTACTACAACTTTATAAAAATTACTACATAAATTTAAAAATTCTTCTTTCTTAATTCGCGATTAAAACTTGTTGATTAATTATGACATAGAGACATGTTCATGTTCATGTTTTGCTCATATTTGGGGAGTAAGATTACTGAAATGTCCATAAGCTTCTATACTTTGACTTTCGCGTGTCTAGCTCTTTTCGTTTTTTTATTTTTTATTGAATTGCTTTGAAATTAGAATTTGGTTTGTCGTGCTCTTAAAGTCGCTGAGATTCAGGTATTTATAAAATGATTGTGGCCAATTTGATTAGTCACGCTCTTCTAGTTTATTTAAAGAATATAAACACAAACATAACTATGATAATAATGTAAAAAGCCTTTGAAGTTTAAGTTGTTTTAATTTTCAAAACATAAAAAGAACTCATCAAAAGTTCACAACTTACTACAATTATTTTTGATTAATTTGTAATCATAAGTTCAAGTGCAATCAAAATTACGCATTTTTCTTGCAATGAATGCAATATACCCTTCCACGCTACAAATAATGGGCATTCAAAAGAGGATGAGTTTATCGATATCAAGTGATCAGTGCAGCGAACAGCGAAAGCAACAGGAGGAATACCAAGCGAAAACTCTTGAGCTGCTTCAGCTTCAGCTTTAACTTGAACTTCAGCTTCAGCTTCAGCTGGTGTCACAAGTTCGCGCTGTGAAAATAAACGCATTTTTTGGTCTTATTGAGGTCGCTCAATGTGGGTTCCAGAGTCAGTCGAGGATGTGGACTTGGTTTTGGTTGCGTTATCGCTTCACAAATTAACAATCAGCGGCAATAAATGTTTGCGTTTGTTTATGAACCGCACAGTCTTCAGTCTTCAGTCTTTGTGGCCCAAAAGAGTGTGAACTTACACGCAGATTATGGAGTTGTGCCGGAAACATCGAAGGTAGGAAGCTAAAATGCTCTCTTTTATCTTCGGGTTCGATGCGTTTTTATTGTTGCTCTGTGTTGTGTCTGTGCTTTGAACAAATTCAATTAAGCATTTTAATATCTCTCTGAGCAAGTAGGTGTTACAGGGTGTTGCACCAAAGCGACACTGAAATATTAACTTGATTTAATTTATGAATTTCACAAAAAAAAACTCCTTCAGTTCCCAATAACTTAAATCGAATATTGTATATTGCAGAAACAATGAACAGCCTTTGGCGTGCCGAAGATTAAATGCCCTCTGTAGTTATATTAATTACAAATCTGATCTCTCAACTGAGTAGGAATTGGCATCTGTAAAATAAAGTATCGATATTGATGTCGAGAAAAATTAAATGCAACAATAAAGTAGATCAATTGACTTATCTATTAGATTTCGATATACAAAATAAATAAAATAGTTTTTTAATATTCTATAACAAATAAAAATAAAGAAAAATGTAAATGCCTTTTTTATCTTATTACATTAAATATAAATACTTATGACCAAATAATCAGAATAATAATAATGCCAACAACAATACTAACCATAATTTATAGTTTAAATGATTTATTTAAAAAAATCAAATACAAATACAAATAGTGTCATTTTACTTGGTTGTGGATTGTTCCAAAGTTGCCAAATTGTAAGTAACTGAAACTGTTGTCACTAGTGTTGTTTACCTTGGGGGGAAATCTAGAAATTACAAGAGGGTTGTTCAGCAAGTAGCACAGATTTTGTTGCAATTCCTCAAGGGCATTTTGAGGGCAGAATCAGGTATTGAGAAACAGAAATCAGGAATCAGGAAAAAAAGGGTGTAACTTTGGTTCATTCTTCGGTTTCTTGGCCAACTGCAATTACGCGAATTGGCTGGCAACCACATCAGTTATTTTCCTGGATGCTTTCGACACATCTTTTTTTGGGTTCTTTGGTTCTGTTTGTGGCTCTGTTGTTTGGATTCTTCGCCTTGTCTTTTTTTACTGTCTTTCAATCAGCAATTTTGGCCTTTTCGCTTGCATTTCGCTTTCGTTATGGCCCTTAATCAATAACTGTGTGGCCGAGAGTCAAACAGACAGACAGACTGTCGAACTGTCTTTCCTTGATGACGTGGCAGCTCATCGACATCTTACAATGTTGCAGTTTTATTGCCACCGAACGACGGCAACTCAACATTGGCGGCACAACCCAAAAAACACAAAGCACAAAGTATTATTATGCTTTACTTGTTCTCTTTCTCCTTCTTCCCTTTCCAGATTTTTTTATGCATACGTTGATCAAAAATATTATAGAAACCATATTTTCTTTATGTTTGAGTTTCATAAGTTTTACTTAATTCCTTTTTAAAAATGTTTTATATTTAAAGAAACAACGGATTTTTTAAATCAAGCGCAGCTTTTTTATTTTTTAATTTCAAATTTGTTTAAAATCCAAGAATGAGCTTTGTTTCTATAACTTTTACCATTAGTGTGCATTCGTTCATTGCATGTTTTTTTTAACCCCAGGATGCAGCTGAAAACTGAAGAGGAAAAAGAAAATTGAGGGGCTAAAAAAGTAAAGAAATGTCCTGAGTGACCATCGATTTTTTATTTTGTTGGCAGCACGCGTTTGATTTATAGCCAAGTAGCTGATTGGTAGCTGCCATCGCCCATAAACACTCAAATCAACTAATCGCAGTGATTTTTCAACATGGTTTTTTTTTTGTGTATTGTGCTTGATTTCAAGTCAAGTTTTGCATAAGTCACCTAATAATCAGCATAGTTCATTATTTATGTGAGACAAGTCGAGACAAGCTGACTAAACACAGATCGTTAGATCTTTGTCTACTCTTCTTCTTGTCTTCCATCATCGTCAGGCAACTCGTCAACTCGACAAAGTGCCAACAACATTCAATGGACAACAAGTTGTGAACAAAGCCAGCCAATGACTGTTTAAAATTCAAGCAGCCCATACAAAAACCAAACAAAATTAATTAAATGAAAATAGACAGGCTAGGAGATACCCTGTTTGAAATTTACAGAAAACTCATTTTCTGTAAAGCTTCTCAAATCTGCAAAATATTCGTTGAATTTAATTGGTTTTTGCATTAAATAAATATTATCCAAATTTCTAATAAAATTAATTATTAATAGTTAAAATATAATATACAGATACACTTGTAGATACCATATAAAAGTATACTATTTATGCAGTATGCAATTTACAATTCAGTAAATCTTCTCAAATCAGCGAAATCTCAAATGACTTTAAATGTCAAAATATTTGTTAAAAGATTTAAAAAAAAAGAATTGTAAATTTATTTTATTAAATTTAACGGACTAACAAATTACATTAGAAGGCGTTAAATAAAATTATATTTTAATAATACAACATAGATAAAATTAAATTGATTTTAAATGAAGTAAATAAGCATTTAATAAATTCTTTGTTAATTAAATGAATTGTTAATAATTAAATAGAGATAAAAAATATTTATTCTCAGATGTTTATCATACCCGCCTTTAACCGAAATTCGGTTAATGAAAAGAAACTAAACGTAAATACTTGTATTTTTTGTATATCTATCAATAAGTCTGGTCTTTGGTTATTGGTTTTTGGTCTTTGGTTTTCACATATCATTTTGGCATTAACTTCTTTTCACTCACACACATATACACACACACACGCACACAATTTGTGGGCACGTTATAAAAATGATTGACAATTTAATTTCCAAGTCCGCTGCGGCTGTGGGGGATTTATGAAATGTATTTTTTGATATTTTGTTTGTTCTTTTGTTATTTGTTATTATTATGATTATTCTCGCAGTCGTTGTTGTTGTTGTTGGTTTATAGAAAATATGCAAATGCGAACACATGTTAACAGTTCGGGCCAAGTGTGAGTTTTTTTTGGCTTTTGGGAGTGCGCCATCATCATCATTATCGAGCCAAATATTGAAAATCGCTTTGGTATTTTGGCTGTCTCCGCGATTTGATGGGTCAACAATGGAATGAATAAAAATCTTGAGCAACCCACACGCTTATGGCATTTTCGACATTTTCGAATGGTCAGATTGAGACTTGAGAGAATGTGACTGTGACTGTGAGTGTGAATGTAAATGTGAATGAGCACAAGGCGGAAGCAACGCTTGAGATCTCGCTCAGCAAATCTGAAGAATCTGTTTAAAGGAGCATCCCGAAAAACCAAAAAACAACCAAAGAAAACCTTAGACCATGACGACAACGACAAATAAGCAGAGGGCGTAGATGAGAGGCAGAAGGCATACGGCAAAAGGGAGAAGGTTCAAGGGAAAAGAGAGAAGAGAGTCTGCCAAAGAATCCGTGGCAACTTCAAGATGCACGTATGCAGATTGCCGGCCATTCCAACTGGGTAACTGGTAACTGGCTAAAATCTAAGGCTAAGACTTCGCTTCAGCCGCAATCATTGGCTTTAAAGATGAGGCACTACACTCAAAAAAAAAAAATAAAATTAAAGAAATCTATTTTAAAGTAATATTTGGGACATAGACCAAAAAAAGAAATTTTAAAATATATCTAAAAATTTTATTCTGCCTGAATCTTTTTAAAGAAAATAAATTTGTTTCCTGAATATTTTTTTAATCAATAATTTTATGATTAATATTTATTAAAAGCATTAAAGTTTCAGTCTGTAAAAAATTCTTTGGCAATAGAGGTTTTTATTTTCAATTTAAGGACATTTAAAGTTATTATGGCTTTTCTAAAATGTAAAATATATTTGCTGTGTATTTTCTGAATCTTTTAAATTTAAGTGAAGCCTTTTTTTATTTTTTAATTATTTTGAATTTTTTATGTTATTTCATAAATGCACAAAATAAATTTGCGGAGTGTATAAATATAAGATTTACCTTTTGCCTTGGTTGGTTTTGTTTTTTATTTGTCGCTGAAATCTTGTTTGCTTAAAAGTAAAAATAATTAACTAATTAAAATTGGGAACTTGCTTGTTGTTGTTGTTGGTGAAACTCCTTGGAAACTCCTTTTGCGGCGCTATAAGCAGCAACAACAACAACGACAACTGAGGAAGCCAGCAGACATTAGGGCCAAATAAGCTGCCAACTTGCAGCATTTTTTTGTTGTTGATTCTTCTGCTGTTTTTGTTTTTGTGGTAAATACTTTGACTCTGCGAGAGGACTTTGCGTTGGAGCTCGACTTGAACATGGACTTGGACTTGAAGCCGACGAACGAGCGAACGAACGAACGATATGCAAAAGCTATCAACGGTGCATCTGTAAGGCAACCAGCCAAGTTTGTGTCCTAAGTCTTTCGTATTTCGTCTTTCGAGTTACTTGTTGTTGTTATTGTTGTTGTTGCTTTTTGTGTGTGTGGCTTGGGATCGAGGACTGTGTGGATGTGGCTGTTGCTTGTAAGCTGTTGATATGCTCATTTAGAATCGCACGTTTTTCAGCAGAAGTTGTTAAGAACAACAACCACAAGACTGTGAGCGGGATGAGGGGAATGTCCAAGTAACGACAACGAATCCTCAAAAACCTGCGTTGATTGCTACTCGGTATGCAAATGCCGCCACACACACACACACACACTCACACACACTCTCACACACACACACACGCACGTGGCTTGACCTCCAACACCAATTGGCAAACTAGCCGAGACAGAAGAAGCAAATGCAGAAGCAGAATTTGAGAGTTTGGCAGTTCATCGAATTCGAACAGAGACGTAGACGAGTTGCCCATCAATCAACGCACTTTCAGTTTTTGTTGAGCCGCCTTTTTAGACCCTGTACTTGAGAAAAGAACACAGGGTCTTTTAGTTTGAACCGGGGTCGTAACTCTTATAAGTTTTTTGATAAAAGTTATGAAATTAAAGTTATTTTTTAAATTCTATTTAAAAGTTGTAAAATGAAAAATGGATGTTATTTTTCAACTTCTAAAAGTTTTTAAATTTTTGCCATGAAAATCAAAAATAAATGTTATTTTTAAACTTTTAAACTTTCAAACAAAGAGCGTTAAGTTTCAGCACACAAAATAAATTGACTCGTTTCAGCTTCAAAGCTTTCATAACGATCGTGTCACATACTACAGGGTCTCTCTCAGTCTGGTTCTTTTGACTTCATCCGTTCCCAAGAGTTGAGTCTACATTTTTTTTTGACCGATCGCTAATGGGGGCTAAGAACATTTCAGTTGATACCAAAGTGCTAGGTGGGCATTGAATTTAGCCGACCACAAAGAGAGAGAGAGAGAGAGAGAGAGAGAGAGGGAGGTGGAGAGTGAAAGAGATTGGTAAGGGGAGGGGAAGTGAAGTCAAGCTAATGGACAACGAGACGAGTTAATTGTTTGAACTGCGCACACTTGACACCGCCATCCACAAGCAGAGTCAACTTCAATTTCAACATCAGCTTCAACTTCAGCTTCAACATCAGCTTCAGTCTCAGCCACAGCTTCATTTTCAAAAGAAGCTATTTTGGCCAACATAACTGAAATTGACGGCCAAGTCAAGTCAAAAATAAAAGAAAATAAAAATCAGGAAGGTTCTTTCTCAATGCAAAGTGGAATGGGTGGCAACTTTGAGCATCTTACCAAAGTGCCAGCCTGTCAGAGAGTGAAAGAGAGAGAAGGAGTGTAAGAGAGATAAAGAGATATGGAGAGAGAGAGAGAGGCGGCTATGCAAATGCAGTAGCCAATGCCCTCGGGCTGTTGTGATGAGAGCGCGCGCGCGCAGCCAACTTTAGTCTGTCCATCTGTCTGTCCAAGTCTAAGTTCGAGTCACAGAGTCCATCGTCCTAACAGCACTTGAGTGTGTGCCTATGTGTGTGTGTGTGTGGTTTTGTGTGCGCTTTAATTGCACGTTTAAAGGCAGCCACAGAAGCGGCATTTACTAAATATGGCCACAACCAAAGCAGAGACTGCGACAGAAGCAGAGACAGAGAGAGAGAGAGAGACAGAAGCAGATGCAGACACCAAGAAACACTTGAAAAAAATTGTACTCTCAAGTCTTTTAGAAAACAAATTTAAAACAAACATTTTTCAAATATTTAGGTCAAAAAAACATTTTTTTCAACAAATGATAAAATTTCCTAAATTTAATGAATTATATTTTAATAAATTAAATATACTGAATAGACAAGCTGACATTAAAGCGAACTCTATAAAACCCTGGTCGAATTTTTATAATTTAAGGGTTGCGTTTTACTCGTAAAAAAAAAACGAAGCATATCCTCAGTAAAAAATTTTAAAAATATTTTTGTTAACTAAGGTTGTACTTTCCTAAATTTAAAGACGCTTCTTTAACATATGTAAATTAATATGACCTCAAAGTGGTAGATTTTTCAACTCTAATTTAGAAAGTGACTTAAATAAATATTAAGAAAATTTGACAATTGTCAATTTTTGAAATGAACAGACTATTAATTCAACGAAGAATGAATGTAATATACTTTTTATATTAAGAACGTTTTTCCTAAATACATATAGACAGAGATGAATTCTAGTCGCAAGTCAAAGTGTCTTGCCACAATAGACTTGGGTCTGAATCTGAATCCAAATCTGAAGACGTTTGGGCCGTAAATTGATGCGCATTTGATGTGAGATGACGACGGCCCAAAACGATGACGATCTCGATGACGATGACGCGGTTTTTGGTCGGTCAGTGGCAATGTAAAATGCAACTGCGATTGCAACTGCAACATCAAGAGAGCGAGAGCGAGAGCGTGCGAGAGAAAGAGAGACAGAGACGGCCTCGTTCGCTGTCTTGGCCTGGCTATCAGTTAAGGTTTATTGATGTTTTGATTGTGATCAGCGCTTGTGGCTATTGTGCTTGTTGTCTGTCCGTTGCCTGTTGTCTGTTGGTTTCTTCATGGTGTTTGCTATAGCTGCCTCCTCTTGTTGTTGTTATTATTATTGTTGTTGTTGGGCAGGAAACGCACTAAAAACGGTTCAAACTTTGCGATTATCTGGCGATTCTTAACATTACAAAATTGTGTCAAAAATTATGTTGTTGCAACGTGTGGCAAATGTGACGCAGTTTTTATCTTTAACCTCCACAGCTTAGGGCCAATCTTTGACCAGCGGCAAGTGGGAAAACGGGTAGGGGTAGGGGGTAGGGAGTAGGGTTGCAGCACAGCTTAATTAATATATTAAGCGGTTGAAATATCAGATACCATTGGTTGGTGGCATAAAAAAAGGTAGCACACAAACGCACGCATAAATTAGACACACCGCAAACACACACACACACACACACACATTAGGTGGAGGCAACTCCAATCCGCTTGTTATGTGCCATGATACACAAGACAACTACAAAGACAAACTCGAATACAGAGAACAAAAATACATCACATTTTATATTATAACTTGTGCTATTAAACATTTAAAATGCATTTTTAGAGATTTTATAATTAATGAATCAATTTAATTTATTTATTTTATATTTTATTCTATTATATATTTAAAAAATATTCTTTTTTCTTTTTATACTATTTAAGACATTTTAAAATACCCCAAGATTTTTAAACTTTTAAATACTCAATATTTAATTTTAATATCGTATTAATTTATTTTTAATATTTAAAATTTATGTTATTTATTTATTTAAAGCAAATTATTATTTTTAATGAATGAAATACTATATGTCAAGAACAGAAATTTTTAACTTGAATTTTAGAATGTTTTGTGTTTTGTCTTTGTTGTGTTTTTTTTTTTGTATTCTGTGTACAAATATCGAATCGAAGCCGAAAACCGGCTGTAGTTCAACTTGGCGCTGCGTCTGCGCCATGATTTTCCAACCATTTTGTCTCACACACACACACGTGTGCCTTAACGGGAGAGTGAGAGAGAGAGAGGGAAGAGAGCAAAAGGGGAGAGAGAAAGAGCGTAAGGCAGCATAAAAACATTACATTCGAAGCGCTGAATTTCTGAATGGCAAGCGCTGAATTTGCCGACACTAAACTTGCAGCAAAGTGAGGTGAGTTTGGCTCTCTCTCTCTCTAGCTCTCTCACTGCTTCTCTCTCTATGCGGCAGCTGCGCGCGTTTCTCTCAGTGCTGTGGCATTTATGGAATGTGAGCGCACAAAAATGCGTTAAAGGTGTTTATAAAATTAACATTGTGCAAAACAAGTTGCGTAGAGCGCGTGAGAGAGACACGCAAAGAGAGAGAGAGAGAGAGAGAGAGAGAGAACGGGAGAGAGAGAGAGAATGGAGTAGCAGCTCTTGAGAGAGCTGGTATATTTTAAATGAGAGCGCAGGCATGTTTAGAAAAAAGTGAATTGATGCAAGAGACAAAGAAAATTGGTGCACACGCTGCGTGCGAGAAAGAGAGTAGAGAGGGAGGAAGGGAGATAGGAAGAAGGGGAGAGGGACAGAAGAGACCTGAACAAACCTGCCACTTGCACCCTCGGCACAAACCAGTTCAATGGCATTAGGAGAAGCGGCCACATAACTTTGCCAAATGGCCAAAATGGGATAAAATAAAATGGGCAGGCCCAGTTCGCATAACACTCTCCCCAGCTGCCCCCTTTGGGCCCTTCCCTTGCTCAGGTAATTGTGGGAGCTCCAAAATGAGATTTACGTAGATTAGCCAAACAATGCGAAATTACAACTACACACAACAACAACAAATGCAACTAATTTCAGGCAACAATTTCAGCTACAACTCCAACTCCAGCTGCCAATCTGTCGTGCAGTGGGTGAGGGGGGAGGGAGAGAGTGACTAACCAATCGTCAGTACACAGTCAAGGCAGCTGGCAACATGTAATTGCATGTAATTTAGTATGTAACTGCAACTACAACAACGACCACGACAACGACAACAACAACACGCCAAAGAAATTATGTTGTCTTGCAAAGCAACTGACTGCGGGGGAGGCAATTCCCCCTCCCCTCCTTCCCCCCTCCCCCCTCCCCCGTCTCCATTCACTCAACCCCGCCTGCTTCCCTTTTGCGTCTATCGTTGTAATTTGCATAATGAGTTTTTAATTTTCGTTCGAATATTAATGCCACAAGTTTGTTGCCTAAGTCTTTCGTTATAGGTCGCAAGTTTGTTGCCTAAGTCATTCGTCTGGCCGGTCCGAATTAAAGTGTAATTTGGTCAGCCATTAGATGGCTTCGTCTGCTAGTCAAACGTCGCAGTTGTAGTCGGAGTCAGAGTCAGAGTCAGAGTCAGAGTCAGAATCGGAGTCGGAGTCAGGCGGCATTTGATCGCCTCTAATTAAATAGCATTTCCGCTGCCGCTCGCTCGAAACTGAAATACAATAATATAGCTGGCAAAATAGGTGTGGCCTAGATGGGAACGGCAACTGTCTGTTGGCCTGACTCAGCTGACCATTCGCAGGGCGAGCAATTTGGATGAGAGTATTGTCCATGAAATTGTAGCATTTAATTTGCCATTTCAAAGAACTTTCCCTCAGAAGTTAATTTAATTTTATTTTTTTTTTTTGTAGGCCTTTTTTTTCTTTCCCGATTTCCTGCCGCATAATTTATTGTACTGATCCAAGTAATTATTATTATTATTAAGTAATAAATAAAATAAATATTATTTTGGATTTTAGTCAAGAAATTAAAGTATAACTTTTATGTTTTAAATTTGAATTAACAAATTAAAATTTTATTATTTCAAAGCTATTTTAAATATAATAAATGCAAATTAATATTAACAATGAAAGGTGGACATGAAAGCTTATCCTGTTTACAGGATATTCCACAAAAAATTTTATTGATCCAGGCTATTATATTTAGGTTTTATTTCTTTAAACTCATTACTTGAATTTGCTATTCCTGAAATTATTTGAAGGTTTTTCTTTTTTTGGGGGTAACTTTTTTTTCAGATTTCATGCTGCCAAGAAATATTGGCACTTCTGAAACTGAAGCTAAGGCTGAAGCTGGTGCTGATGAAGCTGCAATTATCCCCAATGATGATGGCAAATTCCATTCGCAGCTGCTGAAAACAGTCGATCCAATCGATCGGAGGACTCAGTGCCAAAAGTCGGGCAAACAAACAATGACGAGCAGCTGAAAAGTATTTTCAATTCTCACTCATGACTCGGACTTGAACGCAGTTGTTTGCTCGGGTTGGTCACACCAAAAACTGGCCCGACATTTCAGGTTTGTTTTAGTCAAATATTTGGCTTTTTGTTTCAGAATTGTTCCGTTTATTGTTTGTTTGGGCCCTGCCTTTTTGCCAGCCTGCCAGGCTTAAATATATTAAATATATTACGAGGTTTTTATTTTTTTATTTTCCTCATAAAAAAATGCTGTCTTCGCTGAACCAAATTTGGTCGCTGGCCCTTTAGGCTTTAGACTGCTTGTTTCCCTTTTTTTATGATATTCCAAATTCCGATTTGCGTTTTTTTTCTTCAAAGATTTTATTGTCTTCAGAACCGCAGATTGGCTTCAATATGAAAAAGAAGAAACCCGAGCACAATTCTCAACTCTTGTGTGTTAGTTTTGATTTTTTTCCCTTTTCTCTTCCCTTTTTTTAGTGACCGCCGCTTTTATGATTTTATGGAGCCCTCGCACTCGCACAGATCTCATCTTATTCATCTATCTCTTTCTCAAAACTCAAGATGTATATCTCATGTTGGTTTCATATATTTTTTTTGTTGTATTCAGTCTTATTTTTAGGCTGTTTTGTTTTGTTGTTTTTTTGCGTGAGCCAATTATGCGTTTTGTATGCCGTATTTCGAATATCTTTCGTCTGTGGTTTCAAGGCAATTGGCAGACGGACCGATAGGGGTAAGAAGAAGAGTCGTAGCTGCTTTTCTTTTCTTTCATTGTAATTAAGGAAACGTGACTTTTTTGAGATTTCATCGAATCAAATTTGTTGTCAGAATTGGCGTTGTTGTTATTTTTCCTTGCCTATCACAAAGCCTTTAATTTCGTTCATCTCACGTTGCCATTTTGATGAGATTTGATTTGATTTGCGGAAATGTCTACAAGAGACCAGTAATTGCTAGCCGGTAATCTTTAGAGGAAATACCCAAAAAAAAAAAGATGTTTACTCTTTAGTTGACACTAAATTCGACACTCGAGTTTCAGTCAAAGAAACAAATGTGACAGAATGTAAATGTAAATATATTTTTAGATTTTTTTATTTAAAAATTGATTATTACCATCTGAGAGTTGTTTTTTGTTTTTTTGGATTTGTGTACAACATTGCGTTGAGTTGAAACTCGTGTTATTAAATTGCTGGGATGTTTGGAATCTCGGCAACATTTTCAGCTTTTTTTCTGCTATTTATTTCTGAGCACAGCGAGCGACGAGAAACAGAAGAGACAAGAGAGGTCACATTTGATAGTCCGAACAAAATCTTGTCGACGTTTCAGTCAGTGTGTGTGTGTGTGTGTGTGTGGAAAAAAATGGGTGATAGAAAGACTCAGAGAGACCGAGAGCCGACCAACAACAGCGAACAAAATGCCTTCGTTAAGCGCTAGAAACGGTTTTAGGCCCCGTTTCATATGGTTGTTGTTGTCTAGATTGTTGTTGTTGTTGTTGTTGTTGTTGCAGTTGTTTCTTTTTTGGTTGCCCATTTGTTTTGTGAGCGGGAAAAAATGTTATAAAAATGTAATTACCCGATGATGAATGGATTAACTACAAAAGAGTGAGAAGCCTGCATTGCTTCGGGTGCGGATGGCAACGGGGCTCATGGCGATGAGAGAGTGAGGGGGGAAACGAGGGGCAGGGAGATAGAACTGAAACGGCTGTGACTGAAATTTGACTGCCCAAGCACAGTTAACAAGGAGGAAATGACATTGGCCCAGTACCGAACATGATATACACTAGCTTTCTATTATTGAATCTATTAAAAATAGAAAATAACTACTGTGAAAATCTGAGCCATATTCTGACAAATTATTGACAAAGATATTAATATATATAGCAGGGAACGCAAATAAGAGTTAAGAGAAACTGAACAAACTTTTATTTTCAATTTTTCTTTAAAAATTATAGAACAAAAGTTATTTTTTTAATTTTTATTCTAAAAATTAAAAATAAATGTTATTTTTCAATTTTTAAAATAAAATTAAATAAAATAAAATTTGTTTTTCAATTTTAAATTTAGCGCTTGAAAATAATAACTTCTATTTTCAATAATAATTTTTATTTTCAATTGCTAAAATAAAAATGAAAATAAGAGTTAAAAATTTAAGTTTTGTTGTAATTTTATATTTTTTTATTTAGATGGAAAAATAAGGATTCCATTTGATTCTTTTGATAAAAATCAACAAATAACTATTATTTAATAATTTACATTTTTGAAAAATTATAATCGTTACGGTCCCTGATATATAGGAGGGAAGAGCTGCAAAAATTTTAAAGT
This sequence comes from Drosophila quinaria, assembly GCA_035047525.1. Classification (NCBI taxonomy): domain Eukaryota; kingdom Metazoa; phylum Arthropoda; class Insecta; order Diptera; family Drosophilidae; genus Drosophila; species Drosophila quinaria. Next base: position 555,029 of record JAWNPO010000007.1, read on the forward strand.
TGAAAGTGCTTTTCTCTCTTCTTATTTTCGGCTACAAAACCATCTTTCAATTGGAGAATTGGCATTTCAATTTCAAGTGTAAATACCTTTAGCCCGAGGCAGAGTATGGGTGTAACAAGCTGTGGCACAAATGTCTTTGAGGCAAGTAGCCGAAACGTCGCAATTCCCTACGGATGTCGATGTCTGACTGAGCGGACTGAAACTATTACTGAAGACTGGACACGGGGGAGAGAGAAGACACGAGACAGAAGAGACCAGAGAAGACGGGGGCTGGGTAATTGATGCATGAGATTAGTTTGGGTTTCAAGTACGTGGAAAATCCATAAGTGACGCTCGTTGTGTGATTCGAGTCACTTGGCGAGGCCAAAATGGGTCAGCTCAAATATGTTGGATCGATAAATAGATACACTTGGAAAAGTACTATTTCGGAATTCATGTTGTTAAGCTGTCGTGATGGTAAGCAAAATATTAAAAGCTCAGACATATTTCTCATACATATTTGTCATGATAGTTAAACAAATAAATATTAAATCATCAGAAATATTTTTCTTAATTTTCGAACCATTCTTCTAAATCTGTATGAACAAAATTTAATTCTTAATTGTAGATAAATCTTTAAAAAAAATCTTTAATCTTTGATGCGAAAAAATTTCAATAATAATTATTTGCGGTCCCTGCTAAATTGTTAAATAAGAAATAATTTAGTCTACATTAAAATATGAGAAAATTGTCTTATTTTCTGAAACAGTCCGATCTTAAGAAAAATTAATCAAGCTTTCAGAAAACTCGTAATATTTGTTATAACTGCTCTTGAAAATTAAATTATTTCATTTCAGCAAATCGAAGTCATATTTTGAAGTTATTGGCTGACCCAAAAAGATTAAAATTCTTTAAATTTGTAACGCAAAATTGTACATATTTTTTGTTGAGTGTAGATTGATGGATAGACTTGTGGATGAGGGAAGAACTAATGACTCACCTTGAGTATACACCTGCCCACGGCCTCGTTCTCGGCGACGGAGACATTGTAGAAGCTCTGGTCGAAGATCGGCTCGTTGTCGTTGACGTCGTGAATGGTGACGAGCACGGTGGCCGTCGAGGAGAGCGCCGGTTGTCCGCCATCCCTGGCGATCACCGTGAGCTGCGGCACCGGCTCCGTCTCGCAGTCGATGTGGGATCGCGTGGTGATCAGACCCGTCTGCTCGTCGATCTGAAACCAGTTGGCATGCGTGTCCGGAGTGTCGGCCAGCGAATAACTCAGTGCCGCATTGTTGCCCTCGTCGCGGTCCCGGGCCACCACCTGGAGCACCGAGGTGCCCGGATCGGCGACCTCCATGACGTTGGCGTGGTAGACTTCCTGCTCGAACTCGGGCGCATTGTCATTGACGTCCGTGATGCGCAGAAATATCGACTTGGTGGCATGCAACGGCGGCGTGCCTTTGTCCGTGGCAACGACACTCAGCGTGTAGTTCGAGGTGGACTCCCTGTCCAGGGCCAGATTGACAATCACCAAGTAGATGCTGTTGTCGCGCGTGGTCAGTGCAAAGTGTCCATCGCCGCCGTTCAGCGAGACATTCACATTGGCGTACTCGGCTTTCGAGTCCGGATCGTGCACGGAAATGCGGGCCACGAACTCGCCGGGCTGTGCCGACTCCGAGATCTTTGGCGAGGCGTCTTCGCTGAGAAAGATGACATTGATCGTCGGCTGATTGTCATTCACATCCGTCACGCGAATCGAGACAAAGGCCGTCGTCTCCAGCGGCTGTTCGCCGTGATCTTTGGCCACCACAACCAACTCGTGCAGCTCCTTGGTCTCGAAGTCCAGCGGCTTATTGATGTAGACGGCGCCCGTCTTGGCGTCGATGCGAAACATTTGCTCCTTGTCACTCTGCCTTCTGTTTATCGCGTACTCCACGAGTCCGTTCTCATCCGCATCCGTGTCTGAGGCATAAACCTGGAGTGAGAATATTAATTTGTGTTAGGCAAATTCAATCAGGTCAATGTAAATCTGTGCATTTTAAATTCACTTTAATTACATTCGATGTTTCAAATGTTTTTTGATTTTTAACAAGCTAATTTCTACGACATTTTAAGTGAGTTTTTTGGTTAGTAAAGATTTAGTATGATAATTTTCGGATCTTTTTGTTGCTACTTTTCATTTTAAAATAAAAATGGTATGTTAGATTTGATTGTTTAATTAAAAGCTTCTCTTATAATTTTATTGTTTCTCGAACCATTTTATATAAATAAAAATAAAGAAATAAATTGATTTAGCCCTTCAATCAATTATCGTTATTTCGTTCAAGTAATATTTTTTCATATCCAAATATTATTGTTATTGATATTTTCAATAGAAATTCAATGAAAGCCATGATAATTTAAATTTAAAAATTGTATACTTTTTGGTTGTTAACTAAAGTGCTATAAATTTTTTCAACGACTACTCTTACTCCAGACATTTGAAAATTTATAAAGCAGAAAAAAAGTTTTGCTTTGCCAAATATTATCGTACCTGATATTTTCAATAAACAACAACCACAATAAAAATAATTAATAATAATATACGTATAGTTTTTCAAGAGTTGGTAATTTAAAAATTTAATTTATATTTTTTTTTATTTATTTTATTCATATTTTTATTTATTTGACTGATATGTTTTATTGATTTTTTACAGATATTAGACGTAGACCATGCTTTTAGTTAATTTAAATTTTGTCCTTACCTGGAGAACACTTGTGCCCACGGTGGCGTTCTCGGGAACCGTGGCAAAGTAGCGACTCTGATTGAAGATCGGCTGATTGTCGTTCACGTCCTGGATGGTGATGTTCACGGTCATGAGTCCCCGCAGCGGCGGAGTTCCCCCGTCCAGGGCTTCAATTAGTAAACTGTAAGCGGGCGTCGTTTCCCGATCGAGAAATCCGCTGATCTGCAGATCCAAATACAAAACTCCGTCGCGTTCCCGATGCGAGGAGAGTCGAAAGGCGTCGTTCACATTGCCGGAGACAATGTTGTACCGCTGCGTGTTGTACGGTTCCAGGTCGAGATCTCTGGCGGGGAGCAGAGTTCGCTTCACCTCCCTCGGAGTGTTCTCCGGGAACTCGATGTGCATCGAGGATTGCGGAAATGTGGGCGCGTTGTCATTCTCGTCCCGCACAGTGACCACAACGCGTACATTGAGTCCACTTAGAGGAATGGCCACCAGGCTGTAGGAGGCTCTCGTCTCCCTGTCCAAGGGGACCTTGGTCCTTATTTCTCCCGTCGTCCGATCGATGGCCAAATCCGTTTCCACACCCGCTTCGGCCACAATTATGTAAGGCGGCCCACTGTCGATGCTGTCAAAGTCACCGATGAAACCGATTTGATGATTGACGGCCACGCCCTCAAACACCTCCAGACTGCGCTCTCTCTCCCGCTCCCGCTCTCGCTTTTTCTCCCCGCCCGCTGACGACAGACTGCTGGAGACTAGAAGCATCCAAAATAAATAGAAGCTGCATTTGATGGCGGGAAATTTGAAATTGAAATCGAAATTTGCACTTCGATTGCGTCGTCGACATCTGTGGAACATTGTGTAATCTCTACGGGGCGCACTAAATGTGGGCGTGGCTTGTTTGCTGTTATTGATGTTGCAGTTCACAGTTGATGTCGTTGTTGTTCCCTGATGCATCTTGATGTGTCTGTTTATGCTGTCTCTGTTTAAATCTCTCAATCTTCTGTTTTTGTTTTTGGTTTTCCTCGCGTTGTTAGTTATGCTTAAAACCTAACATGGCGCTATTCAGATGTCGCCGGCTGTGATTGCCCTTTGCCAGGGTTGCCGCTTCCTCCAGCTGCGGCCATTTTTAACGAGCTGCAAGAAAAAAACAAGAATTATTTTATGAGAACTGTGAAAGGAAAAAATAAAAAAAAAAAATTTATTTTTTTATTTGTTTTTTTGGTTTTTTAAATCGTTTAATTTAAATTCATAATATTTGCAAAGTAAACACTAATTTTTAAATTTGGTTTTTAAAAAATAATTTTTTTTTTTTTTTTTTTTTTTTTTTTTTTGTTTATTTAAAATGTTTTGTAAAAATTGTTTGATTTTAAATACTGATATGTGTTTGATGTTTTAAATATACAAATGCCATCAATATGAATACGTTTTTATTTTAAGAGTGAACAGGATTGTCACAAACTTATAAGCCTGTGTATGCTTTGATTACTGGACTGATGTCATAAAAATGAACAAATGCAAGTCCATAGGCGTGACTATAAATACTCTCACATATTTAATCGCTGCCCACGCAGCCAGAGGAAAAGAGAGAGAGATGAGAGAAGAGTCGCTACCAAGACTGAAGAATCTACAGACTAAAGACTGCAGACGGTAGAGAGTCTTGATAGATGGCAACTAATAGACTGATAACTGCTCTAACGCGCTTAGCACTCTTAATGCAGCTCATCAGAGCTTACGCATTGTGTTGGCATTTCTTTGCCAGTTGCCAGTTGCCAGTTGGTTAGATGGCCAGGTCACTTGGCCAGGTCTCAACTGGTTGGACATTTGAAATTCAAATAGATTTGGTAAACGAACGAGTCGCAATGCCGATGTTCTTTTGAACAGCAATGAAGACAAAAGAAACGAAACTTCTACCTGTGTTTTTAAAAACTAAAAAGGTTCAAAGGCTAAAAGGGTCCGATCTCTGGATCTGCTGTTGTCTCTCATGGCTAGAGCTCAAATATTGATGGCACACGCACACAGACACATTTCAAAGTCGAACAAATAATTTCAAAGCAGAAGTTTTTATGTTCTCGCTTTGAATTGAAAAGAGTCAGTGAGAAAGAGAGGAAAAAAAGGGCAAAAGGAAATTAAAAATTGTGAATCGTGGTCAACAATTTAGTTAACAAGACCATGACTAACACTTTTCTCCATTCGGTATTCGAGTGGCCAAAACAACAACAATAATACAAATAATAACAAAAAACAATGTTCAAATGCGACTGCTGCAATTTCAAAGATTTTTCTCGCGCGATAAGCACAAAAAAGCCAAAAAATAATAAGAGAGAAATAAAGCAAGATAAAATTACTCAATACAAAATATACGACTGATAGCTACCACGCTTAAAATATTTTTTAATATTTCTTAACTGGGAATAACGAATTTGAAACATGTTTCTCAGTATAAAAAAAAATTTGAAAAGAAGAATAATATAAGTAAATGAAAATGTATTTTTCTAACCTCTAAGAGATCTACAAGAGACTACCCCACTCATTTACTTCTTGATTTATAGGGTACAAATATTATTATTTCATTTGTTTCAGCACAAACCTTTCAGTGAAATGGGAAAAATGCTCAAAGAAGTTTGTGTTTATTTTCGTGTATTTATTTTCACATGATATTTGATTCGTGATGTTCTTTGGCGATAAACATCGCGTTTCTTGGACACCCAGCGAAAAGTGCCAGCTCATCGGCAGATAGTCAGATAATCAGAGGATCAGCAAAAAGCAATTAAAAGTGAATTCATGAATAACTAGAACGACATGTCATAATATTGCATGCGATTAAAATTCAACTGATCTCAATTATGGGACAAACTGATTGACAAAATGCGAGTATGAGAAGGAAAAAGTAAATGAAGAGGATAGAAAGGGTGTCGATAGAGAATCGTTACAGAATATGAGATTGAAGCTAAAATACATTGATTGTTAAAACGATAGTTCTGAAAATGTTCTCATATTTTTAGATTGATTTCATTTCTATAAGCATTATTTTTTGATAATAATATCAGAGAGCCTCGATTACTTTTTATTTTAAATTGTTTTGCCAGTACTTGTTAATGAATTCTAATTAATATTCTTTCAATGTATTTAAATCGATGGAATTTAAATTTGAAATAGATCTCAAATTAATAACTTAAGAATATATTTTATGTGATATTAAAGATGATAGGTTTTCGAAGTTAATTTCGATAGTTCTTTTGTGCTGATATCCATCTCTAGGAGGGGAAGGCGATTTGGCAAAACGTGCTTCTAAAAACTTTATAATGATGGCCAACCTGCTTGATGGACTTTCCTGGAAATGCAGACACGACATGAAACGTAATTTAATAAACTTCAACTGCAACTGCAACTGCAACTGCAGATAGAAGAAAGGGGAAAATGTTAGACATGAACCCCGGTCTGAGTCTAAGTCCGGGCAAACTTGACACTTGACGGGTTATACGCAAATTACCTACTCTTGGGATTGGGATTGGTTTCAGCTGCAGCTTCTGTTTCTGCTGCTGCGGAAATGTCAGTTTGATTTGCAGTTGTCATAAGTTTAGATGAACTGCTAATTCCCAAACACATTAGAAAGCGCCACAGCGAGACTGATAGCGAGAGACGGGTAGAGCTAGAGCGAGAGAGAGAGAAAGAGACGCATTTGGCAGATGGGGCCACAGACCGACGACCACCGCGTTGACTTTACAGGAGATTTAGTTTTGTTTGCGTGTGTAACACAGACTGAGATTGTACTCAGAAAAGAGATTAATTACTCTCCTTTAAGAAATTTTCAATGTTTCAATTCTCCATGATATTTGTTAAAAATGTCAAGCCATCAGCATTTTATAATATGACAATAAATAATAATAAATAAAAATATTAACAACTAGTAAAAACAAAATTTTTTTTTAAATAAAAAATAGTAATAAATAAAGTTTGCTTTCTAAAGCAATTCAAAGTTTTTTTTTTAACATATGGTATAGTTTGTCATTCCTGTAGCTTTTAAATATTTTTTTCTTAACTTCGAAAGAAAAAATTATGATATCTCATTTTTCAATATTAAAAACAAAAAACAAAAATTAAGGTCTGATCTTATTTTCATTTATAAAATAAAAATGACATAGATGCGATAATTTCTTGATTTTAGAAATATTGTAGCTTCCCTCAAAATCCGAATTGTTGCATATTTGAAAAAGGTTTACATAAATATTAGAAAAGGAGAAAATATTAGAAAAGAAAATGTATGAAACAAAAAAAGGTAGCCTGTCAAAAATAAAATGAATAATAAAGAGTGGCGAGTGGATAATAGAGAGTCTAATATCTAATATCAAACGACAAAGTTTGTAATACATATATACATACATATAATGTGGTTTTGGCTCTGCTTTGATTTAACCAGGTCTATTACAGTCTCTCCGGCCTGACATGGGACATTAAAATTTTTTTAGTTTTCCTGGGAGTGTGTTTTGTACTTTAACGAGCGCAAAAGATCGTAAAGTCCGAAAAAAGTGCACTAAAAAAATACAGATAGACAGACAGAGAGGCAGAGAGGGCGGGTAGATGAGGAAGAAACGGGACAAGGCGAATGAGCAGCTGGAACAGCGTTAATAAAATCTACTTAATGGCAAATAAAAGCTACAACAAATATTTGTATATAACCATAACCACATACGATCAGAATGAAATACATATAAAAAACAATAACGCAAACAGCATAAACTTTACGGCGCAACTAATTAGCCAAAAGGGAGCAGGGGAAAAATACAAAGGAGGGAAAATTGGGAAACTGACTTGAGTTGAGTTGAGTTGAGTTGAGTTTGACTGCTGTGCACAGCTCACATTTGTTTTTGAGGCTGCATTTGATATTAAATACACACGATTAGAAAGGCGGAAAGGCTGTACAATACGAGAAACGAAGGTGCTAATCAGCCCAGGCCAGAAAACTCTTCATCTCCAGTCGATGTCTGGACAACCTGAAGGCGCCAGCACCTCACTGAGAGTCTGAGAGTCAGGCAGGACAGGAAGCGCCATTTAATCGGTAGCTAGCTACCGGACTGACGACTGACTCAACATGACCACAACACATGCTCCTAGGTTTTTTTTATTACTAGGACGCGGTTAGGAACCTAAATAACAACAATTCTGTACTGCTCGATTGCTAAATACCCAGTTAATAGCTTAAAAAAAAGAAAATAATTTTAATATTAAAAGTTAATGTTCTAAATTTTGTTAACAACAACAACTCGAGTATATTACTCAGTAAATACCAAAAAAAATTTATGAAACTGTTTTCAATTTTAAAAGTCAAAATTTTAAAGCAAACATGATATTGAAAAAATTTTAAATTGAAATAAGATAAAATTATGCTCAGTTAAGATTTATTAAATTTATAATTTTAATTTTCTACTGATAAGAATAAAAATTTAATTTTATTCTTCTTTTTGCTATAGTCTCTGGGATATAGGTTTATTTACGTATATGGTCACAAACATATGAGCCTATGCATCTTTTTTAGGTGCTGGGCTAAAAAGTAAGCTCATTTGTTGTGCAGCAGCAATTAAAAACAAAACTAAAAAAAGCCAAGGAAACGAGTCAGAAAATCAACTTGTAGTTGTTGTTGTTGTTGTTGTTGTGTATTCATGATTTAACTTCAAATTATGCAAAATTGTTGTCTAAAACCGTCGGCTAAGTAGGTGGTAAGTAGCGCTTTAGAGCGTGTTTAATTAAATGTTGAGTAATTTATGAAATGTACAAACTGGATCAAATCGAGGGGGCAGAGGGACGGTTGTTGTGCTGTTGTTAATAAGTTATTTCTAATGGCTTTCTAATTGCCGTACATACACACAACTGACGAGTCGACTGACGAGTCTTCTGACTGTTCGACGAATCGCACTTGTGGCTGAAATAAGCTGTAAGCCATAAGCAATAACATTTTAATTGTTTGCATATTAATTGAGCTCATTTAAATGCAAATCTTCGCCTTGGACCATGTCTATGGTCAGCCATGCAGACAGATGGACAGACAGACAGATGGACAGCTGGACAGAGTACGGGGAAAGCGTAAAGTTCGCATGAGAGATTTTTCCGCTAGAAAAATTGCGAAAATGCAAGTGGAAAAGTTAAATGTTTTCCATTTTCATTTTCATTGTGCATTTCACTTTCGAAGGAAATAAAATCTTTTTTTTAATTTGTTCGTATATTTTTAATATCTAATTTATTTTTCATCTTTATAATTCAAAGTTATTATTCATTAATCTCTTCTTAATTTTAAAACATACTTTTTGTCGACCACACTTAGTTGACATTAAATAAATAAAATAAATAAGACCACGTGAAGTCATTACAGTAAACTTTAACATCTCCTCAATGATTTCTATTGGATCCAAACAGTTTTTTATTCATACTTAAATTTTGATTCAAAAAACCCCTTTCTTTATTCTGCACTAAAAATCTAATCAGATAAAAATACCTCCAAGTAATTCAAAAAACATATAAAGTATTTTTATATTTCAACTTTTTGTGGAACTTGTTATAACAAACAACAAAACGTTTTCTCCATTTCAAAATATTTTTAAATATTCATATTAATAAATTTGAGCATCGTAAAATTAAAGACACATTAATTTGGCATCAAACAAGTTAACGGTTGTTGAAAACTGTGACCAAATGGCTTTTGCCATTAGAGCAAAAATATCGCTCTAAACAGCATGCAATAATAAATTTGTAATAAATATTTTAATCATCAAAAAACAGTTTGCTTGCAAACACAGAGAGAAAGAGATTGAGAGAGAGAGAGAGAAATGTCAGAGCGTAATCAATGCCATTAATTAGCGGCATTTATTAGTCATATCTTATCGCCAAACAACGTCCGTGAAGAGGTTCAACTGGACCAACTTTTGAGGTGTAAGAAAATATGAAATGACGCCTCTCAACGATCATCGCATCCCAACCAAGAAACTGAGCCTCAATCTGAAGCTGAAGCTGAACCTGAAACTGAACCTGATGTCGGTTGCAGGTTGTCATGTCTGTTTCTAATCTCGAGGTGCCGCCAAATTCCCCACGGTTTGTGTTACCGTTTGGAGAGATCTTTTCTACATACAATTATGAGGTATTAATAGATCTGCGAGAACCGGAAGACATCTTGGCAGTGACAGCCCACTGCATTCAATTGGATCAGTTGGGATTCTTTTTTACACACAGAGAAAAATTCAATCACAATAAAATATTAAGATTTTAATTAAGGCAAATTTGGCACTTTTTAATAAATCTAAGAGCTAAATAAAAATATATCAATTTTGAGCTGAATTTTTATTTACCATACAATTTGGATTCAATCTGACTAAGCTTAAAGCATTTTTAAAACTTAAATTTTACAACCAGAGGAAGATGCTTTCACATTTAAATATTCAGACCTTGATTTACCAAATTTTGGCAATGATATTAAATAAGTATGAAAGCTACATTGTTTCACCAAACCCTTAAATTATTTATACATTAAATGAATTCTAAGTGAAATTATTCTTCTTATTAAAATATTAAAATCAAAATATTTTCCAATCTATATTTTACTATTCAGCTTTTTCTCTGGTTGTGGTCGCATTTTAAATTGAATCAATATTAACTAATCAATCAATCAATAAAACTAAATTTTAATAAAAGTAAAAATGAATTTTACTCAATGTTAATAATAAATAAAACAATTTTAATTTTAAGTATCTTATACTACACACTTTTTTCGCTGGGTGTAGTCGTATTTTAGCAATCGATTTTGTGGAGTAGCCAAAAGCATTTAGCAATAATTGTCATGGTCTGTGTATTTGAGACATTGTTTGGTCCGTTTAATAGCCATCATAAAACTGCAAAATCTGCCAAAAAAAAAAAAAACAAACTAAGAGCTAATCTTGCTGCTAAATTTGTCAGGTTGTTGGTTCGTTAACCCGCGCCCGCTGTCATTAAATAAATTCTGAATATCATTTCCAATTGGAAATAGATTCGACAACAAAATTTGTAACGTTTCGTTTTAAGTTGATCGCATTGAAATGATGATGCTCTGGACCTGGACCTGGTCTATTAAAAATGCTGGTTGCCATTAAGACAATCAAATTATGTAGACTGAGTGTTTATGGGAATCCGAACAAAAATTCACACCGAATCCAGAAATACACTTGCTGCAGCCAAAGAAAATGAGAACAGCAAGTCTTTTTGGTAGCTCTCGCTTTACGACTCGCATCGCATTCTCTCAGCTTGTTATGGCCCTGGTCCAATCCAATCTGGTCGACTTCATTTTATACTCACTGCTCACAGATTTCCATGCAATATAATGCGAGCTCATTCATGTCGTACATGTGCGGCCATAAAACGCCAAGCTCAACCAAATTAAATCTACATAAAATGCTGATTTTTAGGCCCAGTACTGAAAAGGGTTATGGGTTTGTGACAATCTCTAACTGACCAAAATAACTCAGAGATTGATGAAGTTGGCGTAGACAAATTAAAGGACAATATTTATAAAGTGTGCAAAAATTAATTAAGTAATTAAAAAATTAAAATGAAATAAATAATTTAAATTTTGGTCCAAGAAACAGAGTGAAAAGTGGCAAAATTCTTAAGCAATCTACTTACAGTGATGGAAAAAATAACAGAAATAATAAATAATTTTTTTTTATTTTTAAAATTGCTTCGAAAAATATAATTTTTACTTTATATCTGTTTAGCAATGCTTAAAATTTAGAAAAATGCTCTGTATTATTGAACATGTATTTGAAATGTCCAAAGTGACTCTTGTTTCAATTATTTTTACCATCACTGTAGTTTGTTTAAGAACACTCAAACTATATATTTTAATAAATTCAAACACACATTACTGGGCACGTAAACAGTCGAGCACCTCTACATGCATTCCCCGTCCTAAGCTGTTTATAGTTTTATTTCTTTATATTAGGCATATAGAAAGATATTTATGCGTAGTTAGCTCAACCAAATAGCCAGAGGCGAAGGCACAATCGCAATTTCCATTTGCCTGGCAATGCCAATCCAATTTGATATTCTGAACGCGGATGAAGACACTTGGAACAAAACGATGAACATATTCTAAGCTTAATCACAGGCTAGCACATTCGAATGTCCGCGATGCCAACTCGCATGAGACTCAACAAAGAAATTAGCAGCGATGGGGGCACATGCAACAGGTGGAACAGGTGGCAGGTTGCCTGGTGGCAAGTGCGTGCTCTGTAGTGGACAGAGCAAACATATTCGCGGCCTTAACTGCTCTGCCGGCCACGTCTAATGTAATTTTCTTGGCACGGCGCACGAGGCGCGCGTGTGGTCTGAAAGCTGTCTATGTGTGTGTGTGTGTGTGAGAGAGAGACAGAGAGAGAGACAGATAGAAAGGCAGGGGCACAAAAATAGATTAAAGTGTAATTTTTGTTTGTATAAGCACTAAGCATTGCAGCAATTAGATGCCAACAACGACGACGACGACGATGTGCACAATTTAAAGCGCATTAAACAGCGTTTGGCAAGTTCGTTGCCTAAGTCTTTCGTTTTTGCCGATGATCAAACGTCACGCCAATTTCCATTGCCACAGAGTGATCACCCCCGCACCTGACGCATCTATTCCATCAACAAAGTGACCTTTGGCAAGTCGAATACTTGATACCCTTTAAAGAGCAATATGTGCATTATACGACTCATCACTTCTTATGGCAGCCATAAGATAAAATCATCCGATTTTTGAACAAAACTTGGTCAGAGTGTGGCAGATAACATCAAGCTCATCACGTGTGAGATTGATTCAAATATCTTGAGAAACGGAGAAACTCTGTAACACATCTTCGATCAATTTTCTTAATATTTTTTTAAATTTGTTGACTACGATAAAGTTTCGACTTTATGGCAACTTTATGCTCAAGTCCGATTAAAACTGCCTATATAAGACACAATCAAATGAATTTTCTTTCTGATTTGTTTAGATATTTCGAAAAATGATTTTCAACTACTCGTTCCAATTGTGATATAGTACGATTTCTGATTTCCGATTTCTGTTCTATATATAAAAAGTTATGAAATGCATAAATGCATTAACTAAATGCCTTTTCTCGCTGAAGAAAATAGTTTTTCATACACAACTATAATGCCCTCGGCAAGGGAAGGGTGTATGGAAATGGCCCTGGTATATGGAAGTGCCTCGTACCGTTAGGTTTAACATACATAGATCCACCAACTGCCGCCGGCCTGATAGAGCAGAAATATGCAGAGCAACTCTGCCAGTTGCGGGGCAGAGGAGGGACGGGGGGGGGGGGGCGACTGTGCGTTGAGGCGCGAGAGCAAATGAAAATGGGAAATGAAAATTATATTTTGTTCGCTTTTGCTGCCGCTCCGTTCGCTCGCATTTTTCCTTTGGTCGCTGCCGACGGGCAGCAAAAAAATAACAACAAAGAGCAAAAGATGAAGAAGAAGAAATGCTGAGACCCCGACTCTACCTCTCTCTCCCTCTTTTGTTTCTCATCTGTGCTACGCAATGCGCTTGGAAATTGGAAGGAAGTGTAAATTAAGGGCCATAAAAAACAAGCCGCCTTTTTTCTCATTGTTGGCCCAAAAATGTTTGTTGATTTTTCCCTAGTCATTTTCATGCCCATTTTCAGTTAGTGCCCATTTCTCTAATGTCAAGCTATTTTGGCTTTTAGCAGCACTACGAAAATTGGTTTATAAGTGCCACACACAGCACACATACACACAATCACACACACTCACAATTCACAGTTTCGAGCGACTTTTTGTAATAATTTTATATAATTTTTAGTGGAATTTTTAATGCACTTTAATGGCAATAACATTAAAAATCCGAGCACAACGGGCATTTCCTGGATCTTGGTTTTTTATTATTATAGGGGAACGAGAGCAACGGTGACTGGAATGTGATTACAAAATCACTTCATGTGCCATCATCATAATCATCATCATGATATCCATCGATTGTGTGATTTTTCCAGGAATCATTTTGCCTGGGCGACACTTTTCTCCCTTGTCACGTTTTTGCTCGATAGATAACGATAGATAAAAAACAAAACAATCACTCAGGTGCCATTACCGTTGGCTCTACCTTTTCAGAGTGCCAGATTAACAGGCAAGTGTGTAAAACAGGTAGAAAACCGAAACCGAGCCGAACTCTGAATACCAGGTACCTCAATACGAACTCCAAATATTTTACAAAGAAAAACTAAGACAAAAAAAACTAAATAAGAAACCAAAATAGCGATAAAAAAATAAAACATAAATTCAAAAAATTCAGCTAAGAAAAATAATCAGAGTACAAAAATTGAAAAGTTTAAATGCAAAAACTCGAAAGTTAAAATAAAAAATAAACATTAAGTGTGACAAAATTAGTGAAAAACCGATTCCAGAATTAGTTGAAAGAATACCTTTGATTTTCAAAATATATGAAAAGAGAAACATAAGCTCGGAAATCCAGCTAAGAAACACAATCAGAGTGCAAAAATTAAGAAGTTAAAAAACAAAATCCTAAAATGTATGAAAATTATTAAAAAAAAAAACTTTTTACTACTATTTTGATGAGTTTGTTTTCTTTATTTCATTTATATTTGATATGCTTTCTAGTTTATTTTATCTTTATCGATTATCTAAATATAAAAGTAGACCTATTAATATATTTGATATTCTTTCCGCATGTTTCTAATTTTCATTTTGATTTAATTATTTAATGTCCGCTTAAGATTTGTTTCCACATTTTGGGGCCGTCCTCTTTTATTATCATCAAAATTTAAAAGGGAATCAAACACGCAACAATCAATATCACAACTCTGTTTATTTTTCACATTTTCAGATGCAAAGCAATGCCGAAACAGAAGAAGTACAAGAAAATGGGAAAAGTGGCAGCAAAGTGTTTTTCTTGTTGCCTTTTCTTGTTATCTGTGTGTACGTTTATTTACAACACACACTGTTGTAGTTTATTTTTCTCTTTCTCTCAAATTCGATTACCAATTTCGATTATTTTCAAGTTGTTTTCACTACCATTGTTGTTGTTGTTGTTGCTGCTACCTTATTGACCATATCTAATTAGGATGAGAGTGTGTGTGTACTTCTATGAGCGAGTGTTAAAGTAATTTTTTTTATTACTTATTGCTGGATTTTGCGTGCTTTCTTACATTTTGAGGCAATATGCTGTCAATATTTTTCACCAAAGGCGCAAAGACAACAACAACAACAACTTCTTCGGTTGCCACTGCCACCAAACGTCGAGACTCGTTGTTGTTGTTGTTGTTGTTGCTACTGCTGTTGTTGTTGTTGTTGTTGCTGCTGCTGCTGCTGTTGGCCACACGGCCAAAGCGAGCCAAAAGAACTCGTTTGACTTGTTGAACAATATTTCTTTTCGCCTTTTTCTGGTTTATTTCTTTTTTTTATATATTTCTCTTGTGTTTTATTATTTTTTTTTTTTGATTATTTTTTTGGTGTGTTGTTGTCGCACACACAAAAACACAGAGACATTCACACACATACACACACACTTTGGAAATTCTTTGCAATTTAATTAAAATGCAAATATTGCAATTTTCATTGCATTCGACATAAATCGGCACTCGAAAATTTTCTTCTTCTCGAACTTGAATTCAGATTACGCTTTTACATTTTTACGCCTGACGAAAAACGCGAAAACGACGACGACGACGACGACGACAACGATCGAGGGGACGAAAACAAAATTAAAGACGCGGCGAATGGGAGTTTGAATAAGAAACAAAACTTTGAATTTGATTTTGAATTTGATTTCGATATTATTAAATTCGATTCTTGGTTGTGATTGTGGCAGTTGCAGCAAAAAACTTCACTTGTCTTCACTTGGCACTTCGCACTTGTATAAATGCATTATATTTTGATTTTCTTATATTTAGAATTTAGAATTCGCTTACGAATTGAATTCTGTTTCCGATTCTTAGACGACGACGACGGCGAGTTGCGTTCAATCTGCGCGTTCAAATTGTTCAATGTTTCTGCGACCGAAGCACACGACAGACTGAATTCAACTCAAAACTGGCTCTCCGATCTGGCCAAGACAACGAGAGAGTGACTGAGAGAGCGAGAGAGAGAGAAGTCACATGTTCTCTCCTTAGAGAGAGAGATGCCGACAGATTGGCGCACAAAACTCAACATTGTGGTCAAGTGCATGTGGAAAGCAGTGGTGAATTCAGCACCTGAACTCAGGACTAGCTTGATTTTGAATGCAGATGCGGGAATATATGTGTGTATACGTGTAAATGTGTGTGTGTGTGTGTGTGCATGTGTGTGTGTGTGTGGCGTCTAGAAATCCAACAGAGTGGTTTGGGCGGTTTCTTTTACTGCTTACTGTGGTGCCTACTGTGGTGCAAGTACACCAAATTGAGCCTACTCTCAGAGCCCTGCTCTCTATCAGTCTCCCTCTCTCTCCCTCTGGCTCTTCTCTCAGTCTGCTCTTTCCACAGCATCTCTCAGATGTTACACACACACAGCACGCGGTCGGGGATTGGCGTCCATCATACCAGGAGATGGAAATGGAGAAGGAGATGGAAAATGAGCTCAAGCTGGAGAGGAACTGCATATGAATGCCAAATGGAGCCAGCGTGCAACAAGACAAGAATTTTAAAAGGCTCCGCAACAAATACAGTGTGTCAGGTAATTGTTTGTACCCAAAATGCAAAAATAAAATTGGATTTTGAATTAAAAATAAAAATAAAATTGTAATTTTTGAAAATTAATGTGTATAATAATATCTTAAAAAGTCAAAGAATAATGAAATGAATTTGAGAATTTGTTTTTTGTATAAAACATATATACAACAAAATATATATTTTAGCAAATTTTCTTTATTTTTTAATGTTATGAAAACCACAATAACATAAGAAAAAAAGTAAATTTCCAAAATGTGAAATTTTTATTTAATTAAAAAAAGTTTATAAAATAGAATAAAAAAAATGTTTGATCAAAACAATTACTTGATTAACTGTATATACAATGCACTAAGAGCATCGACGACAGGTCCACAATTAGCCACAAAGCAACCAGCAGAAGTTGAAGAAGAAGCAGCACCACTAGAGAGAGAGACGCACTCTCAAAGAGAGAAAGAGACAGAGAGAGAGAGAACACACTGAGCACCCACATGCTCTATGTGATTATGTTGTTGTTGTTTCAGTTTCTTGCAGTTTAAATTGAAATTTATATGTATTTCAAAATCAATTACATTTCATACTAAATTCTTTTTTTTATTTGAATTTTTAAAAGTTCTTTTGTTCAGCTACTCTTAGTTGACAAAAGGAAAATAAATAAATAAATAAGATGAGCTATAAGTCGTGCTCCGCTCGTGCTTCAGTCGTGCTCAGCTCGTGCCTGAGTCGTGCTCAATTTCTATGCAATAAAAGCATAAAAGTCAAGTCCAGCAATGCATCCAACGCCTCGCCAAGTGCTGCCCACAACAACACAGGCATGTAAATTAGCTACAAGAGAGAGAGAAAGAGAGCGAGAGCGAGAGAGAGATTTTGGGAGAGAAAGAGCGCAGTTATGCAGCATAAACCGGTTTGCTCTCTCTCTCTCTCTCTGAGCCAACTGGAAATGCTCCCATGTCAGACTCAGACTCAGAGTCAGTGTCTCACCTGTGTAAGAAGTTCGCTCCTCGTTGTTGTTGTTGTTGTTGTTGCATAAGTTGTTGCTGCTGCTGTTGTTGTTGTCTTTTGGGCTATGTTTGCCGCCGAGTGCAGAGTGAAGTGGCTTTGTGGAGTGCGCTTCGGCGTTGAGTGTTTGGTATGCTGACCATTTGCCTTTCCCCTTTCCCTCCTCTCTCACTGTCTCTCTCGCACTAAACGCAATGTCTCCTCTCAGTTGTTATTGTTTGCCACAAATGCGTGAAGTGGCCACATCCAAAATTGACCAAAACACAACAACAACAACAATAGCTGTGAAATTTTCTTACGCAACATTTGCAAATTTGGCGCCCCCACCCAAAAAAAAAATCAATTTATTGTTGTGCCCGCAGTGTTAAGAATACTATTCTCAGAATAGTAATAACAGTATTCAAAAAACAGTTTGTACTGAAAAAGTGGACAGTGTTCGAAAAAAGTTAAACTGTTCGAATATTAAAAAAATTTGAGGTAAAACCATGATGAAATTGACATTCCGGTTGAGTTTTAAAAAAGTGTTAGGAGATAGGTTTTGAAAAAAGGGGAACAGTGTTGCAAAAAATTAAATTTTTAAAAGAAAACAAAATTTTAATGAAAAATCAAGTTGATGGTCAAAAGATGAAAAACTTGAGATTCCGAAAGGAAATCGGTAAAGTTTTGAGAAAGCTATGAAAGTGTAAAGTTTTTGAAAAAGTATCAATGGGTAGGTATGGAAAAAGGAATCTGTGTTAAAAGCAAATACAAATTTTAAATTCAATAATATTTCGATTCAGAATAAAATTGAACGCCAGGCAATAAAAAAATTGAAATTCTGCATGAAAATCGGTTGAGTTTTGACTAAGAAACAAGAAACAAGAAACAAGAAGTATTAAATTTAAATTAAATTTTTCTAATAAATAAAACGTTAAGCAATAGTAAAATTGATATTCCCCATCGCAATAAATGAAGTTTAGGCAAAGCTATTTAAATTTTAAAAAAGTGGGAGGTGTCTGTAAAATGAGGACAGTGTTAAAAAAAATAAGTTTTTCATTTAAATAACATTTTGATACATTATAAAAAATTAATTACTTGTGGTGAAATGGCTTACAAAAATGATCACATAAATAAAACAAACTTCAATATAATCATTTCGTTTTCGACAATCAGTTTTCAATTGAACATTTTGTCATATTCATTTTCAGCTTCAATTCCAAGTCCAGGCTCAGAGACAAACTCTTTCTAGCCGCAACTCCAACTTGGATAAGAGTCGGAGTCTGTGCCAAAAGGGACCACCATAGATCCCATACAGTAGATTCCAATTGCGATTCTGCAGAATTCTCAAGCATTCGCCAATTCTGCAATTTGTCTGGGAATCGTACACGAAATGTGCGTGCCATCTCGTCTCTCTCAGTTGTTATTTCTCTAGTTGTTACTGCTTTGTTGTTGTTGTTGTTGTTGGTGGTTTAACTGGAATGCACGTTGGTGGCACAAGCTCTCAGCTCTCTGTTCTCAGCTCTCAAGTTCTCAAGTTCTCTGTTGGTCGTCGCAATTTCGAGGGCGTTCATTTAAAGCATTTAAGCATTTGGATATTTTGTGTTCGCCGCTTGTCAAAAACTATAAATGACGTCGCTTAGCTGTCGGCTTGCATTTGCACTTTGAAATGAAATGAGTTGTGCACACACACACACACACACATACTCACACACCAATACACTCACAGCAACACCTTGACAGGCACTTGAAAGACAAAAACCATATGCAAAAGTCTCTTGTATATTACATAAATATAACTCAATGTGTTGCCAGTTGATCGACGATCGCTGATCGACGCCACCCACACACACAAAGAAAGTGAGACTAGAGAGAGAGACAGAGAGAGATCAACTCAGTTGAGAAAGAGATAGAGAGAGATGGAAGGTATAAATAACATTGGTCACACACAGAAGACATTTTCAAACAGATTTGATTTAAATTTAACTTGCCTATTACAGAACCAGCAATTACATACAGATTTCTTTGAAATATGTGACAATGGAAACAATAACACCAGTTTACAAAACTAGCATTTTTTGTGCAAAATCCAACAAAGTATTTTTTCTTATGGAACACGAAAATGGTTCTTAAACTTTTTTTTTCAAGCTATTTAACATATGGAAATTTTCTCGAATTTTCGAGGTTACTCTTTTGAGTATTTTTCCATTTCCACTTATCCGATTTGGTCCAGTAAACATTTATATTAAAGGGAAGTTAATTCTCTTTAACTTTCTTTCATCCAGTATTAAGATCGCTTCAGTAGTTCAGGTGCTAGAAGTTTTAATAAGTTCGAAAATAAGCGTATTTTGTGATTTTTTTAATTCGAAAGCTAACATGGAAAAAAAAATCACTAAGATAAAATTGCTGTCCATACTTTAAGATTGAAAATATTCTATTGCCTTATTGATTGTGAAGATTTGGTTTAAATGATTTAAAAAAATGTAATATTTAATATTTAAAAACAAAAATACAATTCAAAATAATTGAAAGAAATACACTTTGACTAAATCTTAGATTTAGAGTGACGTCGAATACTTTCTTTCTGTGTCGATTTAAAGTTTCTGTAATTGAAATTCACATAATTTAGATTTAAATTTGGATTACAAATATTTACTTTTGTGTATTTTCAAATTAAGTTATGGAGCTGACACTTGATCACTTTGAATCTTCCAGAACTTAATTTAAGAAACTTGCTTTAAACCATTTTTTAAATATAATAAATTAATAAATCCAAAATCTAAAGCTGTTAATGAAAACTTGGTTTGATTTATAGAATTTATAGAATTTAAAATTGAAATCAACATTTTCGAACTATAAATTATTGAGCAGAGTAATGGACACAATTGTCGAGTCGAGTTGATGGATTTGATTTATGTTGAGTTCATTGCACAATGACGTATTATTTAAGGGCAATATTTGGCACATTCGCCATTCGATGTACAATCAGAACAATCTGCAATCTGCGATCTGCATTAGCTTCCCGGTTTGTCAATCAGCATGTGGTGACATTGAAATCTAACAACAACAACAACAAAAATAAAAGCCAGGCTCTGTTTTAGGCCCACACAAAACGTGGAACGTCGTCGAATCGCAATCTCAAATGTAACGAATCCGCATTCGAATCCATCATGCAAGTTAATATGCAAAAATCAACAGGAAAACAGGCAACAAAAAGTGAAGGAAACGCTGAAACAGTCTCCCCAAATAATCGAGGGGTGGAGTGGATGTGGCAAGTTGTATTTTAAGATGGTGGCATGCCACAAACACAAACACAACCACAACCACAGCCCAAGTCGCAGTCCCAGTCGGGGCCATTCATTCGCATCAAAAAAAATCAATAGCATCCAAGTCGCATCCTTGGAATCATCATCGTCATCAACAACAACTGCAAACAACGTTCGCCTGTCAGCGGCAACATCATAAATTGTTGTTCTGCCACATGTTGCAGCGTTTGTCTCTTTCTCTCTCTTTCCCTCATCTGCTGCTTGTTGTTTTTGTTGATGATGTTGTTTGGTTATGGGACAGAGGGCATTCTAATTTTCTCATTTACTTTGCAAGTTTATCCTCAATTTCATTAATCGATGCGTGTGTTTATCAATCCTAGTCTAAACACTGACTACTGACAGTTTTTTAATGAACACTGACATCATGAACTGTCTGCGAATTCCAGCAACTCTTAGCAGAAAACCGGACTGAAACACTTATTTAACATTTAATAAAGTCTTGTTTTCATTAAAACCTCTCAATGCTTAAAGTAAGTCCTTCAAAAATATGTATTGAAGAAAAGATTATAAAGAAATATTTATGTACAATATGTACTCGTATATAAAAAGCCCAAAATATTAATATCTCTTCGATTTTAATATTCGAGTACCATATGGAAGATACATTTAGCAAGCCTTTGAAATTATTTTAAAATCTTCTGTTCACTGCAATTGGTAAAAAGCCCAAATTTAAAAATTAAAGTTATAATTAAAACAATTTGTTCAAATTGTTTCTGGATAGTCCCTCCAAAATGACGAAGAGTGAATAATTGTAATTTTTTTTAGTGTTCGATAATTTTTTATGCGATCTCTGGTTTAAACTAGTTGTGCCAGAAAATTGCGTAAAAGTAAATAAATGAGCAGCAAATATGCAAGAGTATACAGTTTTCGTAGTAAACGAGACAACTTTTATTGTGGCTCATGTGTTCGTTGTTCGTTTGTTGATTTCTTGTGGCCGATAGTAAGTTTCATTTAGTATTTGCGCATTTGTCTAAGTATTCTACGCGGACTTTTGTCTTCTGTCTCCTTTTTCCGGCCATCTAATGCCTAATCCTTTGTTATGGCCATGCAAATGACATTTTTTTGGTTGGATCGAATCTTGATGTTAGCCAACTTATCATCGAGTCATAACTTGAGTTTGGTGATCAGTCGATCGTTCCTTAAGTTGTCAGCGCCCCCGCTGATGACATCTCCTCGATTTCCATTTCCATTTCAGTTGCCAGTCGTAAATATTGCTATTTTATTTCGGTAGCTGGATTCGACCTCGCCACGAGATGTCGGCAACATTCATTAATCTATAAATTATGCGAATTTTTAATGAGCGCACATTTTGTTCGATTTTTCATGCGTTTCGTTTCAGTTTGTGGAGGCAAGGGGAGAATTGAAGGGGAATTAAAGAGGTGGAAGAGGCGCTACCTGAACTTGTTCTGTGCCCTCTTCTCAGTCTCAGTCTCAGTCTCGATCTCAGTCTCTGTTTCTGTTTTAGTTTTAATTGAAAAACGCTTTCGTTATAAAGTTTAGCTTGAAATGGCTGCTCGGCTGGAAGTTGACTCGATTCGTTTGGTATTTAGTATTATTTAGTCGCTCTGATAAGACGGCGTTCCAATTACATGAGTTTAGTTTAGTTCAGCGTCCACTTGGGTGGGTTCCCACAAAAACAACAACAACAACAACAACAAAACAACGACGAGTCGCTAATGAAGTTGGACATACATATTTAGAAGTATTTATTATAAATATATGTATATGCATAGACTAGTTGTGAATTTGAATTTGATTCAATCTATCTATGTACGTGCTTAACCTTTTGGCGATTTCCTTTGATCTTCAACCGATGCACAGTTGGTAAAAAAGGCCAGCTAAGCTTTTATTAATTATTTTAAATTCTTTTTTTTTTATTTATTCAGTTTACATTAAAATTTATAGATAAATCAAGTTATTTTGAAATCGTATCTTGTTACTGAATTTTATTTATAATCTTAAAAGTCAACTTACCCACATTGATATTACATAATTAAATAGATAAATGAATGATGACTTCGAAAGTATTTAAAATATTTTTCCGACTAGTTTTTTAAATTGTTATGTTTTTGAAAAATAAAAATCTATAAAATAGTAAATAAACATTACAATGCATTCTAAATTATAGCAAATAATTTATTATGAATTTAATGTTTGATTGAATTAATTACAAAATATAACTTTATTCGAGTTTATCAAATGTGAGTTAAAAATAAGTGATTTGTCCCACTGTGCGACGCTGTTGTCATCTTGTTGGCCAATAAAAGCGCCATAAAATACTAATTGACTCCAGCTGAGGATTAATTCTAGTGGTGAATTTATGTTACACAACAGCCAAATTAAATATTTACTTGGTTTTATGCGAAATTTATTGAAATCACAATTCAGAAATCTAAAATATGGGAAGTAGTAAAAATTGGCTCTTCCCTCTCTTTCTGCCTTTCCCAATTGATCTCTCACTCTGATCGATTCTATTGAAACAAGCTAATTATGCATAAATTCACGTTATTAAGTTTTAAGATCGCTTGAAACTTGAGCTCCCCATAAGGTTGAATGAACTGCAAAGCCAAGTACTAAGCATTTCTCATTTTTATGCCCATTTCTCATATTTTTTTGGCTCACACACTTTAAGCCTAAGTCTGACTCTAAAATCGGAATCTGACTTTGAGTCTGAATCTGACTTTGACTTTGCAATGCAAATTCAGAGGCAACCTGCGTGTGTTTGCGCATTATCCTTATAGGTGCACAGATCTTGGATCTTGGAGCTCCTTTAACTTCTTCTACAGCCTCATATGCATATGACATAGGGCGAGGTAGAGAGAGAGAGACTGGAAGACTTGCAGAGTGAGAGAGAGGGGGATATTCTGTAGGCCTCACCTCGTCATCAATAGTCAATAGACAACGGCGGCTCGATGTAGGCATCAATCTATACTCCGTCTTCTGTCCCACAGTTACACTCAGACAAAAAAGCTCCATAATTCGTCTCAAATGAAAAATAATATCCTACTATTCGAAAATATTTTTCCTAGAACTCCTGGAAAGTATTATCTTAAAGTCAGAAATATTTGTCTAATATTTTTAAAACAAAAGTTTTTAATTGCTAACAAATTTCTACAAATTAAAACGTTTTTCTAAATTATGTATACAACTAGAAATAGTTTCCGTCCTTGGAGTCTAACTTCCGAAACCACAAAATTTATGGTTACATTTTGTTATAAACTTTCTACATTATTGATACGCACAGCTCGAAAAATTTCTTAAATAATGTAATTTTTCCATATTTCAAAACTAAAATTTCACAAAATGTGCAAAAATATTTCTGACAATGAGAAATTTTTTCAATATGTTATTATGACAGTCAGTCAACTTATTTTAAAGAAAAGATTTTTTTTTAATAAGTTTTACCAACAAAATAATCTTACTTTTTTTTCACACTTTTTGTGGTTATTATTTCAGCAAATTTAACATAAATTTCCGTTAATTAAAAATTTTTTTCAAATCAGAAGATTATAAAATTTGTCAGAGTGTATGGCATGTAGAGAGAGAAAGAGAGAGGGAGGGAGGAAGGGGGATGGGATCTCCTTCATCATGGGCAACATGGGCCTTGTTGCATGTTTTTGCTTCATCCTCAACTCGACTCGACTCGACTCGGGTTGTTGCTGTTGTTGTTGTTGCTCTCTGTTCTTTTGTTGTTGGTGTTGTCGCCATTACGAGTCTCAGTATCTGATGTTTGCTATCTCTGCTCCTGCTGTGCCTTCCGCTTAAGTCTCAATGTCGCTGTCGTCGCCGAGTCGACTCCGATTTGGACATTGGGACAGACAGACGGACGGACGGACCTAGCTGCAACTGAAGCTGCAACTGTGGCACGCATGTTGTAAACTGATTTCCCATATTTACTGACAACTAGACAAATTTCAGGCATAAGTCATGCCTCGTCTCTGAACGCGAACTCGAACTCGAATCCAAATCTTTGCTCTCAGTTCTCAGTTCTCAGCTCTCAGTTCGGTTCTCAGCTCGGCAGCTCGACATTTGCATAAGTTCGCGCATTATGTCCAAAAGTCGCATTTGTTCTTGGTATTCCTCCTCTCTCTCTCTCTGTCTATCTCCCTCTTTCTATTGCTCTCTCTGTCTGTGCATAAATTATATGCACGCATTAAACAACAGTTTGTTAAGCATTCCATGAAATTGCGCTTGTTGCAATTTGTTGGCTCATTTAGTGAAAGAGAGAGTTGCGAGTTGCACTTAACAGGCCAACTAACTAGCACTACACTCAGCGAAAAAAGGTATAGTAAATGAAAATCATTTAATATTTGTCGAAAATTAATTTATTAGCACATTAATAAATAAACTAAAGAAACAAAATGTTAAATTAAGATTTTAGGTCTACATTAAATCAAATAAATTTTAAAATTTTGTTAAACCATTAAAATAGTATTTAAATTAAATATATTTATTTAAATATTATTATTATTTTATTCAACTTGAAAATCAGAGGAGCTATGGAAAAAGTCAAACTAAAGAAATAAAATTTTAAATTTGTATTTTAGTTTAACATTAAACTAATCAATTTAATATTAAATAAAGACATCAGCTTAAAATTAAAACTGATTCTATTAAAAAATTTAAATATATTTTTTATACACTTTGCTTTCTTCAACTCAATCAGAGGAGATAAATTAAGATTTTAGTTTTACATTAAATCAAATTCATTTTAAAAAATCGTTATAATATAAAAAGGTTATTAAAATTCAATCTAGAAATACTGAGCACAACTAAAGGAATAAATTGGTAAATTAAGATTTTAGTTTAACATTAAATCAAATTAATTTTAAACTTTTTAAAGTATAAAAATGCTATTTTAATTCAACATATTTTATATTCATTTTTTTCTTCAACTGTGAAATCAGATGAACTGAAAAAATAGAGGAGAAGCTGAAGAGAGGGAAAGTTGTTCATTGATTTCACTAATAAATTTACTCCAATGAGCAATTTCTCATCATTTAGGCAGAAAGAGCGTGGAGCATTTTGTCTGCCAATAAATTTCCATATTCAATTTTCCGTTTGATTAGAGTTTTGATTAATTGCGACAACAGCAAAAAGCTGGCAACAACTTCATTAGGTAAATGCAACGAGTATCAGATACATTTTAAAGCCCCAACTCATATTCTAATCAGCTGGTTGCTTTTCACCAAACCAAACAAGAAACAGGCAACATCTTTTGGCTAATTAAGCTACACATTGTCATTGTCTATTTCAGGCCAGACTCAGATGGAGAGACTACGGGGAGTATGCTCCCAATGTCCGTTGACTACCGAGTAGCAAACTCTGATCTCTTCTGCCTGTTCTTGCATATTAAATTTCATTGATGATCTATGTTCGCCTAGATATGCATTTAATTTTTCATCGCGACGGGAGATTTTCACACATTTGCTGGGTGGATGGCATAGAGTGATAAAGAGAGAGAGAGAGAGAGAGAAAGAGAAAGGGAGCGAGAGAGACGCACTGTGGATGCGTCTCACATGGCGTATGATTAATGGCCCCTCTTTTAATTGAGTTATTGTTGCCCCGTTGGCGGCGCATTAACCCAGCGACCTTGTCGCCAATATTCCAATAATCCAAATGCATGATACCAAGAACAAATTTTAACTTAGTTATCAGTGCTCAACTAGTAGTTACCCCGTAGGGCTTTAAGCCTGTCAGTATCTTTAAAAACCCAATTTAAGGGAGATAGGCTGTGTTTTTCATCAGAAACTTTTCATCATCAACTATATTTTCATTTATCAACTATATTTTTAAATGAGTATTAAGTAATGAGATTAAGTAATTATTTGCACAGTTTGCTAATAAGCAGATATAATAAACGTTATTTGGTTTAAGTCGGGTTCAATTAGAAATGAAAATCATAAATTTTGTTATTTAAAAATCTATTTTATTTTGATCAAATAGTAAAAACTTAACAAATATTAATTTATTTATTTTTGAAAATAACAAATATGTATTATTTAAAAACTTATTAACAATACCGGGAAATTGTTAAAATAATTTTACGATTTTAATAAAATGTGAAAATTATATTTAATTATTGTTGTTTATAAATTTTATTTATAATTTATTTTTTAAAAGCAAGAAATACTATTAGTTTTAAAGTGATTATCATTTCAGGGGAATGGATCGAATTCCGCAGAGTTGCAATCATTGAGCTTACGCGAACTTATAACCCGCATCTGAAGCATATACATTTATCAGGTTTGCTGGGATTTTTTCGGTTGAGGATTGGGATTGCTTGGAACTGCTGCTGGTAGTTCTACATAAATTTTAATCAAATTAAAGGAAGCCACGCATTGGCGAGGCGCAAATAAATTGAATCTCTCGACTCTCGAGTGCACATACATAAGTAAGGATTACTCGTGGTTCAGGGCCTGGTAACTGGTTGCAGCTCTTCTTCTTTCCCTCTTGGGCTAAATCCGAGTCGCGACTGTTGCCAACAATGGTGCATAATTTTCAGATTTTGACCTCTCAATTCGCCGTCGAGGGACCGTCTAACTAAACTTGGCCACTGGGTATGAGAATGTTTATGGAGGATTGGTTTAACATGGCTCTGAGTATGCGTTATGGTTACCAGTTACCAGTTTTAGCCAAGTCGTGCTCCAGTTCAAGACTCTTTTTCGAACTCGCGCTTCGTTCGACAATTCAAATTAATCAGAATTAGGCAATTACAGAAATTACAAAAATTACAACGTAATTTCAACTGGTCTCTTCACTTTAAAAGCTTTTGAAAAATTGCGCATGCGTATTGGCAGCGAGCTCACTTAACCCTCCTTTGCCCCTACCCTTAACCCCTTCCTCTCTTGTAGTTCTTCCTCTGTCGACAATCCGCAGCTCGTTTGTGGCTTTAAAATGGAAGTTGCCTCTTTGTTGTTGTTTTATTTGTAAGTAGTTGTTGTGTTTGTTGTGGTTGTTGTTGGTCAGGAATTTTTCGCAAGTCAGTCGCAAACTTAGCAAAGTTCAGGAATCGCAAATCAGACTTGTAAAATGAAAAAATAATAGATTAATAAAAAAACTCTTTATGTAACAATTTCAAATGTATAGAAAATACAAAAATACAAAAATTATGATTATATTACATAAAATCTTATGTTTTATTATTATTTCTTTTTAAACGAATAAATGGTACATCTTTTTTTTATTATTTTGATAAAAATCTATAAAGGATTTTATATATTTTTCTTTAGATGTGATTGATAAAAATCTATTTGTTTTTTAAACTTCATATTTAAAAGAGCGGGCGCAAACTGTGTCTTTTGCCCCACAGTGCCTACTTGTTTGCGTCTGCGTGGCAGTAAATTATAATTTTTGGCAACTTCTGTTGGCTTTGCCGCTAATTGGTTATGTCCGCAGATCATAAAAATGCATTATCATGTGCCATTTGAGACGCTTTTTGTGCCACTGTGCAGTGAAGTTAACGTAACGCATTTTCTTCTACCCTTGCTCCCTTCCGGTGGCCACGCCCTTTTTGTTTACCATTGCCATTATCCATGTCCATGTTCCTGTCAACGTCACTTTGCATACTAACTCGTTAACATTCCCCAAGACGAACTTGGTGAACTCAAAAGAAGTTGTGTTCAATTCAGAAAAATCCTTTTGAAATTGGCAAGGAAAATGAGACCTTAGCAGTAAATTCCTGGTCTCTATAAAAATTTAAAGAAAATTTAAGATCAAATAGCTATCATAATTTATGTTTGCATAAATTTCTGCAATTAACTTACATTAAAAAAAATATTGAAGATTAAAAACTTTAGCAGAGTTCAATCAAATATAACTAATCGAAATTGAGTTCAATCTCATTATTTATAATTTAAAAATTTAAGAAAAGTTTTAAAATTGACAATTCAAAGTTTAACAAGAAAATTAACTATTCAAATCCCAATTAAAAATAATAGAGTATAAAAAATGAATTCTTGCATTATTGAGTTTTTATCATATTTGTTGCTAAATGTAAGCAAAAACTTGGTAGATGTTTTGAATCAAGATTTCTATAAAATACTTAAAATCGTAGAAATTAATTACGATTTACTAAAACGGTTATATGCGATTATGTTTTCTCTCAATCAGCCCCAGATTTGTACGTTGTTATACCTGTTGCTTAAAAACTAAGTTAAAGTTAAGGTATATTGTATTCGTTGAAATGTATGTAAAAGGGGAAAAGTATCAATTTCTAGCATATAAAGTGTATATGTTTCTGATCAGCATAAATATACAGTTCATTAGAACGGAGATAGGACGGCAGAAGTGACGTGAATACTCCCTTAAACGAGACATTATGATGATACGACCTAAGATGTCTGTTTTGCTTAACTGTTTCATTGTTATATCCTACAATACATTTGTTTACTCCAAATGTGAGAAAATTAAAGCACATTTCAAGTTTATTTGTCAAAGTTCCTTTTAATAGATTGTTCTTGCCATGTAAAATTCAGAAAAGTATATACTTATATTCTTGGTCAGCATCAACAGATGAGTCGTTATAGCCATGTCCATTGCCTCAGGCTGCAACTGTGTTGCAGGTTTGTGTCAGTCAGTCAGACAGTCAGTCAGCTACGACAACAACTCAATCGAAGCTTATCGCAGAAAGTGGCATTAAGTTGGCTACTGTTTTTGGCTATCAGGTGCTCAATGCGCTTCACTTAACGTATCTGCAAATCTCTAAATTGCCACAAATTAACAGATAATTCGACGCAGACTTGCAAAGTTGCAATTCCATGGCAGCAGCAGAGAAAGAGAGGCAAGCGACAGCAAAGCAAGACAGAAAACAACAAACACACAACAACACACATACAACAAGCACAACAAACAACAAACAACAAACGACAAGCGAAAAGCGACTGCTAAACAGATTCCGTTTGACTCTGGCGAGCAAAGGCGACGCTAATAGATACTTTGCGTGCTCACACTTACGGCTCCCACTGTACGTCTACGATTCGAGAGAGGGGGAGAGAGAGAGAGAGCGAGAGGGAGACACACTGCCCGTTGTGTGTGTGAGTGTGTGTGTGTGTTGCACAATGCCCAAATCCAATTTTCGAATTCCCACATGCGTTCATTATCGGTCTTGGACTCGCACTCGAACTTGTACACTCAGAGAAATCCTGTTGTCAAAATTGTCTGCACAGTGAATTGTAAAACAATGTGAACACGACGAATGCCTTATTCAGAGAGAAGTCTAATGGTAAAAGCAACAATGCAATTTGAGTTGGAAATCTTCAAACTTAGAGATGCCAACACTAATGACTTAAATATCGAGTATAGATTATCGCAATTTGACTTGCATAATTTCCAGAACATTTTTAAGGATTCAGCCATTTATCCAGAAATATTTTTTTTTTTATTAATATGTGCCAGCCTGTTGCATGGAACACAAAAAATAATGAAGAATAATAAATGAAAAGTTGTTTTGAATTTTTTTTTTTTTTTTTTTTTTTTTTTTTTTATAGATTCAAAATGGACTCAGTGCACACCAATTAATGGTCTAAGGACCGTGGCATTTATCCAGAAATATGAACACATTCATTTTTTATTATTATCATTTATTTTCATGCGCTGTGGCATCTGTCGAATCAAAAAATAAATTCGTGAACAAGTCAAATCACATTTATTTCTCAACTTTCACTTTTTTTAATTCACTTTTATAAATGTAATTTGTACATTTAATTGTCGTGTTTATAATGAGAATATTAAAAGTATCTAGCACTGATTACCCATTCATTATATTTTCTAAAGCTTGTCTGAAGTATTGAGAGTAGTGTATTTGTCTGAGTGTACTCACATTCACATTCACATTCACACTGGAAACTCAACTCAACTCAGCTGCCGTGTGGCGGGTGCGCGCGTGCGCATAACTCATTTCGCACTTTGTCCATTTCATAAGACCAATTAAAGCGCCTTGCTCTGAGCTCCGATCTCGGAGCCGACTTCCCGGCCCAGTCATCGCACAGGAGAGTGACTGTAGACTGTGGACTGAGGAAGGAGGCTGAGGAGGAGGAGAAGGAGATGAAACTGCGGGACACTGTGGGGCGCCTTTTGGCTGCGACAATTTTCCATGGACTCGGATTCGAGTGGCGAAGCGACGCGTCGGATTAAGTGGGAAATTTGACAAATGCGCAGAGATTGGCTTCCAGCTTGGACTCGATGATGATAATCACCTGTTCCCCGCCAGCCAGCCAACCAGTTAGCCAGTTAGCCTGGCCAACAGTCAGTCTGGTCAACATTGCGGAAACGTACAAATTTGCGCATTTGTCCAAAGCAGCGTGAACATTTGCACAATCAACAACGAGGCAGTTGAAAGAGAGAGAGAGAGAGAGAGAGAGAGAGAGAGAGAAGACTGTGTAACGATGATTCGCATTCGATGTTCTGATCAAAAGCGCAATAAGGGATCCCAAAAAAGAACAACAAGTAAGTGACAAAGACTAAAAGAGACCCTGTATATAGTCTAAAAATCAAGAAAATTAAAAATTCAAATGGAAGTTAAGGAAATATTAATTAGGATTCGACCAATGCTATTATACACCTAACAATTTTTTTTATGTTTCATTCAGTAAGTAAATGATCTGCAAAAGTGAAACAAAAAAAACTTTAAGCGACCCAGCACTTACTCTACAAGTTGAAATGGCAATTAAAGTAATACAGGTATTAATTAGAAACTCGTACGAACAAACATTATCACAGCTATTAGACATTGACTCGAATTGTCAGAAAAACAGTTTTTTGTACATGCTCATCGCCTTTGAAACAATATTCCACATGACCTAAAGACAATTGGAGACGCACCCCTTTTTAAAACCAAACTTTCTTTGCATCTAAACAATCTTATTTAAAAAAAAATCAAAATTGTAATTATAAAAATTATTAAATTGACATCAAATTTTTGAAATTAATTATAAAATTATTATTTTAAAATAATTATAATACCAATTTTAGGATTAAATCTATTGTACTATATTGTGACTAGTGCAATAATCATAAGTTCCTTGCAACTTGTAGCACTAGGATATTAAATAAATAAGTAAATATGTATGTGCAAACTTTTAAAAAAGGATTCGTTCAAGATTCTTCCACACTCAGAAAAAGCATAACGATTCATTTTTTTAAAAAAATCCTAAAGCTTATTCCCTTTCGTTCTAAATTTTTTTTGAACGATTCAGTCTTAAATTTTCTTAGTTCAATGAATTCATCATTGGAAATTCTTGATTCATTTTTCTCTCAGTGCACACTACCCACTATTTATATAATTTTAATAAACTAAGAAAAATTATTAAAACAAATTTAAAAATTATAAAAAAAATTTAATTTAAACTTAATCTGTATGTTAGTATGTATAGTAAAAGTTGTAGCTTTCGACAAACGCAATACGCCCTCCATAGGACATTTTAAGTGCTGGGTCTAGAAACTGTCTGACTTTATTTCTTTTTCGTTTCGTTTCGTTTTCAATGCGAACCGACCACGAAATTATGTCAATAACTGAGGTCATATGCATAAATTCTGTGCTCAAAGGCCGACGTCGTGTCTCAACTGCCACGCAGACCCAGAGACCCAATCGAGAAAGAGAGAGACAGAGAGATAGAGAGAGAGAGAGAGGGGGCAGCAGACAGAGCTACAGTGGCTGAAGTATGTTTAACTGCATACTAAATGCAACTCGGCATTCTCTTCTCTCCTCCTCTCTGTGGCTCATCAGAGTCAATTTCAAACCCAGCCTCAGCTGGTGCTTTTCATTAAGAATTAAGGCGACGACTCGTTTGGCAACTGCACGTGGCTCGGGCTCGTGTTTGTTGTCGCTTTTGCCCCACAAAATGCAGGGAACAACCACAACCAAAACAACAACAACCACAACATCAACAAGTATCAACAATACAGTCGAGATGCTCGACTTTTAGATGCCCAGCTTTCTTAGCATTGTAAAGATTCTTAATAATCAGCATAAACACAAAAAATATATTAAAAAAAATAATAACTTGTAATAAATATATTTATACATAAAATGCTTTTCAAATAGTTCCAAATACAGCCAATAAAAAAAAAAACTGCAGAATACTCGTTACTTATTTAAATGTACATACAAAAATTTTATTGCATATTTGTAGGCACTCATATTGCTTAAAAACTTAAAACAGCCGTTACCACCGCTCTGATTGGCCGATCTAGTTGCGTTTAAGTTGGATAATATCTTTTAATAATAGTAAACGCTAATAAAAGTATTAAATTAATTACTTATTAATTTAACTAATTAATTAAATTTAAAACTTAGTATAAATGCAATGTAGCATTTTACTTTTTTTTCCAAGCAACAGGTATAAAAAGCCTTCTTTGACTCGGACTACGAGTAGAGTCCCCAAGATCCTAAATTAAATTACTTTTTTGTCCGTATTTAAAAATAATGCCTTTGGTTTCTTCATTTTTTAATTTAAAAGTGTTAAAATATGTTTAAAAATATGTGTTTTTTTCCTGTTAAAATCTAGCAGTTATCTAGTTATATGTTTTCTGTTCGCGATAAAATTTTCAGTGATCGTCCTAAAAAGAACACATTCCGTGTGCCAAATTTCAAAGACATTAGTTAAGAATTTTTCTGTTTACTCGATTTATTCCCATCTTGTTATGGGTGCACAGCAATTGAGTATTGTTCTTAAATTTGTTTGATCTAAGTCATAAATGTGGTTTTGTTTTGCCACAAACTGATAAGTCTGTGTGCGTTTCAAGTACTGGGCCAACAATAGCAACAACTAGAGACAGTGGCATCCATCGCCTCCACCCTCGCCTCACACCCAGTTACCAAAGCAGGCTAATAAAACGATATTTTATTGCTTTTTGGCGGCTCATCATGGCTGAAATGGTACTTGGCATGGACTTTTTGAATGGCTTTAAGAAACGGCATTGGCAAATGGCAAATGGGGGAATGAAAGCAGAACCATGGCAAATTGCCTGGCACTTGGAGTTGGAGTCGTGCGTGGCCAAAATGGTTAAGCACTTTTGGGCATATGGAGTCGACTTGAGTCGAGTTAAATGAGTAGGAGAAAGGAGAAAGGAGGGAGGAGGGAGGAAAGCGCTTGTTACGCATTCATTCTCAGCAGATTAAATGCAGCATTGCCTCGCTATGATTGACAGTCTCAACAGCAGCAGCAGCCAGGGCAGCAGCTCCTCCCACCCAGCTGGCTACACTGAGAGAATTTTAAAGCTTGTTGTGAGCTATTATTCTTGAATTAAGTACGCAGGGAAATCTGAAAAAAAAAAATACCTAGAGGAATGAGAATTACTTTGATATTACATTTTAATTTAAAAAGTATAGAATAAGTCTTATTTTAAATTATTATTGTTGTAAGTATGAAACGATCTGTACAAGTTTAATTTTTCACGCTTACGCATTTGAATTCTCAACTGATGATGAGCGCAAAAAAATGGTTTTATCCAGTTATACTAGTAAATTTCCAGATTGAAATAATCTTAAATATGAGAATGTTTTGGTACTAGAAGCAAGTACATTTTGGGATAAGTGCAAGATTTTTGTGTACCTTGCAGATGCAAATTGAGCCCAAAACGTTTTCCAGAAAAATTTAATATTTTGAGATTTCTGTTCTCAGTTTTGGAAGTTCCGTGCTCAGTTAGCTTTCGACCTCTTTTGTACAGGAATATTCCCTGTTTTAGTATCGAAATACTGATTTGTTTTTCAGAGTGTAGTTGGATGAAATTGCCCACAAATCAGGATCTGCAGGTTCTGACCTAGTAATTGGATGTGAAGAGCATGCATAGAGCAAGAGAGAGAGGGAGAGAGAGAGAGAGAGAGAGAGAGAGGGAGGGAGAGAGACCAGCATCACAGCAGCACTCGAAACGGGGACGTTTGCCTGGAAACTAGCCCAAAACACGATTAACCCACATCTTGGACGACGCGATCATAAATTATTATGCAGTTGAGGTAGTTGAGCTCAGCTGAGGATCGAGCCACAGATCGCGCAT
The DNA here is from genome assembly GCA_035047525.1 of Drosophila quinaria. Lineage (NCBI taxonomy): Eukaryota > Metazoa > Arthropoda > Insecta > Diptera > Drosophilidae > Drosophila > Drosophila quinaria. The sequence continues at coordinate 589,712 of JAWNPO010000007.1, forward strand.
TTTTCGCTTCTCTATTTTTTTATTTTTTCTTCATTTTTTTGGCCATTTGGCGACTTCAACTTGTACAAGATGCAGCGGCACGAACATGACTTTCTAGCGGACTTCTTTGCATGCGCCTGGCGCGCTTTTGTTGTCGCTTTGAGGGGCAACTGAGGGGACAGAGCACAGGGCACAGAAAAAGAGGAGGAGGATGACTGCACAGAGACACATAGCATGCTGTTTTAATACCCTGCACACTCACTTAAAATGGCTAAGAAGGGGTATGCCAACATCTAGCTTCAATCAAATGTGTGCAGGTTGTGGAAATTAAACATCTTTACCCAATTTAAGGATTTATATTCATGATCCATAACATTAATCCTGCAAATTTACATCTCTCTACTTTTACTCAGCTCACTGTGTCAGACTTCAAATGAGGTTTTTGCCGGTCAAGTACTCTACACTAAAAAGTATATTTTCGTTTATCTGTTGCTATTGTGAAATTGAAATTTTATTTATTATAATTATTCGAAAATCAGTTACTTAACAATTGAATGCAGGATATTTTATAGTCGAGCACACTCTACGATTATGTCTTGACTTGTTTTTTCTTATTTCCAGTTGCAGTTGCTTTCCGCTTCTCTACATTTAATTATTTTGTTTAAAAAGTTTTGACACCGAGACGCGCATGCAGATTTACAGGCTGGAACTTGGAGCTGAAGTTGGACTTGGAGTTAGAGCCGGAGTTGCAGTTGGAGTTGGAGTTGGAACTGGAAGTAGAAGACTGACAGCAGTTTCGGCCAGCGGCGATGGCTCGAATGTGAGAGAGAGACAGAGAGAGGAGAATAGACGTGTTGCAATAGTCCAAAAAAAAAGATGTTTTTTGCCATTCAATTTGAGTTGCGGCTTGTCGGGAGATTGAATGTATCCACAAACTGATGGCCTCCCTGGCTCCTCGTTAGTTGTTGCTGTTGTTCTTGTTGTTGTTGTTGTTGTTGCTGTTGCTGTTAGCTAAGAGTGTATCTAGATGAAGGCGCGACAATTGGCATGCATTAAGTTGTTGCCGCACTTTGTGGCAGCGTGTGAAGTACAACGTAGGATTAATTTCAGAGCAAGATCCGATAATGCGACAGTAAAAACCATTCAGTTTTGTCGGCATTCCATTACTGATGTCTAAGGTCATTATAAGACTTTTAATCGGGAAACGCCATAAAGAGCTATGAATTAAAACATTTACTTCTAAAATATATGAGCAAAATTCATTAAACTTAATATTATATTGTCCAATTCGAAATTGAAATTGAAACTTTCATATGTATTCTTAAAAAAAAAAAATATTTGTTGACTTTATTTATTAATTTTTTAAATTTTTTTTGAATCTATTTTACATTTAAAAACTAATTACGAATAGTTAAATAAATTTATAATTGAATGTAACAAACATCGAATTAGCTTTTAAATTTCATTGTCGTATACAAATTGAATAATATCTTTTATTATTTTATTTAAACTGTTGCATTATGATTTTTCAATAATATTTAAAGCTTAATTGTTATTAATAAACAAATTTTTATTTTTCAAAAAAGTCATTCAACATTTTTTTATACTCCATAATTTATATGTTTAAAATCACATATAATCGTTACAGTCATCAGTATTGAATAAATAAATAAAAGCGGTGCGTATACTTAATATTTGCAACCTGCTGTCATTTGTCATTGATTTCATAACGCATGCGGGATCTTCGATAACATCTATGCAAATTATTTGCACCGCCAATTTTGCAACTACACATGGTATGTGAAGGTGGAGGAAGATGGAGGGGGAATTTAGGCTTAAAAGTGTATAGAAGAAACCAGCTAAAACTGTTGGCAATTTTAATTGTTAGTTGGTGCTTTGTCCGTCTGATCAAACATAACAAAAAAGAAAAATTAAAAATAGAAACAAATTGAATTCGACGCATTCCACGGTTAATCAAGTGGCCCGTCAGCTTCGGCTTCGGCTTCGACTTCAGCCTTTAGCCAAGTGAATAAATGGCCAAGTGAACAAGTGGCAAACTGCCGTCTGCACTGGAATTTTAATTGCAATGAAATCGAAATCGCAGCCAAAAGGCAAAACGCAGCCACATATGAGACAGTCTTAGACTCGGGCTCTAACTCCGCCTCAGAGTCTCGCACCTGTCGATGGTCATCGGACTTGCGGGCTGAAAATGCCATCGGTTGCCACAAGAAACCAAGTAACCAAGTAACCAAGTTACCAAGTAACCAAGTTACCAAGTTGCTATTGCCAATAGTTTTTGGTGGTTTACTTTCTGTTTCTGGCCGAGTCAATAAGTTAATTACAGCTCGCTCGATTTTCATGCACTTTTGACACCGCACAGGACGTGACAATATGATCCAAGTTCCAGTTCCCGTTTTAAATTAACAAAGTTGGCAGTTGGGAGTTCGCTCTATGCACCAGAATGTTAGGCAAATTGGCAAATGGAACCTCCGTCTCATTAAAACTTTCTTCTCCTCAACTTTAGACGGCAATCATGTGGCTCAAACTACTTCATTCAACGGCCAACTCATGATTTTAATGGCAGCTTCGTTGATCTAACCAAATAGGAACTAGTGAGAGGGCAACTACAGTCAAGTGTGCTCGACTGCGCAAGTCTCTGTAATTGTTTCAAAATATAACATTTTAATTTTTCAAATAAGTGTGTAAAGTTCTTGAAAAAAATCAAGAAGAAGGGGTGAAAAAGTGATCGGTATTCGAATAAAAAATATAGCTTTAATGCCGAATAGAGCTCAAACTTAAAAAAATTGAGAAAGTTATTACAGTCTTAAGTTTTTGAATAAAGTATTAAGAAATCGATTTAATTGACTCGATAGCTAGTCAAAAAGGAAACTGGCACGACTCCTTCTGCCTCCTATGCTTTTTATAAACCTAATATACCCTTTTTAATTTTAAAGTACAGGGTCTACAAATTTTAAAATCATCAAACTGACTCAGACAGCGAGCGGTCAGTGGGTTAATTGTGCTCCGATGAAATCTACAGATGCTAGATTGAAGATTTCAAGCTGTAGATTTTGATGTTGATTCGCGGGGCGCCCAATTAATCATGCCCTCTGACTTTGCGTCTCTCTCTCTCTCTCTCTCCCTCTCTCTGTGTCTCTCTTTGATCTCTGGTCTGACCCACAGTACGAATAGTTGGCGAAACGAGCGAAAGTTAATGCTGATTCTCAGTTGATTCCCTCCTCTATTACTCTGTGATACAAATACACACATTTGCCCAGTACTTTATTACAAATATTACCCAATTAAATATTCCAGTAAGTACGCCTAGTAGTTTATTACAAATTTCCCCGAATAAATAACCCAAATGGTTCTTGTTACAATTTCCCGCCTGCATACAACTCAGGCAAAAAAATATACCAGGTACTAGACTGCAAATATTTTCCAAATAAATTTCCCAAATGGTTCTCGTTACAATTTCCCAATTATGCTCACCTAATAAATATGTAAAGTACCAAAAATTTCCCAAAAAAGGTCTCAAATGGACATGCATTCATGCGTATGTTTGCAACTTATGTTTTGCATTAAATTTCTTTTGCCCGTTTTATGTAAAGAGAACCAAACTCACTAGCTCAATTCCAAGTGATTTCAATCCGCAAAATCCGAAAGTGAACACCGGAACAAGTGAGGGAAATTTATTTTCGCAAAATCTTGCGGAAAGTATAAACCGGAACAGGCGTGTATATTTGTAGTTGATTAAATTACACTTTTAATGCTTTGCAAACCAAAGAACAAAATAAGAGTCACAAAAACGAAATGCCCTCTGTCTGTCTCTGTCCCTCTCTCCCTTCTTCTCTCTCTTGCTTTGGTTGCAAAGTGAGAGCATTGCAGTGTTGCCAGTACAGCTTTTTCCTGTCAAATCTGGACATTTTTAAAGGTTGATTCACTTGCTTCTCTTCTCTTCTCTCTTCCACTGACCAACTGACCCCCTGTGGCCCGACACTTTCACGCATCGCATCGCAGCTGAAAAGCCAAACCGAAAACTCGACATGACAGAGATGTGCTCTGATCGATCCGATCATCAGCATGTTCAGCATGCAAATGCCTCATCAATCAGCCGCAATTCGACCTTTTATGCAGATGCATCCAACTCTCGGACTCCGATCCCCGATCCCCGTTCCAAAGTCGGAGCTGGCACTTGGACTGGCTACTGTGCTGCGCAGACTGGCAATCAACGCGTCAAACGGGCAGGAAACACACTCTGCCGAGCAGGAGCTAACAATTCCTCCACTCCACCATGCACAGTGGTGTAAAAAGCTAAACCCATTAAATGCTGCCTATAGATCGACTGCTACGACTTTGACGAAATTTTGAAATGTGTGCCTAGAAGACCAAAGAAGTTGAAAGAGACAAAAAAATAATTTTATCTTCAAATTTTATTATTCCGATTTCCACAACTTTTTTGCTTTTTTCGTCAACATTTTCTATGCAGAAAAACAACCTAGATATTCACCTGTAAAAAACTACAGGTATATCAAGTATAAATAAACTATTAAATTTTTATACTTATATTTTTGTTATTTCTCTTTAATATAAAATAAATTTTGCCTCGAGATCTCTCACATGCCCCATGCTAGAATTTTTAAAATGTCAACACTTTCTTAAGTATTTTAATACTCATTAGCATAAAATGGGTTGACTTAGTTTGCTTTAATTTGATAGTTTATTGTTTCCATGCACATTGGAGAAAAATTTAGACTATTTGGGTTAAATTATTAGTCAGGTGTGCTACAGAAATCACAAGTGAAAACGAATTCACAGAAAAGCAATTCCGCTCGAAAAATCTCTCAGGGCCACAGAATTTTGAGTGATTTATATTTTTTAGCATGTTGCCCAACCTTATCGAACTCGGCTGCTAAGGTTGGCCCCTTCTCAGTTTAAAATTCCAAATGATGTGTTTAGCAACTTCTTTAAGTTTACCATTGCAGAATAATACAATAGGTTTTTATTTTATTTATCTTTTAATTTATAGCTTAAAAAAACTTAAATGTGTGACATTATTCTCATTGCATCGGACGCCAGTGGATCGAGGGATGATTTCGTTCCCCTCTAAAATTTTCAGATTAGTTGACTGTATCACGGAGAAATGAAATTGACGAGAACTTCAAGTGATACTTGAAAGTACATAGAAATTAAAAATTTCGGCTTCAGGGGTCAACACAACGATGTCTCAGAAGTTCGATTCCATTTTTGTGCATGTTCAATTAATAGATCATAATCTGACCGCTTGTACCACTGTGCGCTCCTCGTCTTGCTCTTCCCAATGGCAAGTTACTAACAGTTAAGCAATCCGTTTAGTGTTTGGCTTCCAGCAAAATGTGTGAAATCTTGAACCAAACAAAATGTTTTTGACAGCTGCCTACCACATGGGAGTCAGCCCAGGAAATCTCTGCGGAAATATCAGCTGGAAAAACTGGGAGTCGTTACATGCTAATTTATTCTAGCAAAATTCATGGGGAATACTCAAATAAGTAAATGGCAGAGAGACGAGACAAGACAAGACGGCGCCAAGAATTGGCATCAATGTAAATTGCGAAAATTCGCAAGTGCTTGAAAATGTTCAACATTGGGTTGCATCCGGACGAGCATTCGTGATAAACAAACGTGCAACTTGTTGCAACTGGCAACTTGCCTTGACCTTGGCAATACTACACAATAGCATGTTAGTTAAAGAGTTAGTTAATGCCACTTACCATTAATCTCGTTCTATTCTTTCTTTCTATCTTTCTGTTTGTTTATCTTCAGATGAAGTTGCGTTGCATCCATTAGACAAAGCATCAATTATCATTAGAAGCGTTAGATAAAAAGCACTTATAACCAATTACTCTGTAAAAATAATTCTGAATAAAAATTGGAAATTTTGAACTGCCATGACTTTGTCCAAACTGGATCGATTTTTAGTCTTGATAAATATATGTTTTCTTGATTCATTCTGCATTTAAACGAACGATATTTTATTTTTTGCAACTATCTTGACTTTTAGATTAACCAAGCTATAACCAAGCTATATAATGATAAATTTAAAAAAAAATTTTTTTTTTTTTAAATTAACTTATTTAATTATAGTATAGTTTTGTAAGGCAAACTTATATGCAAAGTGTCTTTTGTTCCACTTTCACTTCATAGTCCCAGCTCCAATCTTCGCACAAACAAAGCTCCATTCTCTGCTCCTTTCACACTTTCGATTTTTAATTGCATCCCAAAATTAAAACGGGAAGCAAATAGCCAGAGGTAAAGGTAACAGGCAAGACTCTTACCTCTCATCTTTTACCTCTCACCTGGTTTTACTTGGGCAACACCTGAGAGATGCCAGAGACTCGCGATCATTTGCATAAAACAAACAACAATTTCTCTCGTGCAATCTGTGAATGTGAGTGTGTGAATTGTGAATACGAATACGAATACGAATGTGAGTGTGAGTACTCTAAGCAGCCCGCAGCAACGAATACAAAACGATTAGACACACACATCGGCCCACGCTGATAGCCCAGAGGGACAGAGGGAACAACCGACCAGGAAAACCGACCAGAGAGATGGCCAAAACCATCACATTCAACAATCATCAATAGATATATATACTAGGGATGGAAAAGAATAATAGAAAAGATAGTCATTTTCAAATTGTAAGTCGATTATATATTTAATAGTATGATAAAAAGCTGCGCACGAATCGCGTTGTATGGTGAAATTGGAACTTTGCTAAATTCGCATTAAAAATAATTATTTTTCCAGAAGCAATTTAAAAACTTTTTGTAATTTTAAAAAGCCATCCATTTCTTCTGATATTGTGATTTAATTTTATTTAATTTTTAATGATGCCACAATAGATTTAATAAAACTCTTCTGCAACTAATAAATATGTACATTTATTATTTCCACAGTTTTTTAATAAAAAGTATAGTTTTTTTTTGTATTTTTCACAATTTATTGACTCAAATATCTTTCTCACTTTCTAAAAACATGCACAGAAAATATCAATTTTTTTTAGTTATTCATCATCATATCAATACCCATCGCTAGTATTTATATGTGTTAAAGTGTATGTATATGTATATGCATTTGCAATTTGCAAATTTTCATTGCAAGCCAAAATGGAGTCGCTGGCCATGTGGCGTCTTAGGCTCAGCTCAATTCCGAGCCAAAGTCTCGAACTCAGTCTCCGGATCGAAAGCCGAGTCAGAGCAAGGCAGGTGCGGTTGTCGTGGCGCGTTGAAAAGGAAATTTTTCATGTGGCTAACAAATGGACGGAATGGAGTTGTTGGCCCAGTCGAAAACAGACGAAAAGCAAATAAAATACTATGCGATATATGAAAAAGGCTATCGCTATCGCTTCTGGCCAATCTCCATGTGCGCCAACAATATAAAATGTTCGCTGCGTGTGTGAGCAAAAAGCAAAAAAAAAAAGGAGCATACAATGACAACAATGAACAAATCATGAGCACTTTGCATTTGCCCTCTCTTTCTCTCTCTCTATTTCTCTCTCTCCCGCTTTTACCACCGCCCATGCACATTTCATGCCACACAAAAGGCTAAGAGATGGACGCGTGCCGAACATCCAAAAGGGGCCCGAAGAAAACCACACGAAGCTCAGCACGAATGAAAGCTTCGAAAACAAATTCCATTAATCATAATTTAATTTTATAATACAAATTGAAAAATGAGTTTTATTTTTAAATTGTAAAAATGCCAAATAAGAATTAAGGTATATAATTAAAATAAAAATTGAGACTAAAATTGATTTTTAAATTTTTACTTGGAAAATTTTAAATAGAAGCTAAAAATAATTTAATATTTAAAAATTACAAATATATAAATGTATTAAGTTCCTGTTTGTATGTGAAATTGTGTCCGTGTCCCTATCTCATTTTTTTAGTGTTCGATTTTTTTTTAACTGACATGATTTCCACCTGGAATTATTATTACATTATTTTTGTTTAAATTATATTTTGAATTGAAATTAATTAATTTTTTGTAAAGATAAATAATTGTGTAAATGAAGAACGTTTATACTTTTTATAAATAATAAAAAACTGAATGGTTCGACAAAATGTTATGTTTTTAAATTAAATGCTTAAATGTTAAATTTTTTTAAACTTATTTTAAAACTTAGCAAAATAATATTTAAAGCTTTCTTGTTTTATTTTTCTACTTTTTAAGCCCAAATTTTGGTATTTTAGAATTATTTTTCGACTCTCGTTTAGAGAATTTTTCTATTAATTTCGTGACACGACACGCTATTCTCTGTCTTAAAGAGTGTACGGTGAGTGTGTGTTAGCTATGTGTGTGTGTGTATGTGTGTGTGTTTTTAGTAAGCCCAATAGCAAATGGCATTTTTAGCATTTGACATTTCACGCGTGCAACACGTCGTATGCGTGATGTGATAATTTTTGTCATGGCGTGACCCAAGAGACCCGAGACCCGAGACAACATTGGCAACATTGGCAACTCTGTCGCTCTGTCGCTTGTCTGTCGGCACTTGAAAGTGGAGGCGCGGTGGTGGCCAAGTGGTTTTTAGCCTTTGTTTTGGTCTCTCTAATGCCATACATTGGATTCAGCGTCTAATTCACGACAATTTGTGCTGATCGTTGATTGTAGCCCCAACATTCCCGATGCAGATCCCGTTGCCGTTGTTGTTGTTGTTGTTGTTGTTGTTGTTGTTGTCGGCTCACTTCCTTAGTCAAAAGACTCCTCTGAATGTCTCTCAATGTGGTGGCGTTGAAATACGCGCCTCTTTAGGAGCCTCAAATGCATTTTTAATTACATTGGCAAACATTTGCGCGTTGCCAGTTGGAAGAGACTCAAACTGAGACTGAGACTGGAACAGAAGCTGGTAACAATGCCTTAACTTGTTGTTGTTGTTGGCATCGGAAGCGTTGTTGGCTATTTGCCTGATTGTTGTGTTTTGGCTCAAACTGCCCGTTAATGCCCGGTTGTTTGGCTTAAACGCAGATTCCTTTGCTTCGCCACTGGCCACTGTCCACATCGAATGTTGCCACATATCGATTTCAGCCTAAGAACAGTCTAAGCTGCCACAGTTCATCTTCTACACTTAGAAAAAAATTACATAAATACATAATAGATTTAAAAGATGTAAGTTGACATTTCAGTATCGGTTTCTTAAAAACAAAATATATTCCTTTTCTATATTATTACTACAAATTTGTGACATTTAAAATAAGCAAACTGAAGAGAAAATTAAAAAAGGAAAATAAATAAATAAAAAATATTGTGGGAATTAAGATTTTTTCAAGAATAAAGATGAGATCAACAAAAGTAACAAATGAAATATGTATTTATGTATACAAGCAACTATAGAATTCCCGTTACTTAATTAAATATACATAAAATAGTTTATATTGCATACTTTTAGGGAGTTACATTGTTTAAAGACTTTAAACAGTCATTACTACCGTTCGGTCTGGCCGTTCTTGTTGCGACTAGGTAGGATAATAGTTTAAAATATTAAATTTATTGTTAATAAACAAAAAAATGCAAACATTAAATTAAAGTCAGCTCTGGTTTTTGGTGACAATTTTTAAGCATGGTGAATTCAGCATTGATTAGTCTAAACAAACAACGCGAACTTAAAGACAAAACAAATGCTTGTTTTTGATTTTAATTTCGTAGTTGGGATGATATTTCTCTGAGTGTATCTGTTGCTGCTGCTGCTTGCACATATATTTTCATGTCTCTTCTTGATTTGCAAGCATTTAACAAAGTCAAAACAATTTTAATGCGCAGACGCGGCAGTTAATTAAAATTGCAACGAGCTGTTGCCCATTTGTTGTAGTTGTTGCAGTTGTTGTTGCAGTTGTTGTTGTTGCATTTGTTGCTGCAGTTGTTGAGTTGTCGACTTGTTATTGCTTTCCTGGTGGCTTCGCTGGCTATTTTTGGGCAGCTCCCAAGCTAGCCCGACACTTGTCAGCCTTTCAGAGCGCCACCAACAACTGCAACTCCAACTCCATCTCCGACTCCAACTCTCCTCGTGAATCTCTTCCCATGGTTTTTGAGCTTTTTTGCCTTTTACCAAATCAAATTAATTTTAATGCCGTCGGCAGCTTTGGCGAACATTAATTACCGCCGAGTTTGCAACTCTCTAGGATGCCTGCTGTTGCATCCATATTCACATCCACATTCACATTCACATCTGTATCCACATCCACGTCTGCATCTGCATTTTGTCTAAGCGACTGGTTTATAATTCAATAAAATTTGATTAGGCATTAATTTGACGTCGCTACTAATTAATGAGCGCACAACGTTCAGTCCATGTTGCAACTCAGGATCGATTGAGGCTTCCGTCTAATTGCAATTTTAAACCTTTTATTCCTTCATATAAAAATTTAAAATACTATGTTATTTACCTAAATTGTTAGCTTACATACTTTAACCTTGCAATTTTATTATAATTTTACTTTAATCTTTTGTCGACTTATGGAAGCTAAACTAAAGTTAAAATGTTAATAAATAAATGAATGAATTGAAGTTTAAAAATATATTCAAACTTTATTTTAAATATTCATTAGACAATATGTTTCATTTATTTTCAAGAATATTAAGCAATCGTTTCTAGCTTCATTTTATTTATAATATTATTTAAATGTATATTTTATTTATTTTTGTTAAATTTATATTATAATTTGTATGCAATAATTTCTAGACTCATTTTATTTGAATAAATAAATAAATAAAAAGTCAGGAAATAAATAAATTCTTTCGATCTTCCTATCCTTTTCTTCCTTCCCTCTTTCTCCTCTTATTGCTATTTTATTCCGTCTGTCGCATTTGGTTAAATCTCCTTTTAGTCTAAAACACATATTAACTGCTTTCTGCTGCCGTTTCTCCTGATGTCGCGTGAAAAGAGGCGGCCAGCGGGATGGGCGGTGGGTGTGTCCACAATTACAACCACCATAACTACTACCAGCAACAATAACAACAACAACAACATTTTCAAGAACAACAACCACAACAGTGTTGTACAGTATATACAGTACGACCTACTACCTGGCTCTGGCATAATAGGCCAATTATTACTGCAATTTGCATTAGAACAGAGCCGCTGGACTACCAGAAAAATTAAAGTTGAGTGTGCTACACTAGCATATACCCTGCACGTGATGGATTTTAGAGTAACACATGCATACATGCGATAATATTTACATACAAAATACTATTCAAAACGGTAAGGGAATCATGCAAAGTCACCAGGCAGCTCAAACGGTATGGACTAGAAGACTTTCATTTTTACACATAAAAGAAACTAATATATTTTTGTTTTAATGCAAGTATTGAATACGCAGCCCAATCGAGAAAAACTAGACGTCTGAAATGTTCACAATAGTTTGTTAAATTGTATATGACAAGAAAAGATAAAATTCTAAAGAAATCAGCGGATAAATGGCTCAAATTAAACATTGTAGAATCATAAATTGCAACTAAGTTTGATAAATCGTAACATCCCTAGTTTATACCCTATTTACAAATTGAACTACTGGGTATGAAGTAGTGTCTCTGTATGTGTCTTTGTGTGCTGTTCATATGCAACTATAAGATGAGATGAGCCGAGCACTCGCATTATGAGAAGGAAGCTGCAGACGGTCGCACAAATTCTTGAGCTCTGCCGCAGTCGCAGTCGCCGTTGCAGTCGCCGTTGCAGTCGCTGCGTTGTTATTATGAAACCGTTTAGAGAACGTGTTTGTGAACACCACAGTAATTTGGTTAGATTACCTCGGTGACTCCGAGTACATGTATATGACGTTGAGTTGAGCATGGAAATGAGAGGATGAGGATGAGGTTGGGGATGAGGTTGGGAATGGGGTTGGGGAGATTGCCTCAAATTGGCAACTCGCAGATCACAACGAATGTGGGCCAATCTATCACTGGGGGAGCAGTAGAAGCAGCAGCTGAGACTTACACTGAGACTGAGGCTGAGATAGAGATAGAGATAGAGTCGCAACCTGAGTCTGTGACTGAGGCAGCTCAAACTTCAAGTCACACCATGGATGATTCGCCATCAGTTCTGTTCAGCTCGCCATTCCCGTTGCTGTTGTTGGCTTGAACGCTTTGAAGCGTTGGCCAAGCGTGTGAATAGAAACGTTAGCACAGGCACGTTCTGGGCCAGGCCTGATAAAAGTTGATTGCAAATTTATAGAGGAGCTTGCTTGCTGTGCGCACACAGATTGGCCATAAACTGCCATGTCTCCAGATACATGTAGATGTTTTGTTAGCCCAGCACCCAAAAGGTTGCACACACTTATCAGTTTGTGATAAACTAAATTGTAAATTGTAATCTAAACAATTATAATATTTCATTTAAGAAATTTATTTTATTTGCGCCTGTTCAGTGCTTTAAAAAATTCGACCATAAATATCACAAAAAAAAATTCTAATTTAAACAAAAGAAAATTAAAAAAAAATAAAAAAATTACAATTAATTTTTTTTTTTATGTATGAAAACCCGAAATTAACCCTTATAAATGAAACGGTTTCTAAACGGTTATTTTGATTTACAGAGTTTCGGCTAAGAGGCTGCGGTCAAATGAAAATTTTTTTTTTCTGTTACGGTTGTAGTAACGGTTTAAATTTCAATCGGTTTTTACTGGTTAAGGGTTTCGGTTTCGGTTAGGGTTTGAATCCCTGCTTTCTATAAGGTGTTTTTATTTTATTTTTTTACTAATATTTATTTCATTAAATTTTTACCTCCTTTATGGCTTTAAAGATGTAGGTACTTGGCATTTAAAAGTCAAACATCTTGATTCGATGTTGTTGTTGCGGTTGTGTTCTTGGGTAAGGAAACAGTCACTAGCAGAGCAACTTACACGCCTAATTTCATTATCTAAGCAAGCAACCAACCATCTATCTACATATATACTCAGTATCTAGCCCCCTAACCATCTATCTATCTATCTGGCTATCTATTAAATCCGTTTTGAATTGAGATAAGCTTCGTCGAACTGTCGTTGTCAACATGGAAACAACTTCCGCAAGTGCTCAATCATTCGGCATCGAAAGTGAATCCACATACAAATCCAAATCCAAATCTAAATCTAAATCCATGTGTTACTCCCCGATTTCCACGCTGTTCTCAGTGCTCTGCTAATTGAATTAATTAGCTGCAAGTTATGCAAATGCAAAATGCAAAATGCAAACTGGCTTACATTGATTCAGATTCAATTCAATTTGATTCTCTTTAGATGGATACTTGTTGCTGTTTCACTTCTTATTCGCCAAGTGTCAATGCACATATCGTGAGCTCGTAATGCACTCACAATGCATTCACATGACTGCGAGTGCGAGTGCGAGTATTCACATGAGTATTCACATATGCTGCTTGGCCCATTATTCTTTAAACTGCGCCGCAATCCAACTGATCTCGATCTAGAGCTCTTTAGGTTATACCCTTCCAAAGTTGGGGATTTCCCCTTTTTTGGTGTTATAATAAAATAGCTGGAAACATTCATAAAAACAAAAATATATATTTTGGAATTAATATTTTTTACAACTTTAAGGGTTTCATTGATAAGTTAGTTCATTTGATAATTTATTTATATATTTCTTTACTTATTTATTTAATGACCAAATGAACTTATAGAAAGTAAATAAAAAAGTTAAATTAAAAACTAAGATTCTGGGGATACACAAAAAATTATAAAATGATCAAGCATTAGTTGCAAGGAATGAGAAATTTAAGTCAATCAAAATGTGTGAATCGCTTGTGTTTTAGTTGAGTAATTACTTGTGGCTAAAACAACTTTATTTAAATTTGTTTTTTAAATCAATTAATTGAATTTCAATAAAAAGCAAGCGTATTTAAGATTCGTTTCAATTGCTAGAGTCAGTGGCATTCTTTGTGGAAATTGTGCGGCTTGTTTGCACTCGTATTTCATTTTAGCAGCAGCCACAACGCCAACACACTCCAAAGCCGCTGCCAAGTAGACCTTCAGACGCCAAACACTCCAACGCCAGTGGAACAACAACGACAACAACAACGGCAACAACCTCAGCCAACGCGACAAGAGCAGTCAAAGAGTCGAAAGAGTGAGGCAGTCAGTCGGATAGGTGGGGGACAGGTGGGACAGGTGGACAGCTGAGACAGTCGGACAATTGGACAGCAAAGACAGTTCAGTTCAGTTCAGTTCAGTTCAGTTGTGTTGCGACTGTGGCAAAAAGTCGACAGTCGACAGTCGACAGTTGGGCTTGCAATTGCGCACTTTTGAATGCGAATACTATTTTTGATATGTGGCTGTGCCGACACAACAACACACACAGAGGCCGCGCTATTTTCCATATAGTATAGTCTTGTGGCCGACCATAAAATACCCGGTACTCAATTTAAATAATAAATTGTGCTAGGGAAATAGCTTTTAGCCAGGGAAACATGCCCTGAGTCAAAATTACAAAGAGAGAAAGCTTGCCAGACTGTAAAAAATATCCAACGAAATATGGTCACACTGAGGTTGGTATTGGTATTAGTTCTAAATGCAAGTAATTTTTCTTGCTTTATACAAAACATCTGTTCATTAAAATGTAACTCAATGATATTAAAATACGACAACAGTAACTTAAAACGTTCAGTCACTAGCTACAATGTTATAAATTCGTCACTTTATAAATTTGTCATAATTTCCGAATACCCTAAATAATGAAAATGATAAATAAGAGTTGTTTTTCAATGTTTTTTTAAAAGTTAAAAAATAATAAATGGAATTAAAATGTCTTTTAAACCGACTTAGTACAAATTCAATTAGTATAAAGCCCATATTATGATACACATTAAAAACAGCCAAAGTTGGTCTTAGGCAACGTTGGGATCGTAAGTGTTAAATGTAGTACAGACTGAGAATTCACTATTTGGGGCGTATCATCATAATGGCTGATTTAAGGGAGTATCTATGTCCGCGAAAGGAGTTCCAAAAGACACCTTTGTCCATGCGATTGTCTTTATACGTTCCCGTCAACTGGCTGTAAGAATTCAAGCTAGTTAATGGAGCTTTAATACATAATTAACATTACATCCTACCTGGACATACAATCTCCATACCACCAAGCGCCGGTGCCGTGAATGGCACAGTATCCCTCATCAGAGGACCTATCAAACGTAGAAAATGTCTTGCCTCGATGGTATCCTAGTGAATCTCCAGCTGTTCCATTGGCTTTGCCCAGAGTGTGTAATTTATACAGTTGGTCCTCATTGCCAATTGCAAACTCATCGTATGTCTCGAATCTTTGATCTCCCTCAAAGTCCTCGAGAAGGACCAACAATTCCTGACGCCTTTCTGCAGTCATCGCATGGATTTTGTCCAATCCTAAGAAATATTCACCATCTAGATTTCCAAATCCATTCTTGTACTCTTCCCAGTTTCGAGTGAAGTTGAGGCTTCCATCCATCCGTCGAAGGATAATCGTCCAACCTCCTCCCCGAGTTTCGGCATCACAGTCCGCTTTAAAAGGTTGCATACCAAACTTGGGGACAAGATTGTCATGGATTCCGCTGAACTTGGCTGCAGTACAATTGTGGTGCAAATCCAAATCCTTAACGAGTTCATTTACGAACTTTCCGAGTCCCTGTACCAACATTCCAACTCGTTCCAAATCTGCTCGGAGAACTTGATTATCCACTTCCTTGTCAACTATAAATTTCCTCTGTCGTTCTATCACTGTTAAATAAAGTTGAATGTCCGATTTCACAGCAAGTATTTCATTTTTCTGTCGCTCCTGCTCGTTTGTCAACTTTTCCTGTCCCGCCCTAATAAATTGGTTAGTCTAAGAAATTTCCAATATTTACGATCCTTACCTCAACTCGGCTAATTGAGAATTCATTGATAGGAGTAAGCTCGTTTCATTAAAATTAGAATCGTGAGCTCCATAAGAGTACAAAGTAAATGTAGTTAATATGAAATTTATATAAATTATTTTGAACAGCATTTTGCGACTTTTTTTTACTGGATTCCAAAGAAGACTGACCGAATCAAAATGTGAATAGTAGCGAAGAAGTAAATTCTAAAATTTGTCCAACTGAGACAAACAATTGTAAATACACGCTCGCATGCATACACTGTAAATAAGATTATTTGATTTGACCCCACTTGACTTGAGATTGTTGGAATAACCCGAATTCCGATTTTTTGTAGAGCGTAAGAGGCGAAATTATCAGCATTATTATTTGACAAACAAAAAAAATAGTCGACAAAAAGAATAAAGCAATATTCTCGCTACTTGAATTTAATTTTCGACAGATCTTTTTAATAACTACAAGATTTTAATTAAGTCATTTTATTTTATACCCTTTTTGGTCAAAATAGGGAAAAAGACAAATCTGTGAGTTTCTTACTAAAGGTTAATTTACATCCGATTGTTCCTTTGGCAGCGTTATCATGTAGTTATCCGATTTAGACCAAACTTGGTCAGGATGCAACAGTCGCAAATATAGAATCTGTCAGTTTGGTATATTTTTATAGGTTTTGTCACTGAAACTGTCATAATTTTTGCATTACTTACAGGATTTTTATAGGCAAAAATGTAATGATTTTAAGAAATTTTTACTCTAAATTGATCTCAATTATTCTGTAATTTTAAGTCTCTCGAAAAATATGAAGACATTTCAAATAATTGATTTTAGTTTCAGTTCCCTGTAACGAATTCAATAATCCCTTATATAACATTATACCCTTAGAATCAAAGAGTACCGGGTATAAAAACATATAGCCGCCATAAGTGAGTCTGTGAATGTGTGTGTGAGTTGCAGCTCATTTGTTTATTCAGCGCTTGATTCATTCACCTGCACAGTTGGGCTCAAGTACAGCCAGCCAGCGAGTCAGACAGACAGACAGACAGATGGACAGACAGACCGACAGACAGACAGACAGATGAACAGACAGATAGACAGACAGACGAAGAGTCAGCGTGTCTATGAGTTGCTCTGGGTCGAGTTGGGCATGTAGATTGTGGATTGTGGATTGACACCTGACATTGCTGCAAGGCGAGAGCTGTGAGCTGCGAGCTGTGAGCTGAAAGCTGAACACTAAAAGCTAAAAGCTACTCATATTCATAATACTCAAACAACACCCTCCACAGCCATTGGAGATAGTGTTGTTGCGAGTGCCTTATCTCTGCGCTGTGAAGCTGGCTTTAATTGTAGTTGCTTATAAGTACCGAGTGCTTCTCGGTCTATATAATTATATAAGCCCGATTTGGCTTAACCACTTGCGGCTATTTCACTGCAGGCGTTGAATTACACGTATTGCAAATAAACTTGTAGATGATTCATTCACTTCATTCTCTTTATTCACTCAGCAATCGAACGATCAATCGATCGATCATTCCAACGATTTATGGCCATGTTGATAGGCAAATATCCGCTTTAGCAACTAATCAAGTAGATATGTATACTTAAGGTTTGAAAAAATGACATATCGATAAATCGATAAGTCAACACGTTCGATAACAGTGGAACTGTACTTTACACATAGCTAAGAAAAATAATAATAAAACTCTACTTAATTACAATTCAAATTATAAAAATTTTAAAATCGCCTTTTATGTCAAAAACTATTTTAAAAAGCTTGTAGATCATAGAATTATAGGTTGTTCATACGCATAAATACTATGATTTATTTGTAACTTTTTACTGCTCATTTTACTTTCGTAATTACGTTAATTAGACTTACCTTCTCTTACCTTTCTCGAAGTGATATAAAAAACAAAAGCGTTTCAAATGAAATATTTATTTAAGTTTTATTCTTGTATTCTGCGTTTGCGTACAAATTGAATGTCGGTTATCATTTCTAGATTATATATATAAGGTGTATACCATAATTGTATAGGTTTAATATGTTTCAGTAATCACACTAATTCTACTATCAGTCTACGTATGCAATGGATTAATCATATGTGTATGTGTGTGTGTGTGTAAGTGTAAAAAAATTCGATACCATATTTAGTCCATGAATATTTATTCATAATGGGATTGCTTCTCAAAACGAGTGTGATTCTGTAATTGGGTGGATACTCTAATCTAGGCCAACTTCTTCGTATACAACCTGCATTTGCATTTGCTAACTTACAGAAAAGATTATTCATTAAATTATTGTAAATAAAACAAAATGTAAATCTGCCCTCGAATGCCATTCTAGTTATACCTTTTTATGCTATTCTGTTCTGTTCTATTCTGTCAATGACTCAATCACAAATAGGTCGCCTAGTCGACCGAGCTTACAAAATAATACCCATAGATTATGCATAGTTTAAAACACATCACAAAAATGTTGTTCCTTTTTTTTGGATACCCCTGCAGTTACTTTCGTTTTTCTTAAAAATATTATATTTTAATCAAAAATTAATTATATTATTAAACCACATTTCCTTATAAATTTTCATCAAAATCGGACAATTTTAAAATAGTTTTATCATAAGGATAAGAAAGTTAGAATCCTTAAATAATTTTCGATTAAGTTAAATAATCTGCAAGGATTTCAAATCTTTGGCATGCCAAAGACACAAGTTCTTTTATGTTTTTATTTTTTGGTTACAGTATATTTTGGTTAGTTTAATATTTTGATGCTTCTTCTACAATATATGTATATAGCTGTGATGCGATAAGGTTATTTTTTCTAATCGATCTTAGTCGATTTGGCTAAGTAACTTTTATTGATATTTTTGGTCAGACCTTGTGGAAAACTGCTCTCAAAATTCAAGTTCAATATCGAATCAATATTCGCAATATAAATCTAAGTGCGTATATAAGTAAAGATCTATAAAGAGATTTTCGGGGTGGGCTTTTTATGAATTTATATCAAAAATTGATTTGGACAGTCTGACAATCAGTTTTGGGTTATTTTCAGTGATTGTAATGATTAAAGTTTTTATATAAATTATAAAACCAAAAATTAATCATCAAAATATTTCAAAATGTCAAAACAATATTAAGTTTAAATTTGTAGTTAAATATCTCTATTCAAGATTTTGAATAAAAAATTAAATTGAATTAATTTTTTTTAAATGTATTTTTAAAAATAAAAGATTATAATGATTATTAATATTTATGCTAAGTATGGAGAACAAAAGTTAATTCTGTTTCTAGGAAAACCCATTACAAAATTGTATATCAAATATTTTTCTATGCATTCAGTTATTTTTTTTTCAGAATAAAGTCCTTTAAACTGATCCCTGGTTATTGTATTAATGTCAATTATCAAAAATCAAAAAATTTCTATCAAAAGGTGTTTGTTGGGAGGGAACACTGTGGTCTATTATTGGTGGTTTTTGCATAACCTATTCCACATTTTGCTCAGTGTAATGCCGTCTTAGACCCGTCGATTGTTGTGATTGTCCTGCTGCAGATTCACGTTATTCATGACGGCGCTCATGTCCACGACAACTGCATCGGACAAGATGGCGCTCTTCGAGGACGCCTCCAGCTCCGTTTGGCCCTCGAGGAGACCAAGGCCGCCTTGGTGTCCATTGGGCGTGCTGGCGTTTAGATCCTGCGTTAAAGGGGAAATTCAGTAAGGCAGTCGTGGAGATGAAGGGGTATTCCTGTGATACCTGATAGTTGACAGCAGCGGCATCCAAGGCCATCAGCTCCTTCCTCGACAATTCCTCAACCACAGCGGCGGCATAACAATCGCCCAGCATGTTGTTCGTGGTGCGAATGCGATCACTGTGGGGCAGGAAATACATACATAAAATATATGCTAAATAAGTAATTATAATTTTAATTTTTTAAAACTCAACCCTGATTTGAGATGTGAACTTACAACAGGATTTTTAAATATATTTCATCAGTGTATCAAACCGAAATGAATATCGGTTTCAGTTACGGTTTGGTTACAGGTTTCTTGTATGTTTTATTTTCGAAATACCGGTACAATTTCGATTCACAAAATAATATTTAAAATGTCAGAGACATAAATTTGTATTTAAAAATTTCAAAAATTTAGATTTTTAAATGAGGTAAATAAACAAATCAGATATAAAAATCTAATTTTAGGCTTGACTGAAACGAAATTAATCGGTATGCATGAATCGGTTACTAAATGGTTATTTCGGTTGAAATAAATTCGGTTTTCGGTATCGCTATAATAAATAACTTTTGTTTCGGTTACGGTTACCAATGTCAATCGGTTAATACCGGTTAAGGGTCCCGGTTTGGGTAACGGTTTAAGTTTTTTACTTATTAATTTAAATTTAATTTAACAATAATATTCTGAACACATACTTAATAATGACATGCTAGAATTAAGAATTTTCAACTAGAATTTCATAGTGGGTTCTCCCTTTTTCTGTGAGTGTACTTACACGAACCAATCGACGGCGAAGAGCAGAGTCACGTCCTGGACGGGGGCATCGATGGCCGTTAGGACGACGAGGAGAAGCACGAGAGCAGCACTCGGAACGCTGGCCGAGCTCATCGAGGCGGCCGTGGAGGTGAGGAGAACGGTTAGGAGCTCACCGAATCCGAGGACCATGCCGCCCATCTGGGCGATGAAGATGGAGGCGACGGCGATGAAGAGGGCGGTGCCGTCCATGTTGATGTTGCAGCCGATGGGCAGGACGAAGCGGGTGATCCGCGGATCCATGCGCAGCTTCTCGTTCATGCAGCGGAATGTGATTGGCAACGCGGCGGCGCTGCAAGCGTTGCCAGATTGTTGTTTTCGTTTTGATTGATTCGCAATCAGAGTTGATTTCAATTGGAATTGCGTGTTGTTGTAGTTTTTATTGTTTTGTTTATTGTTTGGTAAGTTTTGAAGTGAGTGTTCGAAAATCAAAAGTGTTTTCAAAAGAACAACGAAGGGGAAATCAAACGATTTGGGAACCAAAAAGAAGGAAAAATACTTGTAACATATTAAACTTTCGCTTATCAACGACACAGAGTTAGAGAGAGAGAGGAGAGCTTATTATATAGTATATCTCCTCGTTAGAAAAAGTGCTATACAGAGAGAGAATGTGTGAGAGACAAAGAGACAGAAAGAGAGGGCGAGATAGACAGGGACAAGGAGAGCCGATTTTTCAAGGTCTCAATAAACCATTTGTTTCAACTGTCATATAAGAACATATTGTTAAAAAAATCAAAATGATTTCTTCAGTTTTATTAGAAATAAATTTCATTTTTTTAAAACGCTTTTTATATAAAAGTTGAAAGTAAAACTTTTTTAACTAAAAACCAATTTCATATCCAATTTTTATAAAAAAAAAAAATTCTATTACAGTTTTCATTTTGAAAGTACATATATGGAGCACTTTATCTGACAGATAAACTTGTGTGCAACATTATAATTTGTGACTTTGACTTGGGAATTAATACCGAAACATTTAATTATAGATCACTAACAAGAAAGTATATTTGTTCTCGACGCATTTTTAAAATCTCAACTTTTTAGTTTTAAGAAAAGAATTCCAAATTCTGAAAATGTTTTCTAAAAAGTCTTTATAAATAGAAATATTAGCTTGATTGTCTGTAAATATGGAAATCTTTTGCTCAAAATTATTATTTTTGACTAAGGAGACCGATCATTTTTATCAGTGTATTACAAGTGACAAAGTTTAGATTCGGTACGAATTCCCAAGTTCTTGCCAGTTTTATCTCGAGATTGAAAAGTCGGCCCATAGAGTGCGAGTTAGAGAGGAATGTCTTACGTTGATGCGGTGGCAAATGCAGTTAGCATGGGCTCGATGAGGCCCTTGTAGAACTTGAAGGGATTGCGGCGCACGATCACAAAGTAGATGGCCTGCATGACCAGGAGCTGGTAGAGCAGGACGCCAATGGCCACCGTGATGATGAACCAGACCAGCTGGGCCATCACCAGGCCGAGGTTGTCGACACTGAGTATCTTGCCGGCGATGACCGAGCTGATGCCGATCGGGGTCATCCACATCACGCACGTCACCATCTTCATGACCACCTCGAAGACGGCGGCGAAGAAGTCCACAACCACCTGACCCTTCTGGCCAATGGTGCCCAGCAGCGTGCCGAACACGAGGCAGAAGAACACAATGCCCAGCGTATTCGTCCCACTGCGATACTGGACATCCCGCACCAGCGTCACCTCCTCCATCACCTCCAGCTGCTGGTGCTGATGCTGATGCAGTGCCTCCACTCCTTGTACTCCATGGATCAGGGCCACAGCCGTGTCGTTCAGAGTCTCATTGAAGCTGCTCCGCAGGACACTCGGCTTGGGCAGATAAACCGTGTGCGCCTGCTGAATCGATGCCTGGAACAGATTGTCCGGGAATATGTTTCTGCAACCAAAATATTCATTTATTTACTTGTTTGAAGTATATATAATATATATGTATATTAATACAATAAAACGGAAAGTAAAATATCAATACAAAACATATTTAAAATATAAATTTAATTTACTAAAATATCAAATTAACAAATTTAATTTAATCACATTTGCCACAAAAAATAATATAAAAGCACAACTACAATTATAATCTTCTTTCACATTAAGTAATAAAATAATATTTAAAGTAAAATAGAAAAACTATTTATTTATTTACTGTCATCCATGAGAAGTCGACAAAAATTCAAAAATTTAATTATAATAAAAATAAAATAAAGAAAGAACAATTCTAATTTTAAATCACAGATGATGCCTTGTACAACTGCTTGCGAGCAGTGCAAATCTTTGCTCGAGCGCAACTAAGAACCGCTTACAAGCAGCTTCAGTTCAAGCAGTGCTTAATGGCTCAAGCAGTTCTTTAAGCAGTGAAAGTTGCTCGCGACTCGCGCGCGTTTCACGCGCGACTTTTGCTCTTGCCCGTTGTCTGTTCACCACTGCTTCACTGCTCACGTGCATCAAGCAGTTGAACAAGCAGCACCAGTCGCACGCGTTTCACTCGCGTTTATCACGCGACTCTTGCACTCACCTGCCCAAATCCAAAAGGCTGTCCAGCAACTTGACCGCCTTTCTGTCCGTGGCCCGATCATCCGCGTTGTGCAAGTCCGGATTGCCGGGATGTATGAGGAGCACGAGAGCAATGCCCAGGGCTGCATTGAAGAGCGAGGTGGAGGCAAAGTAGACGAGCGTGCGCAGGGCAATCTTGCCATTCATCTTGGCGTTCAAGCTGGCCGAGCCGGCTATTAAGCTGGAGATGACCAGGGGCAGAATCATGAGCTTCAGCACACGCATGAACAGCTCGCCAGGATACGAAATCAGCATGATTGAATCCCCATCAAGATGCAGTGGCCGCAACGAGAGGCCTTGACACCGAAAGAGAGAGAGAGAGAGAGAGAATTACACAGAGAGAAACTATTAATATGTTTACATTAATATTAACGTAAAATCAAGTCTCATTTATTTATTCAGCCATATTTAATGTGTTTTCGTTTCGTGCTCCTAAATTAGTTTTAATTTATGTTTGCTTAAGAATATTGCAGATTTAAATAAAATATTTTGAATTTAAGACAATTAAAATTATTTCATATGAATATTTTAAACGAAAATTTAAAAATAAACGTTTAATAGCTTATTCACTCAATAAATACATTAATTATTGAATTACATACATAGATAATTGTAAAAAAAAATACCGAATATTTAATTCAATTTTAAAAATCTTTGTAACATATTTAAAATAAATGCAATATAATTAACTTTGATGAATTTTAAAAATTTTCATTTTGTAACCTTGGTAAATTAATAAATGAAAATAAAAATGAAATAATAAGAATTTGTGATTCAAATTTTAAAAACGAAAAATTTAAAAATCTATGTTTGCAATGAATTTAATATATGTAAATATAATTTATATAACTTTGTCGATTTTACAAAATATATATAAATTAATCTTAAAAATGCAAATAAATAAAAATAAAATTAATAAAAATCAACATGTGAATTAAATTAATACAAAAAGTTTATAAAAATTCTTTTTGACTAAGTCCGAAAATAATAAAAAAAAATTTAACAATTAATAATAAATAATAAATAAATAAAATAAATAAATAAATTTTTCAATTATACGTAAACATATTATTATTATTATTTTTTTTTATTTATTCCCGTACTCACCCAAAATGACGCCCAGAAGGACGCCGGATAAGGTGACGAGCAGCATGAGATTATCGCTGAGCCACTTCCGGTATCCGGTCAGCTCGGCGTCGGGGGCGTCGCTGCGCTCCGTCGTCTTGGGTGGCAACTCTGTGCCATGCACCGCGGCCGTCACATTCGGTGGTCCCATTTTGGCAAACAGGTAATCTGAAAATTTGTCAGACTTTTCCATTGTCCGCGAGAGTCAAGATAAACAAAGGGGGCGACGACCACGACGGATGCGCAGCAAAAACAACAACCACAGGAAGAGGAGTGGCAACAAGAAGAGAGCGAGATAGCAAGAGTCGTTGAGTGGGAGGGAGGAAGAAGATGCGCTGAGTGGCGTTGATTGAATTTATTAATTGGTGTTGATATTGATAGTGATATTGATAGAGTGGAGTGCAATTATTGATTTTTTAAGTACTTCACATTGAACTTGAGTATGTTGATTAAGTAAGCCATTGCTCTTTTCCTTATTTCCAGTTTCCAGTTTCCTGTTTCCGTTTCCTGTTGACTCTTTAACTTCAAAAATAACTCTTCTACCGATGTGGCGTTGTCTTTTTGGCCGTCAAAATTCTGGTTGCCCCGTTTGCGACGTCTCGGACTATCCACAAATCTTGATTGATTAACGGCTCCGTTGTTCTGGTTTTTTCTAGCTGCTTCCTTTGAAAATGTAATTCCAAACTTTGTAGTTTGTTGTTTCTTTTCTTTTCTTTGCTGCTTAACTGTGTGGTCTGCCTTTTAAAGCGTCTTCTTTTCGTTTGCTTCCAATAGATATTTCCACTGCACTCGGCAAAAACAACTCAACTCAGTTCAGTTCAGTTCGTTGCAATTTCTGTAAATTTTGTGCTTTGTGAATCTGTGTCACACACTCACACTCACACACACACGCACACTCTCAAATACAGCTTTTAATCACTTTCTTTTCGACTTTTTTATTCTTAAAGACTCTGACAACTTTTAGCTTTCGTTTTCACTTTGCACTTTTGCTTCCTACTTCAGCTGCTGTTTTTTATTTGACTCGATTTTGCCAACTTCCGATTAATCCTCTGACGAACCGCCTACTTCGAGTTTACTCCTGTGAATGTGCGACTCTCTCGACTGCCGTCTCCCTTTTATGTTGTGCTTCGTCCTCGGAGAGCCACAGTTGAGTGCCATAATTTCGCCGACTTCTCTCTCATTATGGCGTCAGTCCCAATTGAGAGAGAACTGCGTTTGAGAAACGGAGAAACGGAGAGAGAGCAGCCGGCACGCACTTGCCACTTTTTTTTTGATTGACGGACTCATTATCATTATTATCAAGCGGAAAATTCCCAAACGACCCAAGTCAAATTTGATTAGCTCGAGTCGATGACGTTGTTTTATTTAGTATTGTTTTCTGAGACTAGCATCGATTACTTCACCACACTCAAAAATAACTTGCTTTTAAATGGCCCCATTAAAGTTGATTCTTACCTTGAATTTAGTTCCAGTATATTTTTATCTACTAACTTTTTGTTACACTTGTCCCCTGACTCCAAAATTTAAAACTATGCATTTAGTTTAATTTTTGTTTTTCAACAAATTTGTTAAATATCTCTTTTTTAAAATAAGTGCACATTTGTGTGTAATTGATTTTTGAAACTCAACAATTGTTAGGCTCCAACATTTCAAAAATTAGATTCTCCAACTAACTTTTTAAAAATCTCCATAAAAAGTCCTGCCATTGCTGTGCACTTAAATATTTAGAATTTCTTTTTGATTGCCGTTCATAACGCATTAAAATAAGCGTCCTAGAAAGGAACTTGCCAATTAAAGTTTGGCTCTGAAATTTAAATGTTTTGTTTAAGACTTTTTCGTAAATTTACTCGAATTATAAAATTGTATATAAATTATAATATGTTTGGAAAACTTTCTATTACTGAAAATAATTGTTTTGATTGTCAAACTAAAATTTTAAAAGTCACAGTAAAATATTCTATGAATGCAATTTACTATATTTATAAATAAAGAATTTTTTTTAACTCTGAATTTATTTTCAATTCATTTCATTTTTAATGAATAATATTTGTTTTGTCAATAAAGGAAAGTTGTTTTCAATTCTAAAACAAAATACTATTTTTTTCGAGTGTAATCAATTAATTTCAATTATTTTAAATGGGGTGGCAATTGTAGGAGGAGAGGCGGAAAAAGACAAGTTGCAGTGTCATCTATAATCTTTGGCTTAACAATCAATCTATCGAACTGTCCGTCCATAAATCAAATGTTGTCTTCTGCCGGGTTTCAAATCTGCATTCTGTGTCTGGGCAGACATCCAACTGAATATATAGGGCGCACTTCTATCATAACTATACTATATTTAACATTCGGATCACCCTGATCCGCAATCCGGTTGAAATTGGTTGCTCGCCATAATTCCGTGCCAACTGCATGACGAAGAACATGTGTCTCTCTCTCTCTCTCTCTCGCTCTCGCTCTCCATCTCTCCCTCTCTCTCCCTGTAGCAAATAATTGAGTTAATTGCGCGATATGTACGCTCAACAAATTTCTTCATCCTTGTCTAAGTTGTGTCCACTTTTTGCTTTGATTTGACTTGCAGTTTGCATTTTGTCCGCTGTCAGAGACAATTTATTGGTGCATCTATTTGCGGTGTGCCATGAACTTGAACTTGACATTGACTGCGCCTTTTACGTGGCTTTTTCTGTGCCTTTTTCTGCTGCTGAGTTGGCGCCATCGAGACATAGATTCACAGTTGATTTCTGCTTTTATGGACAGTTCCTTGACACGATACTTTGCCCTCTCGAAGGTCACTCCTGTTTCCCTTTTCTCCAGTTCGATAGTCGCGATTCCTTGTGGCGTGTTCTTTAATTGCCACTTGGAGTTTTCTTCTGCTCTTTCTGCTTTTGTGTTAATGTGTTTTCTTTTCTTATCTACTATCTCTCACTCTCACTCTCGCTATCTCTCTCCTCTTCTTGTTGCAAATGAGCTTTTAATAACAACACTCGGAAAAATATACATATTAATCTGATTATAGAAATTCGCCTTTGTCTTATAATATCCATAATATCTCGAAAAATGTCTATTTATCATAAATACATATTTTTCTTAGCCTTTATCTATATAAATATTTTTATATATTTTATTTCAGAATTATTTTAATATTCCAATATTTTAAGACGAAATTAATAAATAAATTTTATAATTTTTATGTATTTCATTTCAGAATTTTTTGAAGTAAGTTAAACATTTCATTCCTAATTTAAGTATTTAGATTCCTTTAAGCAAATAAACATAATACCTTAAAAACAAACATTTTTCATTATTTAATATCAAAATTCGGCTTTGAAGCTGTTTTATTTTATTATGCGAGATAATCCTATGAAATTGCTAATTACTAATTTTAAATAAACTTTATTTATTCCAGAAATGTTTGTCTCTACGATTTAGAGAAATTATAGAAAATATTTCTTGATTGTTATCGATGAGTTACACTACATTTAACAAAGGAAAGTATGTATTTTCAAGAAAGTTTTTGTTTAATAAGTTAAGAAAACAAAACAAAGGCGAATTAAAATGATTTTCTTGAGAGTGTACAGTGTACACAGTGTTTGCCAGCGATTGTCGTCCCGTCAATTGACTTACCTCTAATGACTAGCCACAAATTACCCAGGATTGAGCTGGTTATTAGAACTCTTTGCACCTGTTACTTTCGACTTTCTTCTTGCGCTGTTAATCACTTTTGTTCGCACAACGGGGCGTATGCTTAACGCTTCACTTAAATGTCGCTAATGCAGTCACTCGCAGGAACTTTCGCAGCAACTTGAGCTGCTGTTGCATCAACAGTTTCAGAATTCTCTGCACCGCTGTAGCCGTTTTAGTGGTTTGTGATTTTTTGTTTGTGGTTTGCCTTTAACCTACAGGATCAACTTGAAATTCCTTGAATTTCGCCAGATTTCTGAACTTTTATTTAATTATTGGTTTTTGTTAACTTTTAAATCCTATAATTGAAATATTATATTATGTGAATACTAATTTGTATAGTTTTTTTTTTGTAGTTTATTTATGTATGTTATATTTTAGGAAATATTAAAAAAAAATTTTATTTAAAAGTATTAAAAAAATAGTTAAATCGTTTTTTAATTACTCAATTTGTATAAAAGACTTTTCAAATTGATAATATGATTTTATATCTACGGTGATGGAAAAAACGAAAGGAAAATCTTATTTTGTAATTTAAAAATGGCTTTGAAATAAATTATTTGTTTTTAGCTTCGAAATTTTTATTATTTAAATTAAAAATTATTTGAATTTAAATCATTATTAAATGTCTGTTTGATTTAACTTTTAATAAAAAAGAAAGCTATGTACAGCAATTACTGGACTAAGTGTTTATCAAGTTTAAGTTTATTGACTGACAAGGTCGAGTTGCGGCCCCACCTTTGACACCTTTACAAATTCAATTATGCCAAGTGGCGCTCTCTTTCTTTCGCCCTGTCCCTCTGTTTTCTGTGTTGCTCCAGGGAACTGCAATCACGACGCAACCGGTAAAAACCGCCAACAGCAAAGAGCTTAACTTGTTCTTTTGTTATGTTAGCGGTTACGTGACGTCTTTAGATTAAAACTTCCGGACCGAAATGCCTCGACTTTGAAAGCTGGAAATCGCAACCGCTCGACTCGCAATCGATTTGACAACTGTCGCAAGAATTTCAGACTGATCGCGTTTTAAACAGACGAACGATCGTTAAACGGCAGTACGGTATTTGGTATTTAAAAATATATGGCTATAAATATTGGCATTTGCATTGGCAACTGCTTTAACACTGCAATTTGTTTTAATCTCGAGAGACGAGAGACGATTGGACGCGTCTGTTGGGCTCGACAATTGGACTGAAAGTGAACTGCAAAAAACACAACACATTTCATTTAGGCAGCTGCAGAAAAATAAAACTAAACTAGCAAAATTATTTCTACATTTCTTTGGCTTTGTTTTGGTCACATACGCACACACACACACACACACACACACACACACACACACACACACACACACACATTCGTTGTCATTTTCAGTTTCATTTTGTCGCAAGGGTTTTACAAGACTTGCCAACAAGTGTGGAGGCAAGAAAGGGGAAGAAGGCTAATGACGTGCACGCAAAACACGTCAAAAAGGCTTACAATAAAAGTGAATAGTCATCCCCCTTTCGGTCCCTCTCGGAAACTACGCCTATGGCCACTTGGCACATGCCCAGACACCCAAACAAACAAATGGCAATTGTTTAATGCACTTTGACACACTTTAAAAAGCCACAAGTCTCAAGAGAATCGCCGAGTTAGAGAACCTGAGAAATGAACAGCCTCTGGCATTTATGATGATCATATATAAGTATATATGGGATCATCTCGACATTATCTGTAATTGATGACAAGTGAATTTGATTTGTTTTTGCTTTTCGCCCCCAAACATCAAGTGGAAAATTGCGTTCATAAATTGACACTGAACACACGGCATCTCAGGCGACATTTGAAAATATTTTGTAAGTATTAGAGACAACCAAAGACAAGTCAACTAAAGGTATAATTGAAGGAAAACAAAATTTAAATACTTAAAAAAAGGAAAAGCCTTATATTTGTTTCTACAATAATTAGAAAGAATACAAGAAGATAGATAAAAGAATAATTAAAAAATAAAGAAAATTTGTATATAAAAATTAGGAGAAAAACGTAAAAGTTTTTTCTACACTAGTAAGTTTGATAATTTATAGTATTTCTAATATAATACAATGAGTTCGTAAAGCTGCCTAAAAAAAATTATTACTCCTTATTTAATCCTTTTAAATCAGAAATTTGTTTAGAAACTTTTTGAAGAACGCTTTTTTACAATACGAAATAATCTTGAGAACTTATATTTAAATTTTAAAGTTACTATGATATTTTTGAAAATCATGAATAATCGTTCTTTATTGTGGAAACATTTGCCGGGTATTTTTAATAGTTTTGGCCAACTTGTTTTTATGGGGAATCGGGTAAATATTACGCATACGGCACGTAGAACAAACAGCTAATGGTAATGCAAACAAAAGATTGAGCACTTTTATACGATTTGCATTTGTCATCATACATAATTATTACAACATGTATAAATATCTTCAAGCGTTGCACTCTTCTTCCCTCCTATTTCGGGGGAGGCCTGTCTGCTCAACAGTTTTTAAAAATAAAACAGACAGAAAGAAAGGGGAAAGTCGAGAGAGAGAGAGAGAGAGAGAGAGAGAGAGAGAGAGAGAGAGAGAGAGAGAGAGAGAGATAGAGAGAGAGCAGAGACAGGGACATTGGTAATTTACATAAGTTATGAGCACGCAAATTGCGTGATGGGTCAGAAATCATTTTCTATTATTAGCTACTGAACCGATCAAACAGTAAACCGATTCAAAGGTTGCCCCGAGCTTACATAACACTGACCCCTCCCCCTCCCCCTCCCCCACCCTCTCCCTTCCACTTGTACACCTCTGATGCCCCTGTCAAAAGCCAATTAGGGGTCAGGTCTAAAAATTGCACTCGCCGCAGACAGAAGTGAAGTCAAGTCACGCGCAGCTGGCGCATCCAATTTTCGATTTTCTTTCCCATTTTGTAGCCCAGTACCCAGCAGGATACAAAGGCCCATGGGTTTGTGAAAATATCTGCTTCTTCAGAAAATGTTACCGCTAGGGACCGTAACCAGAATGACAAATAATTAAAAAATGCACATTAACTAATTATTAAAACTATTTGGTACTAAAAAAATAATAATTATAAATAAATATTAGTTTTTAAATACATCCATCAAAAATAATAAGTTAAATTAACATTCATTAAATCAGTCTTTAAATAATAATTAGTTTGATTGATAATAGTCTCCAAAGTCTTTTGAGACCTAAAATTGTTCCCTCAAATTTTTACAAAAAAGTCTTCAACACACTCATAAAAAATGTAAAAAATGTAATTCAATATTAATTATGGTTCAAAGACTGATTCAATAAAAATCAATTTTAGTCGCTATTTTCGATTAATTAGTTAAATGTAATTAATAACCATTATTTGTCTTTTTTTTAAGTCCCAAATAAAAGATTGCAAATTTTATATATATTAAACACGAGTTGCATTTGATTTTTATATGCGATTTGTTTAGTTGAAGTTTTGATCAATAAAAGTTAATTTCAGTCTCTGGTTACCGCTTTTCAAATATTTTGTTTACTTTTTATTGATTTCTTAAAATGGTTTTCAATTTATGCTGATGGAATGCAAAAATACAAATACTGGGTATTAAGCAGAGGATCATCTTCGAGCGGAGTGTGTTTGGTAACAGATTTTAGGGATGTGGGAAAGGGAAAGGGAGCATTTGCACCTGACCCACTCAGAGCACGTTGTCGCAATCGCAATCGCACTGCTTTCTCCCCTGTTTTCTGTTTTCTCAATGAGTCTTTCTCAATGAGCGACAACATTTTGTCGGACCGCGCAGTACAATGACACCGAGCAGCTGTCTTTGTTTACGACCCATCTCTTTCTCGCGCTGAGACGGCAAATCCACCGAGTGACGGTCGACAAAAATGCCGAGTAAATTTTCCTTTACAATTTGCACTTCGTTTTGTTTACGGTGCATCCCTTTCGCACTCACTGGCATGCGCTCTCTCTCACTCTTGAGAGACTCTTGGGAGAGTCATGCGCTTTGTTTATTTATGGCAACTGTTTATGGCAATTGCTTTCGGCCAAATTGCTGCGTATGGCAAACTGGCTATAATTGCAGGTTCAAGTCTCGGCTGGCCAAAAGCTCTCAGTAACCATTTTTAGCTTAAAATTTGTGTTGCCGCTAAGACTATTTTATTCTGGATCTAGGATAGTTTTTAAAATATTTAAAAGACTGTTTGAAATTAAACAAATAATAAAATCAAATTTTTTGTTTTTTTCATAAACTTACCTTTTGTTTTACGGTTTAGCTAAAAATACCATGTATTCATGATTTTTATTGGTTACTTATTTACATCATATTTTTAAATTTTATTTTTTATATTAAATTGTTTTAATCAATTGATTTGTTTTTGACGTTTTGTTGCTTTAAACTCTCCCAATTCTGACAACACTGGAAACAGCTGTCGTTTGTTTACAACCGGCAATTGAAGAGAGCGACTGTTGACTTTCAACTTGTAGTTGAAAGCGATTCGCATTCCATGGATGCTAACTGGGCTATAAAAGCAGCCAATGCCGTGGCCAAAACTCGCAGTTCGCGATTCTCCTTCGAATCAGCAACACCACAGTTGAGATGCTGTGAAACGGAAAACGAAACTAACTAAATCATAAATTGTAGTGAACATCATCTGTTCTGTTCTGCTCTGTTTTTATAACTGAATCAAGTGCGAGTACGTAACCAAATCAAAGTCGAAGCCATTGGCAAACACAAGTCGTCAATCAATGCGGGCAATTGAGTTAAAACTGCAGCTCTACAAATTGAATCAGCTTGAATTTGTTGGCCAACTCTCAATGCGATTGGAGCTAACGTTTTGTGTATTCACAGTCATTTTATTTGCGGCCTTCCAAAAATAACCGATTTACTTGGCTACTAATTCAATAAACCAAAGCCAAAGCCCTGTCACGCCCACAGCCCACAGCCCTTAGTCCGATGCCCAATAAAAGCCAAAAAACAAAAAATTAACTTTCGAAAAACCGAATCTCATTCAATTAGCAGGCAAAAGATCCCAACAACAACAACATGCAAATTATCCAATTTCGCAGCTCTCTTTTAATTAATATTAAAATATTTAAAAGTTTTTCTTTCCTTTTTTTCTCGCTAAAAGCTGAGAATGAGATCAGAAAAATACACTTGGAAAATTCTTATTCAATTTAATTATATTTCTATTCAATATTATTTTCTATATGACAGAAAAAAATTGTTATTAAATCGAGCTTTTATTGCTCACAAATTGAGAAACACATTTTAAAATACTCGTATTACTCTAAAATCATTTTTGATCATTGTCATATGTTAATTTTATAAAATTTACTACTGCGAAAAATTCAAAATGAAATTTTCATAAAATTTGGATGAAGTTGTTTAAAATAAGCAAAATTCCGCTTAAATAAATGCATATTGTTTCCAGTTTTAGAGCGCTTTGTTTGAATGTTTTTAAATTTTTTTTTGGGTTGAGTTACTTTTAAATGACGACCAAATTATATTTAGTTTAAAGCAACTTTTTTTGAGTGTACAGTCTGAGCTGTCAAGCTAGCGAAAGCAGTCAAAGCAAATGGCGAAAAAGTTTTGAACAATTTTAAATATGTGCAACACCTGAAAATTGAATATTTTCATTAAAAGTTGAAAGCTTCGATGTCGATGGCAGCCACAACAGCAGCAGCGACTGTCAAGTGAGCCACAAATACCAAATTTACACACGCACAGACACATACGCACACACACACACACACACGCACACACACACACATACGTTTAAAAATGAAGTCGAAGATGAAGACTTTGAGACTAAGAACCAATAAATAAACTTTGCAAGTGCTCGAAAATGTATCTGAAGAGGCTGTGAAATTGCTTCCCCTCCAGCTCACTATGGAAAAAATGTGCAATATTTGAACATGAATTCAAATTTTTGATTTTCTAAATCTAAGTACTCCAGAGAGAATAAAATAATTTTTTTTT
Organism: Drosophila quinaria; assembly: GCA_035047525.1. NCBI lineage: Eukaryota > Metazoa > Arthropoda > Insecta > Diptera > Drosophilidae > Drosophila > Drosophila quinaria. Next base: position 623,435 of record JAWNPO010000007.1, read on the forward strand.
AGACTTTTTGGGAGTACCCTTAATATTGGACGCTCGCTCAAAGTGCACTATAAAGTAGCTACTTTTAGTGCGAATTGTGTTTGTTTTGTAAGCATTACAAAAAAGTGTAAATGTGGATATATGTAGATGATAAATGTATTTAAAATTCACTGTTAGTAAATATTTTTAGTATTTGTTATTTATTGAACAGTTGTCCAATGTGTTCATGTGTATTATACCTCAAAAATAATAGAAGTATTCCTGCTCTGTGAAGTATTTATAACTTTTGTATAGCAGAAGGTATTACAAGAGTTTTGCATAAAGTGTTACTAACAACCATCTGAAAATCAGAATTTTATATTATATTATTTTATATTATACTATATTGTATTATATTATATTATATTATGTAACTAAGTTTCCTGCTAAATTTAGACATAATATAAATGTCTACGCTTTTTTCTCATACTCGGATGGGGGAGCTGAAGGCGTGGTCCAAATCCAAAATAAAATTCTAAATTCTAAATGTGTCTAACTTATTTTTTATTTCGAGTTTATGCCCAGATTCGGGCTCATTTCCCATAGTGCGCTACAGTTCCTGCTCCTGCTCCTGTTTCTTCTCCTCTCTCTCTCTCTCTCTTTCTCTCTCTCTCTCTGTTTCTTCTCCTCGCTCCTACTTCTCGACCTTCTTATTCCCTCTGCTGTACAGCAACTTAACCAATTTACAGAAGCTTCAGCAGCAGCGCCGTGACTTGGACTTGAACAAGGATGAAAACTGAAGTCGCACGTGTTGCTTCAGTGAATTTTCCTCGGCCCGGTAGAAAAACCGCCATCATAATCAGGTCGTGTTCATCATCGTTGTTGTTGAAGCGGCGTAACGTCACTAATATGCTATTCTTTAAGCCCCTCCCTTCCCTCCCCGCTGCTCTCACTTCCTTTTCCCGTTCCTCTTCCCATATTCCCGTTTTTCTGCCGCTTGTTTTGCTTTGTTAAAAGGATTTTCACGGATTTCCGTTGTAATTTGAAAAGTTTTTGTACAACTTTTTTCATTTACAACGAGCTGAAAATTTTGAAACCAGGAAATGGGCTTAAGCCGCCACAAGGGGCGTGGCAAAATAATAGAGGCGGAGGGGATGTTGTTAGTTTTCAAGTAGATGCCAAAAACAGGCCGACAAACAAACAGGTGTTAATTGCTTTCAAGCTAATTTGCCGGAGATAAATGAATTTGTGCGCAGTTGCAAAATAAAAATAAAAATTATAATTAAACTGTTCCCAAAGCGGCGCTAATTTAGATGCCCCAGATACTCTTCTTCTTCTCCTTCTCCTACTTCTAACCATTCTCCTTCGCTTTATCCCTTTGTCTTGGCAAATGAAGCGGTCTTTTTGGCACGCCGAGGAAAAAGAGTGTAATCCCAAAACAGAAAGTGAGCCTCATTGTTGTCCCATGTTTCCCCCGAAAAACTAAGGTACACATTGGAGTCCACAGAAAACTACCACTCACCATTACACACACACACACACACACCTGTTTCGCTGTTAGCCTTGAAACGACGAGCAGGTGTGAAAAGTGCGTACAAAATGGCATCAGCATTCAACTTCCCCTTATACACACAGAGAAAAAAAGGTTAGTAAAAATAAATACAGTGATATATGATGTTTTTATATTTTTTAATTTACAAAAAAAATATTATTAAAATAATTATAAAAACACTTAGGGGACAAATTTATTTTTCTTTTATTTATTTTTAAAACTCACTAAAATAAATATAATTGTAAATTTTTCGGTGTTATTTTGGTCAACTTAACTTATTTATATTATTTCACATTATCTAATATTTATTTAAAGAACTCGCAAAACTTGAATTATTCGGTAATATATTTATCAATTTAACATCATAGATTTTTATAGATTTCTTTAAAAAACGAAGGCAAACATTTTTTTGAACTTTCAGTTATTTTAAGAACGCATTTATTATTTAAAGCTACATTATTCTAATTAAATAGAACAGAATAATAGAACACATCAGTTCATACCCAGCCCTGCCTTTTGGCAGTGTCATCAATTTACCTAAATTACCATAATTTACAATTGTTAATAATTTAGTCTATATTGTTTCATAATGTAATCAATTTAGATTTCATTATTGCTTACATTTAGTCATTTACGTGCGCATTTGAGAGTTAACTACTATACTACAACTTCTGATCATATTTCTCTGTGTGTACTTCTCTCACTCTGTGTCTCACTGTGCGTCTCGGAGATAATTGAATTCCTGATTTTAAGTGCTGCTCAGTTAGTGAGCACACATTCCTCACACACCCCTCAAACACACACACACACACACACCACTCAAATACACACGCACACACCGGCAGCAAAGTGTAGCTAAACAAGTCACAAAAGTGCAAATTTGCGCCGCAAAGTATGCAGCACTAAATTACGCATACGCCACGTGCGACGACAAGGGAAACGTGTAAATTGCTCGCATCTCGCATAGCCCAGTCACAAGTTGCCCACAGTCACTGTTACCAGCTGCCAATTTGCCAAGTGTCCGCAAACAAAACACTAAACAACACAAAATCAAATGTCAGCAAATGTACCCCAAATGAAGAAGTTTAAATACCCTTCAACAATATTCCAATGCAGTCTGATAAGAACTAAAATTGAAAATTAAGTAAAGCACAAACAATAAATCAAATATTATATTTCATTTTTTCCATGCCCATTTATTTAATTTTGTTGCTTTGCATTAAAATATGATCGATTTATTATCAAGTGACATTGTGTCAATTCTGAAAATGTCTTAAAATTAGACTGCTTACAAGGACAAAAATATCATAGTTTCATCTTCCAAATCAAAATCGATTCTGGAAGCAACTCAATTTTCAATATGTCAAATAATTACAGGACATTTTATGTAGCGTGAAAACTATTTGCGCAATGCGATGAAATTGGCAAACTTTCGACAGATTGTAATACATCTGGTTTAGCAAATCAATTTAAGTGATCGATCGCTCGACAAACACGAATGCGAATGCGATAACGAGTACTCAGACAAGTTCAAATATCAAATTGAATTCGAATTTCTTATTTACCTACGTTTTCAACGTCGTCATCTCAGCTTAGCAAACTTCTCGACAAAGTTATGACACTCCAATTTTAGGGGAAAAGTCGACACGACATTCAAAGTGGCATTGTAAAAAGTTGGCAGCCTCATTTGAAATGCAAATGGGGATTGGGAATCGTATAGAGATTGAGACTGGGATTGGGATTGGGGAAGAGTCGTCAGTCTGTAAATTAGTTTTGCTTTGGTAACAGATACAAGAACACGGCTAATATATTACAAAATTGGGCTGTATATAATAGAAAGGTAACGAAGAAAAGGAAGAAATACTTAATAAGGCTGACTGTCATGATGTTGGCCATCATATTTGGGAAGTAATCCGCTTTATTTTGTTGGCCACAATTTTCCCCTTTTTTACTTTTTGCCATCGAAATGGTATGGAAATGGAAAAGTCCCAAACAAAAGCCCACACAGAAACCCAAGTCAAACATAGATACAGAGAGAGAGAGAGAAAGAGAGACAAAGAGAGAGAGAGAGGCAGGACAGAGACTCTTAAGTGCTAACTTCTTAAGTGCAGTGCAACTTTTTGACACTTCAAATTGAGTTTTGCGGTGTAATTGCATTTTATTTGCGCTTCAACTTTGGGCCCAAAACAACCGCGGAAAAACAAAAGCCAGGCCAAAAGCTCAAACTACAAAGAATGGAACAACAGCTAGTTGAAATGGCTACAGTCGAGAGAACCCGACTGTAAAAAACTTGTTTAAAATTATTGATAAACATTTGTCATCAAAATGCACTCTGCATTTAAATTTGATTAATTTTTTTAGTCAATTTTCGATGAAACAATAATTTTGAAACAATTTTTAATATCACATTTTTAGGTTTAGCCAAATTCAAATTTTCTTATTTAGTATAAATTGAAACATTATACATGATTTTGAGGCTTTGCATTTTTCTGTAAAAAATCATGAACAATAGTCAAAAATTTCGATTTGAGAAAGTGTCAAGTTAGAGATTGATGACAACTTCAAACTGACATAACTTTATCAAAATTAAGTTGATTTCCACACAAAATATATTCTGCATTGAGGTTTTATAAAAATTTTTGTTTTTGTTTTTAAATCAGATTTTCATTGTTATTTAGTAAATATAATATCGAATGTCGAATATCGGTATTATTATGTTACTTATGGCTGTTATGAAATAATATGAATATCTGGCCACATATCTATGCAGTAAGTTTTAATTTTTCTGAAAACTGAGTATTGGTTGAAAATATGATTTTTTTTTAATTTTCGGCTTTGACAAACAGGATGGGCCCTTTGTATCATTTGTATGCAGGGTCTAACACACTGAAGCTAAAGTATTCGCGCTGTTGAATATATATCTTACACTAGCCTCCAGAGAGCGCCCAGCAGCTCAGTTGTAACTCTAGCTTCATCTGCATCTATTCAACAAGGATTTGAGTCCTTGGCTCCTCCTCCTCCTCATGCTGCGCTGTTGCATCAAATTTGCATAGGGGCCGAGGCTCAACTCAAGTGACGATAATCGCAAGTTGTTGCCACTTCCCCCCACACATCTTTCTCCAACTTTCTACTTTCTCCTTTTTCACCTCCTTCAAAGGCTCGTTTTGGGGCCAAGTGCATGGAAAATGGATTGCCCTCAGTTGGGGCTTCAACTTTATTTGGAAATTGTGTGTGTAAATTGCAGTTTAGTTTCCATTTGTTGTTGCTTGTTTTTTACTCAGCATTCAGCTCATGAAAAACAACTCAATTTGCAGCTGAATCAACGCCAAAGTGCAAATATTAATTACTATATTTTATCTTCTAAAATTGCGCCTTCATTAAAAGCAATTTTGCATTGAATTGCACAGAAGTCAAAAAATCAAATTATGTGCTGCTTCAGCTCAACGGAGAAGTAATCAGAGCAAAAGGCAACAGCTGGAAAATAACTCAATACACAATTATGTAAGTGTCTAGGCGAAACATAATAGTAAACGACTAGGAAATACTCATTAATCTCGAAATAAAATAAATTTCTGTAAAAATATGAAAAAAACGTATAAGCGTGTCTAAGTTATGATCAATTTTTTAAAATGCTAAATGAAATTGGAAAATTGGCTATTGCAAATTTTATTTTAAGTATACTGGATAAGAAATAAAACACAAGTGAAATTATAACTGAAAAAATATGTTTAAAATATCTTTAGCTTTGGCCAAATAAATTAATTTAGCCTTTTTTTATAAAATAATTTTGATTTATTATATATATTATATTATATTATATATTGATTAATTTAGCCTTTTTTTATAAAATAATTTTGATTTAAGAAATTACAATTTCAGATTGAATAACTGACTAATATTATTTACTCAAGGAACAAACTTTAGTTTCTCCTCACAAAATGTTTATTTAACGAAACACATTTGTGCTTTCTTTGCCAACTGAAGAAGAATAAGAAAAATAAGAAGATGAAGACAGTTCAAATGCAGTTATAATTAAGAGTGTCCTGACTGTCTGTCAGTTTTGGCCATTGTTAGAGCTTCAATTGCAGCCTTCGTTCGTTGGGACTGTTGAAGAAATTGCAATGCGAATTGACAGCCTGACAGCTGACAGAACACTCAGTTCAGTTCTGTTCAGTTTCGTCCTTTTGTGCTCAAGTCCTGCCTCATATTCCTGTCTCTTTTCATCTCTTTCACTGGTCTCGTTCAGCTGGCACAATAAATGAATATTGCATTAAGACAGTTGCAAATTATTTAGTTTCATGTTGGCATTACTTTGAATAATTTAAAGTTAAACTTGTTTTGCACATATTTAAATTTTTCGTCGAAACTTTCAGCCAGCTTGTTGCTCCTGCCCCTTCTCTTCCGTTCCTGCCTTTATTCCGGAAGCTGTTGCTTTTCATGAATGAATTTTGGCGCGCATTTTCGACGCCTGCGCTCTTTTCGCAGAGCACAGAAGCCGGTTGAATTGAAAGCTGCGGATTGAACAGCAGCATCCGCGTTCAATCGTCAATCTTTCCGCTCGAAGTTCATATGAAAAGCAGCCCGCATTCAACTGTAGACAACAGTTGCGGTTTGGAGCTCGTCGCGTGCGAATCTCGCTCGGAATCCAGCTCGGATAAATTCTGTCGTATCATCCAGAGAGAATCTTTCGCGGCAATCCAATTAGCAATTGAAGTAATAAATAATATAAATAATACGAGTGGTACATCAAGTGAATACAGCGCAAATAAAAAGCAAGCAAAGCAATCATTTACGAGTTGTGCTCGTGACGTATACGTAATATTGCCATGCAGCCATTAAAAAGTCAAATAATTCAAAAAAAAATTGAATCATAACTAGTGTATTAATGTATTAAGTATTATTAAAGAAATAATAATAATAATATTACTAAACATAATTCAGTCATAACTCAAGTGTAAAAGAACATACAAAAGTCAGATAAATATAAAGAAATATTAATATGAAAATAATATAAATATTTTGAAAATAATAATAATAATTTTAAAAGTGCATAAACTGCTATTATTATTTTTCCAATTTAATAATATAAAAATTATAATTTGCAACAGAAAACATTAATAAAATAAGAATAATTGCGTATACGTAATATTGTGTAGAGCAAGAATTTATAGATAAAAATTAAGAAATGTAATTATAAAAATAAATTTAATTTATTGAAAATTGTAAAAATAATTTTATAATAACTCCAAACTGCTTTTAATATTTTTTAATTAAATAATAGGATATATAATTTAAAAGAGAGAACTCGGATGAAGATTAATTTATACAATAAAAATAATTGCGTATACGTAATATTGTGATAAAGGCACATATTGGGATAACTCGAGTGTAAATTAATGCACGGAAAAGAAAGAAAATAATTATGAGCAAAAAGTAATAACAATTTAAGAAGAACTCTGAGCTGCTTTTGATATTATTAGTGGGGCTTTTGTTTGTGCTTATCGCAGTGAAAATCCGTCTATACTAGCTACTGGCTTAAATATTGAATGGATTTGGTCAAGTAGAAAAAGTTGCATAGCAAATCAAGTCACATCAACTATTCAACAGATTCGAGATTCGAGTGCATAATAATGCACAATGCACTTGGCAGCTCAATATCCAGACTTCTTCGACTCCAACCAACATGAAATGCCAGCGAACTTGCGAATAAATTCAAATACAAATACACACCCAGACACACGCATTACACACACACATGAGAGAAAAGCAAAAGAAAAATGTAATCACAATTACAAATGCAGGCAGCATTCTGCATAATTTATGTCAAGCAGAAAACAGCAACAACAGCAACAACAACAGCAACAACAGTAGCCAGTTTGGGGCAAGGGGACGTAGCTTGGGGCAAGAGAGGGGGGGGTACAACACACGCTTGCATGGCCATAAATAAGTGCAGGTTTAAATACCACGACCAACAATTGTGAAATATGGCAGAATAGAAAGACCAGAAAGCATAAAACACAAATGTATGAAAATGTATAAAAAATGTAGCTGCAAGTAGCCCGTTGACATGCAACGGAGCGAACAAAAGGGGGAAGGCGTGCGGTGAGGGGAAGGAGGAGGAGGGGGACCCCGCACAGTGGGTCAAATGTCAATTGTCAACGACAGCTCGACGAGTTAAAAGTGTGACGAGACTAATAAACTAAAAAAAAGGCTTTAAATCTTTAAAGCTTATTCGGATTAAATTTCAACTCATTTTGTACCACTGTGCAGTGCTCACTGTGCCTAAGGAAAGCGAACTAAATACGGTGAAGCGAAGCGAGCAAAACAAAAGCCAAGAACAAAATGGGCCAAAAAGTTATTTTAAGGACATGGGGAAAAATGCGCGATTCTCGCTTTTTAAAAAAATTCAAGTGAAACGAGACGAAAGAATAGCACTAAGAATTCTCTTACTCTCTTTATAAAAGTGTATACTAAAATGTGTGTGTGTGTGTGTGTGTGTGTGTGCTTAGTAATCTCGAAACAATTATGCATACGTGCATACATAGAAATCTAAATCTGTGGCGCGTGATGCTCAAAAGTAGCCCCCAAAAAGCCTCGAAATGAAATCGCAAATGCTTTGCCATTAGCATAAAAAATAATGGCAACTGGCAACTGGGCAACTGGGCGTCTGGCATCTGGGCAGTGGACAATACCATCATCGACCAGAATAAAAAAAAGAAAACAATAAAGAAAGGTTTTCTTCGGCACGCCAAACACTTAATACGCTTACAGGGATTTAAAATTTGGGTTGTTTTTCTATGGCAGTTATAGTCCAATACAGCAACTCAAAATAGCTTGATCATATACTATACACATTAAAATACATCTCATATATGTCTTTAAAGACCCTTATACATAATTCAAGAATGAGCCAAGATTTTCAAAACAAAGAAATTTAAAGTTTTTTTAAATTAATTTTTTATCTCTGTGGAAGCTATATTATATAGTGATACGATTTAACGTAGATTTATACATATATGTATAAAGCATATATGGTGCAAACATCCTATAATTTACCATAGATTTTGACAATTGTTTTGTTCGGGCCCCATACAAATCAATGCTCTCTATTATATACATTTTTTTTTATACCTGTCACGCCGTCCTTGATACGTTACATATTTCGCGAGAAAATTATGATACCCTCTGCAAGGCTAAAAAAAAAAAAAAACAAAACAAATCAGAACAAAAGTCTATGGCATTGGAATTTTATATCCCTGATAGACACATGTGTGTGTGTGTGCTTATGTGTGTACGTGTGTGTGTGTTACTGTTTGTGGTGTGAATATTTTCATTCCATTGAAGACTTAATCCTTTCTCAACCGCCAACAGTCGGCAGTCAACTCAACTCAAATGGCAATCGGCTGCTGAGTGTTGAATGCTGAGTGTTGAATGCTGAGTGTTGAATGCTGAATACTGAATGCTTATTGTTTCATTTTTGTTTTTCATTCATTTGAATGTGAAGAGAGAGAGAGGTGGGCCAAGGTGGGTGGTAACTTGGGTGGTGTCTAGTGGGGCGTGGTGTCACCCCACACTGATGAAAAATAATCCTTTGTATTGTTTAAAAATCGATAAAAATTATTTGAACAAATTTATTAAATTAGAATGCAGAATAAGATTTCAAAATGCAAAAGTTGGGAGTTGACCTTTAACCTAGCAATTTTGCAAGTCATAATTTATGTTCATTTTGTCATGATTGTTTACAAAAAAATTATACGTCTCAGTATCAAGTATTTAGAGCTGTTTTATAAAAATTCGATATTAAACTCGATAACATTTATTGACTTACGTGTGTAACTAATAAATAAAAAATGTAATGCAAAAAAAAATAATATGCATTGAGAAGCTAATTTATGTTAAAGCTAAAGTTCGGTTCAAGTTAATATAAAAACAAACTTATTAAAAAGAAGACTTGATGAAATCTGAAACTAACAAAATGCGATAATAAATTTAAATGAATTACACATAAATTTAAACTTGAAATGAACAAATAATATAAAGAACTAAAAAGATTAATAAAAAAATAATTGAATCATAGTGTAAAAAGTGAGATTGAAATTGCCTTGTTTTTCGCTCAGTGTAGTGCATATTTTTATGAGCCAAATACTTAAACAGTGTGTGCCCAGAGCGAGAACTGATAATGGCCAGAAGGCAAAGGGCCGGGCCAACGAAATGAGAACTGAACACAAGTGAGGCCAATAAAAAGGCGATAAAATTGACGCCAATACAAGCTGAAATCGAAAGAGAGAGAGGAGAGAGGAGAGAGAGAGAGTGGGAGAAGAGAGTGATAGGAAAAGGACACAGTGCATAAAAAGGCGATATATATTCACAAACGTGTTTATCAGAGTCAAAGTGAAAGCCCGCAGCTGGACAGAGAAAGAGTGATAGAAGGACAGAGAGAGAGAGAGCGAGAGAGAGAGAGAGGGGTAGACAGACAGCATCCGAGTGAGATAGCAATTCAAATGCCGTGGTGATTAATGGGCCAGGGGCCATTGCAGCCGGAATGCGCATAATTCACGTGAGAGCAACGAGATATGGCCAACAGCATGAAAATGGAGGTGAAAGAGGAAAGGGAGTTGGCATCAGAACCAGTTGTTGGCCATGGCAGATGTTGGTGCTACTGCTGCTCTTGCTGGAATCGACCGCCATGGAATCGTCGGCTGAACAACTGCTGACCAATAACAACCACAATGACAATGTCGAGCTGTCGCCGAGTGGAGCAATTAAGCAAATGCCGAGCAATGTCCGTGTCTCAATTAACAGTGAAAAGCATCGCAACCGTCCAGTTCCCGTTCCCATTCCCGTTCCCGTTCCCCTTCCAGTTCCCGTTCCACATTCCCCCAACAACCTGCACTGGAAGAGCACGAGGACGAAAGTGAAGCGACGACAGCGTCTCAATTCGCAGAGCAACTTGCCCGCCTCCCACTTCCCGCTTTCGCCCAGCACAAATCTGAGCAGTTGGCAGCAGCAGCGCTACCTGAAAGTGAACCAGGTGTTCGAGAGCGAACGCCGCATGTCCCACGACGAGATTCAACGCAATCACGGCAAAATCGTCCTGCTCGGTCTCTTTGAGCTGTCCACCAAGCGAGGTCCGCGCCCGGACGGACTCAGCGAGCTCGGAGCTGCCACAATGGCCGTGGAGCACATCAACCGCAAGCGACTGCTGCCCGGCTACACACTGGAACTCGTCACCAACGATACTCAGGTGAGTACACTGGCCAAAATAAAGTGTGATTCGAGTTATGGAAGTTCGACTGCATACATCAATTGAGCTAGATTTTACTATTTTTTTAAGATCCTTTTAAGTGAACAGATTTATTTATATTTACTTTGATTTTAAGTATTAATAAAATTATGCAATTTACAATTAATAATTAAAATAAAATGATGTAGTAATAAATTAAAATACACAATTTAAGCATTAGTTTTAAGACTAACTTGAATTTTAGTTTCCAATTTTAATTATTTTAATAATCTATTGTGATACTTGTATTATAAATTATATTAATACTCTTGTGTATTTATGTTTTTTTATATTATATTTCATATTATTTAATTTTATTTTTGTTTTTATTTTTACTTTTCCTTTTTTTTCTTTGCACATAATCTGCTTGGGTCTATACTATAAACTGGATCTCATTAAAAATAACTAAAGACAAAGTGAAAGTCTTACAACCAAGTAGTCTTTATTTTTTTAACATCTTTTATTATTTGAATTACCCTTTTTTTTTGTGAACTTTTAGCTTAGTTAGAAACAGCGAAAACTCAACCATTTGTATGTACATATCTCTTAAATTAGATTCCAACAGGTGGGTTGCCACATTTGGTGGTACAGAGCTAGACGTTGGCTTTTTCATTACGAAATTGAAATTTCATTTAGTGGCGCGTGCAGCATTAAAACTTAATAAGAAAATCTGCAACCGCAACAGCAGCTGCGACGGCAGCTAAAAAGAAATTTGTCATCAACTTTCTGCTTATTTTTATTTTATTTTTTGTGAGCAGCAACAACAGAAACAGTGGGAGGGGTGATGACACGCAAACTGAGACAGAGATATGGAGAGAGAGAGAGAGAGAGAGAGAGATAGATAAAAGTCGCATCAAAACAGCATCTCCTATCAAAGTCAAGAGTCGACATTTTAAAAATGTTTATTGCGCCATCTTGGCGCGCATTTTATGACGCGATTCGCGTTACTTCCCTCTCCCCTCCACCCACTCCATCCTTCGTCTCCTTCATCTCGTACTTCCACCTTGGCTGTATTGGTCTCCCCTCTACACAGAGAAAAAATTCCGGGATATCGAAATAAAATCTCAAGAGTTCAGTAATCAAGGATTTTTTAAAACGTTCAATACTTCTTAATTAAGTAAAAATTTTCTGAATTCACACTCAAAATAATAATGTTAAAATGAAAAAGTTTAAACATGATTTTTAGAAAGCATTTTTTTCTGTGTATCCCTATTGCTTGCAGTGTGATTATTTCTAACGCATTCATCATTAGCGAAATATTTCGATCAGTGTGGTTTTTATAAAAAACTTTGTATTTAAGTTATATATTTGTAGTTTAGTTGCGTTTTTTAAAACATTATCAGGTGAGCTACAGAAATCACAAGTGAAAACGAATTCAGAGAAAAGCTATTTCGCTTGAAATTTTCTCCGTGCCATTGAACTTCGAGTAATTTATTGTTTAAATAGCATGTTCACCAACCTTTTCAAACTAGGCTGCTAGGGTTGGCCCCTTCTCAGTTTAAATTTTCCAAGGGTTTGTTTAGCAACTTTATTAAGTTTATCATTGCAGAACACTAGGTTTTTATTTTATTTCTTTTTTAATTAATATAATTTATTTATATAATAATTGATATTGTATAGCTTAAAAAAAATTAAAAGTTATTGGCGCGGCAAACAATAAAAGTTACTTACTGTAAATTCTAAAATTCGGACAAAAATGTGTCATTATTCTCATGGCATCGGACGCAGTTGAACTGACTGTGACACGGAGAAATTAAATTGTCGTGAAACTCAGGTTGAAGAGATTTCTGTAGCACACCTGTATTATTGCTTTTGATCATTATTAATTTAGCAAATATATTTTGAATGCATACTCGAAAAAAAGAACATGATGAACTCAAGATGTATTTTTTCCTGTGTACCTTTGTTGGTTGCAGTGTGATCCTGGCGTGGGCGTGGATCGTTTCTTTCATGCCATTTACACGCAGCCCTCGACGAGAATGATGATGCTGCTGGGCTCCGCCTGCTCGGAGGTCACGGAAAGCCTCGCCAAGGTGGTGCCCTACTGGAATATCGTACAGGTGAGTCTCCTCCTCCGTTTACTCCTCTCCCAGTTCAAGTTCGGGTCCAGGATGCGTTTGCTGATTAAAGTATGCAAATATGCAAATATGCCCGAGCCTATTAGCCTATTACTCAAAAATTTAATCAACTCACGTGCCACGACTCGACTCGCTCGATTAGCATAAATACCACGCAGCTCAAAAGGCCAGCCAATAAACATTTCCGCGCTCAAGTAAACAGCTTTCTACAAATTATTAGACAAGACATACAATTTATTCTCTGGTATTCGCAGATGCAATACCCTAACTACCAGAATAATAGTAAACAAAACGTATATTTTTTATTGTAAGAATTTAGTTGAAGAGCTTAGGATTAAAGCATTCTCTTTACTTAAGTTGTTGCTGTGAGCAAACACTTTATTCTATTCGGGAAAAATGAAGAATATACTTAACGATTGTAATATCTGCTAAATATTAGTCAAATCTATCTTAGAATAATATAATAGTTTAATCATATCATTATGTTTTATTCAGATCATTATGTTTTTTACAGTCAAGCGACGAAAACTTTTCAATGCTCTCCATTTTTGTGACGAACGACATTTAATTAGTTTGGCATTCAGATAAGCCCCAAAAATGTTTTTTTTATTAGAGAAGAAGACTTTGCGCAAATCGCCGAATAACAAACTTATTTTTAAGAACAATTTATATATGCAATTTAATATCGCTCGAAACAAAATTGGATTTGGAGCATGGAAATGTTTTTTATCTCGTACATAGTAGACAGATATGGTTTTTAAAATTCAAACACCTAATGTTAGGGTATATCAAGGAATGCGTAAATACAAAAGCAGAGAAGTTTATCTCAGGTGGAGGCTGGAGGAGGCATCGAGGAATTCACTTAGAAGCACGCTGCATGCAAATGTCGAGCGATTCAAAGTTTGGCCTTTGAAGTTCAGTTTGGTTGGGTCTCGTTAGGCGTATGTGGCAACTAAATGAGGCAGAATATGCAGACAGAATATACAGACAAGAGACAAGACAAACTTTGGGGCTGGATGTTGCGTAACAATTGCCTTGAATGGAATTCTATATGGCACTTGATTATAGGTCTCCTTTGGCTCGACTTCGCCCGCCTTGAGCGATAGACGTGAGTTTCCGTATTTCTATCGCACCGTTGCCCCGGACTCGTCCCACAATCCGGCCCGTATTGCGTTCATCCGTCGCTTTGGCTGGGGCACTGTGACCACGTTCTCCCAGAACGAGGAGGTCCATTCGCTGGCTGTCAACAATCTGGTCACCGAGCTGGAGGCGGCCAACATTTCCTGCGCGGCGACAATCACATTTGCGGCCACCGATTTCAAGGAACAGCTGCTGCTCCTCCGGGTAAGTCTCGAATTGGAATTGACAGTGGAACAGTGGACAGTGAACTGCTGCACGTTGACATGACAAATTGCCGAAGTGGCCTCCGAAAATGTGCTTTGTATTTTGTGTTTTGTCGCCCTTACAGGAGACGGACACACGCATCATTATCGGCAGCTTCTCCCAGGAATTGGCACCTCACATCCTCTGCGAGGCGTACAAACTACGCATGTTTGGTGCGGACTACGCCTGGATCCTGCACGAGAGCATGGGTGCGCCCTGGTGGACCGACCAGCAGACACCCTGCACCAACCACGAACTGCAACTGGCCGTCGAGAATCTGATAGTTGTGTCCACGCACAACAGCATCGTGGGCAACAACGTCAGCTACAGTGGACTGGTAAGCACATTTACTGCACACATATTTCCCCACAGTCACAGATAGAATCATCATAAGACAAGCTACAAACAAGCTGAAGTAGAGTAAGCTCGACTTTCCGACACCCACTTATTGCTATGAAGAATTCAAAAAAAGCAAATCCTTCTCTAAACAAATTGAAAAGAAAAATTCGTTTTCTACCAAAATCAAAATAGCTAAAAGATTAAAAAAAAATTTAAAAAATAATAAAATATTTTAAAAAATTATTTGTGATTATTGATATTTATTTTTATGATATCCATCAAAAATATTAAGTAAATATGATTTACATTAAATCAGTAGAGACTTTTTGAAGAATATAATTATAATCTATATTTTTAGCAAAAGTCTCGAGTGTCTATTTATTTTAAATTAGAAACAATTAAATACAAACAATAAAAATATTTATAATATGGTCGTAGATGCAACCTTCTGTGAAAAAGTTATGATGCCCCTGTAAACTTTGAGTACCGGGTATAATGATTCATTTGATTCCGAGTATCCCGAGGCAGCGATTGCTCCTCATGATAAAATGTTTTTATTGTCGTTTTAGTGCCTGCCATGAAATCGGCGGCGCATAATGAGCTGGCAATCTCATTATTAGACTGTGGGCTAAGCAGGGCAACTCTGGGGGGAGAGGGGGATTCGAATGCTCTATTTAATCGCTGCAATTTTCATTCATTCATTCATTTATTCATTTCTCCCCAGAACAATCACATGTTCAACTCGCAGCTGCGTAAACAATTCTCCCAATTTCACAATGAGGATGCGACTGGCAGAAACAGAAGAGAACCACAATCGGATTTGCCGACTCTGTCCCGAAAGAGGCGTGGCACCGCCCCCCATTTCCCGCTGCCCGAGGCTATATCCCGCTATGCACCGCAAACATACGACGCCGTTTGGGCAATCGCCTTGGCTCTGCGGGCCGCCGAGGAGCATTGGCGCCAGGACGCGGCTCAATCGAAGCTGGATGGATTCGATTACACCCGCAGCGACATGGCCTGGGAGTTCCTCCAGCAGCTGGGCAAACTGCACTTCCTCGGCGTATCGGTAAGACAGCCCAGAATGGCAATTTCAGGTTTTTACTTTATCTATTTATTTATTAATAGCAAGGTTACAAATATAATTTTCAACCTAACTTATAACTAAAGCGCAGGCTGCTAGTTTGATAGGGAAAAACAGAAAAACAAAAAATGAATACTTACATTTATTTTGAATTAACTTAATTATTTTCAGTTTTGTATTTTGCGCCATTACAACTTCTTGAAACCATTGCGTTCGATTGCTTTACGTGTCTGGTAAATATGGCATATTAATAAATAGCTCAACAAATTTTTCATTTTAAAATAACAACAATAAATTCATAAACATTGTCAATTGGTTGGTTGCTTTTAATATTCGCCTTTACTTATTTTATTATTTTGTATCTTATTTATCAACACTCTTTTATAGTTTTTTTATTTATTTATTTCTAGCTTTAATTGCTTTCCGTATTCTGCGAACCTCTTATGTTCTTTTAATTATATTATTTAATTATAATTTTTACCGAGCCTGTTGAAGACAAAAGCTGAGTACAATATTTAAAGTAAAAAGGTGCAGAAAGGCAATATGCATTTTCGTTTTCAGCCAATCGGTGGCCTTAATAACTGTATTGTGAATTTTTTCAATTTAAAAAAAGGTAAATAATTAAAAAGGAAAACGAGAATATGCAGTGAAGGAAAAAATTATAGAAACGAGAGTCATTTTGATAATTCAAACATGTTTTTGAATTTTAAAAGAATTGCCAAACGGTATGAAGTCAAAGTTATGTAACAAAAAGACATTATTTTTTCCATAGCAATTTTAAAAATACAAAGAAAAAAGGATTGATTCTATTATTTTTTCCATCACCGTATTTCAAATAATAAAAAAAAGAAATGGAGAATATAAGTACATATGTATATTTTATGGAGTAAAAATATAAAATGCAATCTCGAAGTAATTATTTGCCACCTGCAGGGACCTGTCTCGTTCAGCGGCCCGGATCGCGTGGGCACCACGGCCTTCTACCAGATCCAGCGTGGAATGCTGGAGCCTGTTGCTCTGTATTATCCGGCCACAGATGCCCTGGACTTTCGCTGTCCGCGATGTCGAGCCGTGAAGTGGCACAGTGGTCAGGTGCCGATTGCCAAGCGGGTGTTCAAGATGCGCGTGGCAACGATTGCTCCTCTAGCGTTCTACACAATTGCCACACTGTCCAGCGTGGGCATCGCTCTGGCCATTGCCTTTCTCGCCTTCAATCTGCACTTTAGGAAACTCAAGTAGGTTCACAAAAATAGTTGCAGTCGCAGTCGCAGTTGCAGTTGCAGTTCAAGTCCCTAGTTGCTTGCTCTGCACTTTCAACTCATCTCCCTCTGTCTTTGTCTTTCTCTCTCCCATAGAGCAATTAAACTTTCGAGCCCGAAGCTGAGCAACATCACCGCAGTGGGATGCATCTTCGTCTATGCCACCGTCATCCTTTTGGGCCTCGACCACTCGACGCTGCCATCGGCGGAAGACTCCTTTGCCACAGTTTGCACGGTGAGTCAACTCAGAGTCTTCCGCCCTCTTGCCCTCTCTTCGCTTGTCAACACCAGTCGCAGAATGCTACAAAGGCTTATGAGTTTGTAACAATTAATGACTTTACTGCAGATCAATCAAGACCAAGACAACCGAACTAAGAGTGCAACTTTAAAGTTAGAATCTAGAGATTTAGTACACTTATTATTTATAAATTATTATTATCTCTCAGTCAGATATCTCAGTCATACTTAAATTATACACCCATATCATCACTTTTCTATTATTTAATTTTTTGTATTAATCATTTTCGTTTTATTTATTTTGATTCCATTTTTTTATGTTTATTTATTTATAACTTAACTTATTATTTATTACCATTTCAGAAGAAGAACTCAATCAGAAAATATTAATTTTCTATTAGCGATTTCTATAATATAATTTTTTGCAATATTCATTTCATTTAAATTTAGTTGTTTTTTATTTATTACTATTTTGTTAAATAAATTTTTTGTATTATTTTCTATTGATTTATTTATTTTTATTAAAATACATAATTTTCAAATTGCAATCAAATTATATTTTCATGTGCCCTTGTGTCGTATTTTATGAAGAAGGATTGTCTTTTCTATTGTTTAATATATTTAAAAAGAGTATGATTTGTTATTTCTTTTAAATCTTATTTCTTTAATGTTGATTGAGTTAAATGTCTGCGAAGATACGTGTACTGGGCATATTAAAGTCGAGCAGTTCAACTCGAGTTCAACTGACATGTTTTGTTGAACTTTCTATTATGCAAGCAGAAACCTTCTCTCTCTCTCTCTCTCTCTCTCTCTCTCTCTCCTCTCTCTGTCCACCTCCCTCTGCACATCAAATATGACTTTCTGTTTTCAGCCCAACTTTTGAGTCGCGGCTCATGTGTTTGTTTTATTTATGTGAATTGCCGGATTGTGCAAACGGCGACGCTATAAATAGCTGCAAAAATATTAAGAGAAAATCTTTCATTTCATTTTTGTGCCTGGCACAGTAAATCCTTAAACTCAAGCTAGACGAGCTACATGAAGTCATAAAGTCCAATTTGATGCCCTTGTCATCGAAATTTTGTTCGCCCAAAAAAAAATGCCACTCCAGGGAAATTCACAGTCCGTTGTAGCTTCAACTCTGACTCTGGGTTTTTTTCTGGCCCTGTTTAATGTTGTTTCTCTGCTGCATTTTGTTGTTTTTCCGTATCATCATGTAATGGCTGAATTGAGAGAACAAGAGGAGGAAAGGGGAGAAACAACACGACAAAATTCACAACTTTTGTGATACATTCTTCATTTTGCATAAATTGCCGAGTGCAAAAAAAAACGTCTCCTTTGAGCCGTGTTTTGTTGTTGTTTTGTTTTGGCCATTGATGACTTGTTTAGGCCCTCGCAACACGACAGTGACTTCTCCCACCTTATAATCTCTTTCTCTCTCTCCCCCTCTGTTTCCATCTCTCTCTTGTAGGCACGCGTGTATCTGCTCTCAGCTGGATTCTCCCTCGCCTTTGGCTCGATGTTCGCCAAGACGTATCGAGTGCACCGCATTTTCACACGCACTGGGAGCGTGTTCAAGGACAAAATGCTGCAGGACATTCAGCTAATTCTGCTCGTGTGCGGCCTGTTGCTCGTCGACGCCCTCCTCGTCACCCTCTGGGTCGTCGCCGACCCCATGGAACGCCATTTGCATAACTTGACACTCGAAATCAGCGCCATCGATCGCAGCGTTGTCTACCAGCCTCAGGTGGGTGACATTCCTTTATATATCCTCGCTGAAGGATATTACAATTTTATACGATATATAAACTTTCATTTTATTATTTTTTTTTCGTTTAAGTCTGACTTTTTGTTTGGCTTAAAAATCTAAATCCTTTTGTTTTATATTATTAAAGAAATCTATTTACAAACTTAGAGCAACCATAAGACTTCTAAATAAAAATTAAAAATTATTTTTTCCTTTTTTATTCAGAAAACTATTTACCACATTTTTTTATTTTTATATATGTTTTCTTAATTGGCTTAAATCCAAAAATTATTAATTTCTTTCAAGTTTAGACCAAAAAAAAAGAGTAAAAATAATTTAATTAAAAAAAATTATAATAAGAATTTATCCTGTTACAGAAAATTTTGTATACTAATTAATTTCCTAATTTTTTTTTTTGTAAAATCTTAAAAATGTAAATTATTGATTACTTACTGTTTAGATAAAAACGGCTTAAAATGAAAATTGTTCTGAAAAACTTCATTTATAAAGAGTATATTTTTAATTTACCTTTTTTTTTTGGGTTCACAAGCTTTTAAAATTGTGCACTGCAAGGGCATCAAATCTTCGGCTTGCCGAGTGTTATTTGATTTTTGTGTGTCTCTATCGAGTCTGTAAATTGACTCGCATTCCTCAACGACTTCCTCATCCGAAATGTGTGCGAGTTTTTGTTTGTTTTTCTTACATCTTGGTCTTGTTGTTCTGTTCTGTTGTTCCCCCACTCAGGTCGAGGTTTGTCGCTCTCAGCACACACAGACCTGGCTGAGTGTCCTCTATGCCTACAAGGGCCTCCTCCTCGTCGTGGGCGTGTACATGGCCTGGGAGACGCGTCACGTCAAGATTGCCGCCCTCAATGATTCCCAGTACATTGGCGTCTCCGTCTACAGCGTTGTCATTTCCAGTGCCATCGTTGTGGTTCTGGCCAACCTCATCTCGGAGCGGGTAACTCTGGCCTTCCTAACCATCACAGCTCTCATCTTGGCCTCCACGACGGCGACTCTCTGCCTGCTCTTCATACCCAAGCTACACGACATCTGGGCACGCAGTAAGTTCATCAAAGACATTGATAGATCGCCCTTATAATATAATAATAATAATTATATTTTATTCACTTATTGTAAGTGAATATAAAACAAGTGGGAAAGGCTATAGTCGAGCGCCCGACTCTAAGATACCCGTTACTTATTTTAATGAATTTTTTAATATTTTTTATTGCATGCTTTTAGGCACTTATATTTTTTAAAAACTTTAATTAGCCATTACCACCTTTCTGTTTGTCCGCTCTTATTACGATTTAGTAGGATGATAGGTAATAATAGTAGTTAATTAGTACAAAAAAATTATGATATCTTGAAAACTGTGCGTGTGGTGGTTTTTTGCGATTTAAAGAGGCGGAAAAAGGCGTGGCAAAAATTTGAAACAAACTTGACCTGCGTGGGGTCAATAGAAGTCTGTGTGCCAAATTTGGTTGCTCTAGCTCTTATAGTCTCTGAGATCTAGGCGCTCACACGGACGGACAGACAGACGGACAGACGGACATGGCTATATCGACTCGGCTGTTGATGCTGATCAAGAATATATATACTTTATAGGGTCGGAGATGCTTCCTTCTCCCTGTTACATACATTGCAACGAATACAATATCCCCTTTTACTTATTTTTATAAGTAACGGGTATAATTAAGCTAAGTCAAGTTAGGAACAGTTAGCTCAGATAAATTGGGAGCATTTTTCATTAACTTTTTTCTTCATACTTCAACTTCCACTTATCATGTTTGGAAATGCATGCGAGAGTTTTGCACATTTAACATGACAAAGTTGCACACCACTTAAAATGTTTGATTTTCTCTTTATTTTTTTAAACTAACCATCTTGTTCTTGACGCTGATGGACAGACGACATCATCGATCCCGTGATCCACAGCATGGGACTGAAGATGGAGTGCAACACGCGACGCTTTGTGGTCGACGATCGCAGGGAACTTCAGTATCGGGTTGAGGTGCAGAACCGAGTCTACAAGAAGGAGATCCAGGCACTCGACGCTGAGATTCGGAAGCTTGAGCGCCTGCTGGAGTCTGGACTGGCCACAGCCTCGATCACAACGACCTCCTCGTCCACCTCCCTGCTGGCTGGGCACGGTCATCTGAAGCCAGAACTCACTGTATCCAGCGGCCTTTCACATCAACCTCCAATGCCAAACAAGTCGCGTACTCCGAGTATATCGGGAATTCTGCCTAATCTGCTGCTGTCCGTGCTGCCTCCGGTGATTCCCCGGGCCAGTTGGCCCTCGGCGGAGTACATGCAGATTCCGATGCGGCGCTCGGTGACCTTCGCCTCGCAGCCGCAGCTGGAGGAGGCGTGTCTGCCCGCCCAGGATCTGTTCAATCTGCGGCTGGCCCATCAGCAGGCCACGGAGACCAAGACAGGACTCATCAATCGACTGCGCGGCATCTTCTCGCGCACCACGAGCAGCAACAAGGGATCCACGGCCAGTCTGGCGGATCAGAAGGGCTTGAAGGCCGCCTTCAAGTCGCACATGGGACTCTTTACGCGACTGATTCCCTCCTCCCAAACGGCCTCCTGCAATGCCATCTACAGCAATCCCAATCCCAATACCAATCCCAGTAACAATTCCCAACCCCATTCCGGGGAGGGCAACAACTCGACAATGGAGAGCAGCTCCTCCAATGGTAGCCACCTGAAGCCAATTCATCGCGGATCACTCACCAAAAGTGGCACCCACCTCGATCATCTGGCCAAGGATCCCAATTTCTTGCCCATTCCCACGATCTCCGGCGATCGCTTCGATCTTCAATCCGCGGCAGATGGCGGCAACTGCACTGAGAAAAAGAAACAATGTAAGTCTCACTGTTGATTTGATTGATTTCAATTTATTTATTTTTCACCGATGATTTATTCAAAATTTAAGTGTTTAAATTAATTTATTTATTTCTCATATTTAGCCCATGATTAATATCGAATTAATTTGAAAATTTTAGGCATTTTTTTAAGTTAAAAAGTGTCAGAGTGTTTAATATTTAATAATTCATTGAATATTTAATTTAAGTGTTTAAATTAAATTATTAATTAAATTAGCCCATGATTAATATTTAATAATTCATTGCATATATAATTTAAGTCCATATATTAATTATTTGATTATTTTTTTGTATACTTCTTGGCTTTAAAGTGTCAAAGTTTTTATTAATGATTATGCAAAACAAATGTTAAATTTTCAACTCATGTTTTTTTTGACTGGTTGGCAATATTCAATTTAATTGTTAGTCAAATTGGTTTCATTGATCTCATATTTAAATATTTAATTTAAAAACGCATTTTTAAATATTTCCTTAAATATCTGCAAGTACACAGGGAAAAAAATAATGTAAACTTATGAATTAATTCAATTATTTGTCAGATTGTGATTTTGCTTCTTTTTTTTCTTAGTTCAAAAGTGACCAAATGTTTTATATTTAAGTTTGACATGCATTTTCAAATTTTTATAACATTTCTTAAATGTTAAATTATCAGCGTATGGCAATATTAAATTTTAAAATTTTCCAAGCTGGATTTATGCCTGTTTTTCAGCTAAAAATTATCCAAGTGTTTTATATTATATTTTATATTTAATTATCATAAGTATTTGGAATTTGTAATTATTTTATTAATTATTGGTACACAGAGAATAAAAGCAACAATATTAATTTTTCAAATTTACGACCATATATATTTAAACGAATTTTTAAATAATTTATTAAATAATAAAGCTTGCAACGCATGATTTTGTTTTCGGTGATCAGTGTTTGTGAAGCTGGCCGAGACCAAGGTGAACTTCCAGCTGCCCAGCAGTCGCCGTCCATCCATGGTGCAGCCAGCGCCGAGTTTGAGGGAGCGCGTTCGAGGCTCTCCGCGGTTCCCGCATCGCATTCTGCCGCCCACTTGCAGTCTGAGTGCTCTGTCCGAGTCGGAGGATCGCGGCGGGGGTGGAGGTGGAGGTGGAGGTGTAGGTGGCTCGGAAGAGGCTTCAACCTTCAACATTGCGGGCAGTTGCAAGAGCATACCACGGATCTCGCTGCAACATGCCACAAGCGGTGGCAACTGGAAGTCCATGGAGACGGCGGCCAAGTCGCGACTCTCGCTGGACTCCCAGGAGCACCAAGAGCAGGAGCAGGAACAGGAGGAGCAGCAGCTGCAGCTGAATGGCCAAACAGGCGAACTATCAAATGGACTTGGTTAAGTTTCCCTTTCCACAGATTCCTCCTCTCTTGTCCCAAAACATGTCCGCCCAACAGAATCCTTGTCAATTAGAAGTGAACACCAAGCAATTATTTTCAACACGCGACTCGTCCTCGTTCCCGGCCCAATCCCGGCCATTGCGTCCAGGGAATCCGGCGCGTGTGCAACTGACCAATCATCGGCTTAAAGCAATCAAACGCATTAGGATAACTACGCTAGTTAAGTTACGATACTCCAAAAGTAGCTAGTCATCTTTTTTCCCCCTTAACCTAAGCACAGTGGGTCATTTGACTGATTTAGCGCAATAAAGTAAATAAAAGTGCGCTCAAAATTATCGTTTTGTATAGTAAGTATTTGTTTTTATCTATTAAATTTTTTATTTTTTAATAACCCAATTCGAAATCAAGTTTTGTTCTATTAATTTCCTTAGTTTAGTAGGAAAACTAAAATTTTTAATACATATCTAATAAATAAAATAGATGGTTATTTTTTTGAAATATTCATCCAATAGGAAGCTTTTTTACAATACAGATATTTTTAACTCTTCAAAATTTAAAAATTAAAAAATTATAAAAATAAAAACTAAAATAGGCGAATGGCCCACTGTGCGTCGCGACCTGCTCTTTAATGTGATTTTGCCCTAAGCAAATCCAAGAACTCGAATTAAATTTCAAGCATAGGCTAAGTAGAAGACTTTTGCTGCATTAGTTGCATAAATCGTAAGGCTTCCCTCTCTCTTCCTCTACCCGTTCCTCTCTCTGTCTTCCTCTTCGCTTTTTAAGTTATTAATTCTCTCGTGTGCCAATCATTGTCGTCGTCTTCGTGGTGGTTGTGCCCCATCTACGGTATCCAGTGAGCAATACTAAATAGTTCGTAGGTTTAGTCAACAAATGTTTATGATTAATTATCCAGTGAGTGCATTAGGATTTCAAGCAATCTACAAACTCAATATCATGATGCATCCATCTAGGGACGTTTTCCCATCAAACTAACTACAAAGATACTTAGGGCAAAATTAATGCGTCTCTCTCTCAATTTGTTGTAGCCAAAAAGTTGTAGTTGTAGTTTGTAGTTTGTAGCTCAAAAAATAGAATTAAGTCTTTAAGTTTTAGCCAGAGATTTTTACAGTTACCTTTTATCCATTTATTGTTCTTACTTAATTTAAAAAATGCCAGAATAAAATATTTCTCTATGACTTTTAAATAAAAATTGAAGTTAAACTATAAATTTTCAACGTTGAAATAAAAATTAAGCATAAGAATCATAGGTGATTTATATTGTATAAATTATAAATAGTAGAGTTTTGGGAAATTTCATTAATATAAATTAATTTAGTTAAACTTTGTTTCCATATACAAATGTTTGTAATTTTTGGTCTCTGGTCTTAGCATTGTAATCCAACTCGAACCTCTCTGACTTCCACCTCCCTCATTCTGTGCGGAATAATGTCAATAAACTGAAAGCAAAAAATAAAATAAAATTAAGTAAAGCAGAAACTGCGCTGCCAAAAAAGTAATGATTAATTAATGAACTTGTTTTATTGGGTGGCGATAAGGCGGAGTTGACTTTGCAGAACAACGACAATGAGAACAGAAATAATGACTTTCTATAAAGCCGTAAAATAAGTTTGCCTGGCCAAAGGGGCGGCTACACAATCTGCAGACTGTCCACAAAGAATAAGCGAGAGAGAGAGAACTGAACACAAAGAATGGAAGCAAAACTAATAGAGTACGGTGATTAAGTTGACATTGCAATTTGTTACTATAAATAAATAAATAAAATCGCATCAACGGAATTCCGGGGCGGTCATGTCTCTTGGCCATGTCTAACACTGAACTCAACCTGGCCAAAGCACACTGGTCCACACTAGACACGTTTTTGGCATAATGTGAGTTCGTATTTAAGTAGGAATATATTTATTGAGTTCTTAAATGATATATTCATAATTTATTGCATATGAAGTTTAATACAAAAATTGACGAAAACTTCGCAAAAGTTTGTCAACGAATTATTATTTATTCATTTTTTTTATACATTAAAAACATAAGTTAAAATTAATTTCTATAAAAATATGTAAATTCATTTTTATCATGTCCAAAAAAAATTATATCAAAGATTTTTCTGTTCATCTTTTTGCTATCTCTGATTTAAGGTGCGAGATTAAAAAGTAACTAAATAGAAAAACCAATTATTTAAAAAGATGATAGGAAGCTGCTGATATCTTTTCTATTATCATTTCCTTTATTGTCTAATATAAAACAAAAAACATAAAATGTTGATCTTTGAATCAGTGTGCATTGTCTGTGGACTGTATGTCCGATTGTGGTGAGTCCTCCTCGCTTGAACTGGCCCGGATCGTGTGAATTTATCTTTATGCTCGTAAAAACAAAAAGAAGGCACATGAAACGAAATCGTCCAAATAAACAGCGACGATGGCGATGATGGGAAATATCTGCAGCAGTGGCCAATGGTGAATGCTCCGACATTTTTCATGGCTCCATTCCGTTTGCCGCATGAAGATTTATCTGGTCGACACGTCGACTCTTCCTTCCCCCACTTGCCCCCATGTTTCACTTGCCCCCACTTGCAAGATGCCACACATTTTGTTACCGTCTGTTGCCATCGCCATCGCCATCTTCATCGCACATTGCGCATACGTCGCGTGTGCCGCATCAATAAAACTGAGCTGAGTTTGGGAAGAAGCCTTACATTTGGTTTATTACAGAGTACAAAGCTGAAGGCAAAAGGGGCAGAAGGAGCACAGAGAGTGTGCCAAAAGAGAAGGGGAGGATTGGAGTGAGTGTATAGTTCAAGTACCTTGGCATGGCCTGTCACTTGACGGTAACAATAGCAAGAAGTGTTTATTTATTGTGTGTCGAGTTGTCCCCCTTGCCCCTTTGCTGCCTTTGCCTTTCTCCCTCTGTCTTTCCATAGATGGCAGATGGCGACAAAAAGTTGAGCAAATATTCATTTTAATCAAGCTAATTAATATGGTCCAGTTATGCAGACCCCCAAAACTGCCAAACGAACTGAAATGAAATGAAATGAATAAAAATGCGACCAACACTCGAGGCCCTTTAACAAATGGCACACAGAGAGAAAAAGAATCAGACGAAAATTAAATTGACCTCCATTTAAGTACTTACAGTTACTTATAGTAATCTAAATAAAATATGTTTAATAATATGCTTATCCAAATATAAATAAGCTTCAGTTTTTTATAATTATTTCATAAAATTATAATTTATTTGTATTCTGTAATTTCGCACCCTTCGTGCTGCTTTTGTCACTAGCGCGGAATGCCATCCGCAGTGATATGGTAATACAATACTTTTTGCAAGCGCATTTTTGGAACCAACGCCAGTTTGAAAATATTGAATAAGTTAAATACTTAATACTTTTGAGCATGTGAAATTAAGTTTTAAATAAAATTTATATTCTAGATTTTAGAAATTTCAGTTTTAAAATATAAAATGTGGGATTTTCTTGATCTATTAATATATTTTATGATGAAAATCTTGACTCTGAAACATTTTAAGTTTTAAATGTAAGATCTCGAATTTTAAATTAAATTAAGAGTCTGGATCAGCGGTGGGCACTCATGGGCTTCGGGAGCTAGCGGCTGCTCCCAACTTTACTTCTGCCCATTCGGCGCCGGGTTGTTGTTATTGATGGTGTTGTAGTTTTTGTTGTAGTACTGCCGAATTCAGATTTCGTGCCCACCGCTGGTCTAGATTTTGATAACTTGAGTTTTTAAATATGAAACGAGGGACTTTGTATTAATATAGTAAAAATGATTAACTCTAAAATGTGTAATTTTCAAAGCAAGTTACCTGATATATTTCGCTCTGTGCAGCTCTCATCTCAGCCCGAATTGCGGACTCCACCTCATAGTCCTGAAAATTCACCCACACTGTATGTAGTATGTATAAAATGCAGCTCATTAAAGTTAAGGCCACAATTGAGCACACTTAATTAGTGGACTTTGCCCGCAGCAACTTGAGAAGCATCTCTCTCCTCTTCTCAGAGTATCTCCTTCTTCTGGTTTTGTTCGCATTATTTGTGGGATTATCGAAAGACGCTCAATGAATTTCAGTTACAAGGCCCCTGGGGCAATGAGGCTGCTCTGCTGCCGCACAGGTAAATAAGTAAGCAAATAAATAAGTGAGAGATGGCATGAAGATGAAGTTTCATTTTATTTACATA
This sequence comes from Drosophila quinaria, assembly GCA_035047525.1. Classification (NCBI taxonomy): domain Eukaryota; kingdom Metazoa; phylum Arthropoda; class Insecta; order Diptera; family Drosophilidae; genus Drosophila; species Drosophila quinaria. The sequence continues at coordinate 650,808 of JAWNPO010000007.1, forward strand.
CCATTGGCATAAACTGGTCGAGTTTATATCGTGTCTCGATCTCATTCCCCAATGCAACATACACAGCACAACACAACAAACACACATAAAGCGCCACTAAGTTATTTTCAATCAATAAAAATAACATAAACAAAAAAAGCAAGCTGTAAAAAATACACTCAAGTGCTTTTCACACACACACACACACACACACGTAGAGAGAAAAAAAAGAAAAAGTCTCTGTCTGCAATCGAGAAGCAACAGCGAGAGGAAATGGAGAGAAAACTCTGAGCTCCCAATTTGCCAATAAATTTGCTTGCCATACATGGCCAGTAATTCAAAGGAAGCAGAAAGAGAGAGAGAGAGAGAAAAAGACAGAGATAGAGAGAGAGAGAGGGGGATAGAGAGAAGGAATGAAATAGCACTGAGAGCTGTCTAAATGTGAAAATGCAAAGATGTGGAAATGTGAAAATGTTGCTTCCAAATAAGAGCCCCGTAATATCACTTCATTTCCCTGGCAAATGACAAAATATGTTCATATATATTTAGTTGGAAATTGTGGCCTAAACGGCACTCCCCCTTCCCACCCCCTCATCACTCCCCTGCTGCTCCCACTCTTCTTTTTCTTCTTCGTCTACACGTCCCAAGGGAAACCTAATCAGGCGTGAAAAACATGCGACACAATTCGCACTTTGATGGAAATCTTCAATACAATTTACACATTTTTAATTGGAGCTGCCAAAAAGAGATCTAATTGGTTAGAGGACAAAAAGGGATCTGCTCGACTGCTGGATGCCCAATAAGAAAATCAGGGGTGCCACAGAAATCGCAGTATTTTATCGTTTAGTGTTTTCAACATGACTGCTAAGGGTTGACACCTTTTTAGATTAAATTATCAAAGGGTTTGGTTAGCAGCTTTTTAAGGTTTATTATTCCAGAACAATAAGATATTAATTTTTTTTCCTTCTTAATTTATTTAATTGAATTTATTTATATAATAATTGATTTTATTTGGCTCAAAATAATTAAAAAGTAAATGGCCCGAGAAAATAAAAAATGTTTGACAACTCTTGCAATTGTCTGCCATTAGTCTGGCAACCCTTTGTCAATTTTGCAATATTTACAAATAAATAATCAAATAACAAAAAAAACACAAATTTAAATAAGTTGAATTAAAACTGTCGCCTGCTGTACTCAAAGTCCTGTGTACGCTTTAGGTATTGGGCTAATAAATGGAGCTGGAGGAGAAGAACGAGGATGCGGAAGAGGAAGAGAATTCGCAGCGGAATCTCAATTCAATGTTAAATGACAAGCGGAAAACGGATTTCTAAACGAGTGAACGCCTGATTGACATTTCAAGTGCAAACGTGAAAGTCGCTAACTAAGGAACAGAAGCTAAGAAAGTGACAGAGATAGAGATACACTTTAAGAAAGAAAGAAAAAAGGGAGAGAGGAAGTGGAAAAGTCTGGTAACTCATTCGAATACTGTTCATAATCTGCACACGAAAAACAATCGCTAAAAACTCTGGCTGACATTGCCAGGCATGTCTACAGGTTATTACATGAATGATGAATGTTGCAAGGACAGAACAGAGAGAGCGGAAAGAGAAAGAGGGGGATAAAGACACAAGTGAAAAGAGCCAGACGGGAGGAAAAGACACAAGTAAACAGAGGTAGAGGGGAGGAAAAGACAGAAGTTGTGGATTTCATTGCCACAATGCAAAAAGCTGAGAAATTGAACGTCTCTCAAATGGTAGTGACAACTGCGGGAGAAAGGACACAAGAGTCAAGAGAGAGCAGAGAAATATGAGACGGAAGAGTGGTGAAAGAGGATGAAAGGGACAAAAAGCAGCTGTGAGTGTGGAATTTGGTTGGGATTCTGGTATTGGAATTGGGTTCGGGTTTGGGTTTGGGTTCGCTTTGAGCAAACAGATGCACTCACATGTTAAGATGCGTAAAAATACCATGGGAAATTACGCGAATGGAATACCAGACAACACACACATATTCGCCCACTCCCACACATACAAACACTCGCAAACATTCTCACTTGCATACACAGAAAAAAAATCATCGGAATTTCGGGAAAAAATCAATTTCGATAATTTCGAAATTACTTAAATCGAGTACTTAAAACTTGATTAAAGTGTGATTTTTCAATTCCTTCTTTGCAAATATTTTGATTATCGGGTCTGTATAAGAATTTTTTACAGTGCAATCAAATGTTTAAGGCTTTTTTAACTACAAATTTGTACACAGATTGGTTTTCACTTTATTCACATATTGTGTTTTATATTTAATAATAATATTTAATAATAATTTAAAAATAATATTGATGAGTACAAACTTGAAAAATATATGCTAAAGTCAAGAATATAAAACTTGAATTTTAGAATGAACCTTTTTTGTTCAGTGTATGAAGTGACACACATGAGCGAATGCTACAAGCAACAAATGTGAATGCGAATGCGACTAAAACATAATGTTGTTGACAAACTCGCAATGCAGACAGCGACTGCAAATGAAAGGGACAGAAAGATTGGGGAAAGAGAGAGTATAATAGAGAAGAGGGAGAACGAGAGCTAAAGTCAACTACCAACGGAAACGGAAGTTCAGCGACAATGACAACGACAGATGAGAATGTGGGAAAGTTGTGGAAGTCGCTGTGAACTGATTGCGACAGCATAGAAAACAAGTCACAAGAGAGACAGAGAAAGATAGAAAGAGAGGGAGAAAAAGAGAGAGAGATTAAAAAGGGAGAGAGATAGAGAATAAAAAGGGAGAGATTGAGAGAGAATAAACGACCAGCAGATGCTCTGTAAAAAAAATTGAATGTGTCAATCGAAGTGGAGATTAAAGAGAGAAACGAACATTCTCAGTTAAATAAAATCTAAAGCTAGAATAGCAGTGACTTGCTCATACCCTTTTTTGAGTACGTGTAGGGTATCACGAGGAAACTGACGACGAAAAGCAGTGGAAAACATTTCGGCCTGGCAGCCAAATGATTAATTTCGACAAGCTGCCACAAGCTGTCGAGAGGTGACAGAGATGGAGAGAGACAGAGAGAGACAGAGAGAGACAGAATAGAGTGCGTGGGAGAAGGGTGATAAGAAATAAGGGGAAACTGAACTGAAGCAACTGTCGTACGTGCCTGCGCTTCAGTTTATTGACTATGTGAAAGCTGAGACTGAATGCAAACTTGCCACAACGTGCGTTGATTTTGTGCTTCAAAAAATAAATGAACCACAAAATAACACCAAACTGCCAACTGCAAAACGACAAAGAAATGCAGCATCAGAAACAGAAACAGAAACAGAAACAAAAACAGTAAAGTAACATGCATCGCGTTGCATGACAAATAAGTGTTGATAGAGAGAAACGATATATGTAATACTTGAAACAAAAAAAACAGTATACAATTTTTAATATTATAAATAAATTTTGACTAAGGTCAGTAGTAAATGATTTAATATCTATAATGTCTTAGAAAGATTTAAGACTTAAAGATACTTCAAGATAAAGATAAAAGGTATACGAAATACGAAGAGTTTCAGAAATATCTTTAGGATTTTTAAATTTAGTGAATATTAATTGAAACTTATATACAATTAAGTATTAAATTTTCATGTCATTCTTTAAATATTCAAAGTTTGCATTTACTGTAAAATGACGCCAATGAAAAAACATATTTACCATATTATCCTTTTATTTTATATTATCTAATTATTTAGGTGATGCTTAACTATATTTATTTTATTATGTTGATTATTATATATTTACTTGATACTTTCCTGTGTGATATTTTATTAATGTCGATACTTTTTTCCTATATCCATCCCTATGCCTCACACAAACAAACTTCATTCAGTTGTAATTGTCTGCATTGCATTTTTATTTTATTTACGCTTGAACAAATTTGAAATTGCTTCAAATGCAGTGCAGCCTTTTAAAATGGGGCTGGACAATTTTCTTACCTAGCTTGACAGCTGCTCTGCTTTCCCATTGCCACTGCTTCTCCCTCTCTTTCCCTCACCCCTCCCCACAACCATCCCCTGTTGTCCAAACACTCTGCCTGTATTTGATTTGCGGTTCTGAATCCAATTGCACTGGAAATGAAGCAAACGAGCCGTGTGGTCATTAGAAATGTCGCCTCTGTCTATCTGTCTGTCTGTCGTTGTTGTTTTTGTTTGCTGTCCAACTGTCCATCGTCCACGCCCCTTCCCATTGTATTTTCCCCTCTTTACCGCATTAATATTGACCCAGCATTAAATCATTTGGCCCATATTAAATTCAGCTCAATTGCCTCCCATTGGCCGGCAGCAACATCATCATTAATTTGCCGCCGCTGAATTTTTAATTAGATCTGAGTGCGAAGGCAAAAGCAATGCAAAAAAGACTAACAGACAGTTGGACAGACAGACAGACAGACAGACAGACAGTCTGTTGGACAAGTTGAAAGCTAGACACAGTGCACAATGGTCCTTAATCTATGTAATATGACGGAAATAATACTGCATTATCTGACAATATAAATGAAACTTGGTCTTTATATATAATATGAACTTCATTAAAATGAAATGATAAGCACAGAAGTTTTTTAATATTATCAAATTTATTTCAAATAGAGAAAATGAAATAATATACCCGAATAAAATATTCCGAATGACCAATGGCTATTTATTATCGCAATAAACAAATTAAATTTATGCGAAGAAATGTTATTTAACTTAAAAAAAATATCAAAAATACAATATTTGTATTTATTTATTACATTTTTACTAAGATCAGTCCAATAAGCTGATTTAAAGTTTGCAAATATTCTTAGAAAATAAGATATAAAGTTAATACATAATTTTGCATAATAAAGTTTGGGGCACATTTATAAAATATATACGCAATGTCGATAAATATTTGTATCTTCCTGATATTAAATAAAATTGCTAGGAACGATATACGCTTAGTGAAACATTTTAAAATTTAAAATATTAATTTCTGATATTACGGAAGAAATTCTGCATTTACTTTAAAATGACGCCAAAGACAAGACGTTTTTACCAGTGTGCAGAGTGGAAGAAATCAAGAAGGCAGGCGCGTCAAATGCAGTGGGAGAAGTTTCTGCCAAGTTGCGCTTCATTTAAGTTTTGGGTAACCCAAGAAGCTGTAACTCAAACCGATCTGAACGACAAACAAACACACAAACATACTCACACAGACTCAACACATATTGTATATGAGTGAGCATACATGACGTATGCGTAACCTGCCGAAACATTGCTGCGATGGCTTAGTAAATATTTTCATATTGATGAAAACAACAACGACTATGGTCTACTTGCAGCTTCTTTTGTTTTTGATAACTATATAAAAATAACTTTTAATTAGAGACAAAAGTTTCGGCGACGCTTCGTATACGTAATCTGCGAAAGCAAAGCATGCAAAATTCTCAGTCTCAGCCTCAAGTTCAAACTTGAACTTTTAATCAAAACTTGTGTTGCGCGCTGCTTTTAGCAATTATGCGACAGGAAGTCACTAAGAAGTGCACCCTCCCCTCTCTCCCCCCTTTAGCAATTCCGCTCTCGCTATCGCTTGCAGAGTTTTTCAGTTCACCTCTAATTAAGCGTTGCAAAGTCTTTTAGAAAATGAAGATGAGGCAAGTGCAACATTAATGCAAACACACGCACACACTGACACTGTCTTAATGTGCGTGTGTGCCGCGAATGGGCCATGAAGCGACCAATGACAAGAAGAGCACAAATGACAAGAGGAAGCGAGAAGACAGATTGGGGCTGGAAGGGGAGCAGTATTGACATTTTAGCTATTAAGTAGCTAAAAAAAGCAGGGACCGCAGCTTTTATAAGTCTTAACAATAAAAATTGCAAACTAACAATTATTTTTAAATTTTTATTTTAAAGTTACGAAATAATAATTATTATTAATTTTTATTTATAAAGTCAAAAATAATCGTTAAAATTCAATTTTTTTCAAAAAAGTCGTAAGTTAACTCTTATTTCAGATTTTTTCGATAAAAGTAAAAATAACTCTTATTTTTAAAATAAAAGTTACAAATAAGAGTTATTCCGTAACTTTTATTAAAAAAATCAAAAAATAAAAGTTAAAATGATACTATAGTTTGGTATTTTTAAGATTTATTTGCCAATAATTACTTCATACATATATTACCGCAACAGAATATAGAAGACAAAATTAAACATGATAAAAAAAGATGGATCCTTAATATTCGTCCTTCAAGGACATGTGATGTATCACATTAAAGGTCTCGAGTCATAAATCAAGAATAATTTTAAATTTTGGTATATACCACTTGTTTCAAAGGATATTCAACTTAACTTTTAGTTTTTGAGTTTTAAAATAAAAGTTACGGAATAACTCTTATTTGTAACTTTTATTTTAAAAATAATATGCATAAAATGACATCATTATGACATTCTTTTATTTTTCATTCACGTATTATATTTTGTTTTTAGCTATTTCTAGCTACCTTTTTGGATGCAGTTAGCTATTTTTTGCCCTTGAAGTCCTGCCAACACTGTGGTGGTGGAGGAGGAGGAAGAGGAGGAGTAGGAGGAGAGAGTAGCTAATAGCTGGTTTTATGCCACAGTTTAGTTGCCACTCTGCCACGTAGGCAACATAAAAATTTCGGCGACGATGCCCTGATTATTATGAAGGGTCGAAGGTCGCTTTTTGCAGTTAGAGAGATGGGGTTGGGAAATGGAGATAAATATGGAAATGGAGATGGAGCAGAAGAAGAAGAGGAGAATGCCAGGAGAATGCTCGTAATTTCATTAAAATTTTATTAGCTCGATATGCGTGCGAGTTCTAACAACTGTGTCTCTAAACGTGTATCAGTGTGTGTGTTAGTGTGTGTGTGTGTGTGTGTAAGTATGTGTGTGATATTATTTGGAGCAGCTGCGTAAATGAAATTATCACCTATGTGCATTATGAAATCACATGAAAACAACTCTCCGCCTATCTATCTCACTTTCGCCCTTCCTCACCTTTCTCTTCTTTCCACTCCCGTTCTCATCTGCGAAAGGAGCAAATATTTATTTTAAAGCAACTGAATTTGAATTTGTATTCGAGTTGAACTGCTTTCATTTCAATGGCAATGCTTTTCTCAATTACCCACAAATATATTGATGAATATTACAATTATTATTATAGCAGTAAAAAATGAAAGAAAACCATTGCCGTGATGTAATTTTTTCATGTTTTATCTTTAATTCTTTATTTAAATTAGAGTTAATGTTTATTTTTTGTATTTCAATAATATTTTATTGGAGTTATTAAGGACTTTTTAAATAATAATTAATTGCATTTAACTAGAAATATTATTATCAGGAGACCAATTTATGTCTGCTTTTTTTTTATATATATATAATAAATCACTTAAAATCACTTTAAATTTGCTTTTAATTTAAAATTTTCTTTTTATATTCCATTAATATATTGATAAATATTACAAATAATAGTTACAAAATTAATTACAAAAAACTAGAAATATTTTTCCCTGAAGACCAATTTCTTCATATGGTTTTATTTTTTGCTTGCTTGTGTTGTTTTCTATATATATATGACTCTCAGTTTGTATGTATTTATGTAATTCTTACAAAGTTACTTGCAATTCATTTTAATGAGGAGGCACTTTAAATTTGCTCTTAGATCGAACTTCATTCATTGCAAATAGCAAATTCAAGCTTTTTCTCGCTGCGTATGAGAGGAGTTTGAAAGTCCATTACAGGTTACGGGTTACAGCACTCAGATTGGCTTTGGGCGGCGGGCTTTTAATTTACATTTTGCTATTAATCTCAACCTCAAAGGTTGCACACGGGCAGGGAGGTCAGCGGGTGGGACGGGGAAGAGAGGTCAAAGGAGAAGCAGATGGGAGGCCATATCAGTGTCGTATCACACACAAAGCCGCAAAGCTGAACGTGGGCTTTGCTTAATCCGGGTAGTTTGAAGCACCTGTCTTACACACACAGATACACACAGATACACACAGACACACACAGATACACACATAGATACACTGTTAAGCCTTGAAGTGAGCATATGCAGGCGGTTGGTTGGCCGTCTTTATGTTTTCTTGATTGAGTTTCACCTTTTGCATATGAAATTCAATTTAATCAGTTTGCCAGGTCATACATAGGCTGTCATCACCCACACACACACACACACGCACACACGCACACACACACAGACAGCCGCACACAATGCAGCCAATAATAATGAAGTCCTTTTGTTGTTCCAAATTTTGCTTTTGCTTTTGCGTACAATTTTATATACCCTGTATTAATTTAAATGTTTAAAAGGGGTATAGTAAACTGACAAGAGCAGTAAACTTTGAAGTTAATTATTTTAATTACGAGCAAACTTCTGCACCATCATAAATATAGAGGACTTGACTTTGACTTTAAGTTCCTCTTTCTGCCCTTCCTCCTTCTGTCTAATTATTTATTTAAATATTGGTAAGTCGTCAATGAACAAATATTTGAAAAATATATCGTTGAAGTCAATTAGCTTTTTAATTTTTCTGCCACTATACATAAAAATATAATTCGATTATTCTACAAAAATAGTTGATTTTATATTCAAAATATTTTTATTGATTGCCCGTACCCTGTATACTAAGAACTGCATAATTTACAGGGTATCGTTGTGTTAGTTTGCCTGCATTGACGTCACGCAGATTCGACAATTTACCGACCTCAATAATGTTTTCACTTGGAAATCAATAAATACAAATACAAATAACAAATAAATGTATGTATGCTCATGTAGAGCACCCAAATCCCCGTCCATTCTCCGAGATGAAACCCAAGGCGAAACCAACACCACAATCCAAACGAAACCAAACCAAACCAGAGTCAGACTCCGAGTCAGATTCAATAGAGTCAAGACCGCTTCTCGGCGGCCATAAACGGCCAAATTGTATGCAAATAAAACACAAGCGAATGCCGCAAGACAAAACGTCAGAAGCCACGCCCCAGTCACGCCCCGCCCCCTGACGAACAACATCAACTAACAAGTCACAATGCTACATTCAAATTCGCAACTATTAAATACCCGTTAATTAATTTGAATATTACGTTTATGCAAAATATAATATTAACCCAAAAATTAAAATTAAGAAAAAATATTTATTTAAAGTTTGATATTTAGACTCCAAATTATTTTAAAATTAATAAATAATATTTATTTAATGTCTAAAAATGTAACAAAAATATGCTTTCAAGATTAATGTATTTTTGCAGTGTTCACAGAAAGTATAGCACTTCTTTTTATGAATATACAGTGTACAACGAATAAAATATACCAGTTTATTTTACGAATTTCGGGTATAAAAACTGTGGTAATAGAAATGCTGACGATGCAACATCAGCAAGCCTCCCAATAAAAAAACGGAATGAAAACAAAAAGATGGAACAATTCGAGTGGCGACAAGACAAGTTTTTATTAACTCTTTGGCTCTCTGACCGCAGCTGTGGTAGGCCTCTACCCCTCCCCTGCCCTGCCACCCTGTAACAAGCAGCTGTTGCCAAGTTTCGCCCTGTTTCTTTGTCTTAGCCGCCTCTCAATTGGCAACAAAAAAACAAAATAAAGCAGGGAAAACTTCTAGACATTCAACTTGTTGTCGTCTCGTAAAGTTTTTGTCTGGTCATTTTTCATTTCTCTAGCTCTCATGCAAATCATCAACAGTCAGAGGCTAAAAGAGGGGTACAAATAGGAGAAGAGGGGGAGAGAGAGGGTAAGAGAAGTGACTGACTTTTATCTTGTTTGTCATGTTTGTTTTTTGTGTGTCATTTGCTGACTGTTTCAATGGCCGGACAATCGAACCAATTGCGGTTGCTATTGATTCAGCCCCAGATTTATTCTTCTTCCCTCTTAACTCTCCCCTTATCTCTCTCTGTTAGACATCAGCAAGGCAACAATCATACATACAATGAAGGCAAAAGCAATAGAAACCAGGGACTTAAATCAGAATCTCATTCACTAACCGATTGAAAGTGATAACCGTAACTGAAACCGTATCCAAAACAAAACTATTTTTTTACACCGACATCGACAAACCGACATTATTCCAACGGAAATAAGCGTTAAGAAACCGATTCATGCATAACGGTTATTTTTTTTTAAATTTACAAGTCTGTAACAAATCATGGACTTAAACCGATCTCATACCTGTATTTTGAAACCGAAACATTTAAAAAACATTCAAACATACAAAAATTTTGCAAAACTGATAACTGGAAAAATAAATCGAACTTAACAGAAACCTTAATTGAAACCGATATTAATTTCGGTTTAAGACCCTGATAAAAAAGATTTTAAATATACTCAGAACATTCTTTTTTTTATATTTAACAAAATTAAATTAAATAATTGTTTTGAAAGGTCAAAATGTCTTTAGTTTCTATTATTTTATCCAGCGCTGTACGTAAAGACTCACATATTGAGCTCATATCCTTATTGTTTGCTAGTCGACATGTTGGACCTTCTTTTTATCCTCCATCTCTAACTCCTGACTTGCAATAGACTTTTAATTTAATGAGTGGAGAGACAAGGGAAGAGAGTGAAGAGAGTGGATAGGGAGAAATGGGAATAAGGGAGAGAGAGAGAGAGAGAGAGTACAGGCCATGTCTGTCTGCTTAAATTTAATCGCATTTAGCTCATTTAGCGGCAAATCGAATTTGCCACAGCCACATCACGCCCTGCCACGCCCACTCGATAGACAGCCGCCTCTCGAAAATGAGAAATTCAATTAGAATCAAATTTTGACTGACGCTGTACACAACGTTTAATTTTTTTTAAGGGGCTGAAAGCTTTAAACAGATTTTCATCACAATTCGGAGAGGCGGCTTTAATTCCAAATTGACAAACAGACGAAACACAAATCAACAAAGGCCGCGCAGCCACGCCCCCAAAATAAATACATGGGCTAAATAATTGAGCCACAGACAGAGCGACAAATCGTCAGACGGACAGACAAACAGACAGACCGACAGTCGACTGTAGATGAAGATGGAGATGGAAACTGGACAAACCCCAATCCATCCCAGTTTATGCGCATCATTGACGTATCTTTTATCAAGGACACGAGACTAGGGATGAATGCATTGACAAAATATATCAAAAAATATTGATACTTTCAGCAAGGAAAATTTGACAATGAATAATTGAAAATATGATCAAAAAATATTTTTAAAATGTTTGAATCAAACTTATTTCATTAGACTCATAATATTCTCACTATTATTACTGTCATAATTTAAATATATAATTATATATCACAAAAATTACCAATTTAATATATTAAACTTCAAAAAAACATAGTCATTTTAATTAAATATAATTTCTTATTCATTAATTATCCACTACGCTTTTCAATCGAGTATTAAGTTTTCCAAAAACTAAATTTAGTTATTAAAATTTAGTTATTTAGAAAAAAAAATAATTGGCCAAAATAATTGTAAACTTAGCTTTATTTTTGTATTTTTCTATTTCTAACATTCAATTTTATGTTTGAATTTAAGTTCAATGAGATAAATCAGTATTTTTGAGCATATGAAATAAAATGAATTAATTAAACTCAAATCCATACAATATTAATGTCTCCATATAAAAATTTGCACATCTCTAGTTAAGATTATGCTGGGTTAGCCCAATCTTCTAATTAACATTGGCTTAGCTCTGCTGCTGCTGTCCATCATAGCCAGTCATACTCGTGGCCCGTCTAATTCACGTAAACTGTTTCTCAAGCGATAATTAGGCGTTTACCAAAGCTGCAAATGCCTTTGGCCGAAAGATGATTTATGATCCAAGTGCTGCAAGAGTTCGTAGACTCTCAATTTGTTATTTCTGTGTGAGTGTGTGTGTGTGTGTGTGTAACACACAAAACAGCTATAAATCCAACTATGACTAATGCTTCTGGACGAGATCTGGTCAAAAGGCTTTAGTTATCCTATTGCCTCAATCTTTCCCCAGTTTCAGTTGCAGTTGCTGAAAAGTATGCAACACTTTTTGTGGCAATGTCTTTATGTTAAATCAGTCGAGCGCAAATCCCAAACCGACACAGGGAGAGAAAGAGAGCGAGAGAGAGAGCGCGAGAGAATGAGACAGAGAGAGAAAACCATTTGAAACAGCAACAGCAGCTTGCGACTTCCACTAAATTTGTGACAAACGGGCAGCTGTTGAGTTAAGTTGCAGTCTCAAATGGCGACTCTCATGCGGTTGCACATGAAATGCACACACAAACACACAAACACACACACACCCTTACACACACACACACAATGTCTTTGTGCTCATCATCATCGTCAGCGCAAATGCTCTGACATTGCCATTTGTGACACTGTGCACACTGTGGTCCGCATATCCAAACATTTATCTAAATTCGCTATATTAAATAGATCATTTAAATAGTTTGTATTTGAGTTTCATAATTTTTACTTAATATCTATTTATCAAATGTCTCAAAACAATGGGCTTCAAACTAAATAATCTAGAAATCTTGTTTGTTCCACAATTTGTGACAAATTTGCTCCCAGGAAATTCTTTTTTAATGTCGATAGCAGCTGCTGTGGAAATAATCAGCCCATGTGGTATTAAATATGTTTACTACTCATTTTGCGCAGCAGAAGAAATATATAAAATTCTTCGAGCAGAGCTGGAACGAGTGAACAAGTTGAAAGATGGACTTGTTAAGGAATCTGATAAACCCTACAATTGTACTGTGTGGGATCTATGAAATACTTGTCCCCTACTTCAGTAATCAAACTTTCAAAGCGGTCTGTGATGCGGAAACTCGGAACGGAGGCTGGACGATTATCCTTCTACGAATGAATGGAAGCGTCAACTTTCATCGCAACTGGGCAGAATATAAAAATGGATTTGGAAATCCAGATGGTGAATATTTCTTGGGATTGGACAAAATCCGCAAGATGACTTTAGAGAGGCGTCAGCAATTACTTGTTACTAAATTTGCATAACTTTCAAGATATTGATTCATATTTTATTTAGCGCCCAACCTATTGAATAAAATTCAATAAAACCTTAGCTAAATTTTGAAGCAGCCACTAGCTTAATCTGATGTACTGGTATCTCTCTTATCTTCACTATAGTTTTCTTTTTTCGTATTTTTTTTAAATTTAAATAAATACAATTGTTAATCTCTGTATATTTTTTTTATGCTTATTTCTTTCTTTTCTGTTTTTATTGTATTTCTATTATTAATTTTAAAGCTTAGTATGGAGTCTAAAAAATGGGCTCACTATTTTTCAATCGTTTCTATTTTTAATTTTTTTTTATTTAATGTGATGATTTTACTTGTAAACTTAATATGGTGACTTGTTAAAATAAATAATTTGAGTTTTGAGTTATCTTTTTCGATTTTGAGCCAGTGTGCAATGGCACTGAATGTGACTGCTGTGAAGAGAAAGAGAGAGAGAGAGGGAGGGGAGAAGAGGAGGAGGCAGTCAAATGTTCAATTGATTTGCATGAGCTTCAAGCCAGCAACTCTGTTTAAGTTTGCCTTCGTTTTTCCTTTGGATTCAGATTTAGCTATAGATGCAGCTTCCTCTTGCTGCTGGCCAGGCTATTACGAGTGAGTTCGCTGGGGAACTGTAAATCACGTCGAGCGCAGAGCACAAATTGGTAAGTGAAACACACACAAACACACACACTCACACACACACATACACATAAGGCCTGTAAATATGTGTGTGTGTGTGCTGTGTGTGCTTCGTTTGCGCTGTCTAAATTCGCGCTTTACAAACATGAAAACTGCTCCAGCAAAAATACTAAAGCAGCAAAAGTAATCTCCAGAAAGACAGCATAAAAAAAGAGAAGTAGTGAGAAAGAAATAGAATAAAGGGAGGATGAAGGACTCGGAATAAAATCATATTACGCTTATATATAGTATTTATTTAGTATACGAATTAGTTGGCCATCTCAGAACAGGAGCGTACGCTCAGCAGGATGCAGGATACAGCAAACTGCTTGCAACTCATCCTCATCTTTAGCTTCTCTCTCTCTCTCTCTCTCTCTCTCTCTCTCTTTCTCTGATTTTGCCAAGCAAAAATTGCAAAATAAAAACGCACATATTTCACATGAAGCGGCTGCCTCATAACCTTGCCTCAACTGACATCCTGACAACAACTTCAAGAACGTCAACAACAACAGCAACAACAAATAAAATAACAACAACAACGTCGGATACTCGTAACTGACAAGTGAAATGCACCACATGAAGAAATCTCAACCTGCAGCCGGATCGAAACAGAGGAAACTTTCACAAGAGACAGAAAAAAAAAGAGTGAAAAAGTATAAAATATATAAGATGTAATAATCATAAATATTGCATGCTGCTCAAACTTGGTTTTCTTTTTCTTTTCATACCCAATACTCGAGTATATTGTATTTGCTGCAATCCATGTGACAGGGAGAATTTAACAATTTTGACTTTATAATCTGTAAAAATATATATTTTTGATCAGCATCAACAATATGTTTTTATCTATATCAAATCTCTTAAAATTATGAGATTTAGTATTAAATTGATGTTTATTAAGAACAGCTTTTTTTTATCAATTTAGCTGTCTATTGTATAATTTTTCTTGTACTTAACAATTTTTTTCTTTTTAAGAAATGTAACTTTTTTTATGAACATTTTTTCTTGACTTTTAAAAAAGGTTTGATAGTTTTGACTCGGCGTGTCAATTTGATATATAATTTTAGCTTTTCTTTGCAAAATAACTAAATTACAGTTATGCACTTTAAAAGTGATGCTTTATTTTTGCATGAGTTTTTTTCAAACATTGCATTTTTCTACAAAAAAAAAAAATTGTAAAAAAAATTGGTAGGCAGATAATACCAATTTTTTTTACAATAATTTTCTGCAAGGGCACAAAATATTCGGAGTGCAGAGAAAACACATATCTCTTGGATTTTAGTATAATTTTATTTTTGCCGTGCCCATTATACTGACAAAGAAGACTGAGGAGGAGAAGGAAAGTGAAATGCAAGCAGCTGCCGTTAAGTATACGTCACGTGGGCTGACAAAAGCTAAGACCTCGAGTGGCCGCCTAAAAAAAAGGGCGCCTTTGCAGCTTTGCCTGGCTCTCATCGGAAGATGGGACACGGGACAAGGACCGATGGCAGAGTCTATGGCCCGCCGATGGCAAGGAAAAAACACTTATTCAAAAAAGCAGCAAGAGGGCCAGAGGAATTGCCGTGAAAATGATTTCACGCCAACCAAATAAGGTTAAAAAGGTGTTACAGGCCAACAACGTTTAAAGCGCCTTAGGTTACTTTCCCACTTTTCCACTTTCAACCGGCAAAAGTTTTTCACAGCATTTTCCCTCCTACCACAAAAACAACAACTACTTAGAGAGAGCTTCGCGTTTTGTGTAACACCTTTTCCCCTTTTGAACATTGTGAAATTAAAAGTTAAATGCGCCAAGTCAATAAAAGCATGATACTCAAATAAAGACTATAAAGATAGCAACCGAATGGCAAATGCAAATGTAAACGGAAAACTGGCTGGAGAATTGCAAAATGGATTGTGTGGGTAATGCACAGTGGGATAAATGTACATATAGCTTAAATTTATTAATTAGTATCTTCGAATAAAGACAAGATATCGACATAGACTTTTTATAATATGCAATTCTTCTTCAATTTAGTTTTTATTTAAAAAATAAAAAACACAATGATTTATTTCGGACAACTTTTTTATTGTCAAATAAGTCTATTTAATTTGATAGAAATCATTGTTATGTGAAAATGCAGAAAATAATATCAAATTTAGTTTCGGATTTAAAGCTGTATATAAAGGTATATTAAAACAACTGGGAAAGGCTATAGTCGTGCTCCCGACTATAGGATATCAGTTACTTCTTTAAATAAATTTTAAATATCTTTTATTACATGCTTTTAGGCACTTCAGTATTTAGTACTAAATACTTAAAAACTTTAATCAGCCATTTCCACTTAAAGTGCTTTTCGTTAAGCAAGAAGTTTGGTCCAAATTTTAAATACTAAATCTGTATTGCTTATGCTGCTAATTTGTATGTACGGATTCCACACTTATGAAATAAAAGAAATTTTGTTATTGTTGTTAAAAAAAATGCCATTACCAACTTTCGATTTGTCTAATCTTGTTACGATTTAGTAGGATGATAGGTAATAATAGTAGTTAACGTTAATCAGTAAAAAATCCCAATAACACGAAAACTGTGGGTGTAGTGGATTATCACGATTTAAGGAGGCGGAATGTGTCGTGGCAAAAAATTTGAAACAAACTTGACCTGGGTGAGGTTTATAGAAGTCTGAGTGCCAAATTTGGTTGCTCTAGCTCTGAGATCTGGGCCCTTACACGGACGGATAGACAGACACACGGACATGGCTCGGGTGTTGATGCTGATCAAGAATATATATACTTTATAGGGTCGGAAAAGCTTCCTTCACCCTGTTACATACTTTGCAACGAATACAATATCCCTTTTTTTATTTTTTAAGTAACGGGTATAATTAAATAAAAATTATTCTAAGGAACTATAAGTATTTATAATCGACTAGATTGATGTGTAAATTTATATTTGATACTAAAGGTTAATATGCATACGATTGCTTCTGTGGCAGCTATAGTTATCACTTTTTACCAAATTAGGCCAGGATGTAATAGGCAGTCCCAAACATACAATCCGTTGGGTTAAGATGTAATATTTCTGAACTTCTCCCGAACTTTGAACCCGAACATATAAAATTGTTTAAGCTATGTTGATGAAAATTTTAGCATTGTAGGTTTAACCGTTTGGCCTACACGTTGATCCGTCAGTCAGTTCGTCAGTCAGTCTGGACAATGAGATTTATATATATAGATCAGATGATCTTGCCGTTTATCCCACTGTGCCACTGTGGGGTGTTGAGTGCTTGGCCCATTTATGCCCGAAAAATCCTTTAATGCTCTCGCTTGCTATTTGCATGGATGGTATCCCCTTAAAAACGCAGTGGGAACAGAAAGGACAATGGTGACACTTCATTTATGTCTTTGTGCGTCCATTGCGACGCCAACTGTTTGCACTGAGATAAAAGAAAGCCCGAAGCTCCGACTCTTTAAATGGCAAGCGCAGGCAGTTGCTGCAGCAGCTATTGGATAAGGAACAGGAGTAGGAGCAGGATCAGGAGCAGCAGGCGAAGGACTTGCAAAATGCACTCGCTGAATGCAGCAAAAAAAGCAAAGCAGAAATGGAATCGTTTGCATTTTCTCATTGCCAGCTGAATGGCTACGTTTACTTTACTAATTGATGCACTACTTGGCACTTATGTACTCTCCGAATTATTATAAATTCCCTGCACCAAAGCATAACTCAAGAGGGTATTAAACAAATGAAACAACAAAAGCTAAAGACAAGAATTTACACACAAGCTCTTTTAATAATAATGAAATATAAATACCAACTCAGATGGAAGCACTTTTAAAACTTAATTTTATTTAAATTTTATAAACGGTTTTTTTTGTCGCCAGCTTAAGGCCGACGTTAAATAAATAATTGTGTTCTCAAAAATATGTATTACGTAAATTTGATTAATTCATTAACTTGCTTAAGTTAACAATTTGTAAGCAAATATTTAAATTGGGAAATGTCACAATTTATTATTTAAGGAGTATCAGCCAGTCGAACCCTTTCCATACCAAGCCACTTAGAAGCAACTCTGAGTCTAAGCCTGAAAGAAGACTGAGAAAATTACGCAAAGTAAATAAAAATTAAAAGATGGCAACTAAGTGAAATGACAATTGTCAGTGCCGAGTCGAGTCTTTTTATTTTAATGCCAATTGAGGCTTAACAAAATCGTTATGGAAATAATAGATGCAGCTGCTGCTTCCACCTTTCGATGGCGAATACATAAGCCCACATATAAACCCCACTCACACACACACGTATCTAGGACAGAGCAAATGAAATCCAAGGCAAATATCAATAGAAAGCGCGTTATGGAAGCCCACACAATTCGCAGTTAAATGAAAAATCAATGGGGAAAATATGCAGACCGGTTTTTAATTAAATTTTCAAGATCTCAGGCAGCTTAGCTGAAGCTAAAAATTATTATTATCGAAGCGCATTCGAGCGTAGATTATATGGCAGGGAAAATTATTAAAATTAAAAGGAAAATAGCACTAAAAAAAAAACAACGCAAATTAAAGGAAATGCGATGTAGTTCGGCATTTTAATTGCAATTGCGGCGGTTGTAAATTTAATTTTCGCTTTGCTCCAAATGGATCACATTTTCCCTCCACGTTATTAGTGGGCGAAAACACTCGAATGAATTTTGTTTGCCAGCATATTGGATTTGACAAATAAGGAAATTAGTTTGGTAATTTCTCGCCACCAGAGAAACATATGTATTCAGTCATTTCCGGTTTTCCTTTTCCCTTTTCCCTTCCCTGCTGTGGTTTAGGCCGAACATTACAACACTTGCTTTTAACACTAATTAGTCCATTAATCTGAGTGCGAGTGTGTGTGTGATTGTGTGTTAAACTTTGCTAATTTGTCGATATCCAAATCGAGCTATGCAGTTGGCCAATATGCTGGTTTCCTCCCTGCAGGGAAGTCATACAGTGCGTATGATTAATATTTAATTGTATTATGCTTTCGCATGTAAAATGCAGCAACTAAAGTGCAATATGCAAGTGTGTGTGTTACCATTTAAATGACCAAACAAAATTAAATTAAAATTTATGGAGAGCACATGAAGTGCATCCGGTTGAACGCACAACATTTTAGTCTGGAATTGTGTATGACACAATTTATAATAATATCATGATTAAATTTCGAAATTGCATTTCATTTTTGGGGTTATTCTTGCCAATAATAACATTGATAACAAGCTTACGTCAAGCGACGATTGAGTAATTAACTTGAATCTAATTTAAACTGGTTGAGCAAACCACAAGACATCAATTACAACGCTTAGACTATTTTTTTTAATTAAATGTTTCAACTTAAACTCAGAATAAACAGTCTACAAAAAGTCTTTACCAGGGCCATTTTATGAATGTCAAGGTAAGACGTTAATTTACTAAATTCATAATATTTTGAATTAGAAAGTATTTAAATTAAATTCAATTGGGCTATGAAAAGTAGGATTTGGATGCCCAAAATACTCATGAAAAATAAAAACTTATTTTCAAATTTTGAAAATGGTCTGTTTATTAGTTTGCAAAAAAATATGAAAACTTTTCTGTAACTTAATAAAATTTTTATTAGAATTTATTAATATATAATAATAAATAAAATACTTTTCGAAGCGTTTTAAAGTATAAAGATAATTAAAAAGTGAACACCTCTCGTAATTATACAGTAGTCGACCTAAGTATTAAAATTGAATTTAAATTTAAAGCAATTTGCTGATCGATTTGCAGCATTCTAGAGTTATTTAATTTAAAATGCAAAAATGAATCCATATATGAATCAACGCATATAATTTAAAATCTGATTCGCATTCAATATTGCATTCAATTACCTGTGGACAAGGGGGAAGGGATGAGGAGAAGGGGGAGGAGTTTCCTTCCTGTTCTCCATGTTCCACATGCAGCTAATAATAAATCTCATTGCGATGTTCATCTTGTTCGTATTAATAAAAGTTATTTCTATGCCTCTGTGTGAAATGCTGAATGCTGAACACATTTTCCGGTGGATTTCGAGTGATTGCGAGAAAGACACTTGCATAATGCACTCCCTGTGGGTTGGGGGAGGGACAAGGGGGATGGAGGTTGGTGGTGGGCTGTGGATAGTGGGCGGCATGTGGCATGTGGCAAGTAAAACGGAAATCGAAATGTAATTTGTTCGCTGCACAACGTGGCGATCAGAGTCAGTTGACAGCCTGCGGCCATGGGAGATGTGACAGTCGAGCAGCCACTACACTCAGAGAAACGTAATCAAGATTATCAAAAGCTGACTGAGTTCGGAATAACCAAAACCTGAATACAAATACCTAACTTGCAATGTGAATTCCCCGTGCTTACTATGATAACTTTAAAATTACTATCATATAATATTCATTACTTTTCAAATTAAACTATTTTATTCTAATTAATTTCTATTTTTCTTAGGCTTACTATGATTTCCTTTTGATTAAATTTAAAAAATTTAATAATTTCTTTTTACTTATAATTTTAAATTATATTCCTGTTTATAATTTTCCAACAGTTAACAGTTTTGATATTTTTTAATTTTTCTAGTACAAAACATGCAAATATTTAAGTTAGCTTCAATCTTGAAGTACACTACGATTATTTTAATGTAATTACACGAAAATAGATTCTTTTGTTCAACTATTATTAATGAATCAGTTGAGAATTCTAAGGATCGTTGCACACTTATTTCAATAATAATTAAATACAACCTAAATATGTAAGAAAAAAAGTGTTTTCAATTTAAGAAAGAAAATACATAATTTTAGGATGGCATAGTTTTTTTCTGAGTGTAGGTAGCATGCAGCGGGCAGCAGCAGGCAACATGGGGCAACACGAGGGGCAGACAACGATTGTGTCACGTACAAAGGCGACACAGCCTTGAAGATGAAGCCAGATGAGAAGATGAAGGGACGAAGAGATGAAGCATAACCAACTGCTGCCAGAAGCAGCATAAATCCAAACTGAAACTGAGACTGAGACTGAGACTGAGATTGGGACAAACTGGCATTAAGTTTAGAATTAGCTTTAAGTCCGGCCAAAAAGGAGTTGAAAACTATTTTAAATTTTTTGGGAGAGAGTTAGCAACTTTTGAACGAGTTGAGTGCAATTATGTCACACAAAATGTTTGTCCATAAGAAACAAGCTAAACACTTTATTTATTTGCCTGCTGCTTAGTTGTTAGTCTTGAAACTTTTCGCATTAAACTGGAGAGCAAAACTGTTTGCCAAACTATGTGCAATGAATTTGCGATATAGAGAGAGAAACAGAGACAGAGAGAGGCAAGAATAAGCCAGAGTTTTTAAGTAGTCAATGTTTGACTAAAAGGTACTCTTTATTCGGTAATCCTGAAGAGTCCTAAATCAAATACAAAATACTTGATTCAAATAAGATTTTTTACTTCCTTCCACTCAAATATTTGGATTATCGGGGCTCTAAATCATTTGAATGCTGATTGGTTGTTATGTTATTAGCATTTCATGTTAATTTAACACTAATATCCTGAATTCATAAAATTTTAAAATGCCTAAAAAATTGACTGAAGGGAAGCTGAATCTTAAAAATAAAAAAAACCATCGATTTATAAACACGTTTTCTTTTTTTTGTCATTTCCTTTGGCACAACTTTTGACTACAGGGCATAACAAAGTTAAGGGGAATTCCCCACCTCGACTTGCAGCTGATGCAAGTGGAAAGGGAAGAGAAAAAGATCCAAAAGAGACGGCAACAGTTGGCCGAGCGCCCAAAAAAAATGAATTGCCTCTTTGAAGTACTTTTGCTTGGATCAGGAAAGTCTATTTTAAACACATTTCAAATGTTGCTGACTCTGCAGCATATGTTTGTGTGTGTGCAGTGTGTGTGTGTGTGTGCTGTGTGTGTTGAGATTCTGTCATAAGCAGACGAACACTTGCTGTGCCAGCTGCTGATGCTGCTTGACTTGAAGCTGCTTCAATTGACTCTGGATTAAAGTCGAAGCCACTTCTTTAATTTCTGAGGCAGGACACGAACACTATGGAAGAGGTGCTCGACTGTTGAATGCCCAGTACACATATCTTTGAAGTTGTGCGATCATTATAAATAGCATATAAATTTAAAAAAATATCAATAAAGGCCTTAAAAACATATTTATAAATACTAAAATAAATTATATATATACCATCTTTTCTGGCTTTAAACTCAAGTCCAAGTAATGCACATAAATTTAAATTCAAGTTGAAAGAATAACAAGCAAATTAAATATTTAAAATGTAAAAATTTGGGACTGTTTAAAAAAAATTCAATGAGTAACAAAACCCAATTAGATCAGAAAATATTAGTAGTTGTACAAGTATTAATGTTGTAAGGTCAGGGATTTCTTGAAAGAAAAAGTTAAAAGAGGAATGAAAATAAAATTAAAAATATTGATTAAGTGAAAGAAAATACAATACTTAAGAATAGTAAGTATAGTTGTTTTATGTAATTGAGGCCAGTCGAGTTCGAATTTCACACATTCCAGTTTTAATATTAAATCTTTGCAATTGCTTCGTTACTTTGTAAAAGAACATAAAAACTATCTTTGTTTTTTACGATCGAACAGAACTTGTCAGAAACCCAACAGTCTGTCTACAGTCTGGATACTGGACTGAAAATGGTTAAAAAGTCAAACGCAGTGACTCACAGGAAAGGCGAAAGTTGAATCGGAATCGGAGGCGACACCAACTACCAACTACCAACTATGGGTACGAGTGGACAATATACATTGTGGGTCAATGGTGGCACATTTTTATTGGTCATTAGTGGCCCGAGCCTCTATCGGCATTCGTAAGCATTTACACATCGTTAAACTTTCATTTCCGGCAAATTAAGCGCATTCTATGTACCTTCTGTCCAACAGTCCCGTTGTCCTGTTGTCCTTCGGTCCTTTGTGGTGATGTTCTGGTGTGAAGGTGGAGCTGTATTCACACCGTGTCCTTTGAACCTCCTCTTCCCCCCCTCACCCGACATCGAGTGACATCGCATCGCACCCGTTCGTATCTTGGTCAGCAAAAAACATTTTCAGCGATTGGGAGAGAGAGAGGTGAGGGGTGAAGGCTAAAGGAGGCTCTGCAGCAGCAAATGACCACAACAAATCGAGTCCACACTGAGCGAAATCATCTAGTATTTCACACTCAAAACTCTAAATTTTAAACATGATTTTTCTCTAAAATCGATTTTATCGATTTATTTTTTATTACTATTTCTTTAATGCAAAAATATTTGCTTTTTACTGTCAGTGCATTAGCAATTTTTCGTGTTCCTGAAACTAAGAAATATTTTCATGCTTTCAAATGTCCAAATGTCTATTGACAGATTGATAAAATTGTTGTATTACATTTATTTTAAGTTTAAATAAAAGACTGTAAATACAGTAAAAAATTATTTTATTAAATGTGTTTAGTATACAAATAATTGTAAATTTGTTGAATGTCAAAATAAAATTAATGCAAATTATTTTTGTAATTCAAAAAATATTTCCAAAAAAGTTAAATACCCAAAAATTTTAAAAAATTTTAGATCTAGCATAAAATAATTAAAACTGTCACAACTTAAAATGCTATAATGTCATATTATTTTTTACAGATTTAAACTCGACTCATATTTAGGGAATCCGTGTTTTAATAATTTAAAAAAAAATCTCTTTACTAAGTAAAAGTAAAATTTAGTAAAGTCGAGTGACGAAAGCATTTCCGTGCCCCAAAATTTCTGATATACCACTTTTGTGACGAACGATATTGAACTGTACATATGTATAACTTATTCTTAAAAAAAGAGTTATATGCTAAGTATTGGTTTAAGGCATTAAAATAATTAATTCGCCATAAGTCCAAACAATTTAGGGCACATCTTTTTTCTCTCAGTGCAGGGCAGAGTCAGAGAGGCAGAGGCAGAGTCTCAAATACATTTACACGAGCCTGGGCTCATATTTAATGGACAGTGGGCAAATAGAGATACGCCCAGAGGCGGCTCCGCACTTTTGTTTGCTTTTCAATCAAAAGTCAATAGCAGAAGCGGCCTTATAAATAAAAGCCTTCAGGACAGCGCACGGACTTCTCAATCGGTCTCTCGCTCTCTCCCACTCCGCGTGTAGTATTCTTCTATTGTGCTCGTCATGTCGTTCTGGGCGGTTAGCCGCGGTCTGACGCCGCCAGGTGGCGCTAAGGTGGCTCCCAAATTGAATCCGAATCAACGACAATTCCTGGAGGATGAGATGCGTTATCGGGAGAAACTCAAGATACTGGAGGGCGGCAATGCCATGGACGATGTCTATGTGCGCAAACCGGACACTGTGGACGATCCTCTCGAGCTGGACAAGCACGACGCCTTCTACAACACCACCAAGAGTCTGCTCGTGCTGTTCCAAATCATGGGCGTGATGCCCATACGCAGGAATCCGCCCATCAAGAACCTGCCACGCACCGAGTACTCGTGGACCTCGAAGCAGGTGATGTGGGCCATCTTCACCTACACCTGCCAGACGACGGTGGTCGTCCTCGTGCTCCGCGAGCGGGTCAAGAAGTTCATCACCAGCCCCGACAAGCGCTTCGACGAGGCCATCTACAATGTCATCTTCATCAGCTTGCTCTTCACCAACTTTCTCCTGCCCGTCGCCAGCTGGCGACATGGACCTCAGGTATTCTTTTCAGTAATCAGTAATCATTAGAAGGATTAGATAAGAGTATTTTGAAATTGTAACCAGTTATACACTACAAATTCCATAGTAAAGGATTCCAAAGGATTTCCTACAGCGAGAATGATTAATTTTGAGCGAGAAAAAATACACAAGTAATCATTACAAATGATTTTCATATTTTTCGCTCAAAATAAAACTCACTTTTAAAGAAAGATTACGTAATCATTTTAAATTAATTTTTTGTTTGGTAAATCTCACACAAAAGCCATGCATCAAAAGTGATATTTATTCTAAGCGAAATAAAAAAATATTGTAGACTTCATACTAATCATTCAAATAGATAATGGAAACACAATTTGCAATTCAGGAAATATTGGGCGAGAGATAGAGAGAACAGAAAAGAAAGAAATAGTTAAGCATACAAAAATACAAAAAAAAAGGAACGAAAAAGAAAAACTATAATGAAGATTTCAATACAATCTTACATTAGTAAATAACATATGAATCAATAACTTAATAATTATGCAAATTTAATAAAATTCAAATTTTTACTTGTAAGCTTTATCTCTTCTGAGTACTTTTTAATACTTAAACTCAAACGATTATAAAAAAAAATGCATTTTATTGAATATTAATTTGAAAAACATTCTTAAACTTTAATATATACACCAGAGCGCATATTTATTTAAAGTTAAATCTACGCATAATTTAAATCAATTTAAATTTTTAATTCTTGTAAAAGTCCATTTTAAAACTTTTTTCCTCGATTTTTTAAAAAAGTTCTTTAAATATATAGATGGGGTCTCTCATTGCCTGTTACATTCATTTCACAAAACCACATACCCTTTTTTTTCATTTTTTAATTGCACTACATACAGGGTGTTTAGCAGTCGAGCACGTCAACTGTTGCATGGAACTGTGCTTTGCTAAATGTACTCTCATTTTCAGGTCGCCATCTTCAAGAATATGTGGACAAACTATCAATATAAATTCTACAAGACGACGGGCTCCTCAATCGTGTTTCCCAATCTCTATGTGCTGACGTATTCGCTGTGCATCTTCTCCTGGCTACTGAGCATCGCCATCAATCTCTCCCAGTACTTTCTGCAGCCCGACTTTAGTTTGTGGTACACTTTTGCGTATTATCCCATAATTGCGATGTTGAATTGTTTCTGCAGCTTGTGGTACATCAATTGCAATGCCTTTGGCACCGCAAGTCGAGCTCTCTCCGATGCCCTGCAGCAAACAATTCGGGATGGAAAGCCGGCCCAGAAGCTGACCGAGTACCGCCATCTGTGGGTCGATCTCAGCCACATGATGCAGCAGTTGGGACGGGCCTACTCCAATATGTATGGCATGTATTGTCTGGTCATTTTCTTCACCTCAATCATTGCCACCTATGGCAGCATCAGCGAGATCATCGATCATGGCGCCACCTACAAGGAAGTGGGTCTCTTTGTCATCGTCTTCTACTGCATGTGTCTACTGTACATCATCTGCAATGAGGCACATTATGCCTCCCGCAAGGTCGGACTCGACTTTCAGACCAAGTTGCTCAACATCAATCTCACGGCCGTCGATTCCGCCACTCAGAAGGAGGTGGACATGCTCCTGGTGGCCATCAACAAGAATCCACCCATCATGAATCTCGATGGTTATGCCAACATCAATCGCGAACTCATCACCACCAATATTTCCTTTATGGCCACCTATTTGGTCGTCCTGCTGCAGTTCAAGATCACGGAACAGAGACGTTCGCCGTTGTAATAGTTCACGACCCTCACATAGAGACAGTCGAAACTCTTTACTTTAAATTTGAATACTTTAGAGTTTACCCTATACATAAAGAAAAAAATTGAAGGCGAATTCGCATGGAGTGATAAGCAAAATATAAATAAATTAATTAAAAAATATCAAAAAAACGTAGATATTTACAAAAAAAATAAAAAATCTACTCTGGGAAATTGAACCCGCATGTTCTAAAATCTGCTAATGACGGGAACTTAGTCCTTTAAGCTCCAGGAGCTCGAGGTCTGGCAGAAGTAGATATGAAAATAAAGATTTGGTGTCACCTACTACATAATACTTCATTGATAAAAAGACCTAGTTGTAAAATCAGGAATATTCGACTAAAAAACATAAAATATACAATTAGGTGTTCTCACTTTTAAATATTAAATATATATTTAATAATATTAATTAATGAATTAAGTATGTGATCCAAAAGTTTGCATATCAGACGACCTACTGTTTTGACCATAATTCAAACTCAAATAACTTTGCCACAGTTTTTCCAGTGAAATGTCACTTTGCATTCATTCTGAATACATTTTATTTATATGTAGATATTCATTTCTAAGCTCCGTTTCTGAGAAAAAATTCTGAATTAAAAAACAGCTTGCAAACATTGCCAAAACTTCTGCCGTCAGCCAGGCATTTAAGCTCGCGCTGATGGCGACTTTTTAATTATTGCTCGTCATTTGGCGATTTTTGTTCCATATGTTGTTGTTGCTAGTCTAAAACTAAGATTTTCGGAATACAAACGCGTCGATATTCAACAATCTTCTTATGTCAAAATATTAGAAGCAGAACCCAAAAATATTTCAGTTTTAAAATCAAAGTTATTTAATTTTATTGGTTCATTCACGGATGAAGTGAAATGTGTCACAGACCGGCAACAGATCACAGCAAGAACCTTTACCTAGGCCTCCATTTGGGCGTCGAGCGCTTCGAGGCGATATTGGTAGATGCGAATTTGCAGGTAAAATTCACAACTGTGGTGCGCTACGATGTCGATCTGCCGGAATATGGAACTGTTCTGGGCGTGAGCAGGAATGCCAAGCCCGACGAGTTTCTAGTGAATCCAGTGATGTATGTCAAGGCATTGGACATACTGCTCAACTGTCTGGCATCACAGGGTGCCGATCTATACAGGGTGGTTGCCATCGGAGGCGCTGCCCATCACTATGGCACTGTCTTCTGGTCGGAGACGGGCTTCCGGCGCCTTTGTGGCCTGAATCCCCTGGGTCGCCTCCACGAGCAGCTCAACAACGCCGCCTTTGTGCAAGTCGCAACTCCCAGCTGGGTGGTCAGGTCCTCCATAAGGCAATGCTACGAAATGGAGGACGATGTGGGAGGCTCAATGACAATGGTCAAAATCACAGGGTCCAAGTGCTTTGGCAGATTGGCGGGTCCGCAGATCAGAAAGGTAGGAATCTAAAAAAGGAATGAAAAACTATAGATATGCTATCATGGAAATAGATCCACAATTTACTTCTAATTTTTAGTATAGAAACTAATTCAACTTACATTTTTGACTTAATTTAAAAAAATAGATTGAGTACTATTTCTATTTAGATTATTATTTAACTCTCATTTTCTAAAAAGCAGTTTTCAATTTATAATGCAAAATTGTAATTCAGATTCCTTATATTTAATAAAAATTAAGTTTGAATTATTAATACATAATTTAAATAAATTTATAATTTATATTGAAATAAAATTATAGTTCTTAATTCCTCTCCCTTTTGAAAGTTCAATGAGGAGTTTTTTACTTTTGCCTTAAATTTATGAAATTATTAAATTATATTTTCACTTTAGCTATTATCTAAAAGCAGCCGTGGGCACGCATTGGCTCCGGGAGCAGCGATTGCTTTGAACTATTTTTCTGCCTATTCAGCGCTGTGAAATCGCACAAAGGTCTTGTTGATGTTGTTGTAATTGTGCTCCCGAATTCAGATTTCGTGCCCTCCGCTGATCTAAAAGTATTAAAAAGCACCAAATTAAAAACAAAATTACTAAACTAAAATGAAATGAAGAAGTAAATTACATCTTTTTATAATAAATAGTTGAAAATGAGATTTATTTTTATAAATTTTAATAAACATTAAATTTGAAATATATATATATTTATCTTATAATTTGTATGTCACTATTGAAAGCTCAACGAGGAATCTCCAGCGGAATACGAGCGCACAGTTCGCATTTCCCTGATGAGCAGCTTTGTGTCATCGATACTTGTGGGCAGCATTGGATCCATCGACTACTCCGATGGCTCGGGAATGAATCTGCTGGACATTGGCAGCAAAACGTGGTCCAAGTCGTGCCTGGCTGCGTGTGCTCCCGACTTGAAGGAGCGACTAATGAATCCGATTGCCTCAAATCGACTGCAGGGACGCATTGCCGACTACTTTGTGAATCGATGGGACTTCCGATCCGACTGCATGGTGGTCAGTGCCACCGGAAGCAGTGCGTCCATGTTATCCGGTCTGAATCTGCCGCAGAATGTGCTCGTCCTGTTGCTGTCGACGAGTGATAAACTGCTGATGAGCTTCAAAGAACGACCTCAACTGGACGACGGCTTTGTCATGTGCCATCCCACAAACCCCGATGAGTATATTGGCTTAGTGGTGTTCCGCAATGGATCGGCAGTGCGTCAATCCGTGTGTCAACAGGTTGCCAATGGCGATTGGCGGCGATTCAATGAAATGCTCTCGTCCACGCCCATGGGAAATGGTGGAAACATTGAGGTGCGTTTCGATGAGATGGAGTACACGCCCGAGGCCAAGGGCACACTTCGTTGGGACTCCCACATCGATGAAATGTCCATGGAGGCTCTCCAAGGCAGGCAGCAATTTGAGGACATTCGGAGCGAAGCTCGCGCCGTCATCGAGGGTCAGATAATGCATCGACGTGTCGTTGCCATCGATGCGGGCTTCAAAATCCAAAAAGACACCAAAATAATTGCACTCGGCAAAAGCTCGAAAAATCCGGAAATTCTGCAAATTGTCGCCGATGTTTTTAATGCTCCGGTTTATACTCACGACGATCCTCAGATAACTCTCCTGGGAGCCGCCTATCGAGCCCGTTATGCGTTCTATGAATACCGCGAGGCCAATTGCAATTGCCAACAATGCCGCAGCCATCGGGGAAGACAGCCAAAACTGACCTATGCCCAATTCTTCAGGCATCTGCCCGACAAACTCCGACTCTCCGCAGAGCCCACGAAGGGCTGTGAGGCCATCTATAATCCCCTGATCGATCGTTGCCGCAACATGTGTCGCCTTCTGGCAGCCAGCACGAATATCGATGAAAGTCGCTTTAGATACGAATAAACACTGTCCTTTTCTGTCTACACAAATTCAAATTAACATTTAAATTATTTACACTTTTTTTTCTACTGTTGAACATTTTCGGAAGCAGCTAAAATTTTATAATGTATGTTTAAATATGTAGAAGAGAAAATAATCAATTTGTTCTTTAATTACTACATAAAACACATAGATATCCCATAAAACTCAGTAATAATGTGGAACAACAATAAAATATTTTAATAAAATATATTTTCACTTTCGCCATTTACACTTTTTCTTCTACTGCTTAAAATCTTTGGAACCAGCAAACATTTTATTGCATTCATAATTGAATGCTGCTTTCTGATATTTACGAAATTGATTGTTTACTATATTTTTAGCTAGAAACTCTCTTTACTCTAAACATTTTGTTTTTTGTCTTCTGTTTACTTTTATTTTAGATTTAAGTTTGAGGACATTTGATTCCTTTTCTTTCATTCCTATTTTGGTTTCTTTTCATTCATTTTTTTGTTTTTTTGAGCTCTTTTTTTGCAATTCTTAGAAAAATATTCGGAATTCGTATGAGGTACCTTAATAACTGGATAAAGTCAAGTCAAGTAAAGCAACAAAAAACAACAATAATAACAACAGTGTATACTAAAAGTCTGCATCCCAGCCAGATAACTCGTCCGGCGGCTCGCTGAGATCGCAGGGGAATCGATCAAAGTATCTCACATCCGTCGGATGGGCGATTGGACGCACAAAGGGAGGAATCAACAGCTGACTGGACAGACCGTCCCAGTCGAAGCCCAGAAACCATCTAAGGGAGGCAATGAACAATCAGTTGTAAGCCAATTCTCCACTCTCTTTCTCTCTACTCACTTGTGCTTCTTGATGTCCTGAATGCCGCCTGTTTGGTAGCCCAGTCGCTCGGAGGGAACATCTCGGCACAGGCGCTTGATCAGCTGCACCGCCCAGCGGGAAATGTGCTTGGGAAAGCTGATCATATCGATGCCCTTCAGTATAAGGTTGTACGTCTGCATCGGATCCGGAGCATTAAATGGCGGCCTGTTTAAAGACGGATGCAACTTTAAGATTAATCAATAGTTCAAATCCATCTGGTTTCCTTTTGTTTACTCGACTTAAGCAAATAAAAAATATTTTGCTAATATTATAATAGAATTGAGTAATAATAACTGATATAATTATTTTAAATGTGAATTGTTTTAGCATTGAAACTTATTTAGTGGAGATCAATTTAGTTTGAACGAGATGTATAACAGGCAGAAGAAGTATATATAAGTCGAGTATGCGAGTGGATATACATATGTTCAAGTAATGGTGAGAGCTAGAATCACTAAATTCAGTATGTTGACTAAGGAACAACTTTTCAATGAACAAATTTTTGGTTTTCTTTTTAAAATTTCCCATCGAAAGTCTTAGACATTTTAGTTGTAGTAGGAAGAATCCAGAATTTGATTTGAAACTAATTGAAGTTTTCAAGAATAAAAGAAAGGAACTTGGGAGTCCCAGGTTGTGACCTTTATTCGAATTTCGGTCCTTTAATTAAAACAATTTGAGTTTCATTTAAACATTAAATTGGATTTTCGATTTTTGTTTAAATTTTGACAAATCAAAAAGAAATTAGTTACATTAAAAGAGCTAGAAGCACGAAATTCAGTATGTAGACTAAATTGGATATTGGACTTTAATTGATTTTATGGTTTTTGGAAATAAATAGAAATTTCAAAATCAAGTTCTTTTATTTTTTGCTAAGAACTTCAGCCTTAAAAAAATATGAAGAACTTTTAAGATTGAATGGAGTTGACTTACGTGCCATTGAGCAGCTCGTGGATGAGTATGCCGAGTGCCCAGTAGTCGACGGCCCGATCGTGTCCCTTGTTGAGGATTATTTCGGGTGCCACGTACTCGGGAGTGCCACAGAAAGTCCAGGTCTTGGCGCTATTGCCGATATACTTGGCGAATCCAAAGTCGACCAGTTTCACATAGCCGCGTTCGTCCAGCATGAGATTCTCGGGCTTCAGGTCGCGATAGATGATGCCGCGGGCGTGTAAATACTCAAAGGCCTGCAGGACGCAGCCAATGATGAACTGCGCCGCATTGTCCTCGAAGGAGCCGCGGTCCCGCAACATGGTCCAGATCTCGCCGCCCATGCACGCCTCGAGCAGCATGTAAACGTATTTCTCGTCCCGGAACGTGCGGAAGAGGCGGCAGATGAAGGGCGAGTTGGAGCTGAGCATGATGGTCCTTTCGCTGTAGATGTGATCCTCCTGCTTGGTGTCCACAATGTGTCGCTTCTTCAGGCACTTCAGGGCAAAGATTTCCTCCCGGTCCTGATGATACGCCTTGACCAGCTCCACGCGTCCAAATCCCCCGATGCCCAGAGTGCTGATCACCTCCAGATCGGTCAGCTTCAAGTCGGGATACTCCTGCTGAGTCTGTACCCTACCGAAGGACTCTTCGCACTGCGCTTCTGCCTGCTTCATGGCCAGGATGCGGCTCTCGTCGCCGTAATCCTTCTCCTTCAGCTCGCACAGATCGCCAATGAGTCGCTTAAATGAGTCCCGATCCAGACTGAGGCATTCCACGCCCGGCGGCAACGCAATTATGTTGGCCGTCCTCCTGTCCTCATTGATCAGCGCCTGTTCCCCAAAGTAATCGCCCCTATTCAGAATACGCAACTCGGTTTCTTCCAGTGTGGCGGGTGTCAGCTTCTGCGTAACTCGCACCTGTCCCTGCGAGATCAGAAAGAAACTGTCGCCAGCCGTTCCCTGGCGTATGATATACGTGCCCGCCGCATAGAATTCCAGCTCCAGGACATCGGCAATCTTGGCCAGCAGCTCCTCACTCAAGTTCCTCAGCAGTGGCACCGATCTCAGGAAATTCACGCTGTTCTCAATGCGCTGCAGGCCCGTCCGCATCATGATCTGCTGGAAGACCCGCCGGTCCAGCACCCAAACCCTCGAGTCGCTCAGCACTCGGATGGACGCCGTCCTCGTGCAATTGTAGAGGATGGCCAGCTCACCGAACGCCTTGCCGGGTCCCATCTTGTCCAGCACCTTGCCGTTCTGCATTACCGCGAACTCGCCAGCCGCCGAGACATACAGATGGGCGCCCACCTCCCCCTCGCGCACCACAAACTCGCCCGCTTGGATGCTCTTCGAGTACATGGAGTCCACGAGCTCGCGCACCTGCGAGGCATCGATGTTCTTCAGAAAGTCATTGTCCATGATGGCGTCTTTGATCTGTTGCTTGGCACTGGAATATAAAGAGTTGTCCAACACATTTGATGAGGTCACCGTAAAAATTAGAAAATGGTCAAAATTAACAGAAATATTTCTATTCATTTAAAAAAAAATTAATATTACACTAAAACAATTGGGTGACATGGTTGCATTGTCGCTTGGCATGAAAATGGCAATAGTTTGACACTCAAAAAATAAATTTATTACTGTTATAAATTCGTAACAATTAAAAAATGAACCAAATGCAATTTTTTAAATATCGATAAAACTATGTTCTCCTTTACAACAAATCGTAATAAAAGAAAGTTAAAAACTGTTACTTGTTAGTGGAATTTTAATTTATATTTATAAAAAAAATTACTTGTGGATACAGATTTTTTAAAAGTTGCTTGAAGAACAGTCTTTTTTCATTATCTGTTTCTTAAGAGCATGGAGACTTTTAATGAATAAAATGTAAATAAAGAAAAATTAATTTAATGATTTTACATTACAAATTATTGACCGTAGGCTGTCTAAAGACCGTGTGAAACAAAGTTTTAGCTGATTATTTACAAAAATCTAAGCTTTTTTCAAAATAATACAGTCAATTTTAATTCAAAGGGAGAATGTCGTCTTATCAGTGCGAAATAATTGTTATTTTTTTACTGAGCGTATTATACGCTGATGGAAAGAGTAATAGAAACGATTCGATATTTGTTTGAAGTCTCATAATTTTTACCTTATGTAGCAAGGTTTCAAAAGGTTTTCTTGGTTAAAACATTTAAGAATTCACCATAGATTTCGAAAAGTAGTTACCAATTTTTGTGAAAACAAATCGATGTACTCTACTGTATATGCAGTCAGTCGCTGCTCACCTGAAATCCTTGTCGTATTTGGGAATCGGAGCTGTGTAGGATTGCTGCATGGATTGCACGCAGCTCTCGGCGGAGACGCCTTGTTTCTTGATGGCCGCCGACAGAGGTTTGGGTCGCAACTCGGACTGAGTGGGAGATGGTGATGGTGATGGAGTTGGAGTTGAAGTCGGAGTTGATGTCGGAGTTGGAGTTGCCATCGTTCGCGTTGTTGTCGTTGTGGGTGAGCTCAGGGAGAGTGCCTCCAGCGTGAACTCGGGACTGTTGGGCATGACCATGCCACAAGAGCTGCACAGATGCGGATTCCTCTGATTCGGATTCTGATGATGTGGATGATGATAGGAGCTGGTCACCTCACCGCACTGCTCCGGCAGTGGATAGAGCTTCGTTTTGTTGCCCATCTGCATCTGCGTCTGCTGTTGTTTGCCGGAGACACTCAGCTGATTCGTTGTCTGCTGGAGCACGCTCTGTCAATTGAAAGGCGTCGTGTCAATTAATTCCGAGTGTCAATTGAGCGTCACATGGGAACCGAATTTCAATTGAAATCAGCGGCCCCAGCCAATGACCTGACTCTCTCTCTCTCTCTCTCTCTCTCTCTCTCTCTCTCTCTCTCTTTCTCTCCAGCTGAGTGACCTTAAATACTCGTTTATATGGCCAACTATTCTTGCGTGTCATCTTATCACATTCTATTCTATTTGTTTTTCTTTTTATTTGTAAGTCGCATGCAAAAACTGACCCAAAAAAGGAAAAATAGTAACAAAAAGCGTAGAGATAAAAACAACAACAAAATCCATTTATGAGCGCCGACTATTTAGCCAACTCAGAGGGCAAATAAGATAAGCCAAAATATATCACCACAGTGCACAGTGTGGCGACTTCTCAGTTCCAGGCCCCAGTTGTGATTTGTCTTTCAAATTATTTACATAGCAATTAGCAATTCAAAAATGGTCTGTGTACTCTTTTTTTTTACTTTTTACTCGCATGCCCTGTACATGAAAATTGTGCCAAAAAGGGTAGCCTTAAATTGAGGTTTAGAGTTCAATTTTAAGTTATAAAAATTAATATTTGAACTATTTAATTTTGCACTTTGACGATTATGTTTTTGTTAGCTATTTCCCTTTGAATAAAATTGTGCAAGTGCTTGAAAACTAAGTAATATTCATATTTTAGCATTAGTACTGCCAACTTTCAGATGTTTATCATTAAAATAAATAGAGAAATGACTGAGTCTACAATTAAAATTTCCTTATTTGGACTTATTTTGAGTTACAAATTTGTTTTTGTTCCCAGATTCGATTTTAGCGAGTTCTTTCCCTATGAAAATTTCGGGAAAACTTAAAAAAAAATGTATAAATGTCCACAAACTCATATTTATATTTTAGAATTAATCTTACGTCGTCTAAGAGTATTTATTAAAATATATATTTGTTAAAAAACAAGGCCCAAAGAAAATGTGTACTGCAAATACCCAATTATAGGGTACAACAGGGTATCTGTTAGTCGTGACACATTTCACACCCGTCTACATTGTTGTCTTCTGAAGCGCGTGTGCTGTGTCCAGTGAAAATTACGGAATAACATTGTATTTATTTACAAAAAGCAAATACTGAGGGAAGAAGAAGTAAAAGCTGAGTCTCAGTCTCAGTTTCAGTCTCAGTTTCAGTTGGAGATGAAGTTAAAGACGAAGCGGATCCGGCAATTAGCGATGCGCATCCACAGCTACGAATCCAAAGATACATTTGTATCTGTATCTGAGCATGGTATCTCTCTCCCTCTCGCACACTATCTATTCGCTCTCTCTCTCTCTCTCTCTCTCTGTAATTTGTGCTCTTTGGGCCATTAAAGTGCGCCACGAAATATCTCACCAAGAAGTGCTAATCGCTTGGCTCAATAAAAATGCTTTACAATTTAAATTTATACACATGCATGGGAATGGGGGATTGAGGGGGGAATTGAGGGAGGCGCACTGAACAATGCCAAATGATGTTCAAGTACAAACTTATTATAAGGCACTCGACTTAAGCCCAGAGATACAGAGATGCAAAGATACAAACTAACTGAATGTCAGCCACAAAAACCGCGATAGAAAATTCCAACGGGGGAAACAAGGGGCAGCCGAGGGGAGGGGGACAGTAGGGCATAGGGCAGGGGTATTAAATACTATCTACTGTTTTTTCTGTTGTCTGTTGTCTGCTGTCTATTATTTAGTATCTGATATCTGTGCTGAGCCGCGGCTGCTGCTGCTGTTGCCCCGTAGAGATAACGACGTGCGACGCAATTGATACGATTTTGTGTGCGCGCCTTTTCAGATACTTTTCGTATCTGTATCTGTGTCTGTATCTGTATCTGCACAATACAAAAGCGAGCACGAAAACGAAAACGAATTAGTCGAAAAAAAACTGTTGTGTTTGTTGTTGCTTATCTGTGGCGCGACAACAACAAACAAACAAAACAAACAAACGATGCATTAAACAATGACATCGCAACAGCTGTAACTGTAACTGGCTGCTTAAAAAATTCGTAAACCGAGGAATTCTAGACTAGAAGCTTCCTAAAAGTGCTGAACACTTTCTTCAGCAGTTTTACTCATTTTTCAGTTGTTTCTAAAGAAGCTTTTCTTATATTCTTTTTTCAAGTACCCTTTAAGTTGTTTCTAATAGAATTTACCCAATAATAAATTAAATCCGATGTTAATAACGCCGCAAATAATTGAAATAATTTCTTGCCTAGACATTAACCCAATATATTGCATCGTAGTCACACTAGATTTCCCTGCATTCTTTGTAGAAGTTATTTCAATTGAAATTTTGTTATCTATTTATTTTAATAGTTCCATTAGTACTCTAGTATCTACTCAAGTTTTTCTTAGAAGACTTTATCTGATACCTTCCATATTTTAAAAGATGACTAGTAACATTTTTAATAGTGTTTGCCTTAAAATTTCAAAGTCTTAGCCTACTGAACCTATTGAAAATACTGGTTTCTAAATTAAAGTACTTTTTTTGAATAATAAATTTTTTCAAACTTCGTTAAGAAACAAATCCAAAAACTCATTTTTATAATCTGTAAAACTTTTAATCTAATAGATACATCCAGAACAACAATTTGAATTCACTTAAAGAGAGTTTTAAAATGTCTTTTTAAAAAAAGTTTAGAAATGCTAACTGCTCCTTCTCTCTCTCTCTCTCCGTCTCTGTCTTACCTTGAGCTTGTGTATTTCGCGATGCAATTTAACCAGCTCGCTCTCCCGATTCTGAACCAGTTCCTTGAGTGCAAGGACATCGTTGTGAAGACTGCTGACGATCGCATCTCGTTCGTGATCATCCAATGCCCTGGCCATGTCAGCAGCTCTCGATAATATCCGTGTCGATGATGATGATGATGGTCTTCAATTGAATGCTGACAATGTTTTCCATTCAAACGCGACAGTCAACGCCTTAATTGAAACGATTCTTTAAATGCCTGGCGAGCTTTCCGCTTTCCGCTTTCGCACGCGTTCGGGCAACGACTGGCGGCTGTTTTGACTACTGTTCAGTTTACTTTGCCGATTTTCTATGGCCGATCGACGCGACGTATGTGTGATTTTTTAATTTGCAAAGAGACACAGCGAGCGAAAGAGAAAGAACAACTGCCGAAGAGAGGCGCGCCGAAGAGAAGAGATCAGAGTCCAATGCTATCAGTTGAGATAATTGCTGTGTGATAACCAAAGGGGTTGGCGAGTTGAATTTAATTTGGCTAACTGATATAAAACCAGCAACAATAACAGCGCGTCTAACAACAACAGCAACAGCTGTATAGTTTAATGGGTTACAGTCTAACAAGCTCGACTGCGTGAGACTCTGCATATTGTACAATTTTTATTTTACAAATTAATTATCATTTTTATTAATCTTTTTTTTTAATTTCTCAAAAATCTGGAAATTATTCTTTTACTCAAAATGTCAAATAAAGCAACCAACAACAAAATTATTGAGTATCTAGCTCTTAATGCTTTACTCAAAATATTATTTAATGCAACCTACATACATATTTTAAAGTGTCTAGCTCTTTTAGTCTCTAAGATCGACGACTTATTCTGTCTGTTAAATAAAATGTAACAAATTTATTATACCCGGCTATCCTACGGCTACAGGGCGAAAAAGAAAAGTAAAAGGCAGTAGTCGCTTTTGTGCTTTACATTAAAGCAAAACTCCAAGACAAAAGCCGAGCGTAATTTGATGATGACAGCTTCGCAGGGTAATGGAAATGACTAAGAGAGAAATGCGGGACAGGGGGAGGGACAGGAGGGAACAGGAGGAGCAGGAGGGCAGGCCAAATACTGACACAAAGCATAAAAATGCGAGACGAAAATGAAAATGGCAGCGCAGATGTGAAAATGAAAGCTAAGCGAGACGCGGCCCAAAATAAAATTGCTTTACAGCCATAATAGAATTATAGTGCCCACTATGAAGCGACCACGGTCGAGGGCAGAGCACGGAAGACAGAAGGCAGAAGACAGACAACAGGGACGGGTTGAGTGTGAAGAGGACAAAGAGAGAAAAGGAGAAAAGTAGTGGAAGTACACAGAGAATATTAAGCCATTTTAAAATTAAGTTCAAATGAACACCAATTAAGTATATTTGACGAAAAAAAATGTATACTTGATTTAAGTCTGAACTACTAAAAATACGCATAAAATTTGTTAACCAAGTACTAACTTAACTTAAGTCTAAAGTTATTAGAAATGAGCACCAACAATTCTTAATTGGTTGGCTCTCAGATTTAAATAATGGATAAAGGTTGTGAAATAAAACTTAATTTGAAAACATTTAACCATACAATTACAATTTTTATTAAAGCCTGAAATATGCAAAAATCAAGGAATCTGTTTCCCAACTAAAAGAACTTGAATCAAGTCTACATACTACGTAAATCAAGTCCGTTATAAAGAAATTTTAATTTTGAAAATAGCATAAAGAGGAAAGTACGAAGTGTGGAAATTTACTTGACTTTTTCGCTCTGTGTAGGAGAACATTGCTCTTGAACGCAAGTGAAATAAAATGCCAGCATGCCATGGCGGGACAAGGACACAAGGACACTGATTTGCTGGCGGCAAGCGGAGCGACGCTTCATCCGCTCCACATTTAATGTGGTTTGTGTCTGCTGGTAACACACAGAACAGAGACAGAGAGAGAGGGAGAGAGAGAGAGAGAGAGAGAGAGAGAAAGAGGGAAACATAAAGCAGACAGTGATGTATATGTGGCCGTGAGTGCGTGCTGGCGAAAGAGGAAGGAGAAACAAAAATACCACTGCGATTTGTGGAACGTGACAATAGCGTAAAAATCCTTTAGGCGCCGAAAGGCAGCAAAAGGATTAGAAAACCGACTGTCGACAGTCGACATATGCGGCGTATGCGTAATGATGCAGCAAATGATCTATTAGCTGCACTAAAGTAGAATAAATGCTGATGGAGAGAGATGAGACAGTTCAGTAATTTGTTGCAGAACTTCGACAAGTTTCTCCTCGAGAACTTTCGACACTTGTGAGCCAAGAACTGTGATAATTATCTCCCAGCAAAAGTTCTACACTTACCCTTCAATTATTACTACTCTATAATTGGCAGGATGAAAGGAGAGCCACTAATTTCACCAAGGACATGTCGAAGATTTAATAAAATAATTTAAAATTTTTATCATAAAACAGTCCACATGACAGAAACAAGTACAAAGTAAATAAAACTTGGTGATTAGAAAATTTTAAGTTAAAACCCTAAATTAAAGGTGATGTAAGTTTTTGACATGGTTATATCGACTTGGCTGTTGATGCTGATGAAGAATATATGTACTTTGACTACTTTTGAGCAAACTTAATGTACGCCAGGGTATAAAAAAGGATATTGAATATATATTGATATTTTAAAGCTTTCGATTTAAATTAAAACGAACTAAATTGATCAAATTTCAAATGTCAATCAGCAGAGCGACTAATTAATGAACGCTATGACACGGTAAGAAGAAGAGGTAAAAAGTTTTGCGAACTTTCATTGCTATCAGAAAAAGGTCTCTGTGCCGCATTAAGGATGCAGAATGCTGTAATGCAAGGATAAGCTCACCACATCGAGCCAACCGACAACAACAACCAACAACAGTCAACCTCAATTACAAAGGCAAATCCGTAGTCAAGGCATGGCAATCAGTTCGAACAGAGCAGGCTAACCGGCTAACAGGATTTGTTGCCAATATTTACATAATAAATATTGCATATCAGTGACAGAGCGAGGAACAAGCTTCCAACGGATTGACGCTCCCCTGGATCCCCAGGACCCCAGGCCAATATCCATTTGTGTTTTGCATTTCCTGCCATTCTCCATGTCACTGCCATATGCCAGAACTATCCTTGCCGGGAGACAAGGAGACCAGGAGAGCAGAAACGGGACATACATAAGTGTGTGATAAGTGTCATACACAAAAGCACACACACACGCACACAGAGAACGTTGTGGTCGACAGTGAACGACTACGGGATACCCTGTGTCTAAGCTCAAAATCCATATAACATATCACGGTTAAAAATCGCATTCGTAGCTCAAAAATATTCATCGAAAACTATTTATTTTCTAAAAATAGAAAATACAAAATAAATTGACTGAAATTACTATTTTTTTTTTTTTGGTAAGATATGACAAAATAAAGTGGGTTTTGATATTATTAAAATTGAATGTTTTTTTAATTAAGCAATAATATGATAACGAAACAGATCTTTTATTTATATTAACAAAAGCCTGAGTATTAAAAATAAATAAAAAATTGAGTACTTGATTTAAAAAAATTTTAATATTGTAATTTAATACCCTGTTGATACTGATCAAAAATTAGTTCTTATAAATTAATTGTTTTTAATATAAAAAATGAATTTTTTTTAAATAAAACAAATAGGTGCCAAATATAATAATTATTCATTTAAATTACCTGTTGATAAGAATCAAGAATTTAGTTATATAGTGATCTCACATCTGCGACAATTATTCAGTACAAGTCATTACAGTCTCTCCTACCCATTTTTCAATTTGCAGGGTATCAACAACAATAGAGAAATGTTAGATAGAGAAAGAAATGCGACTACGTGCATAAAAGGTGGCAAATCGAGTGACAATCTATGGTTATGAGCGTATAAGTAATGTTATCCCATCACACATATGCCCTGTAGTTTGTATGTAAATGAGAGCTTAAGCAGGCTTTGACAAATTTCCCACTTCAATTCAACAAAAAACACCCAAGCTGACAAAACTGTGTGACAGTCAAGTCTGGCATTACATTTAGTTCTATTCTCAACCTTATTGTGAATGTGGATAGAAACAAGACACGATAATTTCACAAAAATATATACCAAATACCTATTATATTTTTATACCAATCAGAAGAGTAAGGGATATTGTAAGAGGAAGAAGAAGATAAGAAGAAGGCAAGGCTAAAGCACAAAGTCCTTTAAGCAGGTGAGTCGTAAGTTTCAGGAAAAGAATGAAGAACTTTGGTTCTGTTTCTGATGCTAGTAGCGAATCCATCTTACCCACATGACATTCCTCGGCAGTCAGCAGTCGGCAGTTATTCAATTAAAATCTCTCTACGCACTCGGAAATCTGAAATCTGCCGTGTGCCACTAAGTCAGTCGCATTGTTCAGAGCGTGAAAAGTGGCCCAGGGGACACAGGTGGCGAAGGCTGCCCAAAAAGTGCACGCCTGGGATTAATTTCAGGCATTCGGTTTGCCAACCAACCAACTAACCAACCAAAGGGCCAATGGCTGCTCTCCCGATTCCTGCCTTCATTCCCAGGGACTGAGACAAAGCTCATTCATTTTCGGTCTTTTGTTGTTTTATGCTTCGAGTCTCGTATCTGTTTTATTGCCTTTGTCATACACTAACATCCGGCTGGGAGGCGGAAAACCGTTTGCCTTATCCAGCTGAGCTTATACTCTACTAATTTCATGATATTCAAACAACAGAGTAAGGATTCGACTATTCCTCGAGGATTTTTTAAGGATTCCTAAATGATTGCCTGAGGAATCACAGCTGAGTTTATTGTCAACTAATTTCGTGCTATTCAAATAATAGAGTAACGATTTGAGTATTCCTCAAGTATTCCTCTAGTCTTCTCTAATAATTCCTCAAAAATTCCTCAATGAATTCCTCAGTGATTCCTTAATTATTCCCTGAGCAATCCAGCTAAGCTTACACACCACTAATTTCATGATATTCAAATAGTAGAGTAACAATTTGAGTATTCCCAAAAAGTTCCTCAAGAATTGCTCAATGATTCCTTCATGATTCACTGAGCAATC
This sequence comes from Drosophila quinaria, assembly GCA_035047525.1. Taxonomy (NCBI): domain Eukaryota; kingdom Metazoa; phylum Arthropoda; class Insecta; order Diptera; family Drosophilidae; genus Drosophila; species Drosophila quinaria. The sequence goes on from JAWNPO010000007.1 coordinate 692,651, forward strand.
CAGCTAAGATTACCCTCTTATTATTTCATGATATTTAAACAAAAGGTTAACGATTCGACTATTCTTGAAGGATTCTTTAAGAATTCCTCAAGAATTCCTCAATGATCCCTAAACGATTCCCTGAGGAAACACAGTCATTGCAACTTTACATTACCCAAGTTAAAGTCTTGATAGTCTGAAATTGGGAGCACAACTTTTTTATTAGATAAATCTTCCAAGTGTATTCCAACTTCGGTGTTTCTCTCCTTGTTCACCTGTCTGCTTCGTCCGTTGCAAGATAAATAGTAATATGTTTACATTCAACCCCATTCGTAACCCCATTTGAAGCCACTTGGTCCTATCGCTAGCCCACAAGAAGAAAACGTGCAAGTTGAATTATTCAATGGCCATCTCTTGAATTCTGCGGCTAATTTTGGGATTTTGTGATTTCAGCTGCAAGTCGACGTTATTATGCGATATTCAACTTAATTGAAGTTTTGCTCGCCCATCCAAGGATAAAGATAACACACTTCGAACGCACATTATCCAACTGACAAAGGTCTTCCAATTGCGTGTCATGGACATTAATCTGAGGTAAGTTGCCACCTTTGGCATCTCTTTTTATAATAAACTTGTAGAGGGTATTTAAATTTGGTCACAAAATTTGTAACGCATTAAAAGAGATGTGGTAGAACCCATAGATCTTATATAAATATCGGAGGTTGCCAGATAGGGTCACTATATATCATACAACATGCCTACGAAGTTGTTTTATAAAATATCCTAACAAAATTTTAACTGTATATCAGCGATCTGTAGAAATCTGTAGAAAACTTAAGTAGGAAAATGTTATTTGCTTAAGATATCTTAACAAAACAAACAACTTAAGTATTTTAACCTATAAGATATAGCTTCAAGAAGGGTATCAAATCTTCATTTCTTGCTTGTCTTACCATATTTTTGTTGCAAATAAATTTAGATATTTGCCTTCATGATGTCCGTGAACTGACTGCCAGTTTGCTTTTTAGCCAACTGTGAGTGTGGACTCGATGCTGATGGTTGATGGCCCTGCGTGTTTGTGAAGTTTTGCAAATTGCCAAAGCACACACACACCTACAAACTCACACACACTCACATGGTCCTTGGACAATGATAGATTAGCTGTGAGTGCCCTCATCTCTCCCTTGCTCTCGCTTTGATCCTTGGCTTTCTCATACTTTTCTATAGAATTCACTATATGCACTCTACATTAGGAAACTTCAATTGGCAGTGCAACAAAATTAAACTGTAATTGAAAAAGTCAATTAAAAAGTTTCTTATTTTACGTCCCGCAGTCAAACAGACAGACAGAGAAAGCGACAGATCCACAGGCAAGTAAAGAGAGAGAGAAAGAGTCAGATTTTCTGGTAGCCAAGACCTTTGTCTGCTGTCTTTTTCCTTTTGATTTTCAAGTCGAAACTTTCTTGACTTTCAAAGTGTTTAATTATCAATTAGAGCAAAGTTTTCATGAATAATAATAAATGTTATTTGCAACTAGAATCGTATTTTAAATACTTTTTTCCTGCCGTTTCTACAGCTTAGAACATCATGAGGCACTTTATAAGGCGGCATTAGCCGCCCAGGAACACGCCCACTATGCGCCCAAGTGTGTGAAAAAAGTGGAGGAGCTGCAGCAACGTTGTCGCATCTGCGGCTGCCTAGACGACGGCACCTTTGTGGAATTGGACGCGGTGCAGGACTTTGAGTTCGAGTCCTCCATATGCAGCTATCGCGTACTCTTCCAGCGCACCTCGCTGCAGTTTGTAAGTGGTACTTCCATTCTTATTAAATATTTTTCGGGCTTAATACTATATTATCGTGAAGTGTGTAACGCATTTAATCTGTCTAAATCAGTGGTATACGAAATGCCAAAAGCCGACACACGTATAGAGAGGGAGAATTCGTGTGTTCTATAAATAGCACGCTCGTTGAAATCACTCGCTGATCTGCGTTCAATGAAGAGAGACTGTACAAAGCAATTCTTTTATCATACACCGCAATTTTATCGCCAACTGAAACGATGCGACAGTTGAAATATGCTTTCATTATTCAGTAAAACGTTTCATTAACTTCGTGTTACTCTAAGCGCAACGTTTCATTGTGTGAGTTTGGTCTACTTAATATTTTTAATACCAAACGGTAACAGGAGGCTAAACTTGTGACACAGCTTAGATAACTCTTTTTTTTCGTGAAAGAAGTAATATTTTAAATATTAACTGACAAACTCACTGACTGACTAACATTTTATTTTTTTATACACGCTTTGGCATGCCATCATTAGCTTTTTTCAATTTGCTCTCAAACATTTTCTCAATCTTTTTTCTCTACTTGCCAGCAATTTCACACAATGCCTGATCTGCCATCGCGAATCTGCATCAGGTGTGGATACAAGGCAAAGATATTCTATCTGCTGACACGACAATTTGTGCTCGGCCAGCACGCGATGCGCTCGACGATCACGGAATGGTATCACAAGAAGTACGGAGTCGAGGCGCCCGAGCAAATTGAAGATCGAGCGCGACTGATCAAGGAATTGGCAGTGACAATGCCGGAGACCGTTTCAGTTAAGAAACACAAAGAGACGCCAAGAAAATACAATACGACAATGAAGGAACTGATCAAGGCCTGTGAGAAGGAACGCATTCCGGAGCTCAAACGTTCAATTTCAGCTGACAATAGTTTGGATGCTGAGTGTGCCAAGATTCAAAGTGATCCGGAGACAGACTCGACTGCTGCTCGGCGCAAGAACCTCAAGGGCGGTCAAGTGATGGCCCGTTCCACAGTGAACCTTCGATTTTCCGCCCCAAAAACTCCAATTGTAAAACTCACAAAGGCAAATCAGCTGCCAAGTGCGCAAACTGCTCGAGCACAGATGCCAAAGACTCTCTTGGGAGAGAAATCGAATCGTGAGAAGACTGTGATCATCAAGGAGTGTCTCGTCACTCCCCGAGTGGCAAAGATCGAGGCACGTGGAGGCGGTCGAGGATTAGGAGGAGGAGAACGTTTGCTGAGCAAAGCCAAAACTCTGGAGACAACAGTAGCAGTTGCAGAAGGTCCTTCCAAATCAGAGGTGTCGCCGTCCAAGACTCAAATGCAACAAAAGCTTCAGGAGCGTAGAAGACAGTGGCGTTAATCGTAATTTTTTTTTTTACCATAGTTAGTTTTTAGTTTGTCATATTAATTATGTAGTAGCCGACAGTAGTGGGAATAGAAGTGATAATTCAGCAAAAAAAAATAAGAACCTTTTCGATTTAAGCCACTTCAAAATCTTTTATGTATTAGGCACACAAATAAATGCGAATCTTAACGAATTTCATAGTTTACTTTTTGCATAAAACCACGTTGTATTTTATTAAAAATATTGATGTTTATTCTTCAACTCAATATTAGTTAGTGTACATAACTTAAATGCAATTAAAAGGTGGTTTGGCGAACAAAAAATTTGTATATGTATATATTTCTCTATTCATGCATTGAGAGTGTACATCTTAGTATAGTTTTTCGGAAATGTTCAGAATTGAATTAAGTTTCCAAAAAACCAATAACAGCAGAAAATATATTACAGATTCGAATCTGAAATTGTGTTCACTTAATTTCAAGTGTTCGAAACACTTGTACTTCTTAAACACAATTCCTAAAAGGACACCATTATACAATTTTAATACAAATAAATTATAGCTTAACTTGACAGAAGTAGATTTTATTGAAGAGTTTTCCGGCTGCGGAAATAGAGTAATCAAGTTTTTTGATTTAGAATTTTAACACTTTCCCTTCAGCCCTTTCTCATTCATGACATTTTGAAAAGCAGAGTGTATTGGAAATTACAAATACGAGTTGAACCAGTTGCAGTACCGCATCATACTATTTCTTTGACAAGCGGAAGCAGAGACTAAGATGGATTCATTGCCAGTTGCAAGTTCTTTTGCTTTTCCGTTTTTCATTTTTTTATTTTTTTTCTTTGGTTTAGTTGGTTTTTCTACTCGTATTTAAAAATGCAACAAGCAACGCGATTCTGTTTTGTGCTTTGAAAGCGAATACAAAAAATCGATAGAATGAAACAAAAGCACTCTACACAGGAAATAAAAAACTTAAATTTAGCATGTATTTTTAAAGTATGACTTCATGATGTTATAGTCATATTATTGCAACCAGTTAGTTTTAGTTTTATAAGCTTAACTATCAATTATTACATTCTTAGTTATCATCCAACTAATTCGCAACCAGATCGGGCAAATAGAACAGTAGTAATGTCTGATTTAAGTTTCAAGCAATTGAATGCAATAAAAATATTTTATATTTGTTTTAAAGTAACAGATATCTTATAGTCGGGAACCCGACTAGAGCCTTTCCGCTTGTTTTAAGTATGTCTCCAGGATATTATAGCTATATTAATCAGGTATCGTAATCATTATGATTTTTATTATAAAAATCACATAAAAAAGATTATTTAAATATTTTTAAAGATTTACTTTAATGGTATTGATTGATCTTGAGCGAAAAAAAACTCACTAGTAATCATTATTTGTGATTTTTTTTTTTCGCTCAAAGTAAAACTTACTTTTAAAAAAGTTTACGTAATCATTTTAAAGATTTTTTTTTGAGTTTTATGGGTCCTCTGGGTTATTTTAAAGGGATAAGCAATATTATTTTGTGAAAATCCTACGCAAAAGCCATGAATTTGAAATGAGTTTTATTTTGAGCGAAAAAATTCAAATCATTAATAATGATTATTTGTGAGTTTAATTTTTTGGCTCAAATTTAATCATTGTCAATATTTTTTTGCATATGTATTCTAGTCTTTGATTTTTTGATGTGAAAAACTTTCAATAATCATTGTTTGCAGTCCCTGATATTAATACAACATGCGGATAATATTGCAACAACTCTCTGAAAAAAATTCATATAGTCCGCCCCGATACCCAAAATCTTTTGCGGAGAAGAAATAAAAAAAAAACAAGTGGGAAAGGCTATAGTCGAGCTCCCGACTATGGGATACCCGTTACTTATTTAAATAAGTAAGTCCCGGAATCCCGAATTTTTTTCTGTGTTCTCTTGGTTCAACGCACGGTGGCTCAACGGGGAGCTCAGCGTGTGGGGCAGTCGGTGGGGCAGTTGTGGCATTTTGATGGGGGCGTTGTAGTATAAGGCCAGCCAAAAATGCCAAACAAATTGATTGGAATCGAAAACGAAACGTAAACGAAAACGATTCATATGATTGACTGGCTGACTGATGGACGACAGCAATATGATGGTAACTAAGAGGGGAACGAGGGGTACAGGGAGGGGTACTATACTCCGAGGTCCGGGTTGGGGTTGAGTGGATGCAATGATGGCATGAGCATATGAGGAATTGCCAGGGTATGTCTGATGTTTGCCATTGATTGCATGCTTTTCCCCAAAAAAAGTTAGAAAAAAGGCATCACCTGCCCTGGATGTAGTATTTGAGCATATACTGATATGACCGACTGTTTTTAGGCACATGAAAGTCAAAAATTTTGCACTGCATTTAATTGGATTACATGAAAAAAAGTTGCAACAATAACAACAAGTCGAGTCACCGCCTCTTAGATACCCGGCACTTTATTTAAATATATATATTTATGAATTGTTAACTGCAGCAATATACAAAATTATAGCATACTTTTAGGATCTAACGTTACTTAAAACCGCCATAACTATCAGCTAGATTGATAATAATAAGAGGATGATCTTTTTATTTGAAAAAATGTGAGTATACTACAAGAAATTATATTAATGACCATGGGTGTATATAAATTATGACTGTCTGCAAAATTTGAAAATCACTGAAATGTCCAACGGTTTTATAAATTATCTGTGTATCAAATTTGATAGCTCTATCTCTTCTAGTGTAAACGATAAACATTTTTATTAAATAAATGGAGCGGAAAGGCAAAGAAAACAAATAATATACCCTTGTACTAAACGAGTAAAAGGTATAAAAGGAAAAGTGAAGAGAAGAAAACCAAAAACTGGACATGAAATGGCATTCAGTTTGATGAATGCAATTTACGCAACGAGATGTGCCTTCAAAATTTTTGGAATTGTTATTGTTGTTGCTGTTGTTGTTGTTGTTTTTGTTGTTTCTGTTGTTGTTGTCAGTGGCAACGAAAATGCATTTTGCATTATTTGCTGGCCATTGCCCGCGGTGGATGAGACGCTATTCAAATCAAGTGTATTGAATCGATTCAATTCGAATAGAATTCAATTGTATGGCAGTCTCATTCTTGCACACGGCAAACCAACAATACACACACACACACACACACAAGCACACACATTAAAGTACACACAATGCCCCAACATTGCATCGAATCGACGTGTTTATTCACTGCATTTCCTGTTGATATTCAACAAATTCAACATTCACATTCAAGCAGTCAACTCAAATACTCCCCCTCTTTCTTCCTTCGTCCCCCATGCTAACTGCCGCCCGTTTCATCGCGCTTTTCAAGAGGAAACAGGAAGCGCATTTGCAGCATCAACTGCCGGCAGCTTCACAACTTTCCCATTGATTTTGTCATTTTATTTGTTTGCAATGTTCGTCGTTCACTTCATAATGTTCTATCTCAATTCTCGTTCACTCTCCCAAATTGTTGCCCAAACTACTATATTCCGTTTTAAACTGCATTCAAGCATTTTTTATAGTTTCGTTAGCAAATTTCCGATAGTATGTGACAGATCTTAAATATTCTATTATGCTTAAATTGACACTAAATTTAAAGTCATCGCTTGCCAAAATCATGTAAAATACAATTCATAATGAAAGCATGATTAAGATACGACATAAGGCAAACTGGATAAAAGGAATTAGTGATGCACGTTTTGAAAAAGTGTCAAGGGGTAATTTTGAAAAAAAGTTTTCATTGCTAAAAAAAAAGTCCAATTTTCAAATGAATAAAATTTGGATGTACCTCATTAAAAGAATTTTGTGTGACACATATTTTTGTTGAATTAAAAATGGAAATTTGTGGTATGCAGTTTTATTGCTTATAGTAATAGAAAACTAAAACCAGAAAAAAGTTTCAGAAATCTTATTTCAATACAAAAAAAACTTAATGTGAATTTTTACTTCATTAAAAATAATTATATGTGATATTTTTTTATTTTGCTCAAACTAATGGTATAACTAACTTAGATTTGCAAAATTTGTAATAATTAATAGTCGCTATATTATTCATTATAACTGAACTTTGACGAGATGGCATGGAATTAATCAATGATTTTAAGTGAGAAGGGTCAATAAAATTAAAAAAAGCTGCTGACTAGTAAAATTAGGTGGAAAATCAGACCAACTGCAAAATTTCTTAGCTGTGCCCAAACTGATCCGATTTCCATATGTATCAATGTATCGATTTTTAAGCAATGCAATCGAAGCTTTAAAGTTTAATGAACTTTTCGTGACATCATGAACTGAACTTCACTCTGCAAATTAGCTAAGATAAACAAGCTGCACTGAGTTGTCAGTGTTTTTATGAAAATCTATTTAATTAACTCGATTGATTGTCTAAAAATTTATCGAGTTAAAGTTGTGTTTTCACATCACTACCTTGCAAGGTATCGATTTGTTGCCCCTTATGATAACTGTGGTTACAACCTTTTGGCTGAGATTTTCCTGTTTTTTTTTTAAATGTTTTATTATTTACGCTTTGCAGTTTTCAGTTGCAGTTTTTTAAGCTTGTGGCCAAGAGGCAAAGTCGCATTGTGCTTTGTTCACATGGTCATGAAACAGTTTTTTCATTGTTGTCAATGCTGCACCGAGTGCGTTGAGCGGGTGAAAATGGAAAAAAAATATATGTAAATAAAAAAATAAATAAATAAAAAACAATATTTAAACTAAAAATGTTTTATGCATGAGGAAACCACAACAAAGCGCGTAAATGTCATTTCCTTTTGACTAAAAGGATACTTTGAAATTGAAATTGTGGTATTTTCACTCACACACACACTCTCAAAAACATACATACACAAGGCTGCCACGTTTAACAGTGTTGCCAGATCAGCTTTTTCGACAAGCAGTAATTTTACCATCACAGAAATAAGTGTTGTTTTAAAACAAAAAAAAAACTCATTTAAAGTTTATTAAACATATTACAAACAATTTGATATATTTTTAACACAAATTGCATACATGCTATTTTTTAATTAAAATTTTGATCAAAAGCAGTTATTTTTAGTCCCTGGTAAATTCATATATTTATTTCAAGTTTCAACAAAATAGGAAATTATTGTTTTTAATTATTTTTAAATCGATTTAATGCTTTAACATTTTAAAACCATCTTTTTTTTATTATAACCAAAAATAGCGTTTTTTATGCTTGTCAACAGGTTGACAGCACTGACGTTTACCATGAATCGCGTGCAGTCCTTTGTTGCACTTTCTCTCTTTCTTTCCCTCGTTTTCAATGCTTGTCCTTTCTCGAGTTTCCACATAAGGGAGAAGTGAATAAAAAAAAGCTGCTGTGGTAAGGAGAAATGGAGAAATGGAATCGATGCCCTGCCAAATGGCTCAATCAAGGCAATCGAATATGGGGGAAAATTTGTTTTTTGAAAATTTTTCTTTTTTTTTTTGTTTTTTTTTGTATTAGTTTTATTTTTATTTATCGATGGCGTCGGCGATGCCTGCTTGCTCAAATTCGAGTTGCATAGTTTGCGGCTAATTAAGCTCGACAAATAGCGGAGAGCACGGCGAGAGGGAGAGGAGAAAATACTCCTTTGCTTGTTCGCACTCAACTGAACATCTTCGTTAGGGCAGCACAATAAAAGTTCGTCCAATGCGTGTGCCTTGAAGTATGCAACAAAACTAGTTGAAAATACTACATTCGAACCAACTCGACTGCAACAGACCCTGTACTATGATAAAAATACTATAATAATAATAATGCAATTCAAAACAGGGACTTCAAATAAGAGTTACGAATTCTAATTTCAACTAAAAAAATCAATGTGAAGGAAATATGCTACAGTAAAATTCTAAACACCAAAATTCCTATTTCACTCGGAACTATTGATATGGGCCAAAAACTTATTTTTTCAATTCGTTGAAAGAATTTGGTAAAACACGACTTGGCTCAAAAGATATTCAACTTAACTTTAATTTTTTGACTTTTTTAATAAAAGTTACGGAATAACTGTTTTTTGGAACTTTTATTTTAAAAATCAAATATGAACTCTTATCTTATTTATCGAAAAAATCAGAAATAAGAGTTTTATTTTAAAATTGAATTTTAACGATTATTTTTGACTTTTTAAATAAAAATTAAGAATAATTGTTATTTTGTAACTTTGAAATAAATATTTAAAATTAATTGTTAATTTGCAATATTTAAACTTATAAAAGTTGTGGTTCCTGATTTAAAATGCCTGCCGAACGTCACTCTTCTCTTCTTCTGAATTTTTATTATAAATTATTGTTTGCCCTATTGCTCACATTTGTTCACATTTTTTCGTTGGCAAACTTATTAGTTTATTTTTCATTTTGAGGTACAGGGTCTAAAAATAAAAGCTATGCAAGACATGGCAATATCATCGAGCGGAATTGGCATTGGCATTGGGCAATGTGGCATGCTTTGACTCTGGCTCTGGCTGTGGCAATGTCTGTGTGGCACACTCTGAAATCGCATAAATTATTCACAACTTTGTCCTCAACAGTTGCAGTCCAGTTGGCTCCCCGAACTACTTACGAATGCTGAAATATTCATGCGTGCAGAGGAATGGAAAAAGACGGTGCAAAAAAGAAGTAGAAGGAGGCGGCAATTATGCAGAAATTGCAACAAGAATGCGGCATGCAACAAAAGGCGGCAGCAAATTGAATCAAATGGAAGCGTCGTCATTGTTATCGTTTGAGGAATGTGCAAATAAATGCAGACGAATTATTTCGGGTGTTGGGAATTGCAAATTGGCCTAACCGCGATGTACATAAACAACAATCAACAACGACGCCTCCATCTAAAGCTGAATGATTTCGAATTCAAGGCCCGCATTCGAGTTCTGAATCCTGAATCCTCAACTCCTGGCACCAACATTTGCCACAGGCTGTGCGCCGAAAACTTTTCGAGCGCTCAAAGTTTGTTTTATGTGCCGTTGACGATGACGATGAAAACAGGCAAGCTGCAGTCGACGATGCTCGACTGTTAGATGCCCAGTACAATTCACTTCCATAGCCATTAAATAAAATTGAGAAAATTATAAATTTAGAAAAAAACATATAGAAATCTTACAGAAAATAGCACATATACCATGGCCTAACTTATTTCTCTATTATTCTTAATTAAATGAATATGAATTATTTAAAAATCGAAATGTAAACTGAAAGGATAAAACGAAATTAAATATTAAAAGTGTTAAAATGTGTTGCTTTAATAATTTTCCATGAAATTCTTTTTATTTTTAAGTTAATTACAGCAGTATTGTCCAGAGACGGACCCAATTTACTTATATTTAAATGCATTTGTTGTTTCACTAGTATTGAAAAAAATAGTGAAAATAAAATATTTTATTTATATTTTACAATATGACGTACTTAAAATTTTTCTATTGGCACTGATTATTTTTAATGAAATCTTTATTAAATAAGATTTAATTACAATTAAATTTTGTGTGAAAAGAAAATTTTTGGATCTTGGTTGAAAAAAAGTTTAAAATTTAAGAAATGTTAAAGAATGCTAAAAATTTTAGAATGTTAAAATGTTTGAAAATGTTAAGAATGATGTAAAGAATCTTGAAAAACTTAAGAATTTTTAAAAACGCTTAAAAATTTTTCATAAAATGTTAAAAAAAAAAGATTCATCATCATTTTCGTGCTATTCCCAATGAATTTGGTTGCTCTAGTTCTTATAGTCTCTCAGGTCTACATGACAAATGGATAAGCCAGTGTACACTATAGGTTACCGGGCCAATGAGCTAGAGGTTCAGAATGAGAGTGATGGCGATGGCGATGGCGATGGCAACAGCAAAGTTCAATTACGGTCAGCAAATTGTTTCGCAATTTGAAAACACATTTTCATAGTTTTTACGCTGACAGCGCTCGAAATTAGGCAGCAGCTTTTCTTAGTCACTTTGTGTATTTTTGAGTGTGTGGACTGGGAAATGGCAACCAAGAGGGGAACTAAGAGGGGAATGGGAAGTGGGGAGTTTGGGGGGTAATCGCTATAAATGCTGCCGCCTTGGCCACAAAAAGTGCGCACAAGATTTTAATCACGATTTGCGCATATTGCGTAAAATTGAATTTCAAAGTAACCAAAAAACTTTGCCCGAAAACCCAAAAGTATTTCTAATTCCATTGTGTCTGCTTCACTGTGTCTGTCTGTCTGTGTGGGTGTGTGAGTGTGTGTATGTGTGTGTAGCATTATAATGACAGTTGCAACGTCTTTGACGTGTTTACATGCAACTGCCACGCCCTAAACTTAATTGAGGCGCATCTGTGCTAAAAGACATGCAACGGAGTCTCTCTCTCTCTCTGTCTCTGTCTCTCTCTTGGCCAGGCTTACATCACTAAGCCCTTGCAGTGCTTCACAATAATCTCTTTGCTGTCAGACACCCAGAGCAGCAGTTCTCCTCTCCTTCCCTTCTCCTTCTCCTTCTCCTTCTCCATCTTCATCTCCTCTCCTGCTCTCCCTTGTGCACAGACTGCAAGTCTGCCTTAAGTAGTTGCAGTCACGAACGAAATATGGCTGTAGAGTTTATATTCTTGTTGTTGTTATTATTGTTAATAGACCCTGTATCTAAAATAGTACAAGGGATTTATTGTTTCATCTAGTCGAGTTCCCGACTATACTATGGGATATTTAAATATGTATGATATATTTTTATTGCATACTTTTAGGCACGTACATTGCTTAAATAATTAAATCAGCCGTTACTACCTTTCTATTGGTCTTTCTTAGGTCTGATCATCATTATGGCTCGTTTAAGCGAATATTCAAGTCCCCGAAAGAATTCCCAATTGATGCCTTTCATCCGGCTATTGTCTTTATACGTTCCCGTCAATTGGCTGTAAGAATTCAAGTTAATTAACAAAACTCTCGGAAATCATTTGCATTTCAACCTACGTAAAGTGACAACCTTCATTGCCGTGATACCACCAGCCGCCAGTGCAGAGAATGGCGCAGTTTCCTCCTGGCCAAACGTCATTATCCCTGTCGAATGTAGTGAATTTCATGCCGCGATGCCACTCAAATGCATTCCCCGCTGATCCACTGCCATCGCCCAGAGGGTATATATAATACTGCTCATCTTCGTCACCAATTCCAAATTCATCATAATACTCGAATCTTTCAGCTCCTTCAAAGTCCTCGAGAACAAAAAGTAATTCCTGGCGCCTCTCTGCAGTTATCGCGTGAATTTTGTCCAAACCTAAGAAATATTCACCATCTATGTTTCCAAATCCGTTTTTATATTCGGCCCAGTTCCGAGTAAAGTTGACGCTTCCATCCAGCCGTCGAAGGATAATCGTCCAGCCTCCTTCACGAGTCTCCGCTTCACAGGCAACTTTAAAAGATTGATTACTAAACTTGGGGACAAGTATGTCATAGATCCCGGTGGACTTGGCCACAGTACAATTGTGGGGTCTATCCGATCCCTTAACGAGTTCCTCTGCCAACTTTCCGAGTCGATCCAGTTCTGCTTCCTTGTCAAGTACGCACTTCTTTTGTTGCTTCAACTCTTCTCTAGTACTTTGAATATCCGTTCTGAAAACTTTATTTTGTCGTTCTATCTCTGTTCCATGAAGTTGAATGTCCGATTTCAGAGCAAGTATATCCTTATTCTGTCGCTCCTGCTCGTTTGTCAAGTTTTCCAGTCCCGCCCTAATAAATTGATTAGTTTAGAAAAATTTAATATTTACGATCCTTACCTTAACTCGGATAGTTGAGAATTTATTGAAAGAAGTAAGCTCGTTTCATTAAATTCGGAAATGTGAGCTCCATAAGAGTACAAAGTAAATGTACTAAATATGAAGATTATATAAATTATTTGTAGCAACATGTTGCGACTTTTCTTCACTGAATACTTGAGAAGACTGATTGAATAATCTTTCGAGTTGTAGCGATGAAGTGCATTTTAAAATGCGATTATCGAAGCTACACAAGTAATATATATTCTTTATATTTAGTCATAGTAAATCCACAAACAACCAGTTCATGCAACTCATATCCGGTGATTAAAGCATTCCAAGAATTTAAATAATATATATGGATAATCAGTACATATAATACTTAATGGGCTGATTAATTACACAGCAGCTGCTATCTACATTAAAAAAGAATTTCCTGGTGGTCACAAATTGTGAAACAAACAACATTTATGTATGTATTCTAGATTGTTTAGTTTAAAGTTTTTTTTTTACTTTTTGTATAATAATTGCCCAAAAATTACTAAGTTTGAAAAATTACGATTTTTTTATTAAAATATTGTATTTGTACAGGGTCACTCACAGTTGGGCTCGTGTGACTGTAGAATTTGTGGACTAGTTACGTTTGAAAAAGGTTTTAATTTTATTTTAAATTCATGAGCTGCATCGCCATCTTCAACATCGTCGTCGTCGATGCTTCAAGTTGCTGGGCAATTCTGCAAAATTAAAATTGAATTCTCAGCGAGTTCTCAGCGAGCAACGAACATTTAAGTAGGTTTATTTCGGTCTGGCAAAAATTCAATTTAAGCTCAGGTCGCAGAGTGGCACGTGTTTTTCTTTTTTTAATATCTGGCCCATTTTAGGCATTGTTCCGGTTTACCTTATTCTCCCTTTTCCCATTTCGAAACAAAGCGAATTTTCAACGACTGTTTTTTATGCTGCACAATGAGGCGTATGCGTAATATTTGCGGAGAGAACGCAAGCAAGGCGAACGAAACGCACTTTTAATTTAATATTCATAAGCAGCAGTTAATGAAAAACACTTGTAGTCATTATTAGACCAGGGTTTGCGATCCCAGGCAATATCATAACACGGCGCACTGCGTCGTGTGCCATAATAAAATGTCAAATATGTTTTGGCGCACTTTAACCGCAACACACAATCTCCTCTTTTTCTTCCTCTCCAGCTACCAGTAGGAGGAGGCGGAGGAGGAGGAGGAGCTGAAATGCCACTCGACGACGACGCTTAAGGACACTTAGGAACGCCATTCAATGCCGCTGAGCATGCGACAGGATGAGTGCAGGATGAGTGTAGACTGTTCCAATGTCGATCTGGATATGAATGTTAAAAGTGGCAGACAACAGACAACAGACTACCAATGTTGTCATCTCTTCAGGGCCTAAAAAAGCTATAAATTATAGAAAAAGCTTTATATAAAGCAATTTTGAACATGCACTATGGTATAAATGTACGATATTTTGGCGTTAATTCAAATTTCGCTTTGTTCAGTATCTTAAAAATTTAAATGTCAGAAATTTTGTGAAAAAATGCAATTTCAACTCTCCATATAACTATAATTCCCGCTAACTGATATTTAAATATTTTTCCCACGTTTGGCATTTGGCGGGAAAATAGCTAAATTGACAGCCCTGCAGACAGCACGCGGCTTGTGGCATGTTGAATGTGGCATGTGGTGGCAAAAGGTGGCAGACTGGCAGGTAAAATGGCAAACGGGCTTATGGGCTTAAGTTACACTTACATTTAATGTTTGGACAGTGAATATATTTATATGTGTGTGTGTCGCGTGCTCTTTATACCCGATTATTCATAGAATACAACGGTATATTATATCAGTTGCATCATATGCAACAAGGATTAAGATTATGGGAATAAAAGTATATATCGAAACGAGTACTTTTTTTGTATTTTTACAATTGTTTCGGAAAGAATAGTTGATTTTTAGTTTCATGAATATTTTTTACTTAATTCCTATTGAACAATGTTTTCAAATTGAACAAAACAACGGAGCAGCTTTTTTTCTTATTATTAAAAATTAGTTTAAAGTGTCAAAATTACTAACGTTTCTATAATTTTTATAAGCATTGCAAATTCGTAGATACCTCTTATAAATTTCAAATATTTTGAAATGAATTACAAAAACAAAAAAAGCAGAAAAATGGAGTTGAGTTTAAACCTTAATAAGGATGGCAACTAAGAAAACAAAAGAAATGGCAAAAGGATATAAGAAAACTATTCAGAGTAAGAAAACAGTGAATAAATCCATTTCATTAATATTATAAAAAGTTTTATATGCTGCCTTTAAATGAATTTTCTTACGAAAAGAAAGAAAATTGATAAATTAAAAAATAAAAAAATTTTTAGTTTCGGCTTTTTAAAATTTTGGCCTTTCCAATATTTGTCCCAGTTTTAAAATCTGAACATTGCAATTTATATGTATAATCAATTAATATACCAAATCACATCAAGTTAGCACAAATATTGCGTTGTTAATGGATGTTATAAGAATGTAGGCAAGTGCCTCTAAAGTACGCAACAGTTTTTAAGATTTATATATTAATTTAACATATACATATTTAAAGTATATGGAATCAGGGATAAAACGACGTGCCTCAAGTTGTTGCAAGCTTAAAGAGCGAGAGTCGATAAATCTAAATCTATTGATTTTACTCAACATTTTTTAGCTACTGCCTGGCAAATCGAAGGTCCAAGACAAAAGGATAAAACACAATGCACGCCATTTCAACGTTGTGTGAAATTTAAGTATGTGTGTGTGTGTGTGTGTGTTAAGGTCTGTGTGTGTGTAGTTGATGACATTGCATGCTACTTGAGAAGCCAAGGCATTGGACCGTCAACCCAGGAAACAGTCAATAAACGTCCACTTGAATTTCAGCTGACATCTCAATTATTTTTTTGCTCTTACGCTTTGCTCTGGATTCTCATTCCCATTCGCTTTCCTTCTTACTCTAAGGAGCATACGCACCTGAGGAATAAAGGATCAGGTCTCAAGGTCTCAGCGAATTTTGCGTGTCAAATTAATTAAAATTTCATTATTAAATATTTAATTGCTTTGCAATGCAATCAGAATAACTGCTTATAAAGGAGCCTAAGAAGGCGATATAAAGGGAAGGCAGGTTAAATTAAGGTAAGATGTCATTGTGCTATTAGTTAATTATTAGCGACACCTTCACTGAGTAGGCAAATCCCAAAGGGATGTAGCGATTTCATGGCACACAAATCAAAGCAAGATTATCGCACAATGGGAAAATCCAAGATCCCAAAGAGGATTTTTATTGGGCTCATTTATTTGTTTTTTCAGGGTTTAGATACGGCTCAAAAATTATTGCATACTTTTAGGCGACGACTTGCTTACAAATTTAAAACAGCCATAAATACCCTGGACTGTTATCATTATAAGTGTTATTAAAACAATTTTGAAATAATGATTAATTTCAAGTTTTATGGATTTGCTCACAAACTAATGATTAATTTCAAGTTATACTTTACTTCTCAACCAATAAAACTCATTAAATGTTTTGCTCAAAAAAAAACTCATTTGCTCAAAAATACTGATTAGGTAAGGTATAATTTAAAATTAATCATCATTATGTGAGCAAATCAATAAAACTAGAAAAAATTTTAATAATGGTGAAAATGTATAAATGAGACATAGAGAAGAATATTGGTAGTTTTTTCGGTGTCTCAAAGCCATAAAATGATTCATAGTAAAAAAATATATTTCACCGCAATAAAAAGAGTTCCTTTTAAATTCTCTACAAATACGCACATTGATATACAGTATGATAAGAATACAAAAAATACAAAACAATTTGAACAAATTAAAAAATACATAGTAATATTATATTATACATAATATAAGTTAATAAATGTATTTGAAAAAATAAATGAAATTAAAAAACTTAACAAAACAATTGATTAATCAATATGCATAATATAAGTGTTGAAATATGAAAAGCTTACATACAAATTAAATGGTGACAGGAAATCGCTGTGGGGTTATTATTTTAGATAATAATAAAAATAAATAAATTAAATTTAAATACACTAGTAGAGAAGAAGTATTCACTTCCTCGGCCTTATCATCATTAAGGCTCTTTTAAGGGAGTAATCAAACCCCCTAAATGCCTCCCAAACGACGCCCTTGTGGGAGGAGTTGTGATTGTATTTTCCTGTCAGGTGGCTGCAAGAAATCAAGTTAATCAACAACGCTTACTAATTAATTCACATTTTATCATACCTGTAGAAACAACTGTAGTACCACCAGGCTCCCGATCGACTCTCAGCGCAATTTCCCCCTTGCCATTGATCATTGTCTCGGTCAAAGGTGGTAAATTTCTCGTGAAGATGATGAGTGAGTGAATCACCAGCATTTCCACTTGACGCGCCCAGAGTGTGTAAAACATATTGTTGATCCTCAGTGCCAATGGCAAATTGATCATACATCTCATATTTTTCATTACCCTCAAAGTCTTCCAGCAGTACGAGTAATTCCTGATTACTTTCTGTCGTCAGGGCGTGTATTTTGTCCAGGCCCAAAAAGAACTCGCCACTCAAATCTCCGAATCCATTTTTATATTCAGTCCAGTTTCGATAGAAGTTTACGCTTCCATCCATGCGCCTCAGGATGATCGTCCATCCACCTCCCCGAGTACTCCCATCGCAGGCAACTTTAAAAGGCTGACTACTAAAGGTGGAGAGATGCATTTCGTAGATACCACTAACCATGTCCTCGGAACAATTGCGCGGATTGGACCTCAAATTGCGTTGATCTAATTCCTTAGAAAGTCCATCAAGTATCAAGACTTTAAGGGAATCTAATTGTCTAGTTAGTCCATCTATCAACTTTCCCTGACGTTCCTGTTCTGCTCGGAGTGATTGAAGTCCTTGAATCAACTTTTCTTGAAGATTCTCAACATCCGATTTCTGAACAAGTCCTTCTATCAACTTTTTTTGAAGTTCCTGCTCCTCTCTAAAAATCAATTAGTTTGGGAATATTTAAAGATTCAAGGATCTTACCTCAACTTGGATTGTTGAATATTTAAAGAAAGAACTAAATTCGTCTCATTGCGTTCGGAAATAGCAATTCCATCAGAGAACGAATTTAATGTATTTATAACAAAAATTAAAACAATTACTTTACGCAACATTTTGAGACTGAAGTTCACTGAATGCCGGAGAAGACTGACTGACTCGATTGTTGACTTGATGCCAATAAGGCAATTTTTAAAACGATTGTCATAATTACATTATATAATTTATAAATATATATATACGTATTCGTATCAACTTCCTCTGCAGTACAACTTGTACACAATCTTGAAAGCATTTCAAGTACGTCATCTGTTTATTAACCCAATTGATCCCATTGACATAAAACAAAAGATTATAATATTCTTTTTGCATATAGCGATAAAGCTTCTATCTATCTATTAAATATAAATATACATTTTATAAATATACTTTTAAATTGAATAAAATTATGAAAACACCCTCAATTTTTATGGGCAGTATACAAATTAATAGCTGAGGAAAATTTATTCCATTTACTAAACTAAATGCATCATTAACATGAAAATTAAAAATAGATTAAAATTAAGAAATTTAAAACGCATACAATTTATATACTATTGATATTTCAAATATTGCCGTAGGCCCATCAAGAATTTTGTTGATTGTACGAGTATATGCAAAATTATGAAAACTTTCTTTCCATTTTATTATATGATTAATCTGAAAACATAAAATGAGCTAAATATCTTAAATAATTTGAGTTTATAATATGGGACGTAAGCAAATCAATTTGTTAACTGAGCAATTCAAAAAATAATTAAACAAAATAAGAAACTTTAAAGGAAAACAATTTACTTACTATTGATATTAAACATTATACTATTTTAGTGAACAAATTTAGGCAAAATGATTAACATTCTTTTCACTTGAATGGCTTTTAAAAGTTTTTAAATTACTATCTAGAAAGATTTTCAGGTATTATCATGCAAAAGTAATATGAAAATAACTTAAATATCTTATTTAATATTATTTTGTGATCTATATAACATAAACAAATTAAAATGATAAATAAAAAAACTAAGATAAGCCCAAAAAGCTTTAAAAAAAAGCAACCTTATTTGGAATTTGTTAAAATTGACAAAGAAAAGCGACATGGACAATTGTAGACACCAATTAACCCAATGAAAATGAGGAAAACTCAAGGAAATTGAAAGAAAATTCTGTTGTCAGACTGTAGGCAAATGATTTGGACTGCGTTTTATAACAGAGCATTCAAAGCGATGAAACTCATTTGACCAACTTAACTTGATTACGTCCAAAGTGAGATGAGTGGCGAGAGACAAAGAGAGAGAGAGAGCAAGAATAAGAGAGACAGAATGTTAGAGAGAGAGGAAGAATCCTGTTAGAGCAATAACAAACAATTCATTTTGTAAGTAGAGTTTTGTGCGCGGATTTCGTTCTTTTTTTTTCGGCTATGCCAAATCCGCCAGGCGATGACAAAGGCGTTGCCAGCCGAGGGGCGTGGCAGGCAGGAGACTGAGGCAGAGGCTAAGAAATTTGGTAAGGGGAAAAGCAAAAGGAAAAGGAAATTCTGTCAAGCTGGCATAATCTGCGCTCAGCGTCGTTTGCTTATTTGCATAAAATAATTGAAAGGCGAAATTTAAAAGAATCAACAAAGGCGTCTAAGCAAAACAAAACTAAAAAAGAAACAAATAAGAAAGCAACCAATTGCTCGACTATTGAATGCCCAGCAACAATACCAATTGCTCAAAAAAAAAATAGTAAAAATAAGTACAACAAAAATATATATAAAGAAAACATTAAATTTGATCTGGAGACTTTTCATTTTTGACTTGAAAAATTACTTAAATTTAGCTAGAAATTCTTCAAATTACATTTATAAAGTTCCCAAAAAATAAATACAAATTTCTCAAAAAAAAAAATATTAATTAGTTAAAAAAAAAATACATATATACAAAAATATATGTGACGCAAACATTATTAAAGTTTTAGCTATTTTATAGCTGAATTAAGCTATTTGAATGTTGCAAGAGATAAATAAGTCAACAAAATTATATTTTTAGATAGTCAGATATCTTTAATAATTGTATGTTCTTAAAATAAAAAAAAAAACATTATTTATTCAAAATATATTTGAGCAAATGTAAATAAAATAAAAAATGTATATAACATAATTTTCGGCTTTAAAGTCTTTTAAATTCACTGAAATACAGGACCGACTTAGGCGAAAACCCATAATCCTGTTTTATTCTTGAATACTGGGTTAAATAACCAAAAGAAAGCGAAGCAAACCAAAGCGTAGACGAATGACGAATGAGAAGAAGTACTAAAGGAGCACTTCAAATGGCAGTTGGACAAAGCAGAAAGCAGAAAGGAGACCAATCAAAAATGTGAAGAAATAACAACGGCCTCAAAAGTGCACTAATTACTTGTGCAGTGTCCCATTGCAGGAGCCTAAAGCCTGAAAGGATATGCGATAGCTTTATAATCATCATCATGATGATGATGATAATGATGATGATGATGATGGGTATCCTCGGGGGCGTCATTTGCCATTTTAATTGGCCCCGCCCACTTGGCGTTTATAGCTTTCGTTGATGATGTAATATAACTGTCTACTGATTGACTAATTGCCTAGCCTACAATAGGTGTGCGACTGTGTGTGTGTGTGTGTGTGTGTGTGTGTACCACTGTGTGTGTGTGTGTGTTCCTTGACATTGCAATCATCCGATTCGATTTTGTATGTTGCATCCTTCACATGGCAATTAATAAACGGCACAAATTCAATTAAATGGAATTAAATCTGCCTCAATCATACCTGAGCATCCGTAAACTGTGCTGACATTTTAGCTACTTTATAGCTAAGGCAAGCTAGAAAATTTGAATTGAAATTCATTGACTAGTTTTTCAGGTTGTTAAAAAATTATGAAAACGTTTAATACAATTTTAAAACTTTTTCAAATAATCTTACTAAAAACGAAGTCGATTATTTAAATAACAAAAGCTGTTTTCTGATATTTTCCTATTCAATCTTTATACTAGAATTAATTTAAGATACAGAATCTATTGTTAATCTTAAGTAGATACATTCCCCTTTTTGTTACGTTATTCTTAATTTTTATACCGTGTGCCCATTGAAAATGGTCAAAAGGGTATATTAGATTTGTGTGATGGGAGAAGGAAGGGGTTTTTAGACAGTTTAACTCGACTCGTAGGTCATCAAATTAATATTTGGAAAATTACAATTGTAATGGCCTCCCCGTGGTGTATTTATATATTTTTTATATGCTTGCGTACATACCCCAATACAAATATTCTATTTTATAGAGACTGACACTGGGTATCTGACGGTAATTTTTTCCACAAATTGACTGTTTTAGCTCTCACAATGCTGTCAACACTGTGCCCACTTTCTCCCTGCCGCCATTTCAATGGCTATAACGTGTCTACAAGCGTCTGTTCATTGCGCTTCAATTAGCCATCTCAAACAGTCAACTTGTACATGGTCGATGCTCAATGGTCACGATTCGCTGCTCAAACTGACGGCTGTCTGGTCAATTGGGTTACCTTTGTCCCTGTCTATTTGTCTGTCTCTCTGTCTGTCTGTCTCTTCTGTCTGTCTGGTAAAAGGAGGTGCAGGGACATTACAATCGCATCACGTCAACAAAAACCGACACTTACCGCCCACAATTAATTGAGACGGCATTCGTATTTTAATGGAAAATCGAAATGGAAACATGTAAAACTGCCTTTGTCAAGCTCCGCGACTATAAGATACCCTTTAACCGATTCAAATATATATACTAAATGTTACTGTTAAATAGGGAATAATAGCGGTACCGCAACCTTTCACCGAAATTAGCCGATAACGAAATAAATTTTATTTTTAGAACCGAATACCTAAAAGTTTGTATCGAAACGGTTTCGGTACATTATTTTGAAACTATATGTTGTTTTCAGTAACATATGGATATGTATTTCTTAAAATTAAAATAAAGATTATTTAAAATTAAAGTAAGGTTTATTTCGTTAAAAAACATAAACAGTTATGACAAAATGTATTTGTTTTTCAATATTTAAGAAACTCAAGAATATTCATCTAAAATATAATTGCATATAATATTTTTTCCAAATTTAGACAACTTTGAACGAAAAAGTACAAATCCTTTGAAAAAAATTTTAATTTTTAAAAGCTTGAAGGTTTCTAAGTGTTTTAAAATCTTTTTGGACTGAAAAGGGCTTGATAGAATTGGGTAATATCCGAGTCCCTAGCCTTAATAAACAATAGTGTGTCATTATCAGACTACTCGCCATAGTGAATGCTGTGTGAATACGGATCAAGATTTTCACATACTGAGCTCCCAACATTTTCCTCGCTTATCACTTAACACCCACCGATGTTTGTCCTTGTCAGCGACTAAATTGAATTCAACTTCGGAGAACTGCGCGTTTGGGGCCTTAATGTTTACGCACCCGACATTTTTGACGTCTCTGCAATTATGTAAAGCCTCCCACGTATTCAGATACGCGATACCCACTGCCTGCTCTTTTCTTTGTCTCTTCTCTTCTCTTCTCTCCTCTCACCTCTCTGTCTTTAAATAAAGCGTTGGCACGTGACGCCAGGTGAACGAATAACGCATCAGATTTTAATTATGCAAAGAGCTTGCTGAAAGACTCTGATTGATTGTCGACAGTCAACGCGTCCCCATTGATGACGAAGCTCAAACTGACGCTGAAACCGAAACAGAAGCTGAAACAGTTTGAGAAGGCGACCGTTGCCCGTTTACACTCAAAAAATGTTATCTCCATATTTAAGAAAACTGTTACGGTTTCGCTTATGTTTACATTTAGGTTTTCGGCTATCGGTTATCTCTTACCAAAAGGTTACCGGTTTTTATATGTTTCGGTTTCAAATACTAGTATGCTTTCGGTGAAGATTAAACATTATAATGATTTGTAAATTTGAAAACGCATATTCAAAAATTAAGCACTTTTATTTGAGATCAATATATTATATAATGTAAATTAGGGCAGAATTAAAAATAAAGTCAGTGTGAAAAAACGATAATTACATCTTAAACTTTACGATCAATTCGGTTGGAATAATTTCTATTTTTGGGCTTCGGTATAATAAAAACGTTTTCATTTTGGCTACGGTTACCACTTTCAATCAGTTAATACCAATTAATGGTAACGGTTATGGGTACGGTTTTAATGCCTGATAAGATTTTTCAAGTGTATATTGTCCGAATTCGGGTAAAAGAAGTTATGAACAACGCCGTTTGTGTCCCATTTTTTATCTTCAGATGGACAACAGTCTGAGTTTGACAGCTGCAAGGGATTGCATGCCACGCCCCCTAACCACCTCTACCCCCCACCCAATCTCCGACCCTTTGGCGCCATTTGATGTCGCGGCTCTTTTTCTGGTAAGTGACGAAAATGTCCATTAAACTTATTGAGGAACCTTTCGCGTTGCAATCTCCCACTGAGATTGTTGTCCTTCTCCCGTTAATGTCTGTCGTTTCTTTTTTTGGGGCAACTGGTTGGTTCGAAACGCAAGTGAGGCAATTTCAGTTGAGACTGTACGACTACGACATATCCTACACAAAAAAATCCGATATTCCGGGATAAAATCAATCAAATTCGGTTCTCGCTGATTTTTCTAAATTAAGTACCAAATACCTATTTAATTTCTTTCCCCTCAAATAATTTGACTATCGGAGCTGTACAAGATTTTTTTCAATGAAATCAAATGCTTAAGGTTTTTTTAACTTTTTATTCGAACATTCTTTAAATTTAACAAAAATAATCCTGAATACATACTGAAAAAATACTTGCTAGACTCAAGAATTTTAAACTTGAATTTTAGAACGGATTTTTTATTTATCGTTTTCTTTTTTCATTGGTCGGATGCTATTTGAAATTTCACAGTAACTATCATTACCATTAGCGTTATCATTATCTTTATAGGAATTAATGATTTTAAAAAACACTAAAAAAGTAAAAACTTAACTTGAAATTTTATTTTAAATTTTGTAGTTCTTCTTTTTATTGGATTTCACATTCTCAAGCTAATAAACCATTTTTTTTTTTAATATTATTTTAAGTGCAGAGTATATTAAACAGATTTCCAAGTGGATCGTTTCATTAAAGTGCACTCCTTAAATTCGGTCTTATCGGGACTGCCAAGCTCCATGATTGAACGCACATTTTGCACATTTCGCAATTGAAATTGGCATTGAAATGTGAATGAAATTTTTGAGCCATAATCTTTGAGACGGGGAGGGGAAGGAGGAGATGGAATGAAGTGCGGTTCTAATCGAAAATGCATGCTATGTGAAATTGGATTTGCCGCAAGGAGCTTCGAACAAGTTTCAAATTTCCTGCCACGATATCTGCTAAGACTGCGCCTCGGACGCTTCCTTGGCCTGCTCCTCCTCCTTGGCCTGCTCCTCCTCCTTGGCCTGCTCCTCCTCCTTGGCCTGCTCCTCCTTCTCCTTGGCCTCCTCCAAACCTTGACTTCGTAAATCCGTACACATCGCTGCACATTTATTTCCGGCAAATTAGGCTCAGCCCGGTCTCTGTCTCTGTCTCGTCTTCGTTCTCTTTCTCTTGTTGGGCCAAAGCAGATTTTTCTGGGCGTTGACATTACTCATACGCCCCGTCTGACAACCAACAGTCGATAGTCCGCTTCTCAAACCGTCGTCAATACATAAACATGAAAATGATAACGGACAATTTATTGAAGCGCAGCTCAGTGACCAACCTCTCACATACACATACGTACAAATAAGTGGTCAGCTCTTGGAGAGCGCACAGAAGTAGGCAACACCAAAGATTACACAGGCACAGTGGGCAAAATTGAAAGAATCTTGTCTGAAAATAAAGTATTGAAATTATTTAAAAATAAATAGAACTGAATTAAAATTAAGTAAAACAACTCTTATCATAGTATATAAAAAGCCAAACAATTACTGCTACAATTTCCCACCTATGTTCATCGAATAAATAAGGCAAGTACTTTAATTTAAAATATTTCCCATAAACATGCAACTACCCGCTTCCAGTTTTTTGGTAATTTGGTTGTACATTTATGTATGTATGTGTGTGTTTGTCACTTAGTTAATAACAACGCATGATTACAGTCCCTGGTATTATTATATTTAGTATTTTATTATTTTCTAAAAATCAATTTTCATCAATTTTATTCCAGCCTAAGTGAAATTTTTTTAATATCACCTATAATGATTACAGTCCCTGGTATTATTATATTTAGTATTTTATTACATTCTAAAAATAAATTTTTATCAATTTTATTCTTGCCTAAGTGAAATTGTTTTAAAATATCACTTATAATGATTACAGTCCCTGTTTATCAATTTTATTCTAGCCTAAGGACCGTTTTTTCAATGTACATATAAAGTTTATTTAACCTATAGTAACAAATTCGACATTAATTTCTACACATTTCATGTCAAATTTTCTTTTTAATAGTTATCAAATACCTTAATTATATATTGAAAAAACGGGCCTAAGTGAGTGATTTAAATAACAACTGTCACGATAAGCATTTCATTACACAAATTTCAATAGCTTCTCCATTGTCCACAAACCGCAATAGACTTCATGATTATTATGATTTGTCGATTCTTGGCTACTGCTCTGTCTCTGTCTTTCCTCTCTAGTTGTATCTGTTTCTGTTACTTTTGCCCAGTGCGGATGTTTATTTATTGCTCGCAATTTTGTCGATTGTGATTTTGTGTTCGTTGCTCGAAATAAGCTTAAATTCATGCCGTGTATTTATTATCAGCCCCAAGCCAACTTATTCGCATACACTCACACACTCATGAATCCACTCACAATTCACTCGCTGACAAATACGCCCCTTTTTAAATTCAAAGCTATTTAACATGTTTTTGATTTTTTCGCTGACTTCTTTCATTTGTTGTTGTCGTTGTTGTTGTGGCAGCTGCCACCTGGGCCACCCAATTGCCACGCCCCCTCGAAATTCCCATGGCCTCCCTGAACGCAGCTTAGCCGCCCGTGTCAATGGCTGTGTGCGTGCAAATTTGTTGCTTGCCAGGCTTAGAACGCACTGTGGGGCAAGTGCCCATTTTAATGGAATAAAAAACAATAATTTTGTAATTAAAGTTAATAGATACGACTCGTCGAAAATCAACAAATTATTTATTGTTTTTACAAGTTAAGAACTTTTCTCAAAATAAACTTTGTTGCATTAGCATTTAATTTATAAAAATGGATAATTTAGACTCATGATGACATTTTAAGATTTCTGATTCAATTTATCAAATTGGACAGTTAATCTTTTAGTTGAAATGTGGAAAACAGAAGTAATAAACTAATTTAGACTAAAGATGCCGTCTTCAAATATTTTTAAGTACATTTTAATTGGTTGCAATTAAAAAAAATAAAAATACAAATTTTTACTCACACAAAAGTTGTGTGTCATTTTATTTAAATTTATTGTAATAGAAATATTATATTGTTCAAATTTGTCCAATTATCGTGAAAATCCGAAAAGGTTTTCAAAATCTTGTTTCGATTTCAAGTATTTTATGGATTTCGTAAAAATGGTTAGCTGTCCCACAGTTGGAAGAGAAGAGGAAGTTAATGGGCACGAAAGATGGATGAAAGGATGGAGGGATGGAATAAGAGAATTTCAGCTTTCGCCGGCTCAACTAGGGCCACATACATCACCTGGTTTCACCTGCAGCTGTGCCAAAGGGCGACTGTTAAGCAGACATTTTTATTTACGTTGATGGCCATAAACATTTGAATTACAATATAATATTTAAGCCCAAAGCCCAAAGCTTCATGGCTTCCATCTCTCTGACGGAGTGAAGGATTTATGGCTGCCGCAAATCTACGCCAGCCACTTAATGCATTTTAATTTATTAAGCTGTCAATCCGTCAGAGAGCGCACACACACATAAACACACACATGCACACACACATGCACACACGCATACGCACACTCGCAGAATTGTTAGTTGATTGTAAATGTGAATGAATTTTATTCACTCAACCAACTCTGAGTGCATTCAGTTCGTTCAGCGAGCACTTAAATGTTGTTAATTAACAAACGCTGCCAATTCCATATGGAGGTCAAAACTCACAAACAAGTTTTAGGGGCAGAGCCAAATAATAAAAAGGATTTATTTCTAAATTTTACAAAAACAATTTAAAAAACAACAACAAGCGTTATATTTACAATTAAAAAAAATAATTTCTTATTTTAAAATTTTTTTTTCTGCAAATAAAAAAATTATTTAATTTAAAGCAAAGTCAAATTTTTTGAACTCGCACCACAAAAATGTTTGAATTTCTAAACAGGTATTAAATTTATGTTATGGTTAAGAGAGCAACCGTAACCGTTAGCCGGTATTAACCGGATCAAAATTTGTAACCGTAATTGAATCCGTAACCGAAACAAGTAACCGTCAAGAAACCGATTCATAAAGGATAATGTTGGTTCGATCAAACATCAAATTTTTAGTTTTGCGCGAATTTAATTTATTTTTGTGATCTTAATAAAAAGATCTTCATGTTTGAATATTTGTTTTCAAATTTACATATCTTTAACGTTTTTTAAACTTGTCTAAAAAATCAAAAATTCTGGATTTTTCCGTAACCGATAACCGAAAACCTAAATGCAAACATAACCGAAACCGTAACTAAAATCGATATTTTTTTCGGTTTGATACCCTGATATTTAATATAGAAAATTGTTTCCTTTTGCTTTAAGTTTTATTTTCTATTATTAAGAAATAATTTCATTTTAAACAAAAGCGAGGTTAATAATTTTTTTTGAGTGTATTGCTCATATGTCTGCTGGCCATGTCAAAATTGTTGGTCATAAACACTTATGCGTGTTCACAGTCCCTGATACGAGTATGCTTCCAGTCCTTCCCCGCTAACTATATATTTGTAACAAACGCTCTGTCTGTTTAAATATAAGCAACAGATTAAAACTTAATTTAAAGTTGAACTGGGCGAGTTTCAGCCATGTTGTTTCCACTTTAAGTTTAATTAATATGTTAAGCCCATAAAAGCCCCCGAAATCGTAAACTAAACCAAATACCCGAGAGATGCCAACAATGCTTTGTTTTTCCTGTTTTCCTATTTTACAGTTTTCCTGTTGCTTCTGCTCTCTTAACGTTATTGTTGTTTGTTTGTTTGTTTTGAACACACAAAACAATGCAAAGGGTCACGTAAAACAATAAAGCAAAAGATTTATCCGCTTTTGATTGTTGGTTGTGATTGAAAAGCTGTAAAGCTTAAAAATCACACAAAATCACAATGAGAGTTACAGCAAAATAGAAATTAAGCCCGAGAAATATTATTAATATGAATAAGTAAATCTGATATACAATATTTTTTTTTAATGGAGTAACTTGTAACATAGTGAATACAACTTTTATTTCATTTTTATTTTACACAATTTTCATACTTTTAATAATAAAAAACAATCATATTAGTTGTTCATTATTATAGAATAAATGCGTAATGCATGCCTTAAAGTGTGCAACACATACACAAAAAATCGCACACAAACACACACACACACACACAATGCGAGCAGCACTCGACGAGTTTGTAATTCGACGCCGAGAAGTATGCAACAGAAATTTTAAATGCATTTCACGCACTGCGGTTGACGCTGTCGCCTCTGTCGTTGTGCCTCTTGTTGTCCCCCCCTTATTCCCCCCTCTCATTGCTCTCTCTGGCTGTGTCTGCATGTGTCGTCAAGTGATGTGACTGCGGCTGTCGCCGTTAGTGTTAACTGTAGGCGTGGCAGAGGGCTTTAGTCTGACTGGGCGGTAAATTTAGGCATTACGCACGCACAAAGTTGACACCCCGCCCCCTCCCATTCTACCCCACCCACATCCCACTGCAGTTACACTGAAACAAATTTATTTTATATATTTAAAGAAGTCAAATAAATTGCAATTGGTAATTAAATTTGGAATGGCTCAAAAATATTATATTTTCAATAAGAAGTGCATAAAAAATTAAAAAAATTAAAGTGTATTACAATTTTATTGAAAAATTCTTAAGAAAAACATGACCATTCATTTAAGAAAAAAAATTTTTAATTTAAAAACAAAAATACACTGAATTTCACGAGGCATGTGAAATCTTTTGAAAATAACTTTGATAAATTGACTTGAAGTGTATTTTCACATTAGGCCGGTATTATAATGAATCATCTAAAAAAAAACAAGGGTTAAATGTAGTACAGACTGAGAATTCACTTGGGGCTTATCATCATAATGGCTGTTTTAAGGAAGTAAGTCCATCTCCGAAAACTCCAATAGCTCGATAGCGCCCAACCATCGATAGTATCGATAGTGATTTCGATAGTTCTCCACCTCTTGTACTTAATATGAAGATTACATAAATTATTTTTCAAATACCAGCGAATGCAGAACTTTTTAAATATTTCATATTTTTCGTTTGTTTGCCTTGTCTGCCTGAATCTACGTAAACGACCATTTGCCAGCGTGGCACAGTGGGGCCATTGCTCGCTTTACTTTGCAAAAATCGTAACATTGGAACCAAATGAGATATCCAAATAATAAGGGTACAATTTTTCTCAGTGAACCACTTTTGCTGCTGCACACGACACATTTCAAAAAGTGTTGCAGTTATGCAAATTTCAATTAAACAACAGCCTCAACATTTTTATCAGGCGACTTTCACGCGTATCTCGCAAATGCAAATGTTCTCACAATTCGCTGGCGGACAAGGGTTAAAGTTGACAGCCCCTTTCCCCCCTCCCACCCACCCCACTGTCAACTGTGATTTATTCAGTTGGTTGACAGTGTGTGTATTTGATGTGTTGTGTGTGTGTGTGTGTGTTCGCTTTGACCACAGGCAATTTGGCAAATGTGGCAAATGTGGCGTATGTGGCGTATGTGTGATATTTAGAAGCTCATTTCTGCGTAAATCCATTTAATGACAAAAAACAAACAAAACAAACTGCTGCTGAACATAATTCGAACTTGTTGCACTAAGTGATATTAATATTGCATTTATTTTAGGCGACCAGGCCTATTATAAGCTCATTAGCCGTCTACGTC
Source organism: Drosophila quinaria (assembly GCA_035047525.1). Classification (NCBI taxonomy): domain Eukaryota; kingdom Metazoa; phylum Arthropoda; class Insecta; order Diptera; family Drosophilidae; genus Drosophila; species Drosophila quinaria. The sequence continues at coordinate 722,712 of JAWNPO010000007.1, forward strand.
CTTAGTTTCTTAAATTTTTCACACAACATTTTTATAAATTAATTTTAACAAAAAAGTTGGGAGATGTGAATAATTGTATTTTTTTTTTAAATATGTATTATAGAATTTTTGTTTAAAGTTTATTTCTTTAAAATAATTTCTAAATAAAAAATTTGCATTTAATTATAATTTCATAATTTTGTTTAGCTTTTTAATTAAAAAAATTAATTCGAATATTTTCATTTAAAATATTATTTTGTTTTAAATTTTTTATTTTTTTTATTATGATTCTTAAATGAAAAATTAATTATACTTTTGTTATTTAGTCTATTTAGATAAAAAATAATAAGGCCATTTTATAAAAACATTGATAAAAAATAAAAAATAAATGTTAAATTTGTTTATTTGTTTTATTATCATTTTTAAAATAAACACATAAAAAATATTAGTTCGTTGAAAAACAGTTTTCATTTAAAATTAATAATGTGCCTAGCACACACACTCACATACTCCTGCACACACACACATAAAGCCACAAGACATATTATAAGGACATTAGTAAACTATGCGCACAGTGCATGCAAAAGTCCTTAAGGCGAAAACTTGTGTTTTGTTCAGCCCGCATCTGTTGGCCAGGACTTTAACACTTTTATCATTGGAATTGCAAATTTTGTCAGCAACTTGAGCCAAGATACAACACACACTCAAACACTCACATACACGACTCAAGAGGCTAACATCAAAAAAAAAAAAAAAGGTAGAAAGGCGAGCGCCAAACGCAGCTGGTATTCAACATATTTGAGCCCAAAACTAAAAGAGCAGAATTAAAATTCAGCTCCCACTTTGGATATCATTTTGCAAATGAAAGCGGGAAGCAAACTCGAATAAATTAAGTTGAAAATCGCTTTTATATTTTTTAAAGAGAGAGAGAGTCAAAGGCACTTCACAACTGTAAGTGTATGTGTGTGTCTGTGTGTGTGTGTGTGTGTGTGTGTGTGTGTGTGTGTGTGTGTGTGTGTGTGTGTGTGTGTGTGTGTGTGTGTGTGTGTGTGAGGAAATTGTCCTCAGGGTGAATTGTTGCTTTTATTGCACGTAAATAAAGTCATAAAGTCATCATTACACGCTCGCCAACAAGCAATCATACTAAGCAGAATGCATACACTGACCGAAAACTTAAACTCAATACTTTTAAATTAACGAATTAATCAAATCGACAAAATAAATACGGAAAACTGAAAATCAAATGAATGATTCGTATATACGAGTGTCGAAAAAAATTACTCAGAATACGAAAATTCTGACAAAAAATGAGGAATCCAAAATTAGGATTCGACTAATTAGGATTCCAAAATACAGTTATTAGGTATCCAAAATTAGGAAGACAAAAATTGGGAAAGCAAAAATTTGGAAAACAACCCGTGATAGGAAAACCAAAGATTATTATTATTAATGGGGGGAGCCTGCACCGCGACCCTTTTGAATCTATTGTGCCCCAAAACCAGAGATACTTTTCGCAATTTTTTTTGTCTTAATTTGTTTTTTAATTTTTTGAACTCTGAATATTTTTCTAAGTTGAAATTCTTAATTTATGATTCCTCATTTTTTCTTACCAATTTCGGATTCCTAAAATTTTGTTTTTTTTTTTTCTTTTCTTTTTAAATCCTTAAAAAAGTTTCGGAGTTCGTATGAGGTACCCTAATGAATTTTCGATTTTTCATAAATATAGGTTTAATTACCTCGATATATCGCCAAAAATAATCGATAATACTTTAATATTTTTATTATTAAATTATACACTTAAAATGCTTCCAAATTACTTTAGTCCAGGCCATTAAGTCTTGAACGTAGAGCAATTTTTTCTCGCGGTGTAGAGGTGACAAGAGTTCAGAGAGAGGGGAGAGGTCAGAGGGCACAGTCTATCAGTCTGCAGGAGGCCATCAGTCAGAAGCATTGTTAAATTCAAAGGACAAAGTTTTGTGGTCGCGATAAAAATTCGAAAATGTCCACAAATTACTTAAAACATATTAAAAACTGAAATTTGCCCCTCGACATTTTGTACACAACGTAACTGAAATTAAAAACATACCGCACACACACACACACACACACACACACACACACACACACACACACACACACACACACACACACACACACACACACACACACACACACACACACACACACACACACACAGACACACACCATGCACGCATTAAAATGAATTCCTTTTTGGGCAACTTTTAAAGTTCCCTGAAGAAAAGAATAAAACGAAGAAGCAGAAAAAGTTATATGCACTTTTATAGCCCGTTTTGTTATTGCAACTTGTATAAAGTTGTAACTTTGATGTTAATAACATTTTGATTGAAAACAGCTAAAAAGTCATAGTTATTAAATTGAAATATTTAAAGTTTGTCAAGGAACTGTTTTGACAATTTGAAGCAGACTTAGCATTATTTTAATTATAATAATTTAATTTAAAAAAAAAATATTTGGATTAGTTAATTTAATTTCAAATGCTTATTACTTACTTAAAGGCAAACAATTTCCAGTTCTTTGTCCAAAGCAAACTTCAAAATCGTTTTCGTTTTTGTTCATTCTCTTTTCTTTCCATGAAAAGCTGTTTACTCTTCGTTTTGGCTCATATTTTTTTTTGAGCACTGTTTTAGCTCCGTTTTAGTTGTTTTCATTTCTTGTGAGCTTTATTTTGTTGCTTTTGTTTCGAATAAACACCTTTAGTCGATGCAGTTATCGGCTTACACAACATACACATACACATGCACACACAAGTGCATCTGTGTGCAAGCGAAAACAAAAACTGTTTTGAATTATATATCAATGATTAAACTATATATCAGTGATTATTTATGTATGTTCGTATTTGCTAAACTGTTTATATACATATTAAAGAATACTTTAAATATTAAACACTCTTTTGTGCTTGTTAAACAAACTTCCGAAGATTCTACTTTAATTTAAATTGGTCGCATTCAAAAAAAAATTCAGCAAAAGTTAAATTAAAAACGTAAAATAAAATTATATTTAAAGTAACTCACATTTCATAAAGAAATTTTAAATTGCGGCAAAGCATTAAATACTGTTTTCGATTTGAATTCCGCGGCAAACGTTACATTATCGATATGTAAAATATCGATGATTATGGGCAGCACTGTGCGTGACACACTATCGAACATTAAGGTTGCCGCTCTAAAAGTTTTTATAGTCGATGTGTACATATGGGCAGCACTGTCAAACATCAGCTGAAATTCCATAACAAAAACAGCTGATTGTGAACCGGCGTGCGTGCATTTGATAAAGAAAACAACGCTGAATTTTTTCGGTAATTATGTTACAAAATATATCGCTGGTCGTGCGCTTACAAGCCCGCCGTCAATTCGCCACAGCTGCAGCGCAAGCTAAAGTTAAAGATCCAAAGAGCAAAAGCAAACCGTTGATTTCATGCCATCGCACACAATTCAATCTCTTGGAGCACGAGCGACCTGATGCAAAGTTTGGGACAGTTACACTCTGCTCCAAGGGCTGGCTGCACAATAAGTCCAAAGGCGACCACTTCACATTGAACGCCAGCATCAGTAGCGAGCAACGACAGTCGGAGATGCGGAGCTTGGAAGACTTCGTGGCCACGGGACAAATGCAGCTGCATGAGCAGCTTTTGCACAACTTACAAAATCAATTGGCGATCAAGAAACTGACAGGTAGGTCTCAGTGCTACCACTTTGTTTAGAGCCTTAATGAAAATGTAGCTAAAAATAGCTAAAACTGTGTGTGATATGCAGTGTTGCCAATTTGTTATTTTTGGCGAACAGATCTGTCCGTTTTGGAACTGCGATTTCCGGAAATTTTTTGTTATTTGATTTTATTCTTTTATTCATCCTTTTTTAATTGATAATTAGTTAGGTTTAAATAGCTGAAACATATTACCAAAAGTGATAAAATAGCTACATCATTTAATTTAAAAAAAAAAACAGCTGAAAATGACATTTAGTTTATTGTCGTTTTTGATTAGAAAAGTTAATTAGCTTGAAATATCTAAATCAGAGCTGTAAGTAGATAAAAAAATTATTTAAATGTGCGAAAATAGCTCATTTGTTCAGAAAGGTTAGCTAGAAATGGCTAAAAACTATTATCTCAAAGTGCCCAAAAAGCTAATTTGGTATGAAAACAATAATAAAAAGTAGCTAAATATGTCATTTATCGAACTGTTCTTGAATTTAAATGACAGGCATTCAAACTGAAGCGATTCCCATTGTGGACGGCAGCTTCCACACGCTGATTGCCGCCGAAACTGGCTGTGGGAAGACTCTGGCATATCTGCTGCCAGTGCTCAACAAGAGATTGCAGGGATTAAGCAGAAGAGAAGGCGAACGTCAGTTGAATACTCCCACCGTGCTAATACTGACACCAGGTCGGGAATTGGCCACACAAATCTCCCAGACAGCTGAGAAACTCTGCGCGGGCACAGACTTAAAGGTGAAGGCGTTGCTGGGCGGAAATACAAAGCAGCTGATGCTGAATCCCGACTTTGAGGAGATTGACATTTTGGTGGCCACTCTGGGAGCGATTAGCAAACTGGTCACCACGGGCATCTATCGCATGGACCAAGTACGTCACGTGGTGCTGGACGAGGCGGACACGCTCCTGGATGATTCATTCACCGACAAGCTCACATATTTCCTCAGAAGATTTCCCGTAAGTAGATTAAGAACTTTCCGAAAATCAAATCAGAGCCAAATTAAAAACAATTTAATGTCGACTAAAATATAAAAACTAAAAAAAAAAAAATATTTTAAAATTAGAAATTAATAATAAACTAAATGATTAAACTAAAAAAATCAACTAAAAAATTTTTGGGAAAACAAAGTTAAGAAAAATTGAATTGAAAAATTGAAAACTGTAGAGGTATGAATTTCGCCCGGTTTTGAAGCGCTGTGCAAAGAAAAAAAACAATTTTTTTATCATTTGTTTATTGATGTTTTATTATTACATAAAAAAATTAATCAAAAAAAAAAAACAATTAAAATTGCCAAAGTTATGAGCAGTCAAAGTGGGCGGTCCAAAAAAAAGGGGCCGGGGGTAATAATACCCCCCCTCGGGGGGGTTTAAAAAAAAAAAAAAAGAGGTTTTTTTATTTTTATGGGCCGGCGTTGGGGGGGCGTGGGATATTTAAAAAAAAAATTTTTTTGGAGGGGGGGGGGTAGAAAAAAATTTTTTTTTTTTTTTGTTATTTTTTAGGGTGTTTTTAAAAAAAAAAAAGAGGGGGGGGGGGGGGTGGGGGGGGGGAGAGAAGAAGAACCCCTCCATTGGGGGGGTGTTATAATTTGAGCCCCCGCAGGGAAAAGGAAGGGGAGAATTTTAAGGTGGGGGAAGGAAAGGACATGTTACTTCATTAAAAAGGCGGAAAAAAATTTTGAAAATGGCATTTTCTTTTAAATTTTTCCAAAATTCTACACTTGAATTAAATTAGGAATAAAAAGATTTATTTAGAAAAATATTTTAAAATTGTAAAAAAAAAATTTTCTAATACAATGAAAATTGATACGAGTACATGCTTAAATTTAAAACTGAAGAATTACACTAAAAAAAAGTTAAGTTAAAAAATCAGTATGTTTTCTTTACTATTATGAAATCAAAAATACTTTTAAGAAATTTGAAAAATGAAATCAATATTTATATTATTATTAAAAGAGAACCAGAGTCCAAACAATTTAAGTTACTTTTTGCTAAACTTAATAAACTAAATGGTCATCTAAATTTTGTTGTCGAAATCGTTTTTCTGATTTTATTTTCTAGCTTTTATTTCCTTTTTTATAAACTTATTTTTTAATTTTTAACATGAATTGCAGTTCCACAGGAATCACGTGCAGGACGCAACTACAGTGGGCACTCAGTTGCTGCTCGCCTCGGCGACGATGCCCACAAACACCCGGGAGATTCTGCAGCGTGTGATCGATGTGGAGACCATTCGAGAGGTTGTCAGTCCCCACTTGCATTATCTAATGCCACACGTGACGCAAAAGTTTCAGCGCATCTCGAAGGCGGATCGGCCTGCGAAACTGTTGATTCTGGCCAAACAGGATCTGGAAAAGCGTCGTCCGCTGATTGTGTTCAGCAACAAGTCGGCCACAAGCGACTATGTGTCCATATTTCTGAACAACAGTGGCATCAACTGCATGAATCTGAATGGGGACATGCTGATGAAGATTCGTCTGGGCAGATTTGAGGAGTTCCAGCGCGGCAACTGCGATGTTCTGTCCACCACAGATGTCGGCAGTCGCGGATTGGACACAACGCGTGCCCGTCACGTCATCAACTTTGATTTTCCCCTCCACGTCTCCGACTATATACATCGCTGTGGTCGCATTGGACGCGTGGGCAGCATGGATAAATCTCTGGTCACCAACTTTATCTCATCCCGTAGAGAAATTGATGTTGTTCAGCGCATCGAACACGCGGCGAGAATTGGCGGACTGTTGCCCGATGTGAATGCCAACATCAAGAACATCATCAACAAGCGAATCGTGGCCGAGATGAAGGATGCGGGCATCCCAGTGCCGCAGGAGGAGGCCTTCTAGTTGTACTTGGATTTGGATTTGTTCATATTCCCAGTCTCTTTGTACATTAGAGTGCATCGATTTGTATGGTATATGAAAAAATTGGTGACCCATTTTCATATTCTTTGGACAATTCTAAAATGTTTTCACCAAGCAACCACAGTTCTAAAATGAATTCCTGGTCCGCGCTTTTGAGTTGAAAAATTATTTTTTTTTTTGACATTTATATCTTGGGTGTTTATGGGCCGACGGACTTGGTGTCAATACTCTTGTTAGAACCAGGACTTTGTAAATTCCACAGATCCAAAGGAGGAAAATACATTTGTGTTACGTTTTCTGTAAATAAGAAATACAGGTTCAAGGAAAAAAAAAATGTTGGGCCAAAAAGTAGCTTTAATTCTGACTAATTTTTTAGGATAGAGGCGAATCGCGAAATCGTCCTTCCAAGGATGAAAATTATGTTTGAAGAACATTTCCGAAAAGAAAGAAATTTTTCAACTCAAAAAGCGCAAACCAAATTAATTTTAGAAGTATGGTTTCTTGGGGAAAACATTTTAGAATTCACCATAGATTACGAAAATGGGTTACAAATTTTTGTGAAAAAAACGATGTACATAGTTAGTTAATAAAGTTTACTTGTCCGTCTGAAATGTCTCTGTAATTTCTTTAGATTTCTTTTAGGATGGATGGGAAAGTCTTAGATTTTCTATATTTGGATGAGACATCTTGAAAACTGGTACTAGTAATTAAAAGTTGTATCAAAAAAATTAATCTTAGCACTTATTTTTTATAATAAATAAAATTCATTATTTTATCGACTTACTCTAAATTTCTAATTTATTATAAAAAAAATAAAATAAGTATACACTAAACACTTTTGTAGGTCAAAACATTTTTTGCTTGAGACTGAGGAAAATTGGCACCTAATGGATATCTTTTGTAACCCCGGTAGCATTTGCTAATCAATATCTCTGCACAATTTTGCAATTTTTTTTAATAAAAATTTGTTTTTTTTTAATTGTTTTGTTTAAATTTTAAATATTTTGAATAATCTTTATAAGTGCTACATTACGAGTATAAAATAAAGAGTTTTAATTAGTTTATAAATAATAATTACAAATAAGTGTTAGTTGCGGATTCAGATGCGCAGGAAGTGATAGCCACTGGTGGCCACCACGCGCCTCACATTCGTCAGCGGCTTGAGCAGTTTCCGCTTGGCAATGAGGATGTCGGAGTGGACGATGTCGCTGCCGCCGTTGGTCGACGGCGAGTCCATGAACTGAGCGGCAGCGACGCCTTTCGGCTTGAGCAGCACGGGACGACAGCCCGCGAACTTAAAGCGGATTGTGCCCGCACAGTTGAGACGCAGATTGGGATGCACCAGTTCGGGGAAGGCCTCGGCCAACGTTGGCTTCGGCTTGAGCGCCTTGCTGGGATCGTCGCCATGGCACATGGCTGCCGCCAGAGTGCTCCACTCCAGACGACGCACGCCAGGCTGTGCCTCGAGTCTGTAGGCTGGCTGTCTGGCGTGTAAATAACGCCTCGAGATCATCTTCTCATAGGCAGCTGCAAGAAATTGGCATTGATTAAGATGAGTTCTATGATTAGATATAATATATATGATCTATGATAATATACCAAAATTTGAAAAGAGAAAAATAAGAAAAACAAAGATAGGGATACCAAACTTAGGAATAATGTTAAATTAATCTAATGAAATTTATGGAATCGAAGCTAATTTCTGTTTCTTTTAATTTGATGCTGTCTACTCACTAGCAAAGTGAACCAGGAAGGGCTGCAAGGCGCCAGCTCCACAGCCGTATTCCAACCACTCGTATAGATGAATGTCGTCCCGTCCGCCCACAAAGATGGCAGCTGGCGCCAAATCGCGCCAGAGACTTTCGGGTATATCGTGGACATTGAGCTTATAAACATATGGAATGAACTCCCGAAAGGCGTATTCTCCCAGAGCAATTAGGCCTCTGATGGCGCGACTGATGTACTTGTAATCTGTAAGATAGCAAAATATACATTTTAGAATACAGAATTGTGATAAATGATACTACAAATAATAAGATAGACTCCCGCTTCTTACCTCTTTCACTGCACACGTCTCGGCCCTCAAAGAATCTCGCCAGTCGTCGCTTGATCAGAAAGAGGCACTCGTCATGCAGATAGCCACTCTGGGCAGCCAATTGTCCAATAGTTTCGCACAGTTCGTCGACAAAGGCGTTGCCCACGGGCGTGGCAAAATAGCTGGACAGTTGTTGGGGCTCCCGGGGCAACTGTTGCTCCGCAGCAGCATCGTTGCTGGCATCGTCCAGCTGCAGCTTGTAAATTGTTTGCTCCTGTGAAGCGTCGTTGGCAAATGTCTCAATCTCAGGCGGAGCTTGTTGCTGCTCTGATTGTGGCTCTGCCTGATCTGGTTCTGTTGGATTGGAATACTGTTCAGTGGCCAAGCCGGGTGTCTCCAGTTTAAGCTCCTCCTCCAGCTCCATTTTGACCTGTACATTCTGCGACTGCGTTCGTTCCTCAGCTACTTTTATGGTCTCATAGGGCGCCATTAGCTGACTGATGAGCACCTCGGCGAGATGAAAGTATTCCTGCCGACAGCTGGTGTGATTCGCCTGGCCATTGAAGTTGCAGGCACGCAACAGGCGCCAGCAGCGTTGACTCAGCGGATCGTGCTGCCGGAAGGCGAGCAACTGCAGCATTTTGCTGACAATCACACGATAGCAGGAGCCCATCACTGGCGATTGAAAGGCCTGGGCAATGGCCACGTTCCGGGCATTCGTTTCGCCAAATATGGCAGCTGTTGGGGAGGAAGCAGATTAATTCGTTGTTATTATTTATTTATTTATTCATACTCCTGCTCCACACACTTACCAGTGACTAGACTCTGCACATATTGCTTGAGCGGCTCTGTGTTCTTGTCTTCAATTGGGCAGGAGCAATTAAAATCCGCATCGTTGGGCAGTGAAAGGGAAATGTCTTTTTGGAACTCGTCGCGCAGCTCAAAGATCTTGTCCGAGTGGAAGAAGTAGCTGCCGTCGTAGTCAATGCAATCCCAATCGCTGTCCATGGCCCCGAGCATGGGCGGAACATCCGCATCCTTGAGCACCTCATTGACCAGGTCGTAGGTGACCACTCCTCCAGAATGACGCGAATAGATCTTCACATTCTGTTCAAAGTTAACTTTCAATTAATACACGTATAATATACAATAGGCTATCAATGGGCACACACATTAATCAGCTCCCAGATTTTGTAGGAGGCATCTTCGGCGAGACGGGCGCAAACGTCCTGCGACAGTTCCACATCCGTTTGGTCATGTTGCTCCCAGAAGATCTTGATGCTGCGCGGATCAAAGCCGGCATAGCTTTTGTGGTGACCCCCCTGTCGTAGTCAAAACAAAGACAGATCATATGAAGAAAATCAATTTGTAAACTGACCAAATTAGCACTCACAACTCTGTTCGAATTATTTGCCGTCTCCACACCAACTCCGTGCGCATGTCCTGCCACTGCAAAGGATGCGTCAAAGAGATTATAGTTGGCCAAACTGGTTGTCGTCGGTGTTGTCGGTGTCGTTGCCATGTTCACATGGGTGGGCGTGGCTGGTAAACTGCCCACTGGAACTCCACCAAGATTTGTAACGACCGACGAATTCTTGCTGCTGCCTGTCTCCAATTTCGTCGTGTTCTTTGAGCGCGACTTTGTTGACTTTTTGCTTATTTTGCCCAGCGACGACTTGCTCGGCTCCTCCGCGGAGCCACCGCCCGTAGTTTTCATTGTGTTATATCTCTTAGTTTTATTATTTTGTTTATACTTCCAATTTTACACCGCGTTTATTCTGGCGAATAAACAATTTTCTCAACAGCTGATATTGGCGATAGATTCTTTGTGGCGGCCACTCGATAATTTTAAGAGATTTCGATTGTAAATGTGTAGTGCGATAGTCAAAACAGCTGACTTTTACAGGCGATTAATTGTGGCGGTTGGTTGATATACGCTCGATAGTCTATAACACAACACTACTCCACCAACTAGGGCTGTTGCAAATTTAAAAAATATTGATATTTTTGTCAAAAAAAAAATATCGATAACATCGATGATATAAATATCTGGGCGCGAACTTAAATCAACAGTTTTTCCACCCTAAATTAGTCATGCTACCACTAATGTTAACAATTATAATGCAAAATTGGCACTTATATGTAGTGTCGTTTATTATATCCGAATAAATTTTAGTCTCTTGGGTACGTGAAGAAAAATAAATGTGGGTCAAAAACAAAAAAAAACTGGTAAAAGATAGAGCACGTTAATATCGTTCCATTATATCGATACTGATATTTTCGTTTTATAAAAATATCACTTAAAAATATATCATCGCCAAAAAATATCCATCGGTATATCGATTTTCCAATATTATATCAACAACCCTACAACCAACTGTTGCGTTTTCAATTCATTGAATTAATTTTATAATAAATAAATAAGAATACGGAGTCTGCGCGCTGCCAATAGCATGGCCGAGGCTGCCAATGTACGCCAAAATCTACAAAATGTCCCCTCGATCTTTGAAATATCGGCGGCGGAAACGTTGGACAACCTTATCTATCCAGCGCTGAGCAAAGTGTTCGATTACTTTGGCCTGCGATTGGACTTTAAGCTTTGGGGCAACATTCGCGTACGCGAGGAACTGTCGCCGCTTGTTACATGGATTCTACAGTATTTATACCTGCGCAAGCGTGCCTCGTCCTTCGGCGAAAGCTTCTACGGGCTGCAGAGAACGGCGAGTGCAACTGGCGAGTTGCTGAGCCGACGGCAGCAGTTCAGCTCTGCCACGCTCCTCACCCTTCTGCCCTACGTGGAGCGTAGGCTGAGGACGCGGAGTGCCCAGCACGATGATACCTACGCCTGGGAGTCGCATCTCATTAAGCTGTTCCATGTATACAATGCCTCCAAGGCCGTGCACACATTCCTGTATCTAATCAAATATGCCGTGAGTCACTCGCCCGTATTCCGGGCCCTGCACTTGACGCTCCGGTATCCAAGCGAACCACCCAAGGAGGACAAGTGGACCTTCATCTTTCTGAAGATGCTCGAGGTGTTGGCCTTCTTTCTGCAGTTTATACAATGGTGGTACTCCAATGACCAGCGACGCAAGGTTGGCGGCACTCTGCAGAATCCGCAGCCCATGCAGCAGCAGCAGGAGCGTCATCTGGCCCAGGAGCTGAAGGCGAACGAACCACAGATGGGCGAATGCCCTGTCTGCTTGATGAAACTGCAAACACCGACAGCGTGTGCCGTATCCGGTTATGTCTACTGCTGGAAATGCATTGTCACGTATCTGAAGGAGCACGGAAATTGTCCGGTCACCAAGTATCCCATCACCATTGATGATTTGGTGCGCATCTATGAATCCTAGTCCTAGTCATGTTAGTGATTAACATTTTATTACTTTTGAATGTATTATTTTTTATGTTTTATTAAATATCTAAAGATTCTAAATGTTTGTCAAGAAGTATCCATGCTGTTTATCGTGGCAGAGATATAGCGAATAGAAATCCAAGACAGAAGTCCACAGATAACCCATGAGGCACCAGCTAACGATATACTCGCAAAATGCAAAGCACGAATATGCTGCAGATAATTGAAAGAAGTGTAAAAAGAGGACATTTCATAAGTGAACTGGAGACTCACCTAGCGGCAGACAGAAGTTGGTGTGCAAGAGATACCAAAACCACATGACGCAGGTGCCGGAGAAATAAACGATGACCAGTTTACGCTTGAGCATGTAGGATAACTTCTGATGTGGTTCAATGGCAAGGCTCTGATGTCTCTTGAAGCACACAAACGACGTGCCTATATAGCCGAAACTGGAGAACCAGATGGACAGCACCGATACCTTGTGAAACGTGGAATCACCAGAGATGTCCACCCACAGGGCCATGACGACGGTGCTGAGACTCTCATAGATGAAGAAACAAAGAACTACACAGCCCAGACAGCGGGTAAAGATGTGGTTATAATAGCGCCTGTAGAGACAGGCGATTGACAAGCGAAATGGCAGCAGCGCCCAAGTGACGAGCTTCCAGCCCAGTACTTGGGATCGGGCAACCGACGACACGGACGGCAAAATGTTGAGCACCCCGCAGTTCGTATATGTAGAGCCTTCGAAGTCCGTTAACATGGTTCGGATGATAAAATAAGTCAGTCCAATTGGTGGAATCGCGAATCCAAGCAACAACAGTCTGGCGATCGAAACACGGAACTGGGCCACATGTCCCGGCAAATCCTTGCCAGATATTGGCAGTAGTTTCATTATAACAAATAATAAACAATATTTTCTATGAAATTATTTAATAAATAACTTAATTTTACAAGCTGTTTCGATGACTGATTTCATTTCATGATTTATAAAGGTTTTTTGAATTATTTTGTATTTACAATAATAATAATAATTAAAGCTCAATTTTTTATTTAAAAATCATAACATAAATTCTCTATTTTTATTTCCACTAATTTCTTTGAAGTTTTTTTATTTTGCAAAATCTAGCTTATTTTAACTATAAAAATTCTGGCATTTATTAAGTTGCTATTTTGTTTAAAAATTAAGTAAACTTTGAGCTTAAGCTAATACCGCAATATATACAGAAAACGTCGGATTGTGACGTGGATATCAATGTGCATGCTATGCGTTTTATAAATGCGTTAAATAGAAACCTTTCCTGGTGTCGAAGACAACGTTCAGGGCGTAAAAGTCCCAGCAGGACGTCATATGGAATCCCATGTTTGTTAGCACCACAATATACTCGAAGAGCGCAAAGAATGTGTAGACTGTGCAAATAATAAAAATTTATATTATTTATGAGAATCTCTTGGAAATGAGTAAATAATAATAATAACTTTTTGAAAACCTCCAGATTTTTAGTTGTAGATTTTTAATTTTTTGTACCCTTTCAGTTTATTTTGAATTCATATTAATGCTTAATATTATTTTAATTTTTAAAACAGCTTTTGGTCAACTACTCTTAGTTGACAATAAATATATAATAAGAAATATAAATTCATATAAATTGAATATCATAATCAATAATCAAATATAAGTATAAATTTGTACTAATTAAAATAAATATGAATTCATATTATTTTAATATTTTTATAGTTTTTTTTTCAAATGCTCTTAGTTGGCATTAAATAAATAATAATAAAAAAAATATGAATTCATATTAATATCCTATTAAGTTAATAAATTTTATTTTAATTACTGAAAGTAATTTAAATAAATAAATAATACTAAAAATTAAAAGGAATTCAAATCAATTAAATATCATATTATTATCAACTGTTCTCAGTTGACATTAAATAAGTAAATAATATTAAATAACAATAAAAATAAATATTAATTCATATAAAATTAATATCACATTAAGTTAACTAATTTAATTTTAATTTCAAAAAGTACTTTTGGGCAACTGCTTTAGATGCATTAATAATAAATATTTACCTGACTAAATAATAAATATGAATTCATATTAATTTTCAAATCAATTAAATATTAAATGGTAGTAAAAATGATATGTATTGATATTAATTTAATATCATGTTAAGTCACATGATTTTATTTTTACATTTTGCTCATTTGGTCATGAAACAATAATAAAAATAAAGATACATATGTAAACTTACCTCCGGTTTCACAGCGCGCATTGTGCCGCATGAAGCAGTAGCCGGCGAGGCCAAAGGACACGATATTGATGAGGAACAGATTGCGCTTGAATTTGAGCGACTTCTCCTCGTGCGGCAGCAGTACAATCTTGCGGGCATTCCTGTTCAACAGGTACGAGATCAGCATGTACAGCTCACTGCACGCTATAAAGACCACAAACGAGTTGCGGTGAATCTCATAGTTATCGGCCGACGTCCACAGGGAGAGCGAGAAGAGTGCAAAGTCCTCGATGACATTCAAAGTGCACGCCAAGATGCCGAACATGCGTCGATTGCGTCTGATATGCTCCCTGTAATACTCCATGTACATTTTGGCCACCGCCAATCGGAATGGCATATGGAGAATTATCGCCAGACGCCAAACGGTTTTCTGTGGCTCATAGTTGCCAATGGCCGCCGAGACGGACGGCAGATAGTTGGCCACGTCGCAGTGTGTGAACGTGGAGCGCACAAAGTCAAATTGGAGTGACCACACCACACAGAAGAAGAAGGCGCCCAATGGCAAACTAACGGCAATTGCAGCCAGCCTGGCAAATTTAATGCGAAAGACGATCTTCTTCGCGTCATTGAGACGCTCGTACGTGGGCAACATGGCAGCGGTATCGGTTAATATCTTTAGCGTCCAATTGTTGCTATAACAGTCGAGTTATCAACCTTTTAACCAAACACTCCTCATATTGGCTGCAGCTTTTGGCATCGCGTAAACAAATGGCAGCAATGGCTGGTATGCTGACTCAGCTGACTCGTGCAAAAATCGAAAAATTACTACGGCTGGTATGCTGGCTCAGCCCAGGGCGTGCAAAAATAACCACGAGATAAACAAACCAATAACCGCCATTATTGTTCTAACGATATTCATTTTAAATCTAGAATTTATTTAAAACTGCATTTCATTATAATCACTGCGGACGGCAGTCCGCGCTAGTGACGAAAGCAGCACGAAGGGTGCGAAAGGCGAGGAAGAATGGAAAATTTTTTATTTTATTCTAGAAATTGATGAACAAGTTATTTTGTGGAAAAAAAAATATTTGCAAGCTGCATAAAATGACAATGGCTGATATTCTCATTTAGCCAAGGCACGCAAAGATCGTCTAATACTAACGTAATTTACATTAATGCCTTCAGCAGTGTAAATATACATTTAAAATATTTTTTTCTTACAACAACAATTATTCGCATGAGAAAGTCGTGAACAGCATATCTGTTTTCTTTACGTATATCGATAGGGCACGAATAACCGGGCTGACGTTATCGATATATCGGCTTGTGTTATGCCAAAAAAGAAAAGAAACAAAACAGATCCGAAAAACAACGCGCTTTTTATTGTTTTATGAAAAAAGTACCGCATCCGGCATGGATATAATTCTAGCGAACGTAAACAGCCTGCAGTTCAAGGCGGAGCGGGACCTCATCGAGCAGGTGGGCGCCATTCCGCTGCCGTTCTATGGCATGGACAAATCCATTGCCGCCGTCTGCAACTTCATCACAAACAAGAATGGCCAGGAGTGCGATAAGGGCAGTGCGTGTCCGTTCCGGCACATTCGCGGCGACCGCACCATTGTGTGCAAGCACTGGCTGCGCGGCCTGTGCAAGAAGGGCGACCAGTGTGAGTTTCTGCACGAGTACGACATGACCAAGATGCCCGAGTGTTATTTCTACTCGCGCTTCAATGCCTGCCACAACAAGGAGTGTCCGTTCCTGCACATCGATCCACAGAGCAAGGTGAAAGACTGTCCGTGGTACAAGCGTGGCTTCTGTCGCCACGGCCCCCATTGCCGTCATCAGCATCTGAGGCGTGTGCTCTGCATGAACTACCTGGCCGGCTTCTGTCCGGACGGACCCAACTGCAAGCACATGCATCCGAGATTCGAGCTGCCGCCGCTGGCCGATCTCAGCAAGGATCAGCTGCACAAGAAACTGCCCACGTGTCATTATTGCGGCGAACTCGGGCACAAGGCCAACTCGTGTAAACAGTATGTGGGCAGTCTGGATCATCGCAACAATATCAATGCCATGGATCACAGCGGTGGGATGGACAACAACAATGACAATGACGGTGCTCCCAACTCGCATCCGCCGCCACCGTTCCAAAAGATTCCAACGCCGCTGGAGGAGATCACCTGCTACAAGTGCGGACACAAAGGACACTACGCCAACAAGTGTCCCAAGGGACATTTGGCCTTCCTCTCAAACCAACATAGTCATAAATGAATAGTTATTAAGCCCGAACATCCATTGTACAATTTAAGAATTCAGTTATTATTACGTCGAGTGCAGAGTAAACATGTTTAATAACAATCTCTTTTACAAATGCCATGGCTTTAAAAACCGTTTCCAAAAAAATGTTTATGTTCAAGCAAACAGTGACAGAATCGATGTTTCTCCAACTGAGTAAATCGTTGTCCCTTTTTTTAAACAGGTGGCAGCCTTGGTTTCCAGACAATGAACGAATTTTTCGCAGTTTCTCTAATTTTGAAGCAGGAATAGTGAAATTTCGCTGGCATTTATCTTAAAATTTTATCGAATTTCGAAGTTCTGAATTAAGTTTAATTGACGCATATATTTTATCCCCCGAATTGATCATTTATAAGAATTATCATCTTTAAATGACGCGCCATGTTTGTTGTAAGATTAGTATGTCATTTATTCTATCAAACGTTCGACCTATCGATAAGCGCATTAAATCACAGACAACTGGATGTTTTAAAGCATCAAGTGCAGTCAAATTCCCTCAATTTCTATTCTATTGTGGTTAAAGTGATTTCTGTTGTCTAATTTGCATAATTAAAAACATTAAACATTGCAAGCATTCATCCAATGCACATACTGCAATCGATAACTGCAGTTGAAAATTATCGGCTACCTGCTACGCAATTTGCTGCGCACAACACAAAACAAAGTGAAAAAAATAATTGGAGAGTAAACATCAGAGGCGTCGATTTTATAAAGCAATATTAGTTTTTCCTGATCAAAACTCAACAGTAATCCTAAACTAAATTTGAAGCGAAATTGTTTGTCAAACGACTGCGATCGCGCTGAAAGTGTAAGAACAAAACGAAAAAAGAAAAACAAGCAAAATGACGATTCTAGGCAAGTTAACTGGAGAAAAGAAGGATCTGGAGAAGGTACCGTTGCCTTTGCACCTCAACGATGAGGCCATGATGCATCACGGCTCCCTAATCAGTGTAAGTTGACATATTTGCGCAACCTCTCGCGATGTCCTTGCGAGCCCCATATCCTGTGTCCTTCGCGCTCATAGCGCTACAAGTTTCGTTTTCATTCGCATTCGTGTATGTACATATGCATACATATGTACATACATACATCTATGTATATTATGTGTATGTATGTGTAATTTTGTGTGGGCGGACGCCTGTAACTGCGATTTGTGTGTGTGTGTGTGTTCTCAGCAGCATGCATTTGTATTGATTTTTCCATGCTGGAATTCCCAGTGTCCTTGCACTCTTTCCTTTGCTCGTTTTGAGGCCACCACACAGTGTTGTTGTTTCTTCGATGTTTTCGATAAATTTTCAATGTCTCTTTTACTGAGCGAATTCCAGTGCAAGTATTCCAGAAACCTCATGATGTGCATATGCACTTACATACATACATAAATGATAACATTTGTGTACATATATGTATGTATGTACATACGCTTTAAGCTTTACTTTTTATTGTAATTTTTTCTAATTTCTAGGCATTTTGCCCTTTGAACAGCAGCGATAAGTTTACATACACAGCCCATTTGCTGCCTTATTTACGTAGCTGCATGACATATGTATGTATGTATGTATATACAATCATGCATTACAATAAGTGGACATGTATGTATATACTTTTGCGTACATAAATACATATGTTTGTGTGTTAAAATTAACCCATTGGACACTTTCGTTGTTAACGAAAGTTAAAATTTCGAGTTGCAGTATAACGAATTTAATTACATACTATAATTCGTTTTTATGCATTTACCGTATATTAGAAAACATATTAAAATTCAGTCTTTTTTTAAGAATTAAATATACATATGAAAATAAAATATATATTACAAAATCAGTTATCATCTCTTCACTTTATTTATTTGTGTGTATTAGTTGATTTAAAAATTCGCAATTTTTACCATCAATATCAATTATCAATTTAAATTAATTTACAAAACCAGTGAAATTTATCAAAATAGATAAAGTGATAAATGAAGTATAATTAATTGAATTACTGTAATTCTTTTAGTAAGAGCATTAAATATTCGTCGTCAACTCTATAACTTTACTCTATTTTGTTATCTTCACCTTAAATAAGTAAACACATCGAAACTGCAATAAAAGCAAATTTTTATCATTTTATTATTGAGGGCAAATGTGCAAAGTTAGCAATAATTAGTCATTTTTGTAATTTGATAATTCTTTCCTCGTCCATTATATGCGGTAATTTCCAAGGTCTCAATTCCATTTTGTAAATCTTAAATATTGTCAAAATACTTTCCTGAGTAAATGTAGATTTTTGTGCGACCTCAAATTAACCCATGTTAACACTTTAAATAGAACTGTTTTTTCCCTGTTTTCTCTTATCTTAACTTTAAACAGCAAAACAAACACATTAAAATTGCGATAAATGCGAATGTTTTTACTGAGGGCATTGCTCAAAATTGCTATAATTAGTCAATTTGTAATCGGTAACCAAAAAGAATTTTCTCTTCACTATAGTAACATAAAATACCAAAAAATTCATATTTTAGTAGTAGCTAAATGTTTAATCTTTTATAACATTATTAAATTTAAACAGGTTTGACCTCTTTTTTCATTCTACATTAATCTTTTTCCAAGATTTTTTTATTTTTTAATCAAATTATTACAAAAAAAAAAATTCTAAAATACTTAAAATTTAAAACAATACTAGAAATACTTAAAAATGACCTTTCAAAATGTGTAAATTCATAGCATTGTTCAAAATAAACCGATTTTCAAGCGGATTATTATTTTTGTATCATGATTTGATTTCTAACTTCATTCTACATTTAATTTCCTTTTCAATTCTTTAAAAAATAAAATACCTAAGATCTTGAAAATTACTAGAAACACTAAAAAATGCGTTTTCAAATTGTCTTGTTTTTTGACAGCCTAAAGTAGCGTACAGCGATGCGGATACAGAGTCCATGGTGTTCAACCGACCGCAGTACACGTGTCTGAAGTCGTTCCTGCTGTTCCTGATAGCCGTGATTGTGATGCTGATGGGCGTGCTGGGCGGATGGACGCTGTACAGGTTCTATGCCCCGAATCACGCGAATATGCGCTATCATGCCCTGTGCGATATACCCTATGCCGAGGACACTGTGGAGCTGCCTCGCTTCTATCCGCGCAACGATGATGCATTCGCCATGAACTGGCGCTCCTTGTTGCCGCTGTCCGGCTCAAGATCAGCGGGATCTGATGGACAGTTTGACGATCTGGTTAACGAGAACTTCTTCCGCGAGGAAATTGAGCTGGACAGCAGCGATGATGATGATGGTTATGCTAAGATCGATGTACCCGATTTTAAGGTAGGCTTATCGATTTACAATCTTCTGTTCATCATCTATTCATGAATATCAATATCTTATCTGTATAAAGTCCAATTAGAAGTCGCACAAAGATATTTATACTAACGATCATTTTAAAAAATTTTGTTTGAAAAAGAGTCTGGTAAAAATTATACGGTTATATCGGAAACTTTGCCTCAATGAAATCTACATCTAATACCGCCAAATATTTTACATATTCAAACTTTTGATATTGATACTTGTTTTCTTAAAAATACTTAAAGGACGGACGTCGAGGTCGCTTCATGCATGACTTCAAGGAGAATCAATCGGCCATCATCGATACCACAACGAACCGTTGCTTCATCATGCCCCTGGATCGCGACACCACACTGCCACCCAGCAGCTTTGTCGATCTCATGCAGAAAATGGGCTCCGGCTACTACAACATCGACACGGAGCGAGTGCGTCGCAATCTGCGCGTCATCACGCCCCGCATCACAGACATCTCGACCATATCGGAGCGCATTGCCAACGAATGCTACGACATGAAGATCTACATGATGGAGAAGTTTGTTTCAGGCGGTCGGTATCACAGATTACACAGATTTACACAGATAACCCACCTCAAAGTTTTCAAAAACCTCAGAATATATTTTTAGAGAAAACAAATTTGGGCGGAAACTTTTTAAGGAAAAACTTAGTAAATCAAATTACGTTTTTGACATATTACCCAACATTTGCACAACAATTGAAATTAGCGTTGTAATCGACATCGGAAACTATGTATCGAATTAATTAAATTAACTTTTATGAACAATTTAAACTGAATAAGAGTTTCAGTTTGGATATGAATTACTAATTTGTAAATTTCTCTCGACACTTTTTCAAACAGTGTCCACTTTTTCCATACTTACACTTTTTCAAAAATTTTAAACTCTCATAACTGTGTTTCAACTTAACCGGAATTCTTACATAATGTCAATTTTATCATTGTTCAATGCTTAAATTGATTCCTAGATTGAAATTAGAATCCTAAAGAAATTTTTCCCAACGGCAAGTTTTGAATATTTAATCTATCTATATATTGACAAAGTGTAGGCCAAACGGTTAAAGCGAGGAAGCTGAAATTTTCACAGAACATAGCTGAGACAATTTTATCGTGCAATAGAACAACGTTTTGTCAGTGGGTCAAATTCAGGGTCGAAATTCAGCAAATTGCTCTTTAATTTCCTAGGACATCCCAACCAAACTCACAGATTTTGTATTTTATCTCATATCTTCTCTAATAAACCTATTTGCTTGCTTTGCAGTGTCCAAACGTTCGGCTGATCCGCTGCCGGAGGCTGGGAAGTATGCCGCGTTCATGGGCAAGGGCGTGATTGAGTACGATCTGGCCAACATTGCCGAGGTGGAGGCCTACGAGGCGAACGAATCGTTGGGCCAGCAGCAGCAGCGATTGGAATGAACATGAGCTGGTCAGCAGCCGCAAATCTTTTATTAAATCTAAAACATGCAACAAAATCCAACAAAGACAAGAAAAAAGACAAAAAAAAAATTAACACAGTATTGATTTGTGTGTATGTATGTATAATGATGATCTGGAGGCGTCTCTGCCTCATTTTGTAGTCTGTAGTTTGAAAACCAAGCTTATAAACAACAACAAAAAATCAATTGTTCGCTTAATGGAACAGACAGAAGAAAAGTTAAAATTAACAGAATTGTAATTGGCCAAGAGGCTCTTGATCAGCAGCAGCAGCTCCATAAGAATATCAGATATACAAACAGATATAGAAACCCTAGTAAAGAAATGTACCTAGAAAGCAATTTAAATGCGATTGACGAAATTGTGACAAATACAAAGCGAAGAGTGTACTGAGAGTGTAACTTCTTGAATAATAAATAGTAGAGAAGTTCGATAAGGGAAAGTGCAATGTTTTATAGAAAGGAAAAGGCGCTCGTCCTAATTTCTATTGTATATGATGAATAGGGGAATCCCCAATCCCAAAATCAACAAAACAAATACTTGATACATATAAATACACACTGCATTCAATTCCAAGTACATATTTTATATTATATATATATATATACTATTTAACTCGATATCTCTAAAAACAAGTAAACAATTAAATTATGTATAGAACGAATCGAAAAAGAAAAACAAACGCTATTTACATTTGCAAGGACAAAAAAAATAATGGTCAACAAATTAATCTAAATGTTCTTTAATCGATTTAAATGTATTAAAACGCGAATTTGTGATCTTTAAACAATTGTCAATGGCTTATTCTCAACTTAATTACAGCTGGTAAAGAATATTTGGATTCTATTTTAGAATTTTTTCATATTACAATTTGATATGTTCATTAAATTTATTATTGTAAACATTTAAAATAAATTTTTTAGCCAAATTTTTAATTTAAAATTTTAATTTGAAATGTTTTTTAAATAACATGAATGCGAGTGCGTGTATGATTTTTAAATATAAATTTATGTGTGATTGTTTTGATTTTATATTTTTTTATTCTTATCAAAATATTTTTATTAAAAAGAAAAGTGAAATTTAAATGTGATTACTATTTCATAATTATTTTATTCAGATCAAATAAAAAACAACAAACAACAATATTTATTTCACAATTTCCATTATTTAATTTAATGTAATAATAATATTTGGTTATTTCCTAAGTTTATACATGTGGTCGACACAGGGCGATGGTGTGATCCACGCCATAGGCCACCTTGGACACCTTGCCGTTGAGCGCGGCCTTGAAGGGAAAGAACTGATCCTTTTTGTGGCCCAAGCCCAGGTGTCCGAATCGATTCTTGCCCCACATAAACAGATCCCCATCGGAGTTAATGGCGCCCATGTGGAAGACGCCGCATCCGATGGCAACCACAGTGGTGGCATTGCTGAAGTCGTTGCGGCCAAAAAGAGGCGGGAGCAGATGCTGTGGCCTCGCCGTCTGTTCGACGTAGGGTCCAAAGCCCAGGATGCCATAGCCCCAGGTGTAGACCAGGCCCTGGTCGTTGAGAGCCATGCAAAAGGAGCCGCCAGCAGCTATATCCTTTACCTTGCCCATGTCCTTGGTTAGCTTGAGGGCTCTGGGTGTGCACAACTGCATCTCGGCATCGGGTGAATCGTCCAGCTGGCCGTATTCCGAGTTGCCCCAACCAAAGACGTCGCCATGCTCGTTCAGGGCCAACACACAGTCCGAGGCACAGGCGATGCGCACAATTCTCTCCTTCTCAATGTCCCCGGCAATCAGCGTGATTGCTCCAGCTGAATAATAATTTCCCTGACCCGTCTGTCCATCGGCACCCCAACCGCAGGTGTAAACCTTGCCCAGTTTGGTCAGGAACATGGTGTGATCCTGTCCGCACTCTACGCTCACAATCTCGTCCGCCTCGCCGCATATATCTGCCTGTGGAATGCGATGTATGACCGCACTGCGGGAGTAGGATTCCTCCTCGATGATCAGGCGACCACATTGACCGTACGAATTGTTGCCCAGCGTAAAGACCGTGCCGTTCTGGGTAACCACGACTAGATGTGCCCGGCCTGCCGACATGCTGCGCACCTGCATGCCCTCATCCGTGTCTCCCTCGACGCGTGGCAATCGTATTGCAGTGGGATAAATGATGACGTCCAGATTGGTCTGTTCCTTTGGCGCCTTGGGCTTGAAGTGAAAGCCCAGCTGCGAGTCGGTGTTGATGCCACTGCCGAAGAGTGTCTCCCCATCGGATCTCTTCACAGCATACGCTGTGAATCCGTAGCCAGCGGCCACATCGGTCACCTCATTGTTATTGGAGAACTGGAGTCGCGTCGGATGATGAACCATTTCTGTATATCGCTCTTGGGCCTTCTTCACGCTCGTCTGCAGCCCCAGGGCGCCAGTCTCCTGGAAACCCCACACATACACACGATTCTCATGTGCTCCAGAGATTTTGGGTTCATAATCTGCAAAAAAAAAACAACAAATAATATTCATCATTCAATTCCCGAACATCTCGTTATATTTTTATTGTACTTTTGATTTTAGTCGTGTCCTGAGCTAACACGGTGCGTTTTGCCTTTGCAGTATACTGGCGCACTAAACGAGGAGCCACTGTTTGAGCCACATTTTGAAACATTTCAACTGTTTCAATTAAATTAACGCTAGAGTTTGTCGTTTCGTTCTGAAAGAGTTCAAATGAACGGGTCAATAAGAATAAGAATCATGAACTAAATCGTTCATTTCCAGTTGGTCAGTAATTTTTTCAAACATTTTTTAAATTTCTTATGTTTCAACTTCATATATTTTTAAGTTTTTAACTATGAGGACATAATAATAGTAGGCCGCTCAATTCGTTGCCCAGCATTAAAACTTCAACTTTTAACTCTTTAAGAAACGAAAGATCGAGAGAGCGGACTAACATACATTTAACGAACATACGGGGTGATGTTAAATTTAATACTAAATGTTAAGCAACTGAGCTACTGAACTAAATGTCTGAACTAAACCTTCAACTAACTAGAATTAACTCTATAATTTTAAATTACGCGTCCTTAAAATAAACAAGGCCATGCAGCGATAGTTCGTAACTAAAACATCGAAAGGTTCAGTGTATCGGATACATCATCTCTATCCTGGTTAACTTAAAACATTTGAAAATACGATTCTCTTATCATACATACAATACCTGGTAGCCATAGTATATATTTTCAGTATTCCTTAGTATTCACTCCATTTCCATTAAATTGTCTAGTGCTGTATTGACACTTCTATTTGATATTGTACATTTATACCTTGCCATGGCAAACTTCAATTAGTTGGCTAATGCGACAACAACAGCAACAAGATGAATAAATGAATGTTAGCAAATTTATGAATGTTGAATATTGCCTGCTGCGTCGTCAATTGAGGAAGAGGTGCAGCTTACAGCTCCCATTCCATTTGCGATCAGCTCATTCATGTCCATCTTTGGCTTTTCCTGCTCAGTTACTCGCAGCAAATTAACAATCAGCTTCGTCAGTCATCTACCAAAAACAACTTTATACTCGCCACTTGACGTTTATAATAATACCCTGTAACTAAATAACTGAGAGGGACTGTCGTTAATGCGATCAACTTTTAGTCGATTGAGACTGAAATGAAATTTGGAAGAAAGGAAAGTATAACTTTAGAAAGAAAATCCCTATTGCCACTGTGCAGCCACATAAAACATGACTTGACAGGGTATACGCTGGGCCGAGCGCCTTCACTTTCGTTTCAATTTCAAGTTGAAGGGGGCGTGCGCTACTTTCTAGTGGGTAGCGGAGAGGGGCCAAGCCCCAGAAAACATCTAAATGGCTACAAACCGAGAAATGAGGCACTTGCAGTTGAACGTTCAGTTCAGTTCGGTTTTTGCTATTGTTTATGGCCAAATGCATTCGCCGCTGAGACAAATAGCAGCGGTCTCTCTCCTATTTATGCTGTTAAAGGCGACGTCATATAAAATGTATGAATAGGACACGTTATTTTTGGCCAACTGGCGTAATGAGTTTTCATTTTCCGCTAGACTCATTGATGTCTACAGGTGTCTCTCGCAACCCCCTCTCACTATACCTTTCCCTAATCAGCCTTAGGTTTCTAGCCAAATAAACAAATTAGCGACGTAGTGTGAGT